>CM073759.1:54849181-55496681 GCA_037127475.1 Arma custos | reverse complement strand
GATACGTTTATTATTTATAATAAGATGCACTCATAACTAACAGTCAAAAGTATTCGTACACTGGACTTTAATCCTTTGTTTTGCCCCCCTGCTTATGATAGATGGTTTGAGGATTACCTCTAATCAGCCCTTGCCTGGACATCTTTGCAAAGGTGTATAATTCAAAAGTGCGTTTTATTTTTTTATGATTTTATGAAGAGGAAAGAAAAATTATTGTGCGTTTACATAATGAATGAAGATCGCTTAGAAACATCGCCAAAATTGTGAATAGACCTCACTCAAGAGTCCAAAAAATTATCGACAAGTATGGATTGAGGAAAAGTTTTATGTCTAGAGAGAGAAAGGGACGACCAAGAAAAATCAATTGTAGAACAGAAAGACTTATCCTTAGAAAGATTAACAAAAATCCAAAAATTAGTGCACCTAAATTAGTTGATGAACTTTTTTCTGAATCAAGAGTCCGAGTAAGCTTATCAAAAAGGCGTCAATGCTTACGAAGAAACGAGATTCATGGCAGAACAGCACGACGAAAACAATTGATCAGTGTTGTTAACAAAAAAAAAATATCAATGGTCCTCAGGCCATCAAAAAAGTGAAATTGGCTTTTGGAATCTAGTGATATTCACCGACGAGTACAAAATTGAAATGTTCAACAGTCAAAGAAAACAAAAAGTATGGAGAAAAAAAAATACAGCAATGGAGACAAGGAATATGGTCCCAACAATCAAATATGGTGGTAAGTCTCTCATGGTCTGGGGGTGCATGAATGTTGCTGGGGTGGGATCCCTTGAATTTATTGATGGGATAATGGATCATATAAAGTATATTGATATTCTAAAAATAAATCTCCCAATTAGTGCTGAAAAATTTGGGATACCAGAAAATTGCATTTTTCAGCCGCACAATGATCCCAAGCATACAACTTGGAAATCAAAAATGTGGATCCTTTACAATACACCTAAGTTGATGTTCACGCCTCCTCAATCTCCGGACATTAATCCTATAGAGCATCTATGGAAATATCTAAAGGGTCAAACGGGTAAAATAAATGTTACAAACTTTAGAAATTTAAAGGAGGTCATCATAGAGGAATGGAACAAAATTCCAATAGATTTAACGAAAACATTGGTAAATTCAATAATACAGTGTATATTAAAACCGAAATGTAGGCCAACTAAGTATTAAAGTTTATCAAATATAAATGTTCAAAATAAATGTTTCAAAGTGTACGAATACTTTTGACTGATGTTTTACCTGTTTTTTTTCAAATAATTTTTATATGGCGTTATATGAAAATTAGTCTAATAATTCAGAAATATATTTATTTATTACCGTTAAGTTATATTTTAAATGGCGATTTCATTGTTTTATCAATCCCATTGGATAATACCAATATTTGTTATTTGAGGTGTATGAATAATTTTGACTCTGACTGTATATGTATTACTAATGTGCCGCACTACGCGCCGCCTGCTCAAACCAGCATAAAGCTTTATTGAGCTATTTAGGGAACGTGGAAAAGTGTTTATACCATGAGCAAAAAAAAGATGAAGACTAAATATAGCTGTTGAAAAAGTTTATATAACATTGAAAATATTTTATATAGGAAATCTAAGTAAAATTATTATTTATATCTTTATTTTTAAAGAGAAAAGATAGGCCCTCGGCCGGGATTTGAACCCGGAACCTTTGTCTCACCGTGACATTGCTCTACCAGTTGAGCTACCCAAAGCCGCCTGTCGGCCGAGGACAAATCTTTTCTCTCATACGACCCATCACACGATCTCTTTAAAAAATAAAAATATTTTCCTTTTGTTTTATAAATACAAAAACCCTTTTTTGTCCAGGCAATCATTTAATTATTTTTCTTTATATGTAAACGTTTCGACCCATGTGGTCATTCTCAATACATGTTTCCAATCATCATTCAGTACAGTAGATTTCAATCCGCAAAATACATCTATAGAATATTCAAAAAAGCAAAACATTACATTATAAAATTTAACATTATAAAATTTTTTATATAAATACGAGTATATATGAAAAACATGAATCTTCTTAAGTATTATCATATCAGCCACTCCATTATTCATGGCATCATCAAAAAATTCACTGCATATAAATTACAATTCTTACATTATTGTTATCCTCACAATAGTACACAGATAGACATACCTTATTTATTTCTGGAGACCAACATTTAAATAAAGAGAGAAGAAGAAGGCTGGGTGGTGTCACCCATAGTCAGCTACTGTAAATAAAAAGTAGAACTGGGACTTTGTCCAGTCTGGATTATCTGAGTAATAATAGCTTGTTATGCTTTATTGTCTCACATTAATTATTATTTCTAGGCCAAAAACACAACTATTACAATTCCAGAATATTCTTTCTATTAATCTATATTGATAACTATCTTATTATTCTATTTTACAAATATCCAAAAATCATTAATTATTGTTATTATAAAACTGCTAATCCGACAGGTAAAATATAAAGAAGCAGAAATGGGTGTGTTAAAAGGTTGAACTTATTTTATTGATATAAGGAAAATGATAATCTGTAGAATTAATGTTTATTTTTATTTTTATGTTCATTTAATTTTAAAAAAATGGAGGAGTAGTATTTTGACAAATCCCCTCCCTCCTTTTTATCATTTACTATATTAGTTAAGTTATCTGTTATATAAAGTGCTTCTAAGTATTTACGTTTTGTTGCATTATTCTCCCTACGCAGTATTTTAGGTCTGTTAAAATTAAAAGTATGTAGTTCTGTTTTACTGTGGTTAGATAGTGATGTATTATTCTTATATGTAGGTTTTAAACTGTTTATGAGGTAATAAAATCTATTTTTTAGGTATGTACTGGTATGTCCTATGTAGTTTTTGTTACAATTTTCACAATTTATGTTATAAACTACATTTTTATTTTCTAGTAGTGGGATTCTGTCCTTTTGGTTATTAATTATGTTTTTAATAGGGTTTGTTGTTTTGTGTGCGAATTTGATTTCAGGAATATCTTCTCAAGAAACACAACCGTTGTTTCAATTGTTTAGGCCCTCACTTGAGAATCAACTGTAATTCCAGATTCACATGTCGTAAGTGTAATTCTCGCGATCACCACACGCTTTTACATCCCTCTGAAGTTATACATTCAAATTCACCTTTGAACTCCACGCCTAATCGCACATCAGATTATGGCAATCATACATTCAGTGAAAAATCATCCTCTTCAGCTGATCAATCACAAGTTGATTCCTCAATATCTCTCAGATGTGTTACTTCAGGTAACTCCGTAACCTCACTCCTAGGCACTTTCCGTGCGCGTATTTTTGATTCAGAACTAGGTTTCTTCCCAGTCCGAGGAGTAATCGACCCTGGTTCACAAATTTCGTTTATCTCAAAACGCCTTTTTGACCAGTTGAGTTTGACTGTTTGACCAAAATCCGAGCTGATCTACCGGTCAAGCCACTTTGCACCCTTATAACCTTCGTCGATACTCTAGGAGTTCTCAGGGTGGGCGGCAGACTTTAAGACTCCGACCAGTAGAGTCATGGGCTTCCTCTTTGTCCAAGACTGTTGCCTTCCTCTTTGTTCAAGGTTGTTGCCTTCCCAATTGTTCAAGGCTGTTGCCTTTCCAATTGTTCAAGGCTGTTGCCTTCCTAATTGTTCAAGGCTGCTGCCTTCCTATTGTTCAAGGCTGTTGCCTTCCTAATTGTTCAAGGCTGTTGCCTTCCTCTTTGTCTAAGGTGGTTGCCTTCCTATTTGTCCAAGGCTGTTGCTTTCCTAATTGTTCAAGGCTGCTGCCTTCCTATTGTTCAAGGCTGTTGCCTTCCTATTGTTCAAGGCTGTTGCCTTCCTCTTTGTTCAAGGCCCTTGCATTTCCTAGTAGCACAAGGCTGCTGCCTTCCTTTTATTTCATATGGTTTTTATCCTAGTTCAAGACTGTTGCCTTCTTTTCCTTTTTTTTTCATTTATGGTTTTTCATCTCTAACAAGGCTAGTAAGGATCATTGCGGAATGATTTTCTATATTGTATAATTGTACGCCCAGTTGGGTTCTTATATTTTACTTTGTTTCATTTTCTTTCCTTTTTACTTTCTCGATTTCCTGTATATTGTTTTCCTGCTGGACCACCCACGATTCACCATTTATTAAATCTTTTTTAGTTCTAAAATTGGATTGTCATCCCAATTTTGGTGGGCGGTATGTTCACGCCATTTGGCGTTCTTTTTGTAAATAAATTAATTCTATGCAGTATGAATAGGTAAAATCTTAAAATAGCACATTACACCTGATCTAGTGGTTGTTAGGGGCAACCAACGTTTCACTATTTCACATGTGGCACTTGTTTTTAATCTAGTCTTGAGCAAGCAGTCACACAGATCAGTACATGTTCTTTTGTATTACCCCAGCTATCCAGCTCAATTTTAGCGACTCAAGTTCTTGACCAGTTTTCTACTTTCCGTGATTCCGTTCTATTTATGTTTTTTATAATTAATGCCGTACATTCTAAAGGTCGGTGCTATTGTTTCTGACAGTCCTTTTATGTATGTTAAAGTTTTATATATTTTTTTGTCTGGTACTATTTCTGCTATTGTGGTTTTATCTGAATTATGTGTTGATGTATTATTTATTGGCTGTGTATGTTTGTTTTCTATTTGGAAAAAGTTTGTAATTTTATTTTGAGTAGGTTTAGTTGTTAAGATGCTATTACTGTTATTTATGTTTAGATTATTTGATATTGGTTTTGGGTTATATTTATTGTTGTTAGGTCTGTTATCAGTTATCATCATATGTTCAGTTTCACATTCATTTACATTATTTATTAATTTAATTTGCTTATACCATAAATTATTGATGAATTTTTTAGGGAAAGCATTACTTTCTAGGATGTTGAAAATTTTTGTTTTAGTTTCTTTTAAGTATTCTGTATCGGTTAGTTTAAGTGGTTTATTTATAAGATTTTGCGCTGTGTTTTTGATTTGGTGCTTTGGGTGATTTGAGTAGAAGTTTAACAGTCGTTGTGAGGATATATCTTTTTTATACCATTTTTTTATTTTATTTTTTATTTTTATATTAACACTTTATTGAAATATTACAATCTGCCACTTGTGGGCAATAAGTAATAGTGCTGTGTAGCTTACAGTCATTCCATAACAAAACAATAATATAAACAAAATAAAATAAAATAAAATAAATAAATATATACATGCGGAAAAATATATACATGCGGTAACAGAAAGAAATTAATGCGGTAATAATAATATTAAATTAAATAAATAATAAAGTAAAATAAATAATAATAATAATACTAATAATAAAATAAAATAAAATGCACACATTCATATCCTATTTTATACCATTAGGGTGTTGTTTTGGGGATTTCTTATTATTGTAATGTCTAGATAGTTTAATGTGTGATTATTTTTTTCAAGTTCTTGCGTAAATTTAATATTTTTGTTTTGCTCATTGAGTACTTTTGTGAGTTGTTCTAAAACATATTTATTAGTTATAATTAGTAGGTCGTCAATGTGTTTTGTTATAAATATCGATGGGTTGTTTATTTTTTGTAGACTCTCTCTCAAAATAAAATTTAGTACAATGCCTGATAGATTAACTGAGAGTCTACCTCCCATAGGTAAACCTGTAGTTTGTTTGTATATTTGGTTTTGGAAGGAGAAAAATCCATTTTCAGTACATTATTTTATACCTTCTATGAATATAGTTTTACTTTTAATTTCGGTGTGTGGTTCTATTTTATCCCAGTTTTCGTTTATGATCTTATATGCTGTTTTTAGTGGTATATTAGGAAACATAGATATGACATCAAGGCTTTTCACGCCATTTGGCGTTCTTTTTGTAAATAAATTAATTCCATGCAATATGAATAGGTAAAATCTTAAAATAGCACATTACACCTGATCTAGTGGTTGTTAGGGGCAACCAACGTTTCACTATTTCACATGTGGCACTTGTTTTTAATCTAGTCTTGAGCAAGCAGTCACACAGATCAGTACATGTTATTTTGTTTACCCCAGCTATTCAGCTCAATTTTAGCGACTCAAGTTCTTGACCAGTTTTCTACTTTCCGTGATTCCGTTCTATTTATGTTTTTTATAATTAATGCCCGTTTCACCTGCAAATAAGTGTGAATTCCCCTGGAGGATTTCTAAAACATAGGAATCCACCTGGAAGGACGTTACCAGCTTCTTTTGTTCTTTGAGCGCGCTCAAGGAGCCAAGGTTTTATCAACAAGCTGCCCGGCCTGCGTCTTGGGTAAGTAACTTTTATTTCTATGTTTTAGATTTCTTCATATTATTTCTCTATTGTTGCGAACGCTTTTCAAATTATAACATACAGTCCACACCCAGAGCGAGATTGATTCAACTAAACCTGCACTCCCTTTTAAGAAATTTATACCGAACTTAAGAGCTTGTCTCAACAAAGTGAAAAGAAATAAATACCTCTTGAAAGGTTTTATTGAACACAATAACACATATAAAAACTACATTGCATGGGTGTAAACAACTTATAAAAGGTAACCATAAACTAAGAAGGTTATATAGAGAACATGCGAGATACAAACATAATATCATGATTTACTACATTCACCCCCACTCTAGTAAGTCGTATAATCATTCAAATAAGAGGGTGGCCGACGGGTCCTTTGACTCCGGCGTAGAGTTGGAGTTTGCTGGATAGGAGGTCTCGCTGAAGAATCTGAAACTGAAAGGTCCACGGCTGGAGGAGAAATATCTTGACTGGAATGATTCTGTTCCAAGTCCTGAGAACGATGTACAGAGTCAGGTGAATGGGGAATGGAGTCTGAAGTCGGTTGTGTTGAGTCCTCAGGAATAGGGTGCCTGTCAACTTCACTACCCAACGGTGCTAGGTGTCGGGTTGAGATAGTGGTCTCTCGTCCATCAGGGAGGCGAACATGGGCATATTCCGAGTTCCCCTCCAGTAAAGTAACTTCATCTACTAAGGGGTCGTACTTTGAGTTCCTTACAAGACGCTTCATTAGGACGGGTCCTGAAGTCATGAGCCATGTGGGAGTTGATTTTCCATGTCTTGAGTGGCGAACATGATTGAACATACGCTCGTGTGGTGTGGTATTTGTTGCTGTACATAGCAAGGAGCGTATCGAGTTCAGCGCATCGTTCAGAACCGTCTCCCAGCATCTTATGTCCATCCGGTGAGTTCTTAAAGCAAGCTGGATTGTCTTCCAAATGATCCCTACGTACCTTTCTGCTTGACCGTTACCCATAGGATTGTACGGGGTTGTCGGGCTACTAGCTATACCGAGAGTATCAAGAAAATTTCGAAGTTCTTGAGATGCAAATGATGTCCCCCTATCCGAATGTATGTAGGCTGGGGTTCCAAACACTGAGAATATTTCTTTCAGTTTAGCAATGACTGTAGTTGAGGATAAGTCTTGACAAGGGTATGCAAAGGGAAACCGAGAAAATTCATCCACGACAATCAGAAGATATCTATTTCTTGAATTTGAAGGAAGTGGTCCCTTGAAATCTAAATTCAAGCGTTCAAAGGGCTGAGTGGCCTTGATTAGCTGGCCTTGATGCCTGAAAAAGCGCGGCTTCACTTCTGAGCAGATTCTACATGACGAAATAACCTTCCTGATTTCGTCTAAGGAGTAAGCTAAGTTTTTACTTCTCACCCAGTGGTAAAAGCGAGTCTCTCCGGGGTGACACAGCATCTCGTGTAGTTCTGTCAGTTTCCTCAATGATGCATCCAGTACGGCCACTACCGCAGAGCGAGTCCGAGAAAAAGCATTGGCGGCTTCATTCAGCTTTCCAGGTCTGTAGATTATTTCATAGGAAAAGCAGGACAGTTCTAGCATCCACCTTTGGATCTTTTCATTTTTCACCTTACTTTTTAAGTGGGTATCGAACATAAAGGAGACAGATCTCTGGTCCGTTATTAGCCTGAAACGATTGCTCTGGAGGTAATGCCTCCACTTCCTTACGGCTTCGATAATAGCATGAGCTTCTTTCTCCACAGCAGAATGACGTTCCTCCGAAGGTGAGAGTGTTCTGGAGAAAAAGGCGACAGGGCGGCCGTTCTGAGATAAGGTTGCAGCGAGTGCGTGATCCAATGCATCAGTTTCCACTGTGAACATGGCTGATTGATCAATTATGGATACCGTAGCGTTTTCAATATCCACCTTTATTGATTCGAAGACTTTGGCAACATCAGATCTAAGTGGAAATTTTGGATCCTTAAAGGCTCGAATTTTATCTGAGAACTTGGGGATAAAATGTGAGTAGTGTGAGAACATCCCTAAGGCTCGACGTAGGGAAGGCATATCCTTGGGGATCGCTAGTTCTCGTAGAGGTCTAAGACGCTCAGGATCCGGGCGCAAGGTTCCATTCCCAATAACATATCCAAGGTAATGGATTTCACGGTTGGAAAATGTTGATTTTCCTCGTTAATAGTTAAATTGTATTTCTTTGCCGCTACCATGAATTTATTTAAATTGATGTCGTGTTCTTCCTGAGTCTTTCCACAGACTGTTACGTCATCAAGATAAGCAAAAGTCCCCTGTAGCTGCTCAGTATCGATTATCTTCTTTATCTGGCGTTGGAAAGCAGCCACACCATTAGTGGCGCCAAACGGGATGCGTGTGAATTGAAAGAGCCGACCGGAGGCCTCGAACGCGGTATAAGGCCGATCCTCATCTCTGATTGGTATTTGATGGTATGCACTGCGGAGATCAATTGTGCTGAATACTTCGATATACTTCGAATATTATATAAATACTTCGAATATTTGGACACTTTGTTCACTAAATCTTCAATAAGGGGGAGAGGAAAGGCATCGAGTTCAGTAAAAAGGTTTATTGTTTGGGAGTAGTCGATACACATACGCCTTTTATGGTTTTCGCCGGAAACAACTAAAACCTGGGTTCGCCATGGGGAATGACTTTCTTCAATGATGCCCTCCCTGAGTAGCTTCTGTACCTCACAATCTATGAAGTTAGCATCTGATCGGATCTGACACAGATTGGACGAATGTTAGGTTTAAGATTAGTAAACAAACAAGCAGGTTCTACAAAAGCTGCTGCAAGAGCACAGATATCAAGGGCCTCCTGGGGGCCACCAAACTTAATATTAACGTTGGAATGTCGCCTAAGTATATCATGGCCGATGATTAGATCAGCACAAAGATCCGAAAGGATATTTAAAGTCACAGATTTGTAGTTATGACCACTGAGCTCTAAATCTAGAATACATTCCCTGCTGGTGGATGAGCGTAACTGGGAGTTAGCCATAGTGATCTCCATGCCCTTTCCTTTGCGTACTGGAATTCGGAGCTGATTAATCAGCTTTTGACTTATAAAACTGGAAGAACTTCCCGTGTCAACTAATGCTTGCGCTTTTGAACCATTAACCAAAACAGTAACAAGCGCCTTAGAAAGGCATGAAGCAAGGCTAGCGGTGCAATAAGGGCTACATGACTTAATAAATGAAGTTATACCTCTTTTTGGAGACTTCTTTCGCTGGCAGACTCTGCTAAAGTGGCCAGTCTTACCACAACCATGGCAGACGGCGTCCTTCGCTGGACACTGGGTTCTGGGATGTTTTGAGTAACCACAGAAATAGCATTGACTGTTGGTAGCTGCTGCCTCTTCATCCGTGGATTCGCTCTGTTTTCTTTTTGGTTCGGCTGATGCTGAATTGATAGGTACATGCGAGCTCTGATAGTAGCTGGATTGGATCTGGGCTAACTCTAGTGATCTAGCCTGTGTAAAGGCGTCGTTCAGTGTGAGGTTGTGATTCTCAAGGAGCCGCTGCCTGATGTGAGGATCGATCAGCCCAGCAATGAAAGAGTCACGGATGCAATCATCACGATTAGTTTCCGCAGTTACAGCTTTGAAGTTGCAGTCTTTTCCCAGTAATTTCAGTCCTTCTAGATAACGGCTGATTGATTCGCCCGATTCCTGCTTTCTGGTGGCCAACTTATGTCGAGCAAAGACTTCATTTACAGGCTTGTTAAAGATATTCTTCAATGTATTGATGGCGTCGTTATAAGCCCCACATTCACCGATATAATCGTATAGATTCGCCGATAGGTGGTTAATCAGTAACCGGTGTCTGTCTGCTTCATCTGCCCCAGTTGTGAGTAAGAAGTTCTGGAAGGTCCGATACCAGTGGTTCCATTCTTTGCTAGCTGATAATGACTCGGGGTCGATGTCTAATCTTTCAGGGCGAAGTAGACGATCCATCAGAATGATTTATAATTCACTGTTATTCATAAACTGTTAATACCTACTGATAAATTAGAATCAATTACGAGAAATTAATTCAGTATAAAACACACTTGCACATATCGCACTCAAAAACTACTTAAACGTTTTTGTTTTTATTTTCACTAGTTCATTATCTACTAATTGTAAAAGTTATCTCAGTTGTGTTCAATAAATTGAAAAGAAATAAATACCTCTTGAAAGGTTTTATTGAACACAATAACACATATAAAAACTACATTGCATGGGTGTAAACAACTTATAAAAGGTAACCATAAACTAAGAAGGTTATATAGAGAACATGCGAGATACAGACATAATATCATGATTTACTACACAAAGGCTACACATTATATGGTCTGGTTTTAGATTAATGTTTTTTAGTTCTATTGCGTTTTTTATGTCAAAGTCGTTTCTATTATTAAAGTGGTTTAATGACTTATTTAGGTGAGTTGCTAATTTATCTGTTGGATTATTAGTGCCATCTACTATAGGTCTGAGTGGATGATCTTTTTTGTGTATTTTAAGGTAGCCGTGTATTCTGGGTGTGTTATAATAGTTGTTAGTTAATTTAGTTTTTAGGGATTTATTTATAAATTTATATTTCATTAGTTTATCTAGGTATTTATTAACTTTTTGATTTACCTAGGTCACTCATAGGATTATTTCTAATACTTTTGTAGATATCTTCATTATTGAGTAGAATGAGCATTTTTTGTTTGTATTCTGTTTTTGTAATTATTGCTAATTGTTTAGTTTTATCAGTTTTGATTATGCATAGGTCTGGATTATTGTTGAAAAATGTTTTTGTAATTTTCAAATCTTTATTTATTAATTTAGAAAATTGGTTAATTATGGAGGTTGGTTTATTTTTTTCTTTGTTTAAAAAGTTTAGAATGTTTTTACTTATTATGTTTCTTAAACTGTTTTTGTGTGTATCTGGAGTGTCAAAAAAATTGATTATCGATTCTATGTCAGCTATTAATTGGAAAATATTAGGTTTTTTATATTCTGGATTGCAATTAAAATTGTCTCCCAAACTTAATAAATTTATAGTATTATGAGGTATTGTTTGAGTGGTTAGGTTAATGACTCTATTTTCTTTATATAAGTTATCATAGTAATTGAATATATTGAGGGATTCATGTGTAGATTTATCTTTTTTACTGATATTATCAGAGTAGATAGTGGATTTATATATAACAGGAATTTTATTTGTATTATATGGGTTTTTTATGATGGATTTATTAGATTTATTTAATTTCTTGTATGTATTTGTCAATTTAATATCTTTTATTTTATTTTTCCATTTGATGCATTTTTCAACTATAAATGAGTGTGTCTCTTGATCAGTTTTATTAATGTGATCCAAAATGGTTTGTATTTGTTTTTTGGTTTTATTAATGAACCAGTAAGCTTGTCTTTTATCTAAAATTAATATTTTTTGTGCTATTGTGTTGAAAAAATTATTTTGTTTGGTGTTATTTAAGTATTGTTTATTAAAACAGTTTTCTATGTTTATTATATGTGTAAGTAAGTGGTTAGGTATAATCCTTTTTTCCAGATATAGTCTCAGGTAAGTCAATTTGCATTCTGCATTAATTAATTTTAATTGTAATTTAAAGATCGATTTTAAGGTATCACTATCAATATTACGTATAAAGGGTTTTTGTATTTATAAAACAAAAGGAAAATATAATTCAAGTCCAGTACCTTAAACTATTAATTTTAAAATAAAAATATTTAAAACTCAAAAACATGACCAATAATTATAAAAAATATTATTTATATCCTTTACTTTAAGAATTTTCCTGTTTCAAATGTTAGCGAGGTCATAGATTTCGGTATTGAAATATTGCTCCTTCAAAATTGGTATTTTTGAGTAAAGCCTTTAATAACAATTGTATTGGTTGAAGTTGGTTGAAATCCAAGAACGACATAACTGATATTTAAATTCCAACATATTTTTTAAATTAAGTCACACTTTGGGTTGTATCATGTTTAAATCTTAAGTTTTGTGAGAATAATGGAGTAAGGTTAAATAAAAAAAGTTTCAAGCTTTTAAAAATTTTCTAGCGACTAACAAAATAATTCCAATACCATCATTACAATAAGAATGCTCTGCTTTGCCAAAACCCAATTTTTTTTTTTTAACTCACACAGAACTTTAAAATATTTCTATTGAAAAATTAGGTTTTTTGAGTAATCACATTCTTCTTTTGAAGGAGTGACATGAGATGTCGATTTTGGTTCTTTACAACTAAAGATTTCTATTTAATAATGATGCATCTAAAAAAATAGCTTAAGATTTTTCTAATGATGTTTCCTTAAAACTCATTTTTTGCTTGAATCCGTTCAAAAATCATGATTTCCTGAATTATATCGTTGTTGCAGCTAGTAAGCGGTATGGGGATAATGATTTTGAAATTTACTCGTAAAATTCTAACCTTTTTTTAAATTCTTTTGTGGTTGTGTTGGTGTCCATTCAATTTATAGAAGTCATTATGCAATTATATCTTCATTTTCTACAGTTCCCCACAGATAATTCAGTAAATACAAATATGTATCATTATTAAAATCTAATATATATTATAAAATGCTTTGTTCGTACGTGAAGACACAGTTTTCTCTATCACCACCAACCCCAATCAACTTCCCTTTGGGGTGGTAAATACCTCTTGGTCTCCAGGTGGTAGTAAGGGAGTTTGGTCGCGGTGGGTGAATTTATGAGGGGGGCAAGGGGGCAAGGGTCCCCCGACAGTTTTTTAGCTAATGTGGAGAATCCATTATAATACATAATTAAAGGCAAATAATATGATAATAGTTGTTAAAATAACAAAAATAACATGAGTGAAACTATTGTTTTGATATCCTACTATACTACTAATATTATAAATGCGAAAGTTTGTATGTTTGTCTCTCTTTCACGCAAAAAGTAATAAACGGAATTAGTTGAAACTTTACAGTAATATAGGTTATCATCAGAATAACACATAGCCTACAGCAAGGGCGGATTTATGGGAGGGGGGAGCATGGGGGCAAGTGCCCTCCCCCAGAACGTTTTTAGG
The DNA here is from genome assembly GCA_037127475.1 of Arma custos. Classification (NCBI taxonomy): domain Eukaryota; kingdom Metazoa; phylum Arthropoda; class Insecta; order Hemiptera; family Pentatomidae; genus Arma; species Arma custos. The sequence goes on along the minus strand of CM073759.1, from coordinate 55,483,349 downwards.
TACTATGGAGAATCCATTATAGTACATAATTAAAGGCAAATCACATGATGATAGTTGTTGAAATAACAGAAAGAACATGAGTGAACCTATTGTTTTGATATCCTACTAATCTTACTAATATTATAAATGTGAAAGTTTGTATGTTTGCCTCTCTTTCACGCAAAAACTACTGAACGGATTTGAATGAAACTTTACAGTAATATAGGTTATACATCAGAATAACACATGGGCTATAGCAAGCGCGGATTTAGGGGAAGGGGGGCGCACGGGGTCAGGTGCCCCCCCAGACAGTTTTTTAGGTACTGTTGAGAATCCATCATAGTACATAATTAAAGGCAAATCACATTATAATAGTTGTTAAAATAACAGAAAGAACATGAGTAAAACTATTGTTTTGATATCCTACTAATGTTACTAATATTATAAATGTGAAGTTTGTATGTTTGTCTCTCTTTCACGCAAAAAATACTGAGCGGATTTGGATGAAACTTTACAGTAATATAGTTTATACATCAGAATAACAAATAGGCTATAGCAAGCGCGGATTTAGGGGAGCACGGGGGAACGTGCCCCCCAACAGTTTTTCAGGCACTATGGAGAATCCATTATAGTACATAATTATAGGCAAATCACATGATCATATTTGTTAAAATAACAGTAAGAACATAAGTGAAACTATTTTTTTTATTTCCTACTAATATTATAAATGCGAATGTTTGTATTTATGTTTGTTACTCATTCACGCAAAAACTACTGAACGGATTTGGATGAAACTTATTGAGTAAAATAGGATATACATCATAGGCTACAGCTAGGGCAGATTTATGTAGGGGCATGGAGGCATGTCCCCTCCCCGTTATAGTACATAATTAAAGGCAAATCAGGAAATCAGTTTTGAAGTTAGACATTTGAAATTTTGGATGTACGAGTAACTTATGTTTTAAAAAAATAATTAAATTATTTATTTAAAATTATCTTTCACGAAACTTTATGTGGCAGACCAAATTCCACGCGAGCGAAGCCGTGGGCATAAGCTAGTATTTCTATAAAAATATAATTGAGATTTAATTATATTTTTATAAGATGTAAGGTATTTTCAGAAATACCCATAGAATAGCTCCTATTCTGATAACTTCTTCCTCCATATTTATCTAAGATGTTGATTTAAGTCAATTGTTCAATTTGGTTTTGACCTTCCTCTAGATCATCAAGACATATTGCACATCATCTTTTTTGTGCCAAAAATGGCGAAAAATAGCATTCCAAAAAAAAAATTAAAATGAAAAAACCCATTAAAATTGATAAAAATAATTTATTAGAAAAGACACATTACAGCATATATAAGTAAGACATCTATAAGTAGTTGACCAATCTGAAGGATTTCGAATAGATACCGATACAATTAACAAATACTTTTTTACACATTAACAAACAAATAATTATTGTTTTGGTTAGTTTCCTTCGTTATAAATCATTACCTAATTGCTATTAGATATAACTCATGGAACTTAGAATCAAGATTTTATTTTATGAAATTCTCATTTATTATTGATGAATGTTAAACTGTGAATGGAGAAAATAACTGTGTGTGTCAGCTCCGACACGCGACTGGAGTTTACCCCTTTCCGTTTTTAATGAATTTTAAATGTGTTCTCTCCAAATAATTGCTCTCTACTGATACTTACCGCATATTTTTTTTTAATTTTTTAAAAAAAAATATTTTAAATTAATGTGAACTATTTTAATTAAAATTATAAATATATATTTTTTATTAATCGTGCCAACATTTCGGCCTACATTGTAGGCTATCTTCAGGACAAATAGGGTAAGGTGACTTGTTACAACACTAAAACTGTCAACTGAACTCACACACTCAGACACATACACACACACATATACATATGTGTATGTATATTGGAGATAAATATGGATTTCAGTCCTCGTCTTGATAAAATATTGATTAATACTAATTTTATTCATGAAATCAATCAATTCATTTAACGCGAAGTTTTCTCGGTCTATTATAACTGGAGGAATCTTCTTCGGTGGTGCCACAGATTCCTTAGTTGGTGGTAAATTACCTAGAGCGGTAAAGCTACTTCTGCCTTCGTCTTGGGCGATTTCTACCCTGTGTTTACTTTTTTGAAGGGAGCCTCATCTTCTGTGTCCAGTAGAGGTGTATTTAAGCCCATTATGATCACTGCCTGCCCACTTCCTAATAAACCAATCTCCTGCCCTAGTAGCACTACATACTACACACTGTACACAATTAAATAGTCACTGCACAGCCTTTTTAGACAGCTAGTCAATTCCCTGCTGTTATCAGAGCAACACTGCCCTGTCGTCTGTTGAGGTTGTATCCAAGCAATATGAATGGACCCCAACAGCTTAAGACGGAACCTAAATAAGAGTAGTAATAGTGTTTGTTTGGATAGATGTCTTTAAAAAGGCTCCTTCATAAAAAATTATCGCATTTCAACACTTCGAGAGTAAAGCAATGGAATACACTATTACCATAGATACCACACGTATCTCTTACCGATTAGTCCGGGAATTTCACTTTTAATTTCTATTTACTACACAAAACAAATAATACAATATTATCGAGAATGTAGCGTTACTAGGGTTCTACCGATACCCAAAAATATCGATACCAGGCCTTTGCGATATATCGGAACAAAGTATCGATACCGAGAAAATATCGAAAAAAAAATATCGATATCACTCGGTATCGGAAGATTTTTAGTCGTTTAAAAGCACGGTTCGCCAAATGGTTACAAACATTCCATTGCCAGGAAAACGTCACACATTGGATAATCAATTAAATAGTGAAAGACCTTTTATTTTCTCATTCGATATTCTCAAAGTATCGAAAGATCTTTCCGATATTTCATAGATGGCTGATATATAAATTTTTTATTATGTTATGAACCCCATCTGTACATATCAGGGAAAGTAATTAAAAGAGAAAAAAAATATACACGCATAGGAAAGGACATTCTTTCGATATTAGAAGAATATATACTCATTCGGTATTCTCAGAGTCTCGAAAGATCTTTCCGATATTTCAAAGATGGTTGATATCTAAATTTTTTATTATGTTATGAACCTTATCTGTACATATCAGGGAAAGTAATTAAAAGAGAAAAAAAAATATACACGCATAGGAAAGGACATTCTTTCGATATCAGAAGAATATATACTCATTCGATATTCTCAGAGTATCGAAAGATCTTTCCGATATTTCAAAGATGGTTGATATCTAAATATTTTATTATGTTATGAACCTTATCTATACATATCAGGGAAAGTAATTAAAAGGAAAAAAAGCATATACATGCATAGGAAAGGACATTCTTTCGATACTAGAAGAATTTGGTACTCATTCGATATTCTCAAAGTATCGAAAGATCTCTGATATTTCACAGATGGCTGATATATAAATTTTATATTATGTTATGAACCCTATCTGTACATATTAGGGAAAGTAATTAAAAGAAAAAAAAACATATACATGCATAGGAAAGGACATTCTTTCGATACTAGAAGAATATGGTACTCATATAATATCTTTTTTTCTTTTAATTAATTTCCCTGATATGTACAGATGGGATTCATAACATAATAAAAAATTTAGATATCAGCCATCTGTGAAGTATCGGAAAATATTTCGAGAATATCGAAAGAGTACCTTGTTCTTCTAGTTTCGAAAGAATTTTTCTTTACTATGTATATATATTATTTTTTTCTTTTAACTTATTTCCCTGATGTGTACAGATATTGGTCATAACATAATAATAAATTTAGATATTAGCCATCTGTGAAGTATCGGAAAATATTTTTAGAATATCGAAAGAGTAACCTGTTCTTCTAGTATCGAAAGAAATTCCATTGCTATGCATATATATTATTTTTTTTTCTTTTAATTAATTTCCCGGATATGTACAAATATTGTTCATAACATAATAATAAATTTAGATATTAGCCATCTGTGAAGTATCGGAAAATATTTTTAGAATATCGAAAGAATACCCTGTTCTTCTAGTATCGAAAGAAATTCCATTGCTATGCATATATATTATTTATTTTCTTTTAATTAATTTCCCGGATATGTACAAATATTGTTCATAACATAATAATAAATTTAGATATTAGCCATCTGTGAAGTATCGGAAAATATTTTTGGAATATCGAAAGAGTACCTTGTTCTTCTAGTATAGAAAGAATTTCCATTGCTATGCATATATATTATTTTTTTTCTTTTAATTAATTTCCCGGATATGTACAGATAGGGTACATAACTTAATAAAAAATTTAGATATCAGTCATCTGTGAAGTATCGGAAAATATTATTAGAATATCGAAAGAGTACCCTGTTCTTCTGGTATCGAAGGAATTTTTCTTTGCTATGCATATATATTATTTTTTTTCTATTAATTAATTTCCGTGATATGTACAGATAGGGTTCATAATAATAAAATAATAGGGTTCATATAGGGAAAGGAAACAAATCATTCTATTTTTTTGAGAATATGGAAAGAATGTGCCGTAGGATATATACAACTTTTTATTCAGGTTTCGTTTGGATGAGCAAAAAAAAAAAAAAGTCAGTTAACTGTTTCGATATTTAGTTTTCCATACCGATATCGATAAAATATCGGAAGAAAAGTATCGATACCAAAATATCGGTATCGAAAGGAAAAGTATCGATACTGTACCCATATCGGTAATATCGGTAGAACCCTAAGCGTTACTCGCCACTTTTAGCTAAATTCGATTTTACTACTCATAAAATTTTCATAACGCGGGCTAAATAGGAAAATCGTTTCATAAGGAGTATACTCCTACAAAAAAAAATTGTTTTATTTTTATTTTTATGATATATAATATATCCTTCCTAGATCCTGAAATATTTTTTCCTTTATCGATCTTGCATTGCAATGAATAGCAAGTTAAAACCAATTACTCCTGCTTGTTTTAAATTAAGATGGTAATTTTATCTTCGCCTAAAGGAAATGAAAGGATCATCTTGTTTGTTTTTTAGATAGTGAGCTTTTTATTTTTATTTATTTATTTATATTTTGTGTGTTCCAATAATTAAATCAGAATATTCAATTTTTCTTAAATCTTACTTGTAAGGTATATAGAATATCTAACTTTAACTAGGAGAAAAAATTCCATGGTGTAAAAAACAATTATAAATTTATTAGTCTATAAAAATAAAAACTAGACAAGAAGGTTATCATGACCTTCTAAGCCTGTTATCAATAAACCGGCACCTCAATAAAGATCCAGAACCAAATTAAATGTTTATCCACAATATTTAGTGTTATTTCATTTATATCAGTTTATTTATATCTTATTAATGATAAGATTCAGTATTCTCTAGCATTGCTTGAGCTCCCGCGAAATAGTTGGACCTTCCGATGGATGAGGAAATAATTAATTTTCCAATTATTCCAGAGCGTATGTGATTTGAATGTAACCTTCTATTAAACTAATAACACAAATCATTTTTATAAATTCAATAAATAACACATTTGATAAAAAAAACTAATTGATTGAATTAAAATTTAAACGTTTTATAAAGAGAAAATAAATTACTTATACTACTTAAATTATAAAGTTACAACGAACTAATAACAAGATGTTAAAAACAGTCTTACGATAAAAAAATTAACCCTATTTAATTGCATATAAATAAAACCAGTAGCTAAATAAAAAATAAATGTTTTATCGTTTACAAAATAATACATAAATGTTTATCTGGTTTTCCAGTTGAAATATTATAAACAAAAAAGTCTTATCTGTCTGTTGAAGTAGATTCTAGTACATAGTAGATTCTCGGCAGGGCTAGCGAGGATGTTTAGATGTCAGAGGATTCTCGTTGATTGGGCGGGCGAGGATGTTGAGACGTCAGAGGTAGAGACAATAGACTACGTCAATTCGATTTGGTCGAATCGATGAAGAGATTTAAACTAATTACACCTACAGGTAGGCAGCGACTTAGTAGCTCTTCGAGTTCAAAATACAACTTTGACCTATAGCTCGCGATGTGCCCATCAAGAAGCTCGAACTAATACTGTCAGGCTCGATATTGCCGGAGTAAACAAAAGCCGATCGACTCCCCTTTATTTTTTCTTTCTTCACTTTTGTAATGACAAATATTAGACTTAACACGAAACAATTGAATAATTACCTTTTAAATTAAATAGTATACGATTTAAATATTTTTATTTTGAAGAGAAAAGATTTGTAGATATGGAGAAAGGTTTATTAAGTAGCCAACGTTTCGAACTACTTTGTAGATCTTCTACAGGACTAAATATGCAAAAATACAGACAATAAATAAATTACAAAACTGTTAAAAATTAATAAATATGGTCAAAATTAAAGTTAAAATGTATAAGCAATAAGAGTAGGTATATAATAACACAGTGACAGGAAGGTAGTAAAAAAAGTAATAAATAAAAAAATTAAAAGAAAGCTATAAAAAATAAAGAATAAGGTAATAATGATAGATATTAGAATTACAATTGGTAATATTAAAATAAAATACATAAGTATAAAGGTATCTGAGTGTTGGAACATAAAAATGGGGGGAGGTCTGAAATATTTGTACAAAGCACGGCTAATCATTGTAGACTATTAACAACATAGGGACAAGGAAGGTAATGATAAAATATGAAAAACAATATACTATGAAATTATTCAAGTAATGAAAAATTGAGGAATAAGGTGATAAAAATGAAAATAATAATAAGAAATACTGATGATAATTAATAAAATGATAAACACAATTTGCAAATAATGGGGACGATAAGGCATACAATTTGTTAATGAAATATATTAAAAAGGATAGTTATAGCACATTTGTAATAACTATTAAGACAAAATGAGAACGGAGAACATAGTTGATTGTGAGAAATGACGTGTGATATTCAATAAAAAGTGTGATTATATACAATTGATGGATTGTGTTATACATTAGATAACAACAGATGAATGTCAAGATAATGATGTAAATATGATAAATAAAGGTGAGAAACAAATAAACACCTTACAGAAATTGTATTTATGGAATATTTGTGAATAATGGTTTATTTTTTGTTTTATATGTGTATCTAATGTTAATGGATATGAGGGAAAGAAAATTAAATGGAGAAAAGAGGGAGGAAGGATGGATTAATTTGTGAGAAAAAGCAAAGAGATTACTGAGCGAAGAAATTACCTGTCGAGGGGGGGCTCGATGTTAATCCATCACTGTTTCATAGCCGACTGAGAGGAAGAAAGGGGGCCAGTAAAGAGAAGAATATATACGATAACCATAGGGAAAATAGATGAAAGCAATAAACTAAAAATTTAGGGGCATGCTATAAATTAATGTGATAACATCATAAATTAGATGATTAATAATTCATGTAATAATAAATACATTTATTATTTAAATTGCTAATTGAAAACATAATGGTAAACTATTAAATTTCTAGCACAGGGTTTAACATAAAAATATGAGTAAAAAGGTGGTATGAATAAAAGAAGGTGAGGGAGTAAAGAAGAGGGTATTAACAGGTGTTGACAGGTAAAGTATTAACAAGGAGGTTCCCCTTGGAGGGGGGGAGACCATATTCATAAACTCTTTTTTATGAAGTCTATTATGTGTCTGTAAACCATAAAGATGTTATTCATGTCGGTTTTGACGTTTAATGATTTTTTTTTTCAAGGTTTATGTAGATAGATTCGGCAATAAGTCTTTTGCTGTAATTAGGAACAGTGGTGAGAACAGAGGATCGGTCAAAGTTGAAGGTATGATGTCAAATGTCAAATGTATGTATGATGTCAAATCATGTTCAGAAAGTTTTAATGCAGATTGGTTAAGGGTAGAAATAGAAGTCTTTTGTGATAGTCTTCTGTACAAATGGTTTTTAGTTTCTTCAATGTTGGAGGAAGTTCAGTTTGGGGCAGAGCAAGGGTACTGTAGACTATATTGGAGAGGCATTTAGTATGGATCGGGTCATTTAAATTAGTGAATAGGTGGGATAATTTACTAAATGGTTTGAAACCAAGGCGAAGATTGGAAAAAGTAAGACGTAATTTTTTTTTTTTTATTATCGGATAGAATAGGGATATAGAGAAATGATCTGTAAAGGCCAGGGATGAGAGTCGGTTCCGTTGAATTGGGGAAGGAGTAAATTGAATTGTCTTGTAAGGTTTTTATTTGTTTCTCATCTTTATTTATCATATTAACATCATTAACTTGACATTCATCAGTAGTTATCTTCTCTAACTATATTATTATATTTTTACTTAAAAGCTAAAATTATTGTCTTTTCATATTCTTACTAATGCATAACATAATCCATCAATTTTAAATAATCACACTTTTTATTGAATATCACACGCCATTTCTCACAATCAACTATGTTCTCCATTCTCATTTTGTCTTACTAGTTATTACTGTAATATTATAATATTACACATGTGCTATAATTATCCATTTTAAAATATTTCATTAACAAATTGTATGCCTTATCGTCCCAATTATTAGTAAATTGTATTTCTCATTTTTATTACTAATCATCAGTATTTCTTATTGTTGTTGTTTTCATTTTTATCACCGTATTTCTCAATTACTTGAATTATTTCATAGTATATTGTTTGTCATATTTTATCATTACCTTCCTTGTCACTTTATTGTTAATACATAATATTACATTTTATTTTAATATTTACCAATTGTAATTCTAATTTCTATCATTATTACCTTATTCTTTATTTTTTAATACTTTCAACGCAAGATCGCAAAATCTATTCCAACCATCATTAAAATAATTAATATTAAACAGAACATTCTGATAGCCCTAATCGCCCTCTAAATGAGAATTTCTGTATCCCTGATATTGTTACTGATATTGATACTGATATTGTAATAATATAGTGCAACCTAATATTTTATCTAACAGCTGTTATTTGTTATTTTTTTTCCAAATATAGTATAAGAACAGTATTTAGGCATAAATAACAATATCAGCCACAATTTCCCCTCAATTTCCCCCAATTTCCCCTCACATAACATACATACTACAATAAATTAAGCAACCTAAAGCCTCCCTCAACACTAGGATTTATTTTTTTATAAACTGCTCAAAAACAGACTATAGTATAGGCACTCTCGAATCTGCTAACCACACCCTCCTGCTCCATTCACTTCAAGTTGGTAGAAATCAAAATGTCAAAATTGGATAACAAAAATGTGGTATATGACCTCAGTTGTAATAACTGTGACAAGCATTATATCGGACACACCAGCACTCATTTAAAAAACAGATTTTACCATCACAAGAATAATCTTAAACCCACTTCTAAAACTAATACAGCACTCTCAACCCATTGTAAACAGGAGTTACATACCTTTAATTTTGATAAACCAAAGATTTTACATAGAGAAAAAAACATAGTCAAGAGAAAATATTTAGAAGCACTCTACATAAATGACAACATAAATAAAATAGTTAATGACAGAAAAGCGGCCGGTGAAATAAGTAAGCTGTATTCATCCGTCATTTTAAAATTAATAAAACAATGATATATAATAGGAATTTAACTTGAAAGCAAGGCCAGTAATGAATTCTTGTAACCTACCAATATATTTCTTATATCTGTTGACCTCTTTTTTTACCATATAATATTTTTATAAATTTCATATCGTTATTAAACTGTGTAAATAAAAAATTAATTTATTTAAAAAAATTAATTTATTTGAATTCCGTTATTTTAAAATAAAAAAATTTTAAAAATATTTTAATACATAAAGATTTTAAATAGCAGTAGGGTACAAATAATATAATCATAATAAACTCACATTACCTTACAGATCAAAGTTTAAAGCCAGTAGTAGACAATTGACCATGGGAGGATAAAGTATCCCTAAGAAAATGAAAGATATAATCATTTTTTACAATTTTATAAGGTATCTATTCTTGGTTTTGCTAACTGTTTAGGGACAATTTTTTTGTTTTTATTTTTGGATTGTATGGCTTATTTGTGATTGTGTTTTTTTTTACAGATTTGACTTATAACTTTTTTTAAAGTTATATTTTGTAGTAATTGTTGATGTATAATTAAATTTGAAAATGTCATTTGAATGCCGAAACGTCATTTTAAAAGAATAAAATATTTTATGACTGGAAGGAGGTTTGTTTCAAATGATAGAAAAAAAAGTTGGTAGAAATCTTGAATTAATCTTGCTTTTTACATTCCTCCGAATCGTCCTTGCTCTCATAATTGGGCCAAATATTTAATTCCCTTTTTCGACACATCCATTAATAACTAATGATAATTTAGCTAGAACGCTATTTAAAACCATGCAGTTTTCAAACAGGTTCAGCAAAAGTTCATGATATAATCTCTTGTTTATATGGCTGCACTGATCTTGGTGGCATGGGAATGAGTTGCACGTTTAGTAGCGGATAGATTCTGCCATGTCATCACGGAATAATGGATTTGAATAAATTGGTTGAAGGACCACCTAACTGTCGAAAAGTGAACCAGAGCATATGCGCCTAATCCTCAAAAAGTTTACACTACCCACCATTAGTGGGTTATATAAGACCTCAATTCACGTAAGCCCTTATAGAAATAAGAACGTTATTCAAAATATTTGTTTAACAATGCCCAATATACATTTCTAATATTAGATTCTCAATTAATTCATAATTTGATTCCCAATCAATTCATAATTCGGTTCCCACTTCATTTGGCAGTAATTAAAAGTTCAACTACAATAGAATTCTGGCAAATTCGACATGCTGTGGAATTTAAATTCAAAATGTATGCATTGGATATATATAAAACAGATAGCAGAGAGGCTTTTACAAGTTAAGTCCTCTTCTCCTAAGAAAATGTATGTTATTAATACACTCTGTCAATATAAAAACATCACTTTTTCAATAGTAACGAAACAATGACTTGCAATCGTTTTCTTTAATAATCTATTTGGATAAACCGCCTAAGGTCTATCCTCAAACCTGTAATAATCTCTATCTTCTTGAATCTAGCCTCGGAGTTTTCCATCTCCAGATTATCGAGCGTTCATTTCTAGTGTTCTATAAACTACTTAAACACTTTTCTGTTCACAATGCCTCAAAGTGAAGCATACTGCCGAAACCATTCTACATTAAAATTTGCTTGGAGGCCCCATCATGTAGGTACACATTTGACAGACAAACTGGTGTAGGGTAGCTTTTTGGGCTTAAGAAATGTAATCATTCCCAATGAATGTGATGACTACAGGACGTTAGTCTATTGAAGTTTCATGGTACTGGTTAATGTAACTGGTTTGAAATTTGAAATTTTGAAAGTTTGAATCGCATGAATTTCTTTGGGGCTCTTCAAACCCAAATGACATGTTACTCTATGTGATTTCCTCAAACTAATCCATTTAAAGAAATATACATATTGATTTTCTAGATTTTTTTATTATGTTACTGCCTTAGTTGACAGGTAACTACTTGAAAGTTTTTTTTTTTGTTTTTTTTCGGTTGGTCCTATAGGCCATGTAGATCTTTGGCCGCCTTCACCAGCCTTCTCCACCTTTGTCTATCCTGGGCCGCTGATTTCCAGTTTGCTACATGTAGCTCCGCAGCATTCTTGCTGACCCTGTCCATCCATCTGGTCTTATGCCTCCCACGTGGTCTCTTGCCAATTATTGTGGCATTCATAGGTGTAGAGGCGTCCTGACGGATTACTTCTAGCTACATCTCTTGAAAGCTTGTGGAATACTAATAATTATTTTTGACAATATAACTCATCAATAAGGAGCGGAAGGCCTGAGTTATGAGGTAAGTAATTTATACATTAACAGCCAGGGATGATTTATTTGGGATCTGAAAACCCTCCTGGGGTTCACCCAGCCTTTAAAGAGTGGGTACCCAAAATAGGGCAAATAATCTGGCGGTAGAGCGGGATCTCGGACAAATCACCTCACTACACAACCACAGTGGTTCAGGTTTTTCTTAAAATGATCATCCAGCGCAGCTTATATTGTGTTCTGAACACACCTACGCGTTAAATGAAGACTCCAAAATAAGGATGGCATATTAGCATAGCAATCTTTTGTAGTTAAAACTAAAAAAAAATAACTTATCAAAGGATCTCAAATAACTTAAGTTTAAATGATTCTTAGCGTTCGACAAAAATAAATAAAAGTATTTAAGCTAGCTAACTTAATGGTTCTGTATTTGTATGATCAATGGATGGAGATGAAACAACCCCTTGAAAGATTAATCCCTGCCTTTGATGCCGCTGGCCCAGTTCTGCCCGACACAGGGAAATTTCCTATAAGCTCCAAGAACTCCTCTCCGACCTCCTGCCACGTACTGACCCTCTATTTACATTTTATGTCCGGTAGCAAATCCGTATTCATTAAATTTTAGATAGAGAAACGTATACTTCAGATACTTATTAAGTTTTATGAACTGAGCTTTATAACTTATAATGATAACCAATACTATTTTAAAAGTAACAGGATCATTACTACAATTGATTTCACAGAATAAGTATTGTTGGTGGTTTTTATTTGCTTTCTGAACTATTGCCACTTCACATAAAACTAGGATTCACACTTTCGTTACAACAACATATATTTTCTCTTTCGTCCAATGAAGTCCCTTTCAGATGATAGTGCTACCAATGTACTGCTCAAATATTTGATTATACATATTCAGCTCAAATATTGATTATAATATAATTGATATAATATAATATATTCGATTATATATTATTTAGATAAGACTCAAATATTTGATCTTATTTTGTTTTACTATGAGTTCAAATTAAAAAAAAAATTAATGAATATGGTTTCACATAAAACTAAGATTCATACTTTCGTTACAACAATATATATTTTTTCTTTCAACACTTTTCTTTTTCTTCTAAATTTATTTACTTATTGTTTAATATTATTATCTTTTATTACTATTGTTTTATATTCTGGATTTCTCGGATTGTGCCGGATGAATACACCAATCTGAACTAATACCCCCTATATTATGGTCAGTGATCATAGTTTGATGTAATTTTTTTTTATATTTCCTGCGGTTGATATCTGTAAAATGGGTGATGACTGTTTATTAAGTTATATTTCTGAGCCAGTGCCTGATGTACAAACCTTGCAGCATTATTGTGCCTAGTTAGATATTCTTTACCTGCTAATGCTTGGCAGCCAGAGGTGACATTTTGAATCGATCCGTACGTTGCTTTACATAGGCGACATCTGTCTTTGATTGGTTAGTGCAGAATGTGCTTTCTGTAGAAGTTTGTTGCCATGATGTGTTCCTGTAATGTCAGAAGGAATCCTTCAGCCTCGGGGAACATTTTTCCTGTAGTCGACCAACGGACAGACGCTTCTAAATTGATGAAGAACTGTAAAACCTTCCATGGAATGGTTTACACTTCCATGATTCTCTAAGGCTCTCCTCAGTTGGCATTGCTGTTGGATCTTGCCGAAGCAAATCCAGTGCTGTATAGTTGCAGTCGAGGGAAGCAATGATCGACAACATCGGTGAACTACTATTCATAAAATATCATAAAAGGTTCTAAGCTTTTCTTCTTGTCGACAGGCTTTCAACAGACTAATAAGTCCCCTACCTCCTTTTTTCCTGGGCATATTCTTGGAACTGAAGAGTTTGCGTGACGCTGTCTTGATTTAACCATTTGAGTTTTTAAGAAGCTGTCCATTTTTTCCTAATTCATGTCACACCATTTTATTACTCCAGAAGTATATGTAACCGAAGGAATAACCCAGATTTCCTGCTAATAAATTATTTTTTAGTAGTTTTCTGACTCGTTTCTTAAATTCCTCTTCAAAGGTTTCTTTGACCTCTTTTTTGAATTTAAGCAGCTGTGAGATACCAAGATACTTATAGGAGCCAGTAAACTGATGTTGGTTGATATTTTCACTATTGGAGAGTTCAATGTTAGCTGAATCCTTGTATTTTCATCTATGTATCTTAAGGTTTGCACATTTTTCAGTTCCTAGCTTCTCCCAATATCTTCCGTGAATGAACTTACTAATTCAAAAAGAATTCTCATGTCCCTCTCATTCTTTGCAAAAAGCTTTAAGTCGTCCATATAGAAAGAATAGGAGATCATTGTTTCTTAATTCAAGGAATAACCTTTTCCACATTGACTTAAGATGGAGCTTAGAGGATTAATCGCAAGGCGCAAGAACCATAAAGGAGCGATATATTAAGCAACTTTTTCGATACTTGTGAAACTATGAATGAATCAATCACTAGAAGCTCTTTGCATACCTTAGAGTTTCGCTTACATCCGATCTGCTCCTGTGCCATAAGGTGGTTATTACTATTATTCTTAGCATTTATTATTATTATTTATTATTATATTACCGTAACTTTTTATAATTTGTGTATATATTATTAAAGTGAAACTTTTATTCTATCACCCCAAAATTTGTCGCTCATCTAGCATGTCGTTTTACAGCTGAAGATAGGGTAAAATGAAAGGCGCATGACAGGATATCCTAGGCCAATATGGCGGCGCCCAGTCAGCTGACCGTGTAGCATTTATATTCTCACTTATTCCTGCAAGTGCTCCGCGGATTTGGGTGTTTTGATCTGTGTATTAATGTAAATACATTTATTTACTTTATCGTAAATGCTTTAATGTTCATTAACTTTATATGAAATAGCTTATGCTCGCGTGGAATTTGGTCTGCCACATAAAGTTTCGTGAAAGATCACTTAAAATAAATAATTTAATTATTTTTTAAAATATAAGTTACTCGTACATCCAAAATTTCAGATGACCAACTTCAAAACAGCCGTATTCTATACAACCTTTGAACCCCTATTAGATGAAAGGGGAAACCCTTGGGGTGGTATTATTCAGATTTCTTTCTTAAACTATACAAAGAACCTATCTACAAATTTCAAGATGCTAAGTTCCTGATTTTCTTTTAATTATTTACATTAGCGGGGGGGGGGCACATGCCCCGGTGCCCCCACTTATATCGGCCCTTGCTGTAGCCTATGATGCTTTTACTCAATAAGTTTTATCCAAATCCGTTCAGTAGTTTTTGTGTGAATGAGTAACAAACATAAACAAAAACATTCGCATTTATAGTCTTAGTAGGATATCAAAACAATAGTTTCACTCATGTTCTTTTTGTTATTTTAACAACGATTGTCATGTGATTTGCCTTTAATGATGTACTACAATGGGTACTCCACAGTACCTAAAAAACTGTCGGTGGAGGCACGTGCCACCATGCGCCCCCGTCCACTAAATCCGCGCTTGCTATAGCCTATGTTATTCTGATTATTACTGTCAAGTTTCATCCAAATCCGTCCTGTAGTTTTTGCGTGAAAGAGAGACAAAAATACAAACTTTCACATTTATAATATTAGTAAGATTAAATAAATAAAAACGATTTGTTTAGTAATAACAAATCTCTTCAGAGACTATTTTAATTTTGATATATAATAATATATTCAATTATTTTTATACTCTAAGGCATAATAGCCTATAACATCTATATTGTTATTCTTAAGGGACTTAAAATAAAGACATTATTATTATTTTTTTCATTTTCTCGGTTTCTACCAGTGAATGGACCAACCCGGACATAAGTCAAGGGTTATGCTAGAGTTTTATAATGATAAAATACATCAATATATAATCATAAACAAACACTTTATTGTGAATATCCCTCTTATATAATATCGCTCTTACTTTTTAATATGCGTTTATCGTCTAATGATTGTATTAATTATGTATTCTGTACTCTAATACGCAAATTGAAATTAAATTTTATAATTGAATATTTTGTCTACTTTTGATTTCCCATTTTTCAATGATTAAGTTAAGACTAAAAATGCAATTTTAATACCCTAAATCGAGTAATTTTCCATTTTTTTTAGTTAAATGCCTACAAACCGAAAAAAAGTTTCACTTGCATCATGGTTTCATAAAACCACACAACTTTTTATCAATTTCTCATAATCTTAAAATGAATGGAACTGATCCCGCAGTCCGCATTCAATACATATGAAAAAAATGTCATTAGGTAACATACACTTGGCTGATATTCAAACAATCCCGAGTTATCTCGTTGTATCTAGGAAACGGGAGGGCAATTTCAGCAATACCTCACCATTCGTTATCAATAAGTTTATCAGCAACACAGTAGGTAGTGTAAAAAATATTAAGAAACTAAGGGATGGCATTTATTAGGTGAAACGAATAATTCAAGCAGTCAGAAACATTATTGGCGACTAAAAAGTTTGGGGTCCAATTTGAAATCGAATTACATAAGTCCACATCGCTCCCTGAACTATTCAAAGAGCGTCATAAGATGTTTTGAACTGCAGTATGCCTCGACAGACGAGATTATAGAAGAATTAACGATTATTCCTATTATGAATATTATTACTAATGTCCAAAGAATTAAAATTCAAAAAAATGGTACTGAAATATTGATCTTTTGTGACCCCCAAACCTCCTGAAAACTTAAAGTGGGATTCCTGACAGTTAATGTAGAACAATTTATACCTAACCCCTAAATGTTCTATAATTGTCTGGTTTTTCACACCCGACGAAAAAATGCAAAAAAATCGCTGTATGTGCGAACTGTGATCAGGCCCGTCATCCGGAAAACAAAACTTGTGAAAAAACTTCCTGCTGCATTAACTGCAATGGCAGCCATAACGCCCTATTTTCAAGTTTCAAAAAGAAATCAAGGGAGGACAAACAAATAATAAAATTTCACACATAGAGGCGAAGAATCCAATTTCCTTCCAGGAATATATTTTTACAATACTTTTTTTTTATTATGCTATCTTTATAAAAACAAAATTTATGATTTACATTCTTGGAATTCCATAATATAGGAAATTTTAAATATTTATAATTAATTAATTATAAATAGTCAATTACTGGATCGTAGATGCCCTATTTTCAAGTTTCAAAAAGAAAAATGCAGAGAGGACACACAAATAATAAAATTTCATACATAGAGGCAAAGAAGATTTTAAAAGAAAAAATCCTTACATATTGCTGATATTTTTATAAAAACAAAATTTATGATTTACATTCTTGGAATTCCATAGGAAATTTTAAATATTTATAGTTAATTAATTATAAATAGTCAATTACTGGATCGTAGATGCCCTATTTTCAAGTTTCAAAAAGAAATACAGAGACAAACAAATAATAAAATTTCATACATAGAGGCAAAGAAGATTTTAAAAGAAAAAAATCCTTACATATTGCTGATATTTTTATTTAAAAAAATGTTATGATTTGCATTCTTGGAATTCTATAATATAGGAAATTTTAAATATTATAATTAATTAATTATAAATAGTCAATTACTGGATCGTAGATGCCCTATTTTTAAGTTTCAAAAGAAATCAAAGGAGGACAAACAAATAATAAAATTTCATACATAGAGGCAAAGAAGATTTTAAAGGAAAAAAATCCTAACATATTGCTGGTTACGTATTCAGAAGCTACAAAATGCAATGAAAAAAGGATATTGGAATTCAACTTAATTTTACTGTTGTATCCTTGACAACATTAACACCGACACCAAAAATGCATAAGCCGACCGTTCAGCCGATCGAGTTCAGCATCGGCAGCAGCGGAGGCCGTGGCGACTCGCCCTTCCACCCCCTCCTTCATTTCCCCTCTCCCATCCACCTCCTTCTCTCCTTCTCTATCTACTTCTACACTTGAAGGGTTTGACGTCTATTGAACCGACTGCAGTCCTAATTATGAACGGGCATGTAGAGTTGCAGTAGCAATAAATAATTCCGTGTATTCCCATCATGTAGAAATAAATTCCCCACAGTCCATCAACATATCGCATTCACAATTGTAACATTTATCTTCCTCAAGACACCAACTTAGAGACAGAAGATCTTCTCATTGACAGTCGACGAAACCAGTATTATATACTGAACATTTCAATGGCAACAATAATTGCGTCATCACAAAGTTTCAAAGGGGCTTAACTCAGAATTTATTAGATCAACAGAACTGCGGTTGAATTCAAATTGTAGCAAATTTAATCTACTTTCAAAATGGTTACGCATGTGTTGTTTTTTTTTCAAAAATGCAGTGATTAGGAGATATAGGCCAAAAACTCAAATAACTCCGAAAATTTCGAGGTTTTTTGGCCACCAAAATTTTTCCCATCTGTTTTTTCAGTTGCAAAATTGGATTTACACTACTCAGACATGCCCTTACAACATATCAAAAAAGCAACTCTTCCGACAGTTAAATTTCAATACTGAATCACCAACTCAAGTTTGCAACTCTCCGTTCTCCATTTGGGAGTTGCAGTCAAGACTACAGGCTGTCAACGGATCTTCCCCTGATCCAGACAACATTCACTATGCTATGTTATAACATCTCCCTGAAATTATCTTGGGCTTGCTCTGGTACTTATACAACCGTATCTGGATTAGTGGTAACTTCTGTACCTACTGGAGACAATCTATTGTCACCCCAATTTTGAAAAAAGACAAGATAAACGCTATCCAGCAAGCTACCGCCCAATATTATTTCTAAGGTAATATTTCAGGTGTAAGGGTTTGGAAGGAATGGTAAATGAAAGATTCACATGGATTCTAAAAAAATACCAGTTCGTCCAAAATTTGCAATGTGGGTTCCGCAAAGGACGATCGACTATAGATCAATTCATTCAAATGGAAACAGAATTGCAATATGCATTAGTTCAAGCGGAACAAGCAGTTGAAGTTTATTTTGACATGTAAAAAGTCTTTGATAAGACAAATAAATCAAAACAAAACAGGTGAGTGGTTTACCATAAGGACGTGTTTAAGTACAACTCTATTCGCTCTATCTATAAGTGAATTAGGACAAAATCTGCCACGAGGAATCAAAGTTATGCTTTCTGTTGCTGGTATTGCTTTACTTTGTAGAGCAAAAGACTCTGACTATCAAGGAGAAACTATAGCCTGACTAAATCGAATCAATGATTGGTCTAGATTATCAGGCTACGTTTTTATACAGAATAAACAAAGTGTATTCATGTAACTGAGATGTATTCATGTAAGAATACATGTCAATCACCGGATTTACACCTTCGATAGGCGACTGTCCTGGAAATATCAAATCAGTTCACTGAAAGAAAGGTGTTTGTTTGACAGTACTTAGAGTACTAAGATATCCTGAGGCCGCGTATCCACTATGTTCGTGTAGCAGTTTATGGACGTTAATTCGCGCTCCGCCGGCTGTGTTTCATTTTTTAAATTCATTTTATTGTAAAATAGCTTGGGATGCTTGATGTTACTTTGTAAATATTTTATGGGCTGCTATTGGTAAAGGTATAGTCACTATGAAAATTTCTTAAAAACTCCACACTCTTTTTTTACCATTAAATGGAGTTATTCATTCATCGCTTTATTCTTATTTAAACTTATTTTCTAGTTTTTACTTTCCCGATATCATGACAGTTAAATTATCATTTTATTTTTACACACATCAGCAGGTATTTTCATCACCAATCCAATTTCCTTCCAAGAATCTATTTTTACTATACTTTTTATTTAGTATACTATTTTTATAAAAAAAAAAATTTATGATTTACATTCTTGGAATTCCATAATATAGGTAATTTTAAATATTTATAATTAATTAATTATAAATAGTCAATTAAATTATAATTATTTTCTACTTTCTAGTTTTGTTTCCTGCCACCACTTGTTTTTCTTTTATTTTTAAGCAATTTTTTATTTCTAATGAATTTCTTACATATAAGTCAATAGTTTACCCAACAAAAGTTCACACTTTTTTCCTTTTGTTATTTAAATTTTTTAATAATAATGAATCTTATTTTTGTTTTATCTGATTGATATTACGGGGTTAGATGCTGTGGTAATGCCTGGACGTAAGTACTGTACCTGCTTTTTACAAAAGCAACCTTCGCATTCTATCTGATTTTATTATTATTTATTGCTCAAAACTTAAAAATTATTAAAATTTTACTAAAGAAATAATGTGTACCACTGCAACCCATGCAGGATTTTTCTTTTTTTTTTTCGCAGTTAAGAGTAACCATTTTATAGAGGCTGGGTGAGACCCAGGAAGGACCGTCCGTGGCTACTATTGGATTAAATAAATTATATATTACAACCGGATTCGAACCCGGAACCTTCAGCACAGCAATTCAACGCTCTACATAATGAGGGAAAGATATTTGCATTAAATTTTTGTAGTGCCTACTCTATTCTTGAGATCTTAGTTCCAACAGTAACTCGCATTTGCCCCTCCCTTCATAAAATTGATCTTGACAAAAACGAGGAGGTCTTCTGTAGTCTTTTATCAAATAATTAATTAAAATATAGACTGCACTTGCCACTAACCCGGACGACATGTTCCTTCCAGATTCGCCTGAGCATTGCGGATCAATTTCTTTTCGACCATGTTCTCAAATCAAGTCTCCATTAAGAGGGAGCACAGAGCACTGAGCGTCGTTGATTCGCGAACATAGTGGATACGCGGCCTAAGAGTACTTAGTGGAACAAACTAGGGAGCAGACAGAGCCTCAATGCTTAAACTATATCAAGCTTAATCTGTTCCAAAATTACAGAAGTTTTGTTCACGGTTCTGCTCGTAAAAATGCTTCAGCTAAGCTTGTTTCAGTGCACCACTAAGGAATACGCATTGCCTCAGGAGTGTTCAGAACAAGTCCAACCCTAAGTATTTGTGCCGAACCAGCTTACCACTTTTAATATTCAGGAGAAAAAAAATCGCCATTAACTATATGACGAAATTGTATACACAAGGCACACATCCAATTTACAAATACATTTTTCAACCCAAATTTTCTACCGAATTTCGAAAAAATGTAACACAAATGCTAAATGCTCCCTTTAGCTGAAAAATGTCCATTAAAATAGGAAAGCTGAAACTGATTAAATAAAACAAGATTCAAAATGACATTCCTCCTTAGATCTATTTAAAACCTAAATTAAATCTTAAACTTACAAAATTTAGAAAAGAAAGTACAAAGCCCGTAGAACATACAGAAATTTCCAATAAAATAATTAATTCGCTACCAGCGCACTTATTAATATCCACTGACGGGTCTAAATCGGATTCTTCAGCAGGTTCTGCCGTTGTCCCACCCGATGCTACCTACAAATGTATGCTACATCAACTTAGCTGTGTATATTCCGCGGAAATCAATGGCATCGGAATAGCTCTCAGATATGTCATGAAATCATCCGTTGAAAATTTGGTAGTAGTATCAGACTGAGTGCCTTATACATAATAAAGAATAAAATAAGAATAAAACAGAAAGTGTTGAAAAATAAAGAATAAGGTAATAATGATAAAAAATAAAAATTGAATATTAAAATGAGTAAATGTAAAAGTTAAAATACCTTGGTATCAGGTAGGTATCTTATGTATCAGGTATCAGTAATAAAATAAAAATTAAAAATAGAAAATGATAATAAATACAGTAAGAAACAAAAAATTGTAAATTAGCAATAATTAAGATTAATTATGTAATATAATTAGGAACGAAGGATTTCTAATTCACTAATCTCGTACTTTCTATTTTCTCTTATTTTCTTTATATATACATTTCTTCATTTTTTTAATTTAATTTATTTATTCATTAATATTTTTTTTATTACTTTTTTATTTTATTCCGGTTTAAAACAAACTAAACTAAGGCGTTGATGACCAATCAGTTTGGAAACAACCAAAAAAAATTTGGAACAACCAACCAACCAGCAATGCATTATTGAATTCCTAATATTAGAATTTGACCAAGGAGTATTTTAAGACCTTATTTTATTTATGATTAAGAGGAAAATAATTGACTGGAAGATCTAATGTGGGATATAGATAGTCTGGGGTTGCAGAAAAAGAAATACTGAATAAGACAAATTTATTTATTGTGAGTGCCGACGTTTCGATTAACATTTTAGGCCATCTTCAGGGCTATGAGAGAAAAAACAGAACAAAAATAACTATAAAAAACATTGCAATACCGAGAAATAATATAATGATATCAGAAATTGAAAAGTAATAAAATTAGCGATGGATATAATATTAAGGGTATATATGAATAAAAGATTACAGCCTGAGAGTACAAAAATGTGGTAAGGCAAGCAATGATAAAAAAGAAGATAAACAGTAAGATACAAAATGAACATAAAGAGAAGGTACAAATGTAAAATTGTGAGACATAACAGTATGGAAAAAAAACCTTTATTTACAATTTTACATATACAAGCAGCAATAAGTGTGTAAATACATGTTCCGGACTTCCTTTTTCATGTTTAAAGAACAGTGATTTTAATTAATTAAAGTTGACTTATATAAATAAGTTTTACAATTGCAGGAAAAATTTGGAAAAAAACGCTTAAAAAATAACAGTATGGATACCTAGTTAAATTACAGGTGATATATAAAATGTAAAATGGGAATTTACTAATAGAATTGTAAATGAGGATAAATTATAAAATCATGATGTTTTGTTAAAACAAATGATGGATGCCTAGAGATGAAGGGAGAAATGGTTATAAATGATGGCGAAAGACAAGGATGAAGGGAAGATATAAAACTTAGAAGTGTACGAAGCTGATATAAGGCAGAGCCACTATGAGACCTCGTAGGGTTAGCTAACAAAAATGCAAACGGCCAAAGTATAGCTGAAAAAGGAGGGAACAGGAAAAAAAGAGAAGGGGCGTGAATAAGTAGGTGATAAACTGACACGTAAAGAATGTAGAAAAATAGTAAAGTTTAATTTTATGATAAATTAAAATTTAAATAGAATTTAAAGTCAAAATAAGTGAATTGTAAAAAATTAAAATATTAAAGTTAAATATTGCCATAAATTAAAATATAAAAAAATTGAAAGTTAAAAAAGTGAAGTGAATTTAAAAATAGAAAAGATGTATGTGAAAAAGTGAGAAATTAAAATAACTATTAAAGTACGTCAAGGTGTCAGAATGTGTCATTAAAATGGAGAGGGTTATATTCATAGATATAACAAAATGATTGTAGGAAGCAGTAATAAAGTAAAATAATTTACTGTTTTTTTACTTAATTAAATATTTGGGAGTAGGTTGAGGAAAGATTATGTAAATCGATCTTAAGATTGTAAGCGGAGGATTCTAAATTGATGTTGATGGTTTAAGAGAGGATGCGTTTATCATAGTTGGGAACTGAGTAAAGGATTGAAGTCAAAGTTATGGTTCAAGGCCAGGGCATGTTGCATTCATACCCAATTCTCTCTTCATCTCTCGGCATTCATCATTTGTTTTAACAATACATCACGATTTTATAATTTATCATCATTTACAATCCAAAATTTCATATCTATACTCTCTATAAATTTCTTCTATAGTTATGCTTTAACATAATATTTTGTTTATAAATTAATATGTTATAATATAAATTCTATGTTATATATATTTATATAACATCTCATACTTTTATTATCTTTATATATTTTATATCATATTTTGCATTTTACATTTTTATATATCACCTGTAATTTAATGAGATTTCCATATTGTTATATCACACAATTTTACATTTGAACCTTCTCTTTATATTCTGTATCTTACTGTTCATCTTTTGTATCATTGCTTGCATTACCTCCTTTTTGTACTCTTACGCTGTAATCTTTTATTCATATACACCATTAATATTATATCCATCGCTAATTTCATTACTTTTCAATTTCTTATATCTTTATGTTATTTCTCGGTATTGCAGCAATGTTTTTTATAGTTATTTTTGTTCTGTTTTTTCTATCATAGCCCTGAAGATGGCCCACAACGTAGATCGAAACGTCGGCACTAAATAAGTTTATCTTATTTATTGTGAGTGCATTTATTTATTACAGCACCCCCAGACTATCTATATCCCACATTATTTTATTTAATTTTTTTCAAATACTTATGATTTTACCATTAGCAGTAAAATCATCAATATTTGATGATTTTAGCCCGAAGGAAATGATAGATGACATTTTTTCTAGGTTTAGTTTAGTCAGCTGCAAAAAGGATCCAAGATATGTTTCTCATGTTAAAAACAATCAGGCAGGTCCAGAATGATTTTGAATGGTTTAAAAATTATTTTAATTGGGATAGTATGTTTATTCATTTAAAAATTCTGAAACAATCAATTCTTTTCTACGCTTCCTGCATGTCATATAAATTTTGAATGATAAGCCCAAAATGAGCTAAAGAATTATCATTCTTATAATTTTTTCCTTTTTTTTAAACTGGATTTATTTGAATTTCATCTTCAAGAAAAAAAAAAATCGGCTTCCAGTCAACTACTTTATTGTTTTATATGACAAAACGTTTCGACACTATGTTGTCATTTTCAATTATTTATTTTTCTGCATTTCTTAACTGGAAAGTCAATATTTTTTAAAAATAATTTTTAAGGAGATCTTTAGTCCTCCATAGTCAAACTTTAAGTTTGACTATGGAGGACTAAAGATCTCCTTAAAAATTATTTTTAACTTTAAGTTTGACTATGGAGGACTAAAGATCTCCTTAAAAATTATTTTTAAAAAATATTGACTTTCCACTTAAGAAATGCAGAAAAATAAATAATTGAAAATGACACCATAGTGTCGAAACGTTTTGTCATATAAAACAATAAAGTAGTTGACTGGAAGCCGATTTTTTTTTTTTTTTCCTTGAAGCTAAAGAATTATTTTGATATCAATTCTAGATACTTTTTTATAGGATAAAAATAATTTTTACTACCAAAAATAAAAAAGACATATGTGTTAAACGTTTACATGGATAATTTTCAATTATTCATAATGAAATTTTTGTCACGTATTCTTGTTACCATCAAAAAATCTATCTGAAATAGATGCTCCAAATTTTAAGAAAAACATCCTCCTGTAGTCTTCAACTATTAATCAAAAAAAGGTATAATGAAAATAGTCTCGGCTATTCCAGGTCACCCCATATTTTCGAGTATGAAAAGTTCTTCCGTTAAATTAAATCAAGTGAATTGCTTCCTTTAGGCTTAAAATTGATATTAGAATTCAGATTTAATGTACTGGCTGAATGCATACAAATTTAATAGCTATATCAGCTGATTCTCTGTCGCAGAAGTACCTCACAATCCCATAGACTACCAAATGGTTCTTCAATGATATGGAACTACTGTAGAGATGGAGTCAGATGTCATGCAAGCTACTAACTAAACTTGACATTCTTCTATTGTAAAAATTATGCGTTTTCAAGTCCAAATTACTCATTTATACCATGATTGATTGTAAAAAGAATTATACAATATGGCTATAAGCAAGAAGACAAAACTTTCAACATTCTTGTAGACAAGAATTCTTTTTCCAGCTTACGATCAAACCAAGATGACCTTTCACCCGACATCATCTACATCACTAATTCTACTTTATTCCTCTTGAACACTCCATATTACCATTTATTAAACTGCTTTCGAGTCTCTCAAATATGCCCAACTTTGTCAGATTGTGATCCACTGTTCTTGTAGTTGAGAAACGCAAGTTATCAGAAATCATTATTATTTTTTTTTCTCTTTATATTTCCATCCACACCTGTCAAATACAAGTAATACAAGTAATTGACAATCAACAGATTGACTGACTGAAAAAAAATACAAAATGACATGGAAGGCATGACGAAGAACAGTACCCAGCGGTACCTCTCCATTGGCTTGCTTTAATTTCCAGTGTAATAGATCCCTCATCCACGTCCTTTTTAGTCTCCTCCTAGTGTTCTCAGGCATGAGAGTAGTGGCCATTTTTTGTATCAATGGGTTTGGGTGTCCGTATAGTTTTTCTTGAAAGCGTTTGTAAGTCAGTATGCAGAGTTTTGTTATTGACGTTCCATGGTGCATTAGTGATAAGTCTGAGTACTTTTGACTGAAAAGTTTGCTGTCGTTTTCTGTGAGTCTGTTTAGTGATGCCGTAAATTTGTAAAGCATATGTCCAAACTGGTTTTAGTAAGTAAGTTTACGTATTTACTTTCTGTCTTAAATCTAATTTGGAGTTTTTCCTGAATAGCGAGTACATTAATTTGAGTTTGTGATTTAGTGATTGGCGTTTCATCTTAACGTGAGGACCCCATGTCATTCTCCCATCAAATGTTAGTCCAAGGTATTGTACTTTTCCTCTCTGTGGGATGGGTGCGTTATTAAGGAAAATTGAAGGGCATGATTCGCGTCTTAGAGTAAAAGTGATGTGTTGTGACCTTTCGTGGTTCAGTCTGATTTTACACAGTTGGCACCACTCATTAACCTTTTGTAAGTTGTGTTGTAAGTTTGGTGAGAACTGTTTGGTGATCTTGGCAGATTCGTCAGCGTAGATTGCGATCGGTGTGTTAGGACTTTGTGGAATGTCGTATGTATATGTTATGTACAATAGCGGTGCAAGTATTGATCCCTGAGGTACACCGGCTAAAATGGGTCTTATTGAAGATAGCTCTGAGCCCTGTCGGACTGAGAAAAATCTGTCTGCAAGGAATGAGAGAAGAATCAGATAATAAGTGTATGGTAGTACACAGTACAGTCTTGAGCTTAAAGAGAAGCCCCTTGTGCCAGACCTTGTCGAATGCTTGGGCGACATCCAGAAATACTCCGGTTGTATATAACTTCTGCTCTAGTGCTGTCGATATGAAGTCAGTTACTCTGTTTAATTGCTGAGTAGTCGAGTGTGATTTTCTAAAACCGAATTGATGGTGAGGGATTGTATTTTTGTCAGTCAGTAACTTTAATAAGCGGGGATAAAGTAATTTTTCAAAAATTTTAGAACAAATAGGGAGTAAACTAATAGGTCTGTAGGATGAAGGGTTGGTAATGTCTCTATCTTGTTTTTTGATAATTGAAACAATAGAGTATTTCCACTGTATAGGGAATTTCGTAGTCCTAAGTATTGAGTTGTAGATTGTCGTAAGAAGCACTAGAGCTTTCCTAGGCATTTGCTGGAGCACCTCGGCATTTATTAAGTCATAACCCGGGGCTTTTCTTTTTGGTAAATGTCTAATTAGTTCTGCTACTTCTGTTGGAGTGAATGAAGGCGGTGGTAGTGTTAGTTGTAATGGAGCGTCAAGTGTGTTATTTACAGTTATTTCGTGTTATATGTTAGTGAAGTCAGAATGTGGTGTAAACACGAAAGAAAGATGGTCGGCAAAAAGCTCAGATTTTTCCTCGTCTGACACAGCCGTCTTCTTTTTTAAGAGGTGCCGACATCTCTCGTTGATGAAGAGTCTTTTGGTATGCTTCCATAAACTTCCATTGTCTGTCGAGAGGGATTTAATATAATTCTCATAGCTTGATCTGTTAAATTTGGTAATTTGACGTTTTAGTTGATTATTCAGTTTGTTAAATGTCCGTCTATCTGATGGTTATCTGTTAGTTTGCCATATTTTACGAGCTCTTCTCTTGGCCTTGATCAAATCTCTAATATACTGCAGGTAGCTTGGTAAACTATCCGCTTTTCTATCCCTGGGTTTTGATGATAACCACGCTGCGTCTTGAATGCTTGTAGTGAACTTTTCTACTGCCTTCTCTAGTTCTTCTTCATTCTTTATAGAAATAGGGATTGAGAGGTGAAAATTGAGATAACTTCTGTATAAATCCCAATCCATTATACCCTGTGTTAGGGAAGGTCTTTTTTGTGCCTTAGAAGGCTCTTCGCACAGGATCATTTGAACTACAGAAGGATTAGAGCAAAGATCAGAGCTCGTATTTACAGTCTTATTTACTGTTCTTAAGCCTTTTGTAACAAAAAAGTCCAGTAAGTCCGGGGTTTTGCGTCTAGAAGTAGGCCAGTAAGTAGGATGTGTCTAATGAAAGCTCATGAAGAGCATACCACAAGTTCCTACCTCTTGGGGTACACAATCTTGAACCCCAGCATTGGTGTTTCGCGTTGAAATCACCTCCATCGATGAAAAATCTACCTAACCCTTTAAAAAACTCAGAAAACATCGAAGATGAAAGCTTGTACCTAGGGGGACAATAAACTGTAGCGAACATGATATCTTTTCTGTTTTGTATGTAATGTGATTCCAGTTGTCTTTATGTGTGGTGTGATGGGTAAATGAAAAGGACTGTGTTTTAATGATGATTTGATAATAATGGCGGTGCCACCGTGTGCCGTTTTGTCAGGATGATCAGTTCTGTAAATAATATAGTCTGAAATATAGATATTTGATCGTGAGGTAAGATGTGTTTCAGTGATGAGTACTAAGTATGTCCATTTTTCATGTAAATATAAATCAAGTTCAGTCCTGTGTTGCATCAATCCATTAGCATTCCATAGGAGAATTGACAAGGAGCCAGCTGTTGAAAAATTAGGGGGCATGGCTGTGGCTCCAGGCTTGTGTAACCTGAGTTAACTGTTGGAGAAGATTAAAAAGAGGGTGGATAAGGTTGTTAAGACCCGTTAGTTTTTGGAATAGTTGAGGAGGGGCAGTATCATAAGGGGGCACCGGCTGGGTACTGTTATTCATCATACCTGTTTGAACATTATAGTGATGAGGTGTTGACTTCGTTACTGGTGGACTTCTTGGATTCTGCTAAGATTCCATGCTGTTCTCCGGATGTCTTGAAATATGGTGCTGTACAGGTCTGAGATTTGGGAATTCTTGTGAATCTGGTGGCAACTGAAAAGTTTGAGCTGGTGTAGGCCGCTGGTTGTAATGTCTTGAGCTACGCTGAATTCTTAAGTTCCTCAGTGTTTGGCAGCCTTTGTAGTTGGCAGGATGTTGGCCACCACAATTGGCACAAGTAGCAGGAGTTTCTCTTGTTTTACTGCAAGATTTCCTGTCATGGTGCCCGCCATTGGTGGCCCTTACACACCTTGTTGGGTGGTTAAAGTAGCCTCGAGTTTCACCATATTGTTGACACCTTAAACATTGAGGAATTTCTTTTTTCTTCCGCGGTTCTTAGATGCTTATTTTAGTGTAATAGATACAATTTAAATCGTAGACGTCTTATTTGAATGTTTCTTTTGTAATGTCTACAAAAAACATTGCTAAGGGCTTCTTAAATCTTGAAATAACGTTGGTTACATTACAAGCTTCGTTACCTTTCTCTTTCAATTCCTCTTTTATAATACTAATCGGAGTAGAGTGATGGAGACCCTTAATCACTATCCTGGAGCATCTGACCTGTGGGAGTTGAAAGGTTTGAAAATCAGCGCCTTCACTTCTTAGGATCGCATTTAAATTTCTATGTCAGGTGTATCTGGATAAACAGTTATACCTTTAAGTGTGGTTTTCACTGTAAATTTGTTTGGGTCGGCTTTTTCTTTTAGCCAATTAATGCAATTAATGCAGAGTAATTTTCTAGTCCATTTAACTAAAGTGGAGGCGGTTTTTGATTTAGCACATATCTCGTAGTATTTTCTAGTTTTTCGTCTGGTATTGAGGTTAGTATTTGAAAACTGTTGTGTGTTTGAATTGGCGCATGCTGTTTCTGTCTAATGTGATCTTATTCAATTAGTAAAGGTCGTTTACGACCAGTAACTAGCTTCCAGGAACCAGTATTATTACTATTAGTACTTAAATTAATACTGTCCGCTTCCATATCACTTACCGCCTGCAAAGAAGTAGACGCTTCGCTCATGGCTGGCGGAAAAACACGCACTTTTATTATTTAAGTCTTAAATCTAATCTGTCTGATCAGAATAAAACACTTTTTAAAAAGAAAAACAGAATATTAAAACATTAACCGAAGTTACATTTATAACACATAAAACTAACCGATTTTCGCTTTCACTTCGATCATATGTTTCAAATCATTATTTAACCCCCAACTTCGATACCTACTCTTTCATATCGTTTCTTTCTTTGTTATGGTTTAACGGCCTAAAACTACATTAGTCTTCAACACAATCTAACTACTTATGTAGTCCCTAATTAATTTGTAACGGGAATAAAATAGCATAGTGAAGGTTATAAACAGCCGGTTGACCAATGCGATTTTGTGTGAAATGGATTTGCCACTGCCTCAACCATTTATTTTATTTCATTGTATTCAATAGTTATTACCTGACCATAGTTAATTAATATTCATTTTTTAGTTCATTATTGCATAGTTTTTATTTATTTGCATTACAGTGGCAAATCCATGCGTAACCTGCCCCAGCAGTTTATAATCTGAAATATACGATTCTGAAAATTGTAAAATTCACACTGCATGATACAAAAATTGAGAATTGTTATTATTACTGAAATAAAGAGTTTTATTTGAAGCATAGCTCTTTAAAGTGGTGACACCGACGTGATCGAAGTGATTGACGTAATTTGGTCAGTGAAAATACATATTATTTCTCTCCTTGTTTGATTAAGAGAATGAACAGTAGAGGAAATATAGGCGTGTGTCATTCAGTGTGGAGATGGTTGAAAAAAAGGCGGAGGTAGAGTCGGTGTCCATGCAAAATGTTTTAACCCGCCTGCCTGTTTTTTTTAAAGAAGCACCGGACCTATGGTTGATCCAGGTCGAAGCGGTGTTCAGGACCTGCAAAATAACTAAGTTGACGACAAAATTTGACGGTCCTACACGTTGCTGACCTGGCTCGTAATCCGCCCGAAAACTCCTACCAAAGGCTTAAAGCTTACTGGCATATTTCGGCCAATCCGATAACGCGAGTATCAAAAAGTTACTCGAAGAAAAGTGGTTAGGCGATCAGAAACCATTCATGTTTCTCCGGGAGATGCAACAGCTAGCCGGAGAACAGGTCCCAGAAGTGATGCTCAGCACTTTATGGCTTCGCAGACTACCTGAGGTCATGCAAGCCGCTTTAGCCGCCACGGAACATACGAATGTGACGAAGCTAGCTCGAATAGCGGACAAGATCGCCGAGTTACAGCCCTCTTGTAACCCTATTATGGCTAGTCATGCAGTTGCCCTGCAACCTAGATCGGGGCCTTCTACTCTCGGAACAAGCGACGTTGGAGAGGCGATAAATCAACTGACCGTGGAGATGGCGGTGCTTAAGGCGCAGATAGGGGCCAGACCAAGTCGGCCAAGTAATAGGACGCCCAGCCAGGATCGTGGGCACAGAAGTAAAAGCGATCGGCGGGTTTGCTTTTAAGGAAAAAGCAACCAAGTGGCGTCAACCCTGAGTCTGGAAGCCGGCTGGGGCGTTAAACTAGTCGCAGCGACGAACGAGGCGGATTCAGTCGCTGAGATCTCCAACCGCCGACTTTTCATTGCCGACAACAAGTCCGGGGTCAGATATCTGGTGGATACTGGAGCCACCTTACCTGTATTCCCGGTGAAGAATTGTAGAGCGAAGCCTTCCCAAGAGTACAGGCTTTATGTGGCAAACGGAACGCCCAATCCGTCATACTGGACCATTGTCTTAAACCTCAACCTAGGGCTCCGTAGGAAGATGTGGAGGTTTGTGGTGGCTGAAGTGAGTCACTCCATCATCGGTGCAGATCTACTTGATCATTATAATGTGATGGTAGATCTGGCCGGATGTCAGCTAGTAGACCAGCGGACGGGGCTCACTACGCGTGGAAGGTTAGCGAAGGTGCCAGTGTCCACTGTTTGGTCAGTACCTGCCGGGGAGTAGTACACTACTTTGTTGCCCAAGTACCCCCGTGTAACCCAACCAACATCCTTCATTAAGCAGCCAAAACATGACGTTAATATGCACGGAAAAAAGATCTTTACAACGCTTGACCTCAACCGTGTATATTACCAAATTCCGGTGGCTGAGGAAGACATCCCGAAGATGGCTGTGATCACAGCCATCGGTTTGTTCGAGTTCGAGACTCCGTATGTGTTTTGGTCTAAGGAACGCGTCACAAACATTTCAACGGTTTCTGGATCGGGTGCTATGAGATGTGAACTTCGCGTGGGGGTACCTCGATGATATAATCATCGGCTCAAGAGACGAAGAAGAGCACATAACACGTGTGGAGGAAATCCTGCGTCGTCTCGAGGACAATGGCCTCAAAGTGAACCTGGCGAAGTGGGTGTTTGCTCGCCAGGAAGTCGAATTTTTGGGCCACACAGTGAATGGATCTGGTGTCAGTGCTCTTCTTTCGAAGGTGTAGGACACTGCTTCATATCCTAGGCCGGATACAATAAGGGACCTGCGACGTTTCCTGGGTATGTTTAACTTCTATCGCCGTTGCATACCCAGGGCTGCGGATATGCAAGCTCCTTTGAACAGGTTCCTGGCTGGAGCGAAGAAGAAAGACAAGAGGCCGGTGGACTGGGATGTTGAGGCCACTTCAGCATTTGAACGCTGCAGAACCGCAATCAAGAACGCGGCGGTGCTTGGACACGCGAAGGAGAATGCTGAGCTCGTCCTGGTGTGCGATGCCTCCAGTACTGCTATGGGAGCAGTTTTGCAGCAGAAGGATGGCAGTGTTTGGCGACCTCTTGGGTTTTTCTTCAAATCGTTCGCTCCAGCCCAGAAGAAATACGCCACCTACGACAGGGAATTGTTGGTTATCCACCGATCGATCGAGCACTTCCGTCATTACCTGGAGGGACGACATTTCACGATTTGGTCGGACCACAAGCCACTGGAATATGCTTTTCACCAGAAGCCAGAAACTGCGGCGCCCATGCGGATTCGGTTGGCAAACTTCATCAGCCAGTTCATCACTGAAATCCGCCACATACCTGGGGAAATAAACCCTGTAGCCGACACACTCTCGAGAATAGAAGACTCGAGAATAGACTTGACCGAGGACTACACTCATATGGCAAATGAGCAGAAGAAGGATCCAGCAATTCCGGAACTACTGAAGAACAGTCGTCTTCAGCTCCGCTGGATCAAGCCTCCCGGTACAGAAGCGTTAGTCCTGTGTGAGACCTCTACTCATCAGGCGCGGCCCTACGTCCCTGAGTCCATGCGAGAAGAGATTTTTCACCGTCTGCATGGGCTCAGTCATCCCGGGATACGAACCTCGAGACGGTCACACAGCGTTTTTCCTGGCCAGATATGAACAGTGACGTCTCGAGGTGGGCTCGTTGTTGCATTCCTTGCTAGCGGTCTAAGGTCGTCCAACATACAGTCATCCCACCAGGTACCTTCGCACCCAGTAGCAGGTTTGTGCACCTGCATGTGGACCTCATTGGATCTTTGCCACCGTCCAACGGTATGCGTTACTGCCTTACAATGGTAGACAGATTCACAAGTTGGCCCGAGGCGTGTCCATTGGACGAGATCACCAGCACGAAGGTGGTAGAAGCGGTAGTCTGCTCGTGGATCTCTCGCTATGGTGCGTCGGTAGGATCACGACCGACCAAGGGCGTCAGTTCGAGTCAGATCTACACATTAACCTCACTCGCGTCCTTGGTGTTCAAAGAAACAGGACTACGGTGTACCATCCTCAGTCCAACGGATGTGTAGAGCGGTGGCATAGGTCCCTCAAGTCATCCCTCATGGCTACGTTGAACACGGCTGGATGGACGAAGATACTTCCGACTGTCCTTTTAGGTCTCAGGTCAGCGGAAATAGTTTTCGGTCAACCACTGCGTCTCCCAAGAGAATTTTTCGAGCCATCAGGAAGCCGAGAGGACGCTGAGTCAACGCTCAAGAATTTGCGCGACTCAATGAAAAATTTGCGGCCAGCCTCACACCACAGCAGCTCGGCCAAGCCCTTCGTTCCCCGAGACCTAAAATGACCAGAATGACCTCGACGCAGAACAGAAGCAACCGAAGCCGGTTTACCAGACCCGCTCCGGTCGTATAGTGAAGCCCGAGAATAGGTTCTGTGCCGATGCCATTGGGGGAGTGATGTAACGGGAGTAAAATAGCATAGTGAAGGTTATACCTACTCTTTCATATCGTTTCTTTCTTTGTTATGGTTTAACGGCCTAAAACTACATTAGTCTTCAACTCAATTTAACTACTTATGTAGTCCCTAATTAATTTGTAACGGGATTAAAATAGCATAGTGAAGGTTAAAAACAGCCGGTTGACCAATGCGATTTTGTGTGAAATGGATTTGCCGCTGCCTCAACCATTTAATTTATTTCATTGTATTCAATAGTTATTACCTGACCATAATTAATTAATATTCATTTTTTAGTTCATTATTGCATAGTTTTTTATTTATTTGCATTACAGTGGCAAATCCATGCGTAACCTGCCCCAGCAGTTTATAACCTGAAATATACGATTCTGAAAATTGTAAAATTCACACTGCATGATACAAAAATTGAGAATTGTTAATAATACTGAAATAAAGAGTTTTATTTGAAGCATAGCTCTAGTAAAACTTACCTAGGTCTTATATAAAATGCCCGATTTCGAAGGAAACTTTAATTAGTAAAGTAGGACTACTTTATTGAATCATAACATTACTATTCAAAATATGTAACGTCTTTTTCTATACATTTTTCCCAAGATGTTATCAAATTTTGAATCCCAGAACTGAAAAATTCAGAAACCAATATTTTTTACAACCTTCCCCGAAAGGTGTTTTTTTTCTTGCAGGTTGGGCTGCAGAGTGTAATTTGAAAAAAGAATTACACAGATTTTTTTCGTTCCATTCTAGTGATAGTAAATAATTGAGTGTATAAAAAAAGGCCGGTTTTTTCAAATTCAAAATTTCAAATTTCAATCCCTTTACATCACTCGCTTAGCTGATTTAATCCCATTTGACTCCTTAAAAAAACTCAGTTTAGTTACTTGTTTTAATGATGAAACATGTCAGTGACCTATGATATTCTCATAATTTCAAGGCATCATTGGAAAAAAAAAATTCACAGCAGCTGAAATTAATGAGAAGAAAGTGTACTTAATCAGCGCAATGCGCGGCGTTGGTAGAAAAATTTAGTAGTTGAGAGAAAGAAGGACGTTGGGAAGGGAGAAGGGCTCCGGGTGACCATTAATGGATATTGATGGTTTGAGTATTGAGTATTGAGGTTCTACAGGAATCTGTTGCGTCAAATCCATCCACAAGTACACACGATTTACCAGGGAAGTACCGACTCTTCTTGGACGATAAATTTCACCTTCCATGACTCTTTTAGGCATTTCGTCGGTACTCATCCGTGCAAAATGCCCTGCCCACTCAAGGCATCCCAGCCTATAAAGGTCACAACATCCTGGAACAGCTCATAGAGTTCCTTATTTCTTCTTCTTCTCCAGCCTTCCTCGTCCCTTACTGGCCCGTAGATTCTTCGAAGGATCTTCCTCTCGAAGACAAGGACATTATTACTATCCTGTGCGGGTAGGCGGGTAGTGTCCATGTCTGGGAGGCGTATATTAGGACAGGCCTGATCAGAGTTTTATATAAATGGAAAACCTTTGTTTTCCTGCTAATGGGCTTGTTTCGGAGCTGTTTCAGCAGGCCAAAATAGTGTTATGACCAGAGAGAGAATGACTGGCGGAAGGGATTAACGGCTTAGGCCCTTCGGCTGAAGAGATTTAGATATATCTAGAAGATCCCAGAACGGCCTCCCCCCACTCCCCACGTGTCTAAAACGTTCGGACTTGCCTATTAAATACCCCCGCGCCGCAAAGCAGGCATTCAGCAGTGAAGAAGGCAGTGTGATAAACTAGTGTGTCAGTGAAGTGTGACAGTCACGCGAGTGTAATAAACCGTTTCTGTTTATTACTGTGTCGACAGTTTGTTATATTTGGAGAATCTTACGGTCGGTGGACTTTGATTAGTGAACTGTAAGTGTTAATTAGTAGTTGTTAATTGTAGTGTAATTTTCTTGTATTTATACTAATTTATGTTAATAGTTAAGCTATTTAGTATTAGTAATATCTTATAATAGTTTAGTAATTAAATAGGAGTTAAGCATTTATAAAATTTTTAGAATATTGTTATTGTAAATTTATATTAGTCTAATCATTTAATTGTTAATAATTTTGTAGCGACATCGAACATCGATCATCGATAAATAATATGATAACAAGAAGATAACCTTCTCATATTGTTTTACCATAGGGGAATTGATATTTATCGAACACCAATGTATGTATTACTTTTTATTCTGTACTTTATGTTATTTTTGTTATAAATAAAGTGATTCAACCTTCAACAACACATAGTGTTAAGATCCTTCACTATCCCTATAAAATCTTTACAATTGGTGACCCCGACGTGATCGAAGTAGTGACATTGATTTTTCTCTCCCCACTTACGAACATTAAAATGCCTAGTGATACCCCTTTTAAGGAAGAATCATGTGGGGAAGGACAGTCTATTTACCCACTGCAAGTCGATGGTTATCAAGGCCCAACTTCACGGATACCTCGATTTTGGAAAAATAACCCCGCCTTGTGGTTCGCTACCTGCAAAGCCGTATTCGCAACAACAAAAATTACATCGAGCAACATAAAATTTCAACTCCTACTCCCTAATATTGATTATGATGTGACTCAAGTTCAAGACCTCGTTCTTGACCCCTCGAAGCAACTTTATGAAAATTTGAAAACTAGAATGTTGCAAACTTACGGAGAATCGGAAACACATGCGTATACCGAAATTCCTTTAGGTGACCAGAGCTGCTAAGAAGGATGCAGCAACTGGCCGGTACCGTGAGTATGGATTTCATTCATGTATTATGGTTGAAAAACCTACCCAATAGATTTCAACCAATTCTTGCAGCGACCGAACTCAGAGACGTAGAAATACTCGCTCAAATCGCTGACAAAATCCACGAAATTTCAACGCCGATGGATAGCTACGCTGTATCCCAACCATCTACCTCGCTCACGCCAACCATAGCGTGCGAGCCCTGCTCTGCCGGCTTGCAGAAACTCCGTAAAGACGTGGATGAGATACTCTGCATCCTGAACGCGAATAATCGGGGGAGAAGTTTGAGCCGACGACCACCGGAATCGCACTCCAGGACGATATCGACCGATAACGGTGTCTGTTTCTATCATCGAAAATATCAAGATAAAGCGAGACGCTGCACAAAGCCCTCTTGGGAATCAAATTTAAACTCCAGTCAGTGGAAGTCAGTGAAAGTTTCGAAAAACTTCCAGTTTTCTCAGTGGTTCCAACTGATCAACGTTTCCAGCCATCACTAATGCCAGCATCCTCAACGAGTTCCCGACCATCACTAAGGTTACAACCATCCGTGGACCTTCCAGTGGAACAGTTGAGCACATCATCGAAACGAAAGGCCGACCAGTGACCGCTAAGTGGAGACAATTACCGCCAGGAATCTATCAGGATGTCAAGAAGGAAGTCGAGTACCTAATCAAGGAAGGTAATTGCCGCCCTTCTAAAAGCCCCTGGTCAAGCCCACTCCATGTCGTGAAGAAAAAATATGGAAGACTGAGACTACCGAGCTCTGAACAAGCAAACTATCCCGGATCAGTATGCTATAGGATGATATTCCAAATATACGCTATTTTACGATGGAATTAAGAGGAAAGAAAATCTTTTCCGAGATCGACCTACGCCGAGCGTATATTCCGATTGCAGAGAAAGACAGCGAGAAAACTGCAATTATTACACTATTTGGACTCATCGAATACAATAGCAAGAATTTTGGGCTTAGAAACGCCGGGCAAAGCTTCCAACGATTCGTCAACGACAAGTTCCATGATCTTGATTTCATCTTCAAGTTTTTCAACGATTTTCTCATCGCATCAGAAAACCGATGTCCAGGTTTCATACCCATATTCCAGAAGTAATTCGACCTCTTGACCAGTATGGTAAATGCTGCGAAATGTACTTTTGCAGTACCTGAACTTGATTTCCTTGGATACCACCTCACGACTACGTGTATAACTCGAGTATCCACCTCCGCAAAAGCTACGTCAGCTCAGATAATTTCTTGATATGGTTAACTTTTACAGATCATGCTTACCCAATGCAGCAATCATTCAATGGCCAGTCCACCAGTTTATTCACAACAAGCCGAAAAACGACAAGTCCCCAATATATTGGACAGAGGAACTTTAAAGGCGATTGAGGACACTAAAAGGAATTTAGCCGAGGCATCAGGACTGCTACATCCGGATATGAATGCTGAAGCCACCATCGCTAGCGATGCTTCTGATACAGCAGTGGGTGCGGTTTTACAGCAAAAGAAAGGAGATACATGGTTCCCTTTCAGCTTTTTCTCTAAAGCACTCACAAGGTCTAAGAAGAAGTATTCTCTCTATAATAGAGAGCTGTTGGCGATATACGAGGCTATTAAGCACTTTATCTACCTTATCGAAGGGAAGAATTTCTCTATCATCACGGACCATAGCTTTTAACCAAACGTCTGAATCCTCAATCCCACTCCGCACTCGTTGGCTCACATATATTAGCCAATTCATGACTGAGATTAACTACATGCCGGGGAAGGAGAATATGGTGGCGGACGCGCTGTCTCGGGTGGAAGAAATTCACACACCAGATGATTCTATTGCCTTATCAATCGCTCAACAGAATGATCAAGCCGTAACGGAACTCGAGAACCAGGGCAACCAAAAGCTGAAACTCATCGAAATCTCTGGAACCGATAAAACTCTCCTATGCGAAATGTCGACTGGCAAGGCAAGACCATACCTTCCAGTAGATTTCAGGCACGGAACATTCTTAAAGGTAGACAACTTGAGCCATCCGGATGTACGAACAACACGGAAAATGGTAGCGCAGCGTTTTTTCTGGCCTAACTTAAATAAGGACGTTGCCGAATGGGCTAGGGGTTGCATAGCATGCCAAAAGTCAAAGATACACCACCATACAATCGCTCCGCCAGGAACATTTCAACCAGCTGCTCGATTCCAGCACATTCACCTCGATCTAATCGGTCCTCTTCCGCCATCTAACGAATATAGATACTCCCTCACCACGATTGATCGTCATACCGGATGGACAGAAGCTGTACCCCTAACAGCAGAAACAGTCTTCGATGTATATTACAGCCATTGGATATGTCGATTCGGTGTGCCTTCCAGAATTGCCACAGACCATGGCCGCCAGTTCGAGAGCCAGCTATTTCGCCAGCTAACAACACTCTTGGGAGTTGACCATCACCGAACAACGGCAAACCATCCTAAATCAAACGGATGCGTTGAACGATGGCTCAGGACATTGAAGTCTGCGATAACAGTTCATATGAACAGTGCGAACTTGACCAGAGTATTGCCTACAGTGCTTCTCGGTTTACGTGCTAGCCTACGAGACGACCCACCCTTTAGTATAGCTGAGGCGTTGTACGGATGCTCCATCAGACCTCCTGGTGAATTTCTCGAAGAACACCCCATTAATGATCCGCATGTTGCATTCGGAAAATTAAAGGATCAAATGGCAACGTTTCAACCAACAGAAGCACGTAGTTCTACAAGTAAAACATTTGTGCACAAAGAACTCGTGTTTATCATAGAAAACTGTGTAAAACATGCCACCATACTCAGGCCCATACAAAGTTCTGGAACGACAAGACAAATACTTCCTTGTACAACTGCCTGGACGTGACTCCAATATATCCATCGATCGTCTGAAACCGGCATTCCTACTATCTGAAGACTCACCTAGAACATCACCACCATCTCAAATAATATCCGCAACAAATAAAATTACTCAGGATCCCAATCTGATTAATCAGAAGAAGCAAGGAAGCGTTCGAACCCGTTCTGGAAGTATAGTCAACTCTAACTTGAGACTCTGTGACTCCATCATCAAGGAGGGGAATCCTGTAGCGACATCGAACATCGATCATCGATAAATCGAATATAATATGAAAACAAGAAGATAACTTTCTCATATTGTTTTACCATGCGGGAATTGATATTTATCGAACACCACTGTACGTATTACTTTATATTCTGTATTTTGTTTTATTTTCATTAATAGCCAGTACCAAGTGCGCGGCAGCTCTGTGTAGGCTTATGAGATACTCAGTAAGCGCAGTAAAGGATCGTGCCCCTATAATATATAACCGAGCAGTTAGACCAATCTATTAAATATGGTGCCATTATTCTGGATACCTGTTTCTCTCACTACTTTTTCCAACACCAAATTAGACAGGAGGCACGCCAAAGCATCTCCTTGCCCTAGTCGGTTGTTTGAACCTAATTCAGAAGAGTGTTCAGACTGAATGCGGATCCTGAACCTAATGTCTCTCATTGTCATATTTATGATGCGTGTTAGTTTTTATACACCCTATTATTATAAAAAAGATAGGATTAACAACGTTCATTGGAATCTGTAAACATAAACATACTAAACAACAGAAGTCCGCTAATTACATTCTGAATCTGATAAATTATAAAAACTGACATTTCATATGAATCGATCCAATAGTTTACCTTACTTGCCGAAATGCTGATTTTCATTATTTGTGGTAATAAGCAAAACAACAATACATAAAGTTTGAATTATTTGTCATAAGCCCAAAAAATATGGAATAATCAAATATTATCTGTATTAATTTTATTGAAATCTGAGGTAATATTGTCAGAATCGAATTGATCCATCTAAATATTACTTCACGATCAGTTATGCTTTAAAAATGTAACCACAACATTGTAAGCATTGATTATTCAGAATACATAGTAGAAACACTGATCCTTCTGATGGTGTAGAGAAAGATTTATTTGTAGACATGGGAAAAATGGTTGGTGGACTGCTAAATATAAACTCCTCCCTCTCTCCGGCCCACGCAGCTGGGATTTCCACCCACGGCCCTCCCCATTGTCTGCCGTTCACTGTTATTTACTGGATTAAGGGTAGCTGGAACAAGCAGTACCGAACGTGATATAGACATGTTTAAAAATTGGTATTGCTGACGAATGAATGCTTTAGATTTATTCCAAAATTATCTGCATTAGTTAAGTCAAAGAAGTTCGAAATTTATTTATAACTTTGATATATATTTATATTGTCACGGTCAGAGAGAGGAAGACGGGCGGAAGGGATTAAAGTCTTAAGCCCGTCGAGATTAATATATACTATATATACCGATCGCCACGAACGACTAGGCATTCAATAGTATAGCAGTCAGTATGAAAAACGAGTGTGAGTGAACTGTGACAGTCTCGCGAGTGTAATAAACCGTTTCTGTTTATTACTGAGTGTAAGTTTGTCAGATTTGGAGAATCTTACGGTCGGTGGACTTTGAATAGTGAACTGTAAGTGTTAATTAGTAGTTCTAAATTGTAATGTAATTTTATTGTATTTATACAAATTTATGTAAATAGTTAAGCAATTTATACAAATATATGTAAATACTTTAGTAATATCTTATAATATTTTAGTAATTAAATAGGAGTTAGGCCAAGGTTAAAATCTTTAGAATATTGTTATTGTAAATGTATATTAGTCTAATAATATAATTTGTATATATAAACGGAAAATGGTAAAAACGACCTTTACATTTTCCGATATAAAATGTTCCTAGCTGTGAAAAATATGATGTCTTTTGTGTTTTTAGAAATAAAAAATTGTCACTTGATTGTCAAATATTTATAGGTGAGCAGGTTTAAATGGTGGGAAACATAAATAGTAAGTAACGGAAAATGGTAAAAACGACCGTTAAATTTTCCAATACAAAGTGTTCCTAGCTGTGAAACATATAATGTTTTTTGTTTTTTTAGGAATAAAAATCACTTGGTTGTTAAATATTTATAGGTGAGTTTAATATTAAAATACAACATATTTATCACATAATACTAAAAAAAAACTGCACTAAATCACACGAACCACACTCTGAGATGCCTACTTAGCAAGTGAAAGGGATCTCTACAGAAGCTAATTTGATTTTTGCGTTAAAAGATCTTCTTCACAACTAAAAAATTTTTGGTAGAGCCATGATTCTGTTGTCAGGTGATTTTCGTCAGACTCTTCCAATTATTCCCCGATCAACTGTTGCTGAAGAACTAAACGCACGCTCAAAATCATCTAATTTGTGGTGGCATGTAAAGACACTCCGATTAACAGCTAACATGCGAGTGTATTTGTAACAAGATCAAACTGCGATTAAGTTTTTTAAGCAGTTATTAAATATTGGAAATGGTAAGGTCGCACTTGACACCTCACTACTATTAATTACACCACCCACGGATTTTTGTCACTTCGTCGACTCAAAAGAAGGGCTTATTGAGCGTGTTTTTATGGACGCAGAATAACAGTTCAGAAACCATAAATGGCTGAGTGAACAAGCAATATTGAAGGCCAAAATAATAGATGTCGATGATTTCAATGCGACCATTTAGAATTTTCTTCCAGGAGAGTTAATTTCTTACAAATCAGTTGACACAATTATAAACCAGGATGACGTAGTTAACTATCCCACAGTACCAGTTGTAGACTGGATTTTTGTACTACCAGATTAACTGTGTTGCATTTAATGTAGGTACAAATTTTGTATTAAGTTTTGACCATTTTTTTTTTCACAAATATATGTTGATGATACGAAGATACCGGGTCATCCAGTTGTTAATTATTTCCATGTATTCTTTTATTCAATTTGTTAGTAAATATTAGTATCTTGAATTTAGGAGTAGTTTATT
The DNA here is from genome assembly GCA_037127475.1 of Arma custos. NCBI lineage: Eukaryota > Metazoa > Arthropoda > Insecta > Hemiptera > Pentatomidae > Arma > Arma custos. The sequence continues at coordinate 55,440,877 of CM073759.1, read as the reverse complement.
CAATTTTTACATCCAGTAGCCCTTAACAATTTATATATATATGTAATGTGGTAATGTAGAGCTAGGTTAAAATAACTTTAAGCCGTATTGATTCCTAAAAAACATTATATTTGGTATTATTTACAGCACTATTTACAACAAAATAAAAGTAAAACAATTGTAAATAAGAAACTTACCTAAAAAACAATCGGTTTTTAAAGTTAATATAATCAATCTTTATAACTAAACAATCTTTATAACCAAACACAATGTAGCAATCACAATATGTCTCTGACTGACGCTTCTTAAATACCAAAACATATGTTCCTGAGGTTACAGCATGCTTATACCTCAGTTACAAAAGTAAAATGGAATGATTCACTTTTACATCTCCCCCCCTTGAAATGGTAAAAGCTTACTACTATGTACATAATTGTGCGACCGTCGCTGTCCATGATTAATTTCATAAATGTTTGAAGATATTCGACGTGCTACCTTGAATGGTCCAGTGCGCAAAGGATCCAATTTTTTACGATTTAAACGATTGCCTGTTTCTACAAAAACCAAATCGCCAATTTGAAATTCATACTCCTTTTTTTTTCTGTCTACTCTGGTTTTATTCAATAGGTGATGGTTTCTTGAATTTTGAAATGCTTGGATCCTATCTGCTTCTAAATCTGTTGGTGTGTTAAGAGATGGAGGTGTTATTAATGATTGTTGTCCGGTAAGTAAATAAAGTGGGGAGAACTTGGTTACACTGTGAGTTGTTCTGTTGTATTCTTCCGTACATTCTAAAGCAATCTTGGACCATGGACAACGTGGTTGTTCACTAATCTTGCAACGGATGCGGTTGACTAATGTTTGGTTTTTTTGAAATATATCTGTTTTCTAAAAGTTTAATGTGACCTTCATGATTTTTTATTTCACCAACATCATATGCATGTTTAGCAAATATTGATAAATTTTTGTGAATTACTTGTGAAAGTATTTTCTTCAAATCATTATCTAAATGTTTCAATTTATCAATGATATCTATGATCTTTCCATTGTAATTTATTTCACATAAATAATTCTCTTTAATTTTTTCTATTGTATTGTCGTCGACACGTTGTAAAATATTTAAATTTTCATCTTGTATCAACTGAAATTTCTGTATAGCATCCAAACCCAACAATACATCGTATGAGAAATTGTCATTTTTAATCACATGAGCTTCTATTTCTTCTTTTATTTTATGTATTTTCATTGGTAACTTTATCTTGCTAAAACTCTTTTCAACACCACTAATTGTTTTAAATATCTGTTTATTTTCTAACATTTTATCCTTAATACTTTCTACAGTCTTATAATTTATAAGTGTTACATTAGATCCGCTGTCATAGATCCCAGTAACTTTATTTTTATCGACTGTTATATTTAATCTAATTAGTGGTGTGTGCCTACGTTTTTTGGCTCTTCTTGAAAATTGACCTCATCTGCTTCATGGATGTTAACATTTCTTCCTTCAGAATAACCTTTATTCCGACAAAATTCAGGAGGGTGATAACGCCCTGAGAAACCCTTAGATTCACATATTGTGCATGGCCTTTTTCCAGTAATTTGTTTCTTCTCTGAAGGACCAGCATTACTTTTAGTAGCACCATATGATTTTCGAATTTCTTCATTTTTTTCTTTAGGGTATGCTACACTGTATCTTCGAAGTTGATTCATCAGCTGCTCTGTAGTATGGATTTCTTCCTTATCAAGGCGGTCCTGAATGGAAAAGGGAAGACCTACAACTATATGATTAATGCGTGACCTATCAGACATAGTTGGTTCTGTTTCTAATAATAATCTTTCCTTTTTCAAAGCATAATCCATCAATGACCCAGTCTTAAAATGAAAATTGTAAGCATAATGTATATTACGCCAACTTTTGTCGCCATATGTCTCTATAAATGATACTCTCCATTCATTCCATTTACCTTGCACAGTAAGTTTGCATAAAGTTGAGCTGTACCAGTCTAAAGCATTATGTTCTAAAAATAGTCGCATTATTTGGATCTTATTTTCATCCGAGTTCATTTTATGTCTTTCGCACTCTTTTTCAAATATATCAATCCATTCAATGGCATTTCCTTTACCACGAAATTTGTCTAAAACAAACTGTTTCAGTGCATTATTAATGTCTACAGATTTAACAGCTTCTAACCTTTCAGTCAGCTTCTCAATTACCTTGATGAGTTCCGGCTGATTTCCAGTTTCTCCTATTGATTTATCTTTAGCTATAGAAGGTTGAGGACATTCCTGTAATTCTTCTAAATAATAATTTTGGAAAACACAGTTTAAGTTTTCATCAAAATATATTGGAACTATTTCAGGTGGTAAAGTAACCTTAACATTACGATACTGACCTTCTTTGGTAAAAGATTTGCAGACATGTTTGATAATACCAATTTTAAATAAACTAGAATGTAGTTCAGAATCTTGAAATTGGTTAGGAAAAACATATGTAGTTTCGCAGGTCATTAATTTCATTGAAATAACCCTAGCTACCAAATTACTATTCTTCTTCTTTTCACTTTCAAATCTAATGCAAACCTTTACTGGATCCATAATTTATCTTCATAAAAACCGATTTGTAATGTGGTAATGTAGAGCTAGGTTAAAATAACTTTAAGCCGTATTGATTCCTAAAAAACATTATATTTGGTATTATTTACAGCACTATTTACAACAAAATAAAAGTAAAACAATTGTAAATAAGAAACTTACCTAAAAAACAATCGGTTTTTAAAGTTAATATAATCAATCTTTATAACTAAACAATCTTTATAACCAAACACAATGTAGCAATCACAATATGTCTCTGACTGACGCTTCTTAAATACCAAAACATATGTTCCTGAGGTTACAGCATGGTTATACCTCAGTTACAAAAGTAAAATGGAATGATTCACTTTTACATATATATATATATATATATATATATATATATATATATATATATATATATATATATATATATATATATATATGTAGTGGAAGCAAACGCATAACAGCTTTAGTGTGAAAACTATTCACCGAGTAAACGTTGCTTTTCTCCAATTCACCTCTCGAAATTCATTGTCCTCTACCCGGACCACTTTCTTTCACATATTCACCGAGTACTTCGATGGAAAATGACGTTGTTTTCCAGGATGTCTGCTTGGTGTTTCTTTTTTCAGGGATAGTCTGCTCCGAGAAAATATTATAGGTTCTCGTGCGCCTGTTGATCCCGAACAGCCATAAACCTTGAATCTTGATAACCATAATCCTTGATCCAATTAGTCACTGTTCTTGAATCTGAGACCACTTCGGGTCAAGGGGCACTATTCATTCCATCGCAAAGAGACCAGTTATCGAACTACAGCCAGCTTGACGTAAAACCATTGAAGCCCTCGTTCATGAGGTTGCCTGACTCGTTTCAGGCTGAATGTGCTCCCGCAAATAGTAAAGGGACAAGTAAATGACAAGAGAGCAGTAATATAGGAGACGTGTCCTGCCTATCCAGAGTAATACCGTATGATCCAAGAGATCGTTTCCTTACTTCATTGCTATGTTTCTACTCTTCAATATATTTTGAATATATACATTGATATGAGCACTCAAATTATTATCTATGTGCTTTTATCTTAATTGGGTTCCTTTCCAAAGGTTTGTTCTTGTATTTACCAATTTACTCATCTATTATACCTTCAATATATATTATTTATAAATAAGTAGTGTATCTGGGATATGTAAGCACCAAAAGAATCACAATAAGGTTCGTTTATTTATTCAATTTTAAACAAGGTTAATGATTCATGTATTAATAGATAAAAAGGATTGCCATAAAATGCCTTACAGGCAATAAATTTAACTTATCTGTGAACAGGGGTAGATTGGGTACGGGTCGGTCTTCTTCTTGTCGCCTCCGAGACTCTCCATCTTCTGGGTCCGCGTTGTTCCCCGGCTCCTTCTTCCGCAAGATCTGTCCTCCTTGCTGTATGTCTCCAGAGTGCCTCCTTCCTTCTCCGTGTTTATCTCAAGATTTTTCCTGCCCCCCTTTCCTTCCTTCTTAGGAACGTGTCCATAATGGTTCTATAATATTCCCCTTCATGTTTGCCGCCCGCATCAGTGCCTACAATGTATAGCAGAAGTGAATTATTTCCCTATTGCACCGACGAGCCTCAGTACCTGAATTTGACTCTCCTTGGGCCTCAATCTCAGGACGACTATTGAGCATCATGGAAAGCAACTTTTCTTATTATAAGTATGTCTCGGGGTGACGTCATCACTTTTACGGCTAGTCGTTGTGAGTTGGATACTATAGACTAACGGGCTTACGAATCTGTGAAGGGTGATCGTGGTGTCGGCGGTAACCACTCTGGCATTAACTAAGCAAACTGGGCAAAAAAAAAAACAACTGAGAACTTACCTCGTGAAACCTATTAAGAATCGTGATTATCCAGTCGGTCGAATATTCTGTATATTTGATAGAAAAAGGGTATGCTTTTGGCAAATAAAAACATAATTCTTCTGAGCACGAAACGCTAAAATGCGTTAGAATCACAGACTATGTTCTATAGCGCTTAACGGTAAACAAAATACTTAAGTATTTATGTATGTATTAATATACATATATTTTAAAAATATTAGATTTAATCAAATTTTTAGTATACCATTCTGTTTTATTACTGCCAACCAATCTGCTTTTGGAATTCATTTGCTACTGTACTTTTTATTCATTATTTTTACTTACTTTTTTTCTCTCGTCTAGAATGCTTTTTGTTTTTGTGTTTTTTTTTTGTCGAGGCAATCAAGACGGATTATATGTGTCTGTGTCGATTATCAACTCGCTTGCATCAAGCAATATTTCTGTTATAAATAAAACTTCTTGTTCAGTAAAAAAAAAATTTATTTGTCTTCTAAAGTTTGTATTTTGCCTGAAAAGATTACCTAAATCTCGTTATCCATAATTACATTCTCTTATAATTGAAAAAAATATTTTTATTTACTCTTAGTTCACAAAATTACACATATTACAATTTAATGTAGTATAAAGTTAAAAAAAAATCATGAAAGTGGACTATCATCAACCGTCCGGGCGCCCCTCCATTATTTTCCTTGGAAGCCTTTCCTGATCCATTCGATGCACATGTCCCAACCATCTTATTCTCTGCTTATTTTATATATAAAACTAAATTACAAGTTCTACTTTAATTTTTACTTTATATTAATTTTTCTAGGGATTTTTCTCTACTTTGTGATTAATATCATTGTTGAATATATATTAAAAAAAAACTGACTCTAAATAAGCAGACTTCTTATGTTAGTTCCCGGATTGATACATTCATCTTGAAAGAAAATTAATTGCACCCACTTGACTCTTATATCTATTACTGGTTGCGTAAATTGTGGGGAAATCACCCTGACTACTTGACATTTTTCTCAACCACAGGGGAGTGTCTAGAATCGTCGTCCGGACCGAATCAGATTAGATGTGGTAAGATTTATTTGGTAATTACCCCTATCCTTGTGGGTTTTGATAGCGGACATTTTAGTGACGCCATTGTTTACGATTCATCTAGAGAATGGTCTTATCTCTACCGGCGGTTTCCCCCACCACATCTCCTCCTGTCCTTCGCTCTTTTAAAACTGGCTGTTCTTCCCCACGGCCAGTATTTTTAATTCATTCTCCAGGTATTTCTTTTGGTTTCGACCGTATTGTCAAATTCTTTGTCTGGCAATTATCTCTCTCTGGACAACATTTTACTAAAAACTTATTCGCAGAGGCTGTAGAATTAAAGGAGGTGTCTATTTACTTAAATTAATTATTTTAGTGTTTATACGATTATCTGGCGAGCGCGGTAGTTTGGCACATAAATTTTTAGTCAGTTAACAGCCTATAGGATTTGTATACGCTTCGGAAATTATAATAATTATTTACAAAGTTTAAACAATTCAAATAGTATAATATATATAAAAAGAATGTAGAAAACAATTCCAAATGAACAATATTGATTACTTGATTAAAATATTGATTCACCTGATATTGATATTGATTACTTATTTAATCTGCTAACAGCCGCAGATGGACCCTGCGGGAAACATTCCCCTTTTACTCAATCAGTCTCTGTATTGTGGGTTAGTATTTGGAAAAAAGCATGGTGGTTGAGCTTGATTTCAGACAAATAACATAGCTGACAAAACTGTTGTCTTAAAAAGAGTAAAGTCTCTACCATATGTGAGAATGTACTGAATCTAAGACCCTCCATGGGCTGTATTTTTTCGTTTGAGTCACTATGAACTGATATTGTTTCATCTGCTCTTTTCTTCTCTTCCATATCTCTTTCATATATCATTCCTCGTGTTTTTGCTTGCTTTCCTATGTCCAAGTTTTTTCTTTTTGGCCTTTCTTGTAAGCCTGGAAGTTCCTTCTTAAGTGAAGAACGTCTGTTTCAATCCCATCCGCAGAGAATTCGTGCTCTTAAATATCCTTGTATCTTTCATCATGAGATTTATTTCATGCTACAATCCGTATAAAACCAGACTATATAAAATAGCTTTACCCCAAAATTTACAAAAGAATTAATAAATATAATAAATCAATTGAGACTGAGGCAGATGGAAGAACTGACCGTGGACACAGGCCCCCTGGTTGGGCCTCCGAACCCGAACCCTCCAAAGCACTCCTCGTTACACCCCTACACTTTCCGTTACGGCTCTCTATGCACGCGCCTTTCAATAAACCAATCAATTCCATCCACTTCCCTTATGTTCAGCCGCCGAATGAATCTTTTATTAAATCCCTTATCTGTCTCGTCCAGATTTGCTTTTTTATGATTTGTTTGTTAGGGACAGTTGTGAGTCCCTTCCAATTCCAGCCCCCCTCTCGGGGGGAGGCCATGATGTGGGGGAGAGAGGTAATAGATCAAGTAATATCAGTTATGGCTGCGGATAAGGGTAAAACATTGCAGAGTTGGTTCACCGCAAGATTTCTCACAGTTTGCTATGATGCATCAGGCTATTAAGGGCAAACTGAAATCATTCCATTTTATATATAAATTACTTATTTTAATAATAAATTACTCATTTATGCTGTAAAGTATTTGGTGGTTTCACATAAAATGTCCGTTTTCAAAGAAAACGCTATTTAATAAGATAACTTTATAAAATCAAAGCATTCATCTTCAAAGTGTTCTGAGTATACATTGGTATACTATAGATATTGTGCGACCGTCGCTGTCCATAATTAATTTCATAAATGTTTGAAGATATTCGACGTGTTACCTTGAATGGTCCTGTGCGCAAAGGATCCAATTTTTTACGATTTAAACGATTGCCTGTTTCTACAAAAACCAAATCGCCAATTTGAAATTCATACTCCTTTTTTTTTCTGTCTACTCTGGTTTTATTCAATAGGTGATGGTTTCTTGAATTTTGAAATGCTTGGATCCTATCTGCTTCTAAATCTGTTGGTGTGTTAAGAGATGGAGGTGTTATTAATGATTGTTGTCCGGTAAGTAAATAAAGTGGGGAGAACTTGGTTACACTGTGAGTTGTTCTGTTGTATTCTTCCGTACATTCTAAAGCAATCTTGGACCATGGACAACGTGGTTGTTCACTAATCTTGCAACGGATGCGGTTGACTAATGTTTGGTTTAAACGTTCATTCAGGCCATTTGAGAAAGGACAATCCACTGCAGTGAGTATAAGCGTAATATTAAACTGTTGAAGAAAATTTTTAAATGTCCTAGAGTTGATTCCTGCATATAAGTAGAACTTTTACATCATTTTTTTCAAAAATAGGACGTAAAAATTGAATAAGATTATTGGATGTTTGACCTCTAGAAGAGTAAGTATATGCAAACCGTGTGAAGTGGTCTACCAAAAGATGAAGAAAACGTTTAGGTGATCGATTTCCTGCAAAACCACCAATCGTATCCAAAGACATAATCTCAAACGGTTCCTTTGCTGGACCTAATTGAGACAATAGGCCAATTTCTCTAGCTCTTCTCGATTTGTTCTTTTTACAAGTTTCACACTGGTTACAAAATTCTGTAATGAGTTTGTCCATATTTTTGAAATAATAGAAAGGTCTTATCTTGGCTGCTATATGACCTGATCCAACGTGTCCATAATAAATGTGAATTTTCTTTAATAATAATAAACCAAAATCTTTCGAGACAAACAAACGTTCTCTGCCTCTTATCTTCTTAAAAATAAAATCGCCCTTTTTATACAGCTTTCTATTTAAAGTGAGTTCATTCTGGTTGTCTTCTTGCTCACGCTTCAATTCCTCAGTAGTAACTAAATTGACAATTTGAAGTATTTCTTCACAGTTTTCAAAACTTTCTAGCACTGGATTTCTGGATAGAGCATCTGCTTCTTGATTTGACTTACCTGTGGAGTATCTTAAAGTGAAATCGTACTGTGATAAATAGTAAACTAAGTCTCCCAACTCCTCATCAGTTCTTGCTTTAATTTTTAAATTTTCAAGCGGTTTGTGATCAGAAATTACTACAAACTTATGTCCAATTAACCAATGCTGCCAATAACGTACTGCTTCTTTTACAGCTAACTTTTTTTTTTTTTTTTTTGCCCCCTACCTGCCATCGCTGGCATACGGGGTTCGGCAGTGGTGGGTTGATACGTTGGGTTTACGCACGCCCACCACTGCCAATAAACTACACTTTATTAAAATAAAAATTTCTTATTGTACATAATTTGGGGGGGTACCATTTATCTCCTGGGTACAATGATAAAAACAAAATAAATTCTGTGGTGCTGCCCGGTGCACGGATGTGCACCTTACTGATGGGGCAGCAACTTTAAGGCCTCCTGGCCGGTCTGCATCCGTCCGGTTGCCGTCCGGCTCTCCTGTTCCGCCGCATCCGTCCGGTCCGCATCAGGCCAGTCCACTCCCTCAGTCCTCTCCTCCTGGGGGCTCGTCTTCCTGCGAATGCTCTGGTGACTCTGGTGGCTCGCCGGGTGGCCGTATCCTGCTGATGGTGAAGTGTGCAGGACCGACCACCTCCTTCCACCCGTGGACAAACTCCCTGAGGGTAATTGTCCTCCTCGACCAAACGGGGGAAGTCTTCCTCGGCGAGGACGAAGATCCCGGTTTTTCTCGACATCCTGGCTCGGTGTCCTTCCATCGCGGTGCAGGAGAGCAACACATGCTCCGCCGTTTCTGGGACTCCACAGGTGGGGCACCGGGGGTCGACCTCTCTTCTATGCTCACTGAGCTTTCCCCGGAACCCACCGTGCCCCGTCAGCATCTGCGAGACCCAGTAGTCCGGGAGGACCCATGTGGCAGACAACCTCGACTGGACGGTGGGGAAGAACTTCCTCAACGTAGAGCCCTTCTGGCTCGTCACCCACCGTCCGTTCCACTGCTCTATCGAGTCCTCCCTCAATATCCTCTTCCACAGGTTCGGGGTCTCGCCGATCCTCTGACGGAGTCCCTCCGGGAGCGTCTCCAGCCCCTGTCTCTTCGCATCGTATTTAAGGGCATCCTCCCTCAGGAGGAGGTCCAGGGGCATGGCTCCGGCAAGCACCTGCACCGCCTCATGCGACACCGTTCTATACGCCTTCGTGACCCGTAGCAGAGCCAGTCTCTGGATCGTCGCCAGTCTCCTCTTCTGCTGCTGCGTGAGGTTGCGGCTCCACACCGGGGATGCATACCTCAGGATACTCAAGACCACGCCTTTATAAATGGTCATCGTTGCTGGGTACCTGAGGCCCCAGAATGCACCCCCTATCCTTCCTAGTCCATTGAGTGACAGGGTCACCCTATCCTTCAGGTATCCCAGGTAAGGAGTGGCGTCGAAGTTTCTCCTAAACTTCACGCCTAGGTACGTCACCTCCTCACCCAGTCTGACCCTCTCCGTCTGGATCTCCAATATGATAGGGTGAGCCCTGTCAGTGGAGCCTCTTAGGAGTATGGCCTGGGTCTTGGCAGCGGCCATACTCAACTTCCTCCTCACGCACCATTCCGCTACGAGACTGGCGCACCTCTCTGCTTGCATCTTCACTCTGGCTCTGCTGTTCGCGGCCATGATGACTGCCAGGTCGTCGACGTAGGCCGTGTCAAGGAAACCTTCCTCTTCCAGTTCCCCCAGCAGCTGGTCAAAGACGAGTTTCCACAGGGCCGGCCCAAGGACCGACCCTTGTGGACAACCTCTCTCTATCTTCCTCTCGACCTCGTAGTAGCTACCTCTAATCCTGACACTCCTTTCACTGAGGTAGCTACTTACGAGGGAGTACAGGTTGCTGGGGGCGTCGAACTCCTGCAGCCGCTGGAGTACGCAGGGCCACCACACGCTATCGAAGGCGGAGGATATGTCAAACAGTACTAACATGACGTACTTCTCCGCCCTCTCGTCTACATCCCTGCGCACCCTCAACAGTGCATCCGTCGTTCCCTTGCCACGGGTCGAGCCGAACTGCCGTGGATGGCTCGCCGCCTCAAGAACCTGCCTTAGGCTGGTGACGATTAGACTCTCCAGGACTTTACTCATCACCGGGAGAAGGCATATCGGCCTGTACGCCTTAGGCGTCTCCTTATCCTTGCCTCCTCCCTTGTAGAGGAGTCTCAGATCCGCGATCTTCCATTGTCTCGGAAACCGCCCCTGGTCCAGACACTCATTGAAGATGCCAAGAAGGTCATCCTCAATGAGGGGGCGCTCTTCTTCAAGATCGCGGCGTCTATTCCGTCAAGTCCTGGAGCTCTTCCGGTCCTCTGCCTATCCACGGCAAGACGAAGGTCCCATATATCCCATGGTGGACTCAGCTCGGTACCTGGAGGGCACACCGTGGTGCTTCTTACCATTTTATCATCTTCCGTACCCTGGGAGGGATCATCCCTGGGGTATGTATAGCCTATATACATATCCGCAGACTCCTCCAGGGTGGTTGCCTGGGCATCTCCCACTCTGATAGCCGCCATCATGGTCAGAGGCTTCACCTTGCCCAGTGCCACCCTGTACGGGATTCCCCAGGGATTCTTCTCCGATTCCTGGACGATAAACTCGTCCCAGGATACCTTCTTTCGGTGGCACGCCGTTTCGGTATGCCCTGTACCTAGCTTTGGTTTCCTCTCGGAGTGCCGGTCTCCTCTACTCTTCCCTGCACTCCTGGTACCTTCGCCTGGCCCTGTAGTACTCCCTCTTGAGGAGCGTCAGGGCAGGCGTCCACCATGGGACCGAACGCGCTCTCGCTCTGCGGCGCTGGAGGGTCCTACTGGCCGCTTCCGTGATGGCGCCCGTCAGCCCCGCCACTCTGCGGTCAACGGCTGACTCGCCTTCCATCGGCGCCATCTCATCCCATTCTCTGTCGACCAGTATTCCCTCCAGTTCACTGGAGAAATCTCCCCAGTTCGCCGTTCGGGTCACGAAGCCTTTCTCCACTGGCAAGACTCCGCCTTCCTCCTCTACCACACTGAAGGCTATGACCCGGTGGTCGGAGCTCGTGACAGACCGTAGGGTCCAGCCCGCAATACGTCTCGCCATGGTGGCCGTGGCGAGTGTGACGTCGATCCAGCTCGTTCAAGACCAAGAGTTGGCACCTCACCACGGTTTCCTCCACCAGTCTTCCTCTGGCATCTGTGCGCACTGAACCCCAGGCCATGCTCCACGAATTGGTGTCGGAACAGACCACCACACCCCTGTAACATCGTGCGATGGCCTCCACGGCGGATACATTCTCTTCAATCCTTTGCTTCGGCGGCATGTATGACGACACGAGGGCGAAGGATATCCTCCCCCATCTGACATAACATGCCGCCTGATCCGCCGTGGTGAATTGCTTCCGTTCCATAACGTCGAGGTTTGGATTCACTATCACAATAGCCGCTTTAGGCCTCCTCTCTCCACTGCCCATAGCGACTACCCTCGACGCGACACCGAATCCGGCGACCACATTTCCTTGACACCATGGCTCCTGAATAGCCATGATGTCAGCTTCCTTAGCGAGAGCTCTCAGCTCGTCCGCGACCACTCGTCTTCGGCCCATGTTGACCTGCAGTATCTGCAGCCTACGCATACCGGGTCTTCTTCATCTGGATGGTCATCAGCTCCAAGTACGACGGGCATTCCCTGCTGCCCGCGCAATGGTTCAAGTCCTTCCCCTCTCTGCCCTTCGCCTTGCAATGCCTACACTGAGGTTTGGTCCCTCTGGCCTTTGCCGGGCATTCCGCAGCTTTGTGCCCGGTGTCCTGGCACCACTTGCACGCGATCTCCGCCGTGCAAGCCCTCGCCGTGTGGCCGTGCTCAAGGCACTTCAGGCAGAGCAGGGGGTCGAGGTAGTCTCTGATGACCATCCCCCACCAACCGCCGCTGACGTCTTCCGGGGTGAGGCCCATCAGGGCGAGCCTCATCTTCTGGTGGACCTCCACTATCCACCTCCTCGTCAGCCCGCCCCTTGCGGGCGTGGAAAAGCAGGGCCTTAACCACGCCCTTCTGGCACTCTCCTCCTCCGGCTTCTCCAGGGGTACCTTGCACCAGAGGTAGTTCTCCAACACGCTCCCATCCCAATGGTTGGGGACGCCTCGCAGCTCCAGCCTCGCCTCGAGCCCCTTCTCCTTCAGGGCGTCCCACTCAATGATCTTCTTGGCCTGGTCGGCCCCTCCTGTCCTGACCAGGACGGCGCCAGTCTTGGTCACTCTGACCACTCCAGCACTGGCGCCGATCTGCCTCAACTTCTCCTGGGATGGGAGCTGCTCTAGGATCTTCCCGGCGTTCCACCCTGCCGATGTTCCCTGGAGGGTGATGTAGGTGGGAGCGTCATCGGGCCTCGACGGCACCGCGGGAACCCTGGCCAGGACTCCAGCGAAGGTCAGCCTCTTCCCCTTCTTCTTTTCTTCCAGGGAGGGGGGTAGAACCTCTCCTTCTTCCTGGGAGGTTGGCTGCTTTTTACAGCTAACCATTCCAGATATATTGCTTTTTTCTTTGCCTGAGCTGGTGTGAACTTTTTGGAGAAGTATGCAACTGGGTGTAATTCGCCATTATCCTGAATCTGTTTTAAAACTGCTCCAACCCCAAGAGAACTAGCATCTGTAAAAAGAAACGTCATTTTTTTCGATCAAAAATTGATAAGATGGGGCTATGACATAAGTATTCTTTTAGTTTATGTTGAAAAAATTGGTCCGGATAGAGGTCACTGAATGAAATTCTCAAGTAATTTCAGAAGATATTTATTGATAGCCAACGTTTCGACCTACGCTGTAGGTCTTCTTCAGGGCTATATGCAAAATACAGACAATTTAAGAAAACGGTACGAATATTAAAACATTTTAAATATAGATAAACTAAAAGAAGGTGAATACAGGCAAAAAAAAAAAATTGATAAAGATGTACAGTAAGGTAATTATGAAGGTTAAAATGTAGAAAATAATAATAAAACATGAAGAAAATAATAATAAAACAGAAAGTGTTGACAGTTAAAAAAATTAAGGTATTACAGATAAAAAATAAAAACTGAATATACAATAGGAATGTGAAATGATATGGGTAAATTAGAAAGTGATAAGAATTACGCACTAAAATTATAGGTAATAAAAAAGAAGAAATAAAAATTGTAAAATTATAAAAATCTAGAAACGAATTATATAAAATAAAATAAAATTGAAAATAAAAATTATTTTAGAAACATACAGTATTAATATTGATAGGTAGAAAATACTTTATACTAGTGTAAAGAATATTAATTGCATAAGAGAATGTAAGAAGACAGTTTATAAAAGTGTAAAATATCAATTGTATAAAAGTAGGTATGTTTTAAGTAAAGTAAGTGATAATACTATCAGGTTATATTGGACTAAAATACATATAAAAACAAAACAAAAACAAAAACGGCAAGGATATGGTATTAATGATATTATGATATTTATGATATTATGATATATATTGATGAATATTTAGGGTGGTATATAGATAACTAAACAAATAAACGCCTTACAGTAATAGTGAGCTTGGAAGTAGTGATAATAACGGTAAATTGAGTATAGTACTGTTTTAGGTTATGAGAGAAAGAAATTAAAATGAAATGGAGGAGGGAGGGTGAGTAAACAGTGCAAAACATAAGTTACCTGTGGGGGTGGGACGGGGGGGTGGGTCCTCTCTGGCTATGAAACACTGACTGATATAATTGAGAAGGAAGGATAGGTCATAGGTAAACAATTATCAATATTAAGATCATAGGTCAACAATTATCATCAATATTCTTTTAGCTCTGTAAAAATTTCATCACATTCATCTGTCCATCGAAATTCAGTATTATTTCGTAGAAGGTTATGCATTGGTTCAAGTTTTCTTGTGTAGTCAGGAATATATTTATGATATATTTATGATGATAGTTTTCCAATGTGACAGATGTGCTCATTGAAATCCTTGGAAAATATCAAGATGTCATCAATGTAGTTAATGCAAAAATCTTGAAGTCCATAACGTCGAATTGCATTAGCGAGAATACGTTGGAAAATTTATGGTGAACTTTTTAGACCAAAAGGTAATCATGATATGGTCTGACATTGTTATAACCAATAATATGACCCAAATATTTAATAGAGGGCTGTGCAAAATTGCATTTTGATAATTTCAAACGAAAACCTTCTAATCTAATTACTGTCATAAGTTTTCCAATGTGACAGATGTGCTCATTGAAATCCTTGGAAAATATCAAGATGTCATCAATGTAGTTAATGCAAAAATCTTGAAGTCCATAACGTCGAATTGCATTAGCGAGAATACGTTGGAAAATTGATGGTGAACTTTTTAGACCAAAAGGTAATCTTTTCCATTGGTAATGTACATTCTGTGTAACAAATGCAGTCTTATGCCTATCTTTTTCTCTGATTGGTATAGACCAGAATGCTGAATTTATATCAAAAACTGAATACCATTGACAGTTTCGAGCTTTTACAATTATATCCTCGATCATTGGAAATGGTTGAGATTCCGGAACTAGAATTTTGTTTAATTCACGAAAATCAATACACAATCTTGTTCTTCTATTGTCTTCATTCTTGTATGCTAATGTTACGGGTGCTGCAAAAGGAGATTGAGACTCTTCTATCAAACTTGCTTCCAGTAACTTAGTTATTTGATTTTCTATTTCCAGATTATCTGGTATTGAGCATATGTATGGTTTTTTTGAAATATATTTGTTTTCTAAAAGTTTAATGTGACCTTCATGATTTTTTATTTCACCAACATCATATGCATGTTTAGCAAATATTGATAAATTTTTGTGAATTACTTGTGAAAGTTTTTTTTTCAAATCATTATCTAAATGTTTCAATTTATCAATGATATCTATGTTCTTTCCATTGTAATTTATTTCACATAAATAATTCTCTTTAATTTTTTCTATTGTATTCTCGTCGACACGTTGTAAAATATTTAAATTTTCATCTTTTATCAACTGAAATTTCTGTATAGCATCCAAACCCAACAATACATCGTATGAGAAATTGTCATTTTTAATCACATGAGCTTCTATTTCTTCTTTTATTTTATGTATTTTCATTGGTAACTTTATCTTGCTAAAACTCTTTTCAATACCACTAATTGTTTTAAATATCTGTTTATTTTCTAACATTTTATCCTTAATACTTTCTACAGTCTTATAATTTATAAGTGTTACATTAGATCCGCTGTCATAGATCCCAGTAACTTTATTTTTATCGACTGTTATATTTAATCTAATTAGTGGTGTGTGCCTACGTTTTTTGGCTCTTCTTGAAAATTGACCTTATCTGCTTCATGGATGTTAACATGTCTTCCTTCAGAATAACCTTTATTCCGACAAAATTCAGAAGGGTGATAACGCCCTGAGAAACCTGAGATTCACATATTGTGCATGGCCTTTTTCCAGTAATTTGTTTCTTCTCTGAAGGACCAGCATTACTCTTAGTAGCACCATATGATCTTCGAATTTCTTCATTTTTTTCTTTAGGGTATGCTACACTTACAAAGTTGAGCTGTACCAGTCTAAAGCATTATGTTCTAAAAATAGTCGCAATATTTGGATCTTATTTTCATCCGAGTTCATTTTATGTCTTTCGCACTCTTTTTCAAATATATCAGTCCATTCAATGGCATTTCCTTTACCACGAAATTTGTCTAAAACAAACTGTTTCAGTGCATTATTAATGTCTACAGACTTGACAGCTTCTAACCTTTCAGTCAGCTTCTCAATTACCTTGATGAGTTCCGGCTGATTTCCAGTTTCTCCTATTGATTTATCTTTAGCTATAGAAGGTTGAGGACATTCCTGTAATTCTTCTAAATAATAATTTTGGAAAACACAGTTTAAGTTTTCATCAAAATATATTGGAACTATTTCAGGTGGTAAAGTAACCTTAACATTACTATACTGACCTTCTTTGGTAAAAGATTTGCAGACATGTTTGATTATACCAATTTTAAATAAACTAGAATGTAGGTCAGAATCTTGAAATTGGTTAGGAAAAACATGTGTAGTTTCGCAGGTCATTAATTTCATTGAAATAACCCTAGCTACCAAATTACTATTCTTCTTCTTTTCACTTTCAAATCTAATGCAAACCTTTACTGGATCCATAATTTATCTTCATAAAAACCGATTTGTAATGTGGTAATGTAGAGCTAGGTTAAAATAACTTTAAGCCGTATTGATTCCTAAAAAACATTATATTTGGTATTATTTACAGCACAATTTACAACAAAATAAAATATATAAAATAAAAAATATATATATATATATATATATATATTGTTTGATAAATTTAATTAATAATTCACTTATTGCATTTTAACCCCAGATCCGATTTTTCAGGTTGCATTTATAATTATATAAACTGTATCTGATGCAATATCTCCATCCCCAGTGAAATATGTTACATTACATTACATTATTGGCGCGACAGACTCATAAAGAAGTCCTTGGCCTGCTCAACCGCTCTTCCCCAATCGTCTCGATCGCCTGCTCGAGTGATGGAGACCTTGTTCAGCCTCAGATCTTCACAGACGGCATCCTTCCATCTAGCTTTGGGCCTTCCTCGAAGTCTTACTCCATCCGGATTTCCTGTATACGGCTTTTTAGCTATCCTTTCTTCCTCCATCCTATATACGTGGCCCAGCCACTTAATGCATTGAATCCTGATGAAGCTCGATACCCTTTGGTCTCCATATAACTCATTCAGCTCCTTGTTCCTTCTGATCCAGAGTTGTTCGTTTTCTCGCACTGGGCCGAATATTTGCCGTAGGGCTCTCCTTTCGAATCTATTCAGCTTTTCCACGCTGGATTTATTCAGTGTGAGGGTTTCACCAGCGTATGTCGCTACTGGCCTAATGATGGTTATATATCATCAGCTTGGACTTTAGGCTAACGAGCTTACTTCTCAGGAACTTTGAGATCCCAAAACATGCTTTATTAGCTGGTACTATCCTGGCTCTAACTTCTTCCTCCTCATCCTAATTCTCGTTTATACGGCTTCCTAAATACTGGAAACTTGACACGCGTTGGAATGTGTATTTTCCAAAAGCGTAGCTATGAGGTTTAATGAGTTTTCAAAATCGAGATTAACATATACATTCTAGGTTATTGTAATAATAACATTTCTAGGTTATTATAATAACAATACCACATCGCGAAGATCGAATTATTATCGAAGATCCAGTATGCCGTATATTATAGCTAATAAGATATTCTGTTTTTTTAAGTATTCTTATGAATTAATTGTGTTTTTAATTATCTACAAACTGTACATTTCAAATTACATTCTTGTTTTCGAAGAAATTTAACGGGCTGTATGTGCATTAGTAAATGTGTATTACATGTTTTTATTTTCGGGAATATTAAAATGGAATCGAATGAAACACTTGTTGTGACTTAACTAGGAGCGTCAACCTGCAGAACTGATTCCAAAAATATATATGTATTAAAAAGGCAAGAAGAAAATTTTGCTTGTCTTTTTCCAAATCTCTGCGCAGCGACGTTACGTAGGGCCTTGCCTTTTCAACTACTATTGTGTACCATGATTCCATTCAGTGAAAATTTCTTTTGCTATTAATAAACGGGAGAAGGAGTTGGTAGGAATCCACTATCATGGTGGCACGTGAGCTCAATGGCTACTGTGTCGACTCCTCATGAACGCCGTTGGACCTAGCGTTTCCAAGATGATCCGTAGGAACAGGCAGACTGATGTTGGGTACATAGCTAGATGAAGATAGCTAATTAGGGGACGAAGAGATGGGAGGCGGTGTTATTTACGGAGACGGGTCGATAGGAGTGCTGAATGGAGGCGGAGCTCTATTGATCGGCGCAAGCTCTCAATGGAAGCCTCTCTCTCAATGGGGCGTCATCATCATCAACCAGGCGTCCGCAGTCTCCCTCCACTCCCCCGCATCAACCTTCAACAAAAATAATATTTAACCTTATGCATGAACATTGGAAATATTTTGGATTATTATGTTTAGGTGTTTTAAATAAAATAAACGATTATTTTTGGTTATTCTGCTTTGTTATCAACGATTAGTCAATTTGCAAAATTTTTTTTTTTTTTTTTAAATTTAATCGTATGATAAATTATCTTATAGACAAATTGAGGGGTTCAGGATCAAAAGCGGATTATTTCGAAATTTCAAAAATAGGCTTTTTCATATTTTTCGGTACTTTATTCATGCAATTTTATGCTCCTAAAACTTCAGGTTCAGAACCGAACTAAATTCTGGAGAAATAAGGCATCATAGTGTCTTGATAAATCATACGGTTATTTTTAGCCGTGATGCGTGTTCATCACCTTCCTTCTTTTTCCTCAATAATGTTCATTTGTTGCTAGTTTTCACAATAACAAAAACCTATAACGCTACAACCCATGTTGGGTGGGCTCAGTCAATGGTAGAGACTATACTGGTTCTATGACAAGGCTGCTCAGTGAACTCATTAGTCTGAGATAACACTCAACCATCAGGTTTTCCTCAGTAAAGAGTACTCATTTTTGAAAGCTGAGTAAGCCCTAGGAGGTTTCCAGATCAAACAGGGTCCAATCCTGGTTATTTACAGATTAAATAAATTTTACATAAAATTGTATACAGCCCCTGTTAGACTTGAACCCGAGAACTTCGGCTCCGCAACTATAGGAATGGATAGGGAAACTCAGGGAGACATCGGCTAGAGTGTCCAGGTGGAAGGAGTTCTTGGTACAGTACAATATGGAGGTCCTCTACAAACCTGGGAAAGAAAACGTTGTAGCCGACAAGAAAACTTGTTGTCCCGGGCCATTACAGTGAACGCTGTGGAAGAAGTGGGTGAGTCGTCGCAGGGTGTCCGTCAATTCCTGAGAGAATGGACACCGGAGAGAGATGGGGGCGAAGTAACGGGTTCAGGTTATCTGGAAAACACGGACTTCGACTTCGCAAAGCATGGGACGTGCAGTGTCACTACGGTTTGGTCTCAACCCGGGGTCGGGGATGAACAAATCTGCAGGGTACTAAAAGATGCATCGAAACCGAGGAAAATACATCACATATATGTGGGAAACGTTACCATTTGGGAGCAGAACCGAAGGGTATGGAGATCAGAACGGATTGGAGTAGGCCGCAGTTTCATTCGCTGTAAATGAATGGTTGAGGCAGTCCGAGAGGTGGGACGTCAAAAGGAGGTACTTTAGCACATTACCAAGGAAAGACAAACCATCGCGGGATCTCGGAAGCTCTTATAGCATTCGTTGGAGAACTTGGATACCTGTTTAAGAGGCCGATTAAGTCTCATATATTAAAAAAGGGGGAACAAGATAGTTTGGTCATGCGCATCAAATTGATCAGGAATGACTACCAAGAAAGATAATGGAGGGCCGACCAGATGGTAGACGAGGAAGAGACATACCCAGACTACGATGCCTCAAAGATGTAGAGGCTGACCTACAGTTTCTGGGAGTGCGAAGATTGGGAAGAGCTGCAGAAGATCACTCTGAGTAGTGGAGAATTGTTGAGAAGGCCAATGTCCTTCAAGGAACAAAGCGTCGTCAGAGATAGATAGATGTCAGTTTCTTTTTTAGTAAACATGACCAACTCAGTAACAGATTTATTCACTTAGGAAAGCCAATTGAGAGAAAAGTAGAAGGTATTTGCCAAACATTTACCATCTTTAGGTTAGGAATCTGGCGTTATAATGAATAACTATGAATTGCTACGCCAATAACACAGTAACTTCAGTATTAATGTGAATATTTTCACTCTTATTTTGTGTATGAATTTGCACATACCCTCACAGCATCTGGACTAAACAATTTCAATTGCATTTAAGGAAATTCTTACTGTTCAGTGAAAACCACTGATTTCTTCCTTCCATTACTGTTTTTAAGTAATTAGCACTATTTTCTTTTGATAATTGACAATAACATTTAGAAATAAAATAATTATTATAAGCAGAAAAATAATGAATCGTCATCTGATTCTCGACATTTTCCATTAACTTAGTCTCTAATGTGCCTAACTTAGACTCTAATGTATCCAATAAATCACTTTTTACAGTACCTAGCTCATTTTTAGCATTGGTTAATTCATTTTTAAAAGTTGCAGACAACTTGCTTAAATCAGTTTCAAACAGAACGTCGTCTGCATTTTCCCCTAAACTTACAAAAAATTGACGCAAGCGCTGTTGCAGTACACTTTTAGTTCCAGAAGAATCCAGATCTCGTTCTTTTAACTCAATCAAGTTAAATTAATCAATTTAATACTTTGATAAGGCATTTTTCTTACAGTAGCCCAATAATTACAAAATGCTAGATAAGCAAAATAATAGCAATTACACAAGATCCCACTTCTGACACCAAATTGTTACGGACTACTGAGAGTGAAAATGAATCATACTACTCCTGAATTTGAGATACTAATCTTTATTAACAAAGTGACAAAAATAATACAATGAAATTACTAACAATTAAATTATTAAACTAATATAAATTTACAATAACAATATTTTAAAGATTATAACCTAGGCCGAACTATTATTTAATTACTAAAATAATATAAGATATTGCTAATACTAAATAACTTAACTATTTACATAAATCTGTACAACTGCAATAAAATTACACTACAGTCTACAACTACTAATTAATACTTACAGTTCACTAATTAAAGTCCACCGACCGTAAGAATCTCAAAATATGACAAACTGGCACACAGTAATAAACAGACATGGTTTATTACACTCACGGTCCGTCACAGTTCACTGATACACTTATTACTGATTCACTTGTTACTCACTTGTTCATCACACTGCCTGCTTTACTACTGACTGGTGTTTACCACTTAACAGTTAGCGGCGAGCGGTAAATACAGGCAGGGTCGAACGTTCTAGACGCGTTGTAGTGGGGGAAGACGTTATCGGATCTTCGAGAACCTTCTTAATCCCTCCAGCTGACGGGCTTAAGACGTTGATCCATTCCGCCCGTTTTTCTCTCCCTGACAGTAACAAATAACATTTTTATATCATTGCTTTTTCACTATATATTTCTGTAATCTTATTACTCCTGATTTTTAAAATCAATCCTGATTTGTGTTTTAAAACAGTTTACTTTACGCTTTTGCAGATGAATAAATAATTTTGAGTTTAAAAAATTGACAGGACTGGGGGACAGAATAGCCACCGATATTCCTCCTCCAGCTGGTTTTCAGGGAGTACACCACCTGCCTGTCAGAGAAATGTTCGGATCGGGTGCAATGCATCACAGCCATCAGACACAACAGCTTCCTCTCCCTCAACCACAGGCTCCACGAAATCCAGTTCATGGTAAGTAAACAATTTAGATTAACATCCTATGTTATTATTTTATAAACTAGATTTAGTTATTTTTATTTACAGTATCGTACGTATAATTAGTCTTTATTTTTGATTTTCTTTATAGTTATTGTTGGCTTTCATTTATAGTAAATAATTTTGAATAGGCAAGCTACAAGATATCAATATTTAAAGTGTCTAACCTCTTAAAATATTAACTAGATATCTCTATTTTTAGCCTACTACAGAAATTGAAATAGTATTATCAATCAGGATTTCTAATTTAGTAGATTATTTGTTTTGGAAAAAATATGTTAATATTGTTCAGTTGTTCAGACTCTGCATTAAACAAGCTTAAATATGTATATAAATTAAGTGCTACAAAATGTCTGTAATTTTATTAAAGGCCATGGAAAGACTCAACTGGAAGGAAGATCAAGAAGTGGGGGTGCGTGGGTGGTTGATGACACCAACGTAGATTTTCAGGAAAAAACACAAAACTCCATCATGAAGTCAATTGAGACTGAAAGTAAGTTAAACATCATCAAATTTTTCTATGTTCATTTTCTGAATATGTCACTTTGAGCAGATCACAGGATTGTATTCAGTACTCTAGGACCTTCCTAAGATATTAATTTATATTATCTTTAAAACGATTTTTGCAAGTGCTTTAGTTAAATTTAAATTTTAATGCAATTTTATATTAAAGAAAATTTAATGAGTAAAAGAGGTGTTAAGAAAAAAGGCTGGCAGAAGACTGTAGAAAACAACCTTGAATATGCAAACTCAGGCTGGAGTTTGGGCAGAAGTTAGGGAATTTTGAAAAAAGCTTTTATAGTCTTTTTGTTATAAAAAAACTAACAAAAAAAAAAATTTAATTTTGTTTCTTGTATATGTCATTTTTATATATGTCATGATTCCAATGCAAATATGGAAAATCATTTATGTTATTTCCCATAATCTAAAGAGTTCTTAAAACAAAAATTCTAATGTATAGGCTAATAACAGCAGCAGAATACTAAATGAAACAATTAGTTTAATTATTTATTGTTTGAATAATATTTATTTATGTGAGAAATATTGAAATAAAATTTCTAACATTTGAAATAATAGTTTTTGCCATAACTGAACTTTCAAGTCATTTTACTTGATATGCTGCCATATTAAGCATTTCTTTTTTCTGTCAGAAGAATCAAAAATGATTTTTAATAATTAATAATAGAATGTCCAGATTATACACCAATAGCCAAGTAATCTTAAACAATAATTAATTTAAAACCCTCTGCATTACTTCATCAAACAAAAATATAACAACAACCTTAAAATAAGCATTGGTCTTTAAACCAAAATACTATTTGATAATATCTATTTGAAATAACAAACATCCCTTTGGCCTCCAATATATCCAGGTCTCAAAGAGGTGGTCTAAAGCTATGTCCACACTATGAGACATTTGCAACGGCCTAAGAGCCGTCGGATTAGTCTCATGTAGCATCCACACTACTATTTGAGTTTCTAGACCAATCTTAGTCAGTACACCATGGAGAGCATTGCCTTGTGCGGAATGAGTTCTTGCTTAGTGTTAATTATGAATGAAAACACGCTAAAACGTTAACGTTGGTGGTCGCATCAAATTCTCGCTGAAGGACTCACTTTCGGTATTACGTTAACTTTCCCACAGGCGCATATTAGGATTGGTCTAGGGACCAACAAGGACGGTCGCCCATATCTCATAGATACCACTTGTTTGTAATGAACGTTTCTTTCTTTTTAATCGTCATATATATACATGTTCAAAAAGGCCGACATGTTTATTAGTACAGTTTAGTTGCGTTTCTAAAAAAAAACTTTTTTTTTTCTTTTATAAACACTTTATTTAGACATTACAATCTGCCACCTGTGGGCAATAAGTAATGGTGTTTCAATCATTCCATAAAAAAACAAAAAAGTGGTATAAACAAAATAAAATAAGTGAATGTAATAAATATATACATACACAACACAAGAAATTTAAAGCAATAATGATAATAAAATAAAGTCTAAATAAAAATAATAAAAATAAAAATAAATAGAATAATGTACACATTCAAACCCTATTTACAATTTGCCTGGGTCCCCGAACTAAGCTTTTTCCCCAGGAATGAGGGCAAAGCAGAAGTTCAGAAGGCCCTTGCCCCCTTTTCCAGCCGCGTCTCTGGAATAAACTCCAATGGAAGCTGGTTGAGGGCGCTTCACACACACACAGGTCGTGAGTGGAGAATCTGGACAGTGCCAGTACTCCAAATAGCATTATTATATCAAGTCTAAGTTTAAGAGCAGAGGATATGTGATCGACAACTCGGAGACCCTGCTGGGCCGTCGAGTGCCTGGGACGGAATCCAAACTGATGTAAAGGAATATTGGATTCGATTATGGGTAGGATTCGTTTCAGGAGGATCTTTCCAAAAATTTTGGAAAGAAAAGGAAGCAGGCTGATGGGTCGGTATGATGAAGTGTCATTTGGTGGTTTACCAGGTTTAGGGAATAGAATGATGATGGAGTGTTTCCACAACAAAGGGAAGTGAGTTGTGCGAAGGATACAGTTGTATAGATAGATAAGGAAAATAATCGCTTTTTGAGAAAGATGTTGAAGGATCTGGGTGGTTAGAAGGTCATGTCCAGGAGATTTTCGGACTTTTAATTTTTGTAAGAGGAATTTGACCTCAGAGGGGCTTACAGCGTTAGGAGGTAAGGATAGTGGAATGGGTGAAGAGAGGAATTCATTAATATTGAAAACGTGCGTAGGGTTGGTTTCAGGATGTGGAATAAATGTATTTGAAAGGTATTTGGCAAATTCTTCTGCTTTGTCCTGCAAGATGCAGCCCAAGAACCGTCTTCACGGCGGAGGGGATGGGAAATAGGGTGGTATTTAAGGATCTTTTTGGTAGCATTCCAAAGGGAATTATCAGAAGCGGATAGTGTGGAAAGATAGGCATTGTAGGTTTCTGATCTATAGGTTGTCAGGTTCTTTTTAACTAGTTTGGTGAGGTAGTTATACAGTCTCCGATCGTGAGGATGCCTAGTTCTTTGCCAAAGGGATCGGTAACGGCTTTTGGTAAGGATAAGATCCCTAAGATCTTGTGGTAATGGATTTTTCTTGCGGGGTTTGAAGGAAGGACGAGGTGAAGATGCAGTCCAAACTGCTTGCTGGATCAAATTGGTAAAGGAATCGACTGCATCATCTAACTCTTGGGGTGTTTTTAGGGAAACTCTGAGGTCAATGGTGTCGGATACAAGCTGGTGAAAAAGGTTCCAGTCAACTGGTCCCCTAATAAATGATGGCGGTGGAAGTTTGGGTATTGGGAATACAGAAAGGGTAAGGATCAAAGGACTGTGATCTGAGGAAAGTTCATCAAGGCGTTCTATGGAATAGTTTAGGGAACCTAAGCCAGCATGGATAAAAAAGTCGAGGAGATCAGGATTTCTGTTTGGATCAGTGGGCCAATATGTAGGAGTGCCGGGAGAAATAAAACTGGAGTTGTGGGAATTAAGTGCAGACAGTAGCATGCGGCCTCGGGAATTAGTAGTTCTTGATCCCCACTGTTGATGTTTCGCATTAAAGTCTGCACCTAAAAGGAAATGGATCCCTAGGGAATCGAAGAGAGAGCTGAATTGGGAATCGGAGATGGATTTATTAGGAGGTCAGTACACCGATGCTAATGTGATAGGAAAGGAAAAGGTTTTGAATGAAACAGCTGTAGCTTGAAGGAGATCGTTTGAAGGTAGGGGAAATGACTGTTGGGAAAGGGATTGATGGACTATGACAGCAGTACCACCGTGAGCTTTTCCATCAGGATGGTCAGTCCGGTAGGTTTGGTACTGCGTTATGTTGAGCTGCCGTTTACTGGTAAGTCGAGTTTCTGTAATTAAGGCTACATTAATTTTTTTGTCATACAGTAAAGATCTTAGTTCATCAGTGTGGTTTCTAATACCATTCGCATTCCAAAGGAGAATAGATAGGGTGGATGTCATTTAAGGATGTTGTGGGACAGGAAAGAGATGGGAAACAAGATTTGTTAGGAGTGATATTAATGGTGTGACCATTGATTTGAATTCAGAGAGGAATGATGTGAGAAGTGTCGTGAGATCAGTAGCATTTGAAGGAGGAGGCATATGTGGGGTATTCATTGAATATTGTGGTTGCTGGGGCTGGTTTTGTGCTTGTATAGGGTTGATTTGTGGTACAGGGATGTGTTTAGAGGGTTCGGGTTGCAGCGTGGCCCCGAGACTATTCGGCTGACCACCTGACATTTCGGCATAGGAAACAGTTCCATTTGCAATTTTTGAAGGTTGCCTTCTTGACGTTCTCGCTTCGTCGGTGGGCCGACGTGCTGCCAGAACACGTGATTTTATATTTTTGTAGGTTTGACAACCTTTGAAATTTGCCGGATGTCATTGAAGACATAATGCGCAGACAGCAGGAGTTTCTCGCGGCTTGATACACTCTTCGGTTTTATGCGGTTTTCCGCATTTGACGCACCTGGGAGTGTGGTGACAGTAGTGCCGGGTGTACCCGTATGCTTGACAGTTATGACATTGCACAATGTCTTTCTTAGGGTAAGGTTTTTCAACTTGAACTTGGGTATAATGTAGTCTGTTTACCTCGTAGATCTTTTCAACCCCGGGTGTTGGTTCTAGGTCAACAAAGAAAAGAGGCAGTGGAATTTTGTTGCCTGGCTCAGGGTGCCCAGTATTGTTTTTGTAGACATTTGTTATTTGTCTGACCTTGAAGCCCATTGCGGTCAGTTCTTCTTCAATGACGTCTCCAGGGGTGGAGGGGTGCAATTTCCTGATCACCACTCTGATGGCTCTTTCCTCCTTTAGTTGGTATGTGTGGTAGTCAGCCTTAGTTTCTGTAAGGCATTTCACAATTCTGCGGTATGTATCGGGCGTGTCTGATTGAATTTTTGTGTCATTAGTCCTACTGGTGCAGTAGTATTTTCCAGAGCCTATTATATTGTTCAATTGGGTTCAGAGGAGTTTAAAGGTTTTTATATGTCTCACGAAAATAGGTGGTGGCCTATGCACTTTAGGGGCCGATGTGGACTCCATTACTTCACCAGTAAGATTTGTCAGTGGCTGATATCTGTTTGGTGAGTAGAATGGTGAGTCTTCAACCAGGGTTGATGACCCTAACTGGGTATTTTGATTTGATGGCCCTGCCTCGGGTTCTAAATTATCATTAGGAGTCACAGGAGGCGTATCAACTTTGCGCCTTCTATTGGGTTTCGGTTTAGTCGAACTATTTCTAGTGGTTGGCTCAAGGGATCGGCTTCTCTTGGCTTTTACTTTTTTATCTGATCTGCTAGACAAATCCTGGTGGTGGAATTTGGAATTGGTGCTCTGGACTGGTGATGAAAGGAAAAAATAAATAAAATAATAATAAAAATAAAATAAATAAATAAAAAGTTCGCAACAGAACTGATCTGGCCACTGCACCGTCCAGCCTCGGTGCCAGGAGCCGTACTGGTAACTGATAAGTCCTCCTACCTTGGCTGTTGGTGGGGATGGACCCGCTGCGGCTTGCACACGAGATAATGCTCTAATGTCGCTTGAAACACTCGATCTTATTATAACTATAGTAAAGTTATAAATCAGTTATTTGCTTTGAAATTTCACATTTCACTTCACTGAAACACGAACTATAACTATGTAAAATACCATGTATGTACGAAGAAAGATGATGAAAACAGAAATAAGTATCACAGAGATGTTGTTGCTCACCCCAGTGCTGTGAACTGATGAGAACTGATGTGTGAGAAGCTTAGTTCGGGGACCCAGGCAAATTGTAAATAGGGTTTGAATGTGTACATTATTCTATTTATTTTTATTTTTATTATTTTTATTTAGACTTTATTTTATTATCATTTTTGCTTTAATTTCCTTTTATTTTATATATGTTGCGTATGTATATATTTATTACATTCACTTATTTTAATTTGTTTATACCACTTTTTTGTTTTGTTATGGAATGATTGTAGCTACATAGCACCATTGCTTATTGCCCACAGGTGGCAGATTGTAATGTCTAAATAAAATGTTTTTAAAAAAAAAGAAAAAAAAAAAAGTATACTGATACGACTAAATGGATTGGTTAAATATTATTATACTAGTAAAAAGTGTTCACCGCTATTTTCGCACTGCCTTCACTTAGGTCGTGTAACTTAAGAAGATTAATTTTCATTATAATTTGTAATGTAGACTTTCGAATTAATTTCAACTGAAGCTTTTCCAACGAATGAAGTATTGAGTCTCTGTACGTGTAGTTTTGTTAGGGTAACTTTTGTACGAAATATTTAAAAACTTTTGTATCTTCTTAGGTTCAAAACTGTTTAAAGGCCGACATGTTTATTAGTACAGTTTAGTTGCGTTTCTAAAAAAAAACAAAAATTAAATACTATAAAAGTTCATTCTTATAATTTCCTTTTTTTCTTTTTTTTTAAACTGGATTTCTCGAAGATGAAAAATACTATAAAAGTTTATTTAAGAATAAATATACTATGTTATCGCTTCCCAGTAGGAATTGGTCTCCAGGGAAGTTAGACCATCACTCCCTAAGGGGAAGGCCTACATAAATTAATTTATGAATTTATTCATTCATTCATACTATGTTATATAGCATGTTTTGTTTTTTTATCAAAGCTTCTCTAGGAGCACTGAAAAAATACTAAATTTCATTTTAAAAACGACAAGCTATATCAAACTATACTTAACAAATATTTCTAGGGAAGTCTCTATTAAGCCGCGTATACACTTGAGCATTCGCCCCGAATGAGCATTCATATGAGTACAAGAGCAAGCTGAACGGATCCGCACTGCACAGCCCGAGCCGAGAGTTAGTACTTCAAAGTGAGCACGCATTCGTTTCGTGCTCCGTGGTTACGATAAAAAACTCGGTTCCCCGAATGACCGAACAAACAACCCCTTTCTACTTTAAACTCTCCCTTTTTAAGCCGCCTATGTAAGATTGAGTTTTGTTGAAAGTTTTTTTTTATATTTTTTTCTTTCATTGTATATGTGATTCTGTATAGATAATCATTTAAATGTGTCCAATTTATTGAAGTTTGAGACTAGCCTGTTTGGTTCCGATATTACTTTTGTGAATTGCAGCAAATTATATTAGAAATGAAGCATGGAGTCAACTATGGAGAGAAACAACGAACTCCACTTCCCAGTAGGAATTGGCCTCCATGGAAGTTAGACCATCACTCCCTAAGGGGAAGGCCTACATGAATTAACAAGCAAAAAAAATAAATAAAGTTCATAATATTTTAAAGTTATAAATATTGTATATAGTATCTGTAGTAAAATTATTTTAATTTTTATTATTTCAATTGCTATGTACTGATGCGGGCGGCACCATGAAAGGGATGCGGAGCGGGGAAAATGTGTCATGTCGGGACATATGAAAGGGAATATGTTTGGGACAAAGAACAGACCTTTTGGGTCCCTTATGGAGTTTTATGGTCCGAGATGGTGGAGAAGGAAGGTGAGGGGGAGAGAAGAAAACTCTTGAAATACGAGGCTGAAGAAGGCATTCTAGGGTTAGACGCAGAGAAGGAAGGTGCTCTGGAGTCGTACAGCAAGGAAGACTGGAGAGACAGGCCCTGCGGAAGAAGATGAGTCCCGGAGGCGGCAAGAAGAAGACCGACCTGTAACTCAATCTACCCTTGTCCACAGATAAGTTTAATTTATTTCCTGTAATGTATTTTATGGCAATCCTTTTTATATATTCAAAATCTGAATCATTAACCTTATTTGAAATTGAATAAATAAACGATCCTTATTGTAATTCTTTTGGTGCTTACATACCTCAGATACACTATTTATTTATAAATAATATATTGAAGGTAAAATAGATGAGTAAATTGGTAAACACTAGAATAGACCTTTGGAAAGGAACCCAATTAAGATTAAGGAATATAAATAATAATTTCAGTACTCATCCTAAATGAGACTCTGGCATCCCAAATATCAATATAAATATTCAAGATATATTTAAAAGTAGAAACAAAGCATAATAATTTCTATTAATTTTTTGTAATAAAAGGCTTTATTCATTCATATTAGAAATAAACATATAAAAAAATAAATATCTACAATAGAGTAGTGAATTCGAACGTGCACGTGACATAGATATTGCGCAAAGTTTTTAAAACATTTTAAAAATAATAGAAATCGCTTTTTCTGTTTGCTTGTTTCTTTTATGGTGTCATGTATGTAAATATAGGAGAACTGGCAACTAGAAATTTTCTATTCACCATGGTTGGCAGGGGCTCAGGGCATACTGGATTCCGTGTTCGGGGTTTGGGCCTCTGCCTTCCCAGCTCAGTGCTCATGTGGTGCGTGGACGTGTGGGAGAATGCTTTCCCTCCCGGAGGATCGCATGCTCATTCGAGGCGAATGTTCAATTGTATACGCGGCTTTATAGGGATATCTTGATCAATTTCATTGTCTTTATCACACATAATTGCATTCAGCAATTATGACAGCTTTCACGTCAAAAGCATTATTCAAATTAAACATATTTTTGTCGACTGCAATAATAGAAAATGAGACAGCACACTGAAATAAAATGCAAATTTGCAAGAAATAGAAAATTAAAAGACTCGAAAATATCAGGCCATTCGTTCTCTAAATCATCTAACAAAAGGTGCATTCGGTCACAAAACATCGGGTCATCAGTCCAAATAACTATTTTTGACAGATACCACTTGCTTGTAATAAACGAATCTTCCTTTTTAATCGCCATGTATATACATGTTTAAAAATACAGAAGAATTACACAAGGGAACAAATTTTTATTAATTTTTTGTTGCATGGAGTTTTAGGCCTGTTGTTTACTAATTAGAGGTTGGTGATTACAAATCTAGCCTCAGTTTTTCTC
The DNA here is from genome assembly GCA_037127475.1 of Arma custos. Lineage (NCBI taxonomy): Eukaryota > Metazoa > Arthropoda > Insecta > Hemiptera > Pentatomidae > Arma > Arma custos. The sequence goes on along the minus strand of CM073759.1, from coordinate 55,410,201 downwards.
CAGCACCTTTTGTTTTTGGCAAACAGCTGATAGACATATATTTGTACTAGTCACATTCAAACTTCAATTCAACTGAGTTGTTTAGTGAAAAAGTTTGTGCTCTTGTGTTAAATAACAATGTCCAAGTTAAGAAATATCTGTAGAAACGATCCAAACTATTTCTGTAACATTTGTGGTGAATATACATTCAAAAATTGTAGGCTAAGTGTGTCAGAGTTTATAACACAGGTATATTTTGATTACTTTGGATTCGCTTTGGACATCCGTGACAAGTACTGGATCCCTCATATGGTATGTAAAACATGTGTTGAGTCTTTGAGATTATGGGCAAATAAGAAAAGACCCCATTTTAAGTATCAAACACCAATGATTTGGCGGGAACCTAATAATCATCAAGATGATTGTTATTTTTGTGTGATTGATATTAATGGAATTAATAAAAATAACCGGTCGAAATGGTCTTATCCAAACTTGTTATCTGTTACTCGACCAGTCTTGTTCTCTGGCGATGCACCAGTACCCCAAGCTTCTTCATCTGTACAAAATGATCATGATATAGAAAAATAAAACTATTCTTCAAGTGATGAAAGTCGGACAAGTGATTCTTACCCTGATTTTACTTCTGAGCCCCAGCTCTTTAATCAGGAAGACCTCAATGCATTAATCAGAGATCTTGGTCTTTCTAAAAAGACATCGGAGATTCTAGCTTCTCGATTAAAGCAAAGAAATCTTTTAACCCCAGAAACAAGAATTTCATACTATCGTAACCGAGAGGCAGAATTGCTGTCATTCTTTTCTAAAGATGACGACTTTGCTTTTTGTTCAGATGTTCCTGGTTTATTGAAAGCAATGGGAGTACAGAAGTATGATCCAAATGAATGGCGTTTATTTATTGACTCCTCTAAACGTAGCCTGAAATGTGTACTTATGCATAACGGCAATAAGCTGGGTTCGATACCGATTGCACATTCAACTACAGTCAAAGAAGAATATGCTACTGTAGCTTCTGTAATGGATAGAATCAAATACAACGAACAAAAGTGGTTGATAAGTGTTGATCTAAAAATGGTGAATTTTCTTCTTGGACAACAAGGTGGATATACAAAATATCCATGTTTTATTTGTTTATGGGACAGCAGAGCTAGGTCTGAGCACTGGATTAGAAAAGATTGGCCTTCCAGGCAATCTATGGTTCAGGGACAACTGAATGTAATAAATGAGCCCCTTGTGCCCACGGATCGAATAATACTGCCACCTTTGCATATCAAACTAGGGCTCATGAAACAATTTGTCAAAGCTTTGAACAAGGGTGATGATTGCTATAAATACATCTCTAAGAAGTTCTTTAATTTGAGCCAAGAAAAAATTAAAAATGGAATTTTTGATGGTCCCCAAATAAGAAGGTTGATAAAGGATGAAAACTTTATTAGTTACATGACTGATATTGAAAAAAATGCCTGGAATGAATTCGTTTGGACTGCTCAAAATTTTCTGGGAAACAAAAAGGAAGAAAGCTATGCGGAGCATATTGAACTAATGTTGTTACACTTCCAGCAGCTTGGTTGTAATATGAGCATCAAAGTACACTTCCTCCACAGCCATTTGGACCGTTTCCCTGAAAATCTTGGTGATCTGAGTGAAGAACAAGGGGAACGGTTCCATCAGGACATTCGAACTATGGAGGAACGTTACCAAGGTCACTGGAATGCTCACATGATGGCGGACTATTGTTGGAGCATTAAAAACAGCCCCCGTGAACCGAATCAAGCCAGAAAATCTTACAAAAGAAAATTTTTTGATATGTAGTGGTAATTTTTTTAATAGTTTTCTTAATAAAAAATATTTTCATCTTAAAAAACAGTTTATAATTATAACCCCAAAAGTAAAGCTGATACAAACAAACTGACTTCAGATCTTAAATCAGCACCTCGAGGAAGTAGAATATTAGTCAAAATATTTCATGCAACAAAAATGTTGTTCCCTTGTGTTATTAGTGCAGTTTACTTGAGTATCTAAAAAAAAATATATATATTAAAAAAATTACAATAGAAATTTATTTAAAAATAAACACAACACAAGCACGGGGCACAGCTTCTCAAGGAACTCAGAAAAAATACAAAATTACATTTTAAAAACGACTAGATATATCAAATTATACTTACAATTATTTCTAGGAATGTCGCTTTGTTTTGAACAATGTCAGAGTCGGTATCACGCATAATTGCATTTAGCACAGCTTTGACGTCCAAAGCATTATCCAAATTAAAAATATTTTTGTCGAGTATAATGATAGAAAATAAGATAGCAGACTGAAATAAAATAAATGTGTGCAAGAAATAGAAAATTAAAAGACATGCGATGATTAAAGGACGCGCTTATCTGACAAATAAAAAAATCTAATTGCAATAGTATGGTCTGTAATAGTTTGGATCAAGACAAAATTCAATTTATTTGCTTGTTTAAATTACCAATGAATTAAAATTTTTATATTGAATAATTAGAAATAAGATATAAAAAACTACTTGAATTTACGTATTCCTCAGATACACAACAGTTTAACCTAACTATTTATAGCAGGAATATTCGGCCAAGACTGAATGGGTTGGGTCGTGAGAAGAGGAAAATATTATAACCGACATAGCATGAATTAAATCATACTTAGCAAATCCCACGATTAAAGTATCTATAGAAGGCCACTTCACAGTCCGTACTCTTACTGCCAGGCTCCAACAGGGCGGGGTTTTATCGCCAACGCTCTACAGCATTTATATTAATGACTAACTGACCCGGCTACGCGTTGCTGTGGCTGTTGTAATAGTTTAAAAAAATATTACGTTAAAATTTTAATTTTAATGAAATAATCAATGAATGAAAAAATTAATTAAAAATCATTTTACATTTCATTCATCTTAGATTTAACTATAGTATATAATAAATAAATAAAAAACTAAATTCTTTTTCTTTTTTTAAAAATTTATTTATTGATATCTACAACTGTATTACAATAATACAACAAGTAAATAGGCTAAAGTGATGCATAATGACAAGTAGAGAAACTACCCACTGGTAGTACTCATATCAAAGTTCAACTAAGAAGCTATCTTCTTTTCAAACGCCTCGGAGGATTATCGGGAATTGAAGAGGAAGCTATAAAAGGCCAAACTAGAGGGTTTGAGTGGTAATGAAGTTTGTTATGAAAGGATAGATACCGGGTTCCGGCCAAATCAGCAACAAAAGGGACATTAAGGTCGTTATGGATGACTTCATTCTTAACAAAATAAGGAGCATTGAGGATTTTAATAAGGATTTTGGATTGTGAGGATTGGATACGAGAGGAATTCGATGGCTTATTGGAGCGCCAAAGCTCTACTCCGTAAGTCCAAATAGGTCGTATGATAGTCATGTAGATGAGTCTTTTGTAGTTAATTGGGAGCTTATAGCGGTTGTCTAATAAGTGTTGAAGTAACCTGAAACATCGAGCGGTTTCTTGTCATTTCAGTCTTGTATGAGGATTCCATGTTAATCGTTTGTCAAGGTGCAATCCTAAGTATCGGATCTGTTCTACAAGCACCAGTGGGATATTATTAAAGGATACTGAAGGGCAGGAAGTCATTGGTTTACGACGTAAGATAAAAGTGATTTGATGCGATTTTTTAGAATTTATTTTAATTCTCCAGTTTTGACACCATTCTTCAAGATCAGTGATATGGGATTGGAGGCTTGGGATGCAATAACTGGATTGGTGTTGACTGATAATACCCATGTATCATCAGCATACGTGGTAAAGATAGTATTAGGATGAGTTGGGATGTCAGCTGTACAAACTGTATAAAGGATTGGACCAAGGATACACCTTGAGGAACACCAGCAGATTGGGAAAAGAGGGACGAATAGACATTGTTATGGTTTACTTGGAAAGTTCTATTTGTGAGATAGAATTGGTCGTGCCCAGGAGCTTTGCGGGAAGGTAATCTGTGAATAATGTTGGATATTTCTGAAGGATGGAACGCTTTGGATGGAAGGGACATTTGGAGGGGAACATCTAACGCTTCTTTTATACATTCAATGTGAGTTGGGTTAATGATATCAGATTTTGGAAAGGTATTGACCAAATAACTGTGATTTTTCTCCGTCAGATCTTGTCCAATTATTTGATTCAGTAAGGAGTAGATGTTTAAATTTTTTGAACTTTAGGAGTTTTTTGGTGGTCATCCATAATGTTTTGTCGGTGGTTGTAAGATTTTCAGTGCAGGTAATTAAATTTTGCATTTTGAACTTCTTGATTTCTGCTTTTAGTTTGTTAGTTAATTTTGTGTAGATTGTTGTATCTGTTGGATATCCAGTTCTATGCCACTTCGATCTTGCTCTGCGTTTTTTTCTTAATAAGATACGAATATGCTGTGGTAAATCAGTCTGTTGATAGTTATTAATTGTATGATTTGTGATGTTATCATACAAACTGTTTCTGATTGATATTGTAAGTTTTTCTATGGATGTATCAATGTCTACTAAATTCTCAACTGATAAAATATAAATATTAGTTTAATGAATGAGGTATGTAATATCCGTCTTTTCGGATGCAAATTCGGATTTACACTACTCAGACGTGTTGTGACAACATATCAAAAATGCAGCAGGTTAGAAAACAATATAGTTTTGCAATAAAATAATCGCGGTCGAAAATCGAAAAATAATATAGCCTACATTTTAAGTTGGACAATGTTACATATCTTTGCGAAATTTCATTATAATCAGTCCAGGAGTTTCGGAGATTAGCTCGGACACACATCGTGACAGGAGAATATTTTTATATATACAGATATATAAGATTCCAGTTATTTATTTTTCAATAGATAGAATCTATTCGACGTACAGAGCGGTTGGGCTCAAATTGTGGCTAATTTAATCTACTTTAAAAATGTTAAATTATGCTGTTTTTTTCAAAAGCGCACCTATTAGGAGATACAGTTAATTATTACATGATAGGGACCGAACTCGGAATCTATTCGACGTACAGAGCTGCGGTTGGGCTCAAATGGTAGCACATCAACAATTCTTCTTTAAAAATGGTTACCTATGCTGTTTTTCAAAAACGCACCGATTAGGAGATACAGGACAATAAGTGGAAAAATTCCGAAAATTTCAAGGTTTTTCGACCACCGAAGGTTTTCCTCGTCAATTTTCCGTTTTTTCTCTCCATAAGAACCTTGTATACGCCTTAGCAAAAAATATGAAAAAAAAATTACCCGAATTGGTCGAGCCGTTCGTGAGTTTAGCGGTTAGCAAGGAATTTGGCGATTCATTTTTATTATTTACCGAATACATTCAAGGTACAAAAATACCTATTTGCAGATGATACAGCTTTTTATACTTCAAGTTATAGACCGGACACAATTACAAATAGACTTACAACAGCACTAAAAAAACAGAGAGATACTCCAATAAATGGAAAATTAAAATAAATCAAGATAAAACCCAAGCTATATTATTTACAAAGAGACGACCGAATTATATCCCCTAATTGAATGTAAACAGCACACCTTTATCATGCACAACGCAGCTTAAATATTTGGCACTTAATATGGACAAAAGGTTAACTTTTACTTCCCACACTGATTATGTGTGCAATAAAGCCAACAGGGCTCTGTGTACTATATATCCTTACTTTAATATATAGAAATTCTCAATTAAGCACAGATAATAAGTTATTATTATATAAAGCCTGCTTACGACCTATATTAACATACGCATGCCCAATATTTAGTTATATGTCTAAAACTAATTACAAAAAATTACAAATATTCCAAAACAAATGCCTTAGAATTCGATCATGGGTCTCCCATGTTTCCATCATGGTACTCTGCCACTATCTTGGCTCGCATCTCGGGCAGACAAATCCATTCTCTTCACTGATCCCATGTCCCCGTGTTCTCGCAATTTGCGATGTATACAAGGGGAAGAATGTTCATTGAACATTACTTTAATTAGGATCTTGTTGACGTAAGTTATATCATTGATAATTTATTTATTTTTAAATTATTATAATTTTTAAATATTTTATTTTGAAAATAAAAGATATGCCCAGGACCGGGATTCGAATCCGGGTCTCCCCTTCTTATTCTTATTCCCCTTGTATACATCGCAAATTGCGAGAACACGGGGATATGAACTCAGTGAAAAGAATGGAGTTGTCTGACCGAGATGAAATCCAGGATAGCTCAAGTGGCAGAGTACCATGACGGAAATATGAGAGACCCGGGTTCGAATCTCGGTCCTGGGCATATCTTTTCTCTTCAGAAAAAAATATTTTAAAATTATAATAATCATAAAAAAATAAAATAAAATAAATTATCAATGATATAATGACGTAAGTTAACAAAATCCAAATTAAAGTAGCGTTCAATGAACATTCGTCCCATTGTGTACATCGCAAATTGCGAGAACACGGGGATATGGGATCAGTGAAGAAAATGGATTTTTCTGACCGAGATGCGAGCCAGGATAGCTCAAGTGGCATAGTACCTTGACGGAAACTTGGAGAACCCGGGTTCGAATCCCGGTGCTGGGCATAACTTTTCTGTTCAAAATAAAATTTTTAAAAATTATAATAATTATAAATAAATAAAATAAAATAATTTTTTTTAACAAACAAACAAAAAACCCATTTATAAAAAATATTGGGAACAATACAAAAAAAAGTACAAAGCGGTATGCACATAAAAGAACAAAATATGTATTATTGTAGAATACCAATTTCTTTTATTTCATTGTTATTGTTTATTTATATATATATATATATATATATATATATATATATATATATATATGTATATATATATAAACAATGCGTGCCTTGGTAGCTCAGTGGTTAGAGCACCGCGCTAGAAACGCGGGCGACCCGGGTTCGAATCCCGGCCAAGACATAATCTTTTCTCTTCAAAATAAAAAAAAAAAAATATTTAAATAATTAAAGAGAACCATAAATAAAATATAGATATATATATGTGTATATATACTATCTTATGCCCGCGGCTTCGCTCGCGTGGAATTCGGCCTGCCACATAAAGTTTCGTAAAAGATCATTTTAAATAAATAATTTAATTATTTTTTTTAAATATAAGTTACTCGTACATCCATAATTTCAGATGTCTAACTTCAAAACTGACGGATTCTCTACAACCTTTGAACCCCTATTATTTTAAAATGGAAACCCTTGGGGTGGAATTATCCAAATTTCTTTCTTAAACTATACAAAGAACCTATCTACAAATTTCAAGAGGCTAAGTTCCTGATTTGTCTTTAATTATGTACTATAACGGGGGGGGGGGGGCATGCCCACGTGACCCCACATAAATCTGCCCTTGATGTAGTCTATGATGTATAACCTATTTTATTCAATAAGTTTCAGCCAAATCCGTTCAGTAGTTTTTGCGTGAATGAGTAACAAACATTCGCATTTATAATATTCGTAGGATATCAAAACAAATAGTTTCACTCCTGTCCTTCCTGTTATTTTAACCACAATTATCATGTGATTTTCCTTTATTTATGTACTATAATGGATTCTCCACAGTACCTAAAAAACTGTCGGAGGGGGGAGCACGTGCTCCCTCCCCCCTAAATCCGCGCTTGCTATAGCCTATGTGTTATTCTGCTGTATAATCTATACTACTGTAAAGTTTCATCCAAATCCATTCAGTAGTTTTTGCGTGAAAGAGAGACAAACATACAAACTTTCCCATATATAATATTAGTAAGATTTGTAGGATATCAAAACAAATAGTTTCACTCCTGTCCTTTCTGTTATTTTAACAACTATTATCATGTGATTTGCCTTTAATTATGCACTATAATGGAATCTCTACAGTACCTAAAAAACTGTCGAGGGGGAGGGCACGTGCCCTCGTACGCCCCTCCCCAAATTCCTCGCTTGCTATAGCCTATGTGTTATTCTGATGTATAACCTATATCCATTTAGTGTTTGCGTGAAAGAGAGGCAAACATACAAACTTTCACATTTATAATATTAGTAAGATTAGTTGGATATCAAAACAAATAGTTTCACTCATGTTATTTCTGTTATTTTAACAACTATGATCATGTGATTTGCCTTTAATTATGTACAACCATGGATTCTCCACAGTACCTAAAAAACTGTCGGGGGGGGGCACGTGTCCCCGTGCACTCCCCCCTTAAATCCGCGCTTATTATGGCCTATGTGTTATTCTGATGTATAACCTATATTACTGTAAAGTTTCATCCAAATCCGTCCAGTAGTTTTTGCGTGAAAGAGAGACAAACATACAAACTTTCACATTTATAATATTAGTAAGATATATGTGTATATATGTATTTATATAAGTTACTAAGAATGTAAAGTTACAATTTTTGTTTATTTTATCATTATTCATTTTTTTTCTCTGTTGGAAGTTTTTTAATATATTTTTTCTTTCATTGAAAATTATGATTATGCACAGATACATTTTAATTTTTACAATTGTTTTTAATTTGAGACTGGTCTTCCGGGTAGAAGTCAAAGAATTTCTCATAGAATAGGAGAAAACTTTATAAGGTAGCCAACGTTTCGACCTACTTTGTAGGTCTTCTTCAGGGCTATATGCAAAATACAAGCAATTAAGAAATGGTACAAATATATTAAAACATATAAATATAAATAATCAAAAGTATGGTGAATCCAGGTAATTGAAAATAAAAATGATATTGCATATTGATATTGCACAGCAAGGTAAATATACAGGTTAAATTGTATGAGTGCATAGTATAAACAACAAAGTGTCAGGAAGGTAGTAAAATACACTTAATGAAGAATAAAATAATAATAAAACAGAAAGTGTTGAAAAATAAAAAAATAAGATAATAAAGATAAAAAATGAAAACTTAATATAAAATGGGAAATGTAAAAAAATGATAAAAATGACATGGGTAAATGTAGAAAATGATAAGAAATAAAAATTGTAAGATTTTAAAAAATCCAGAAATTTTTTTTTATAGAAAATACAGTATTAATATTGATAAGTAAAAAGAGATCTTACATAAATGTAAAGACTATTAATTACATAAATGAAAATACAGTATATTTAAAATAAAGTAAGTAATAAAGTAATAAAAATACAATATGGCTATATTGGACTGAAATACATATAAAAAGGCAAAGACATGTGGATGAGTAAAGATATAATTAAAAATAAAAATATTGAAGAAGTTGAACCCGGATGAATATCGTAAAATGATACTTAGAGGTGGAAAGTTAAAAAAATAAACGCCCTACATCAATAGTGAGCATGGAAGTAGTGAGAATAATGGTATTATGTGTATTACAATATTTATGGTTATGAGGGAAAGAAAATAAAATAAAATAGAGGAGGAGGGGGGAAGGATGAGAAAAAAGTGAAAAGTTATCTGTGGGCTTGATAGGTCTTACATTAGCTAAACACACCTACTGTTTTACGTAGCAGCGGGATTCCCCCCACCACTGATAAAGTATAAAAACAATCCCCATAATAAAACGGCCGTTACATTGAACTGAAGTCAAATATAAATATAGGGAAAGTTAGGTAAAATCAAAGGTAGATCGTGTAGGATCCTATTATAAAATTATTGAATCTCTATTATTTATTATTTAATCTATTATAAAATAATTGAATATAAATATATATGTGGTAAATGAATTATTGAAGTGATTCAGAAAGAAGGGGGGAGGTATGAATGAAAGGAGATGAAAGAGTTAACAGGTGGGTATAAATAGGTGTTGACGGTGAAATATTGGCGCGGGGGGGAGGGTTACTAGGAAGGGGGGGGTCAGTGCTTTATAATGAGGTCTAGTATGTGCCTGTAAACTATAGAAAGGTTATTCTTGTCAGTCTTGAAGTTTAATGGATTGTTTTCGAGGTTAATACATAATGATTCTGCAATGAGTCTTTTGTTGTAATTGGGAACCGTGGCGAGAACAGAGGATTGGTCGAAGTTGAACATGTTATTAAGGGTCAAAGCATGCTCAGATATGTTTCGGGTGGAGGTAGAGGTCTTGTGTTGTGATAGTCGTCTATAAAAATGGGTTTTAGTTTCACCAATGTAGGAGGAGGTACTGTTGGGGGCAGAGCAAGGGATCCGGTCCACAATGTTGGAGAGGTTTTTGATGGGGATCGGGTCTTTAAAATTAGTGTAATAACAGTTGGGATAATTTGTGGTATGGCTTAAAGCCAAGGCGAAGGTTGGGAAAAGCAAGACTTAAAATTTTTTGGATATTGTCAGATGGAACAGGAATATACGGAAAAGATCTGTATAGGAAGGAGCTAGGGGTGGGTACTGTTGGGTAAGGGGAGGGGTAAATTACATTACCAGGGTTTTAAGAGGGTCTAGCAGTTTACTGGTGATGTGGGATGGAAGTTTTTAGAGAGAAGTTATGTTTTGGATTCGTTGGATGTTGGCTGGTAGATATTGGGTGTCTGTTAAGGATAGACATCGGTGGATGAGGTTTTTAGCTACGTTGACATTCTTGTGGTAAGGGTGATGTGAGAAAAAATTGAGGAGTCTGCCGGAATATGTGGGTTGGTGTGCCAATCAAAGGACAAGGAGCCATCGTTATTTCTGATAATGAGGAGGTCGAGAGAAGGGAGGGTGTGATTGGTTTCAGTTTCAATGGTAAATTTAAGACGGGAATGGTAGGAGTTAAAGGCAACTAGTATTTCGGGGATTTTGTCAGGATTGAGAACTAAGAGGAGATCGTCAACATATTTCTTAATGAGGATGATGTCATGGGGAAATAGAGGGATGATGGAGTCAAGAAGGTCAATAAGAACTATGTTGGATATGTCTGGAGCAAGGCAATTACCCATGGCAACACCTGAGATTTGATTATAAAATTTACCTTGGAAACTGAGGTATCCGAATTTACAACACAGTGTAAGAGATTCAAGGTAGGAGGTGAGGCAAAGAGTGGTGTGGGGTTGGATGATATTCCAGTTTTTTTCTATTATACTAAGGGCTTTGTCAATGGGGATATTGGTGAATAGACTAGTGGCGTCAAGGGAGGCTAAAATTAAATGGTCAGGAATGTGAAAGGAAAGTAATTGCTGCTTTAGTTGAAAGGAATTAGTAATGTCGTAGGTGTTGTTATGGCTGTTGGTTTGAAGAGAAGGAAGAAGAAATTTGCTATGTTTTCTGGATGGGGAGTTAATGTTAGAAATAATGGGACCGGGTGGATATCCTGGTTTGTGGATTTTGGGAAATCCATATAGACGAGGAGATATAGAGTTATAAGATATGAGATTGTAATATGTATATTAGTAGATTTTTCGGGTTCTGTGAAGGTCCTGTAGGTGGTGATTAAATTTAGCCATGAGAGAGAGGGTTGGATCATGGGAGATGGGTGCATAGTTGACGTGTCAGATAGGAGGGAACAAATTTTACCAGTATAGTCATTAGTGTCCATTATTACAGTCACGTTGGTCTAGTCTGCTTTGGTACAGTAAGTTGCGGGTTTAATTTGAGGAATGAGCGAGTGGTGGCAATGTCTTTAAAAAAAGAGGGGGAAAGAGGAGAGGAGTGGTTTTGGGAGCGAATTGATAGAGATTCAATCATTTTATAATAGGCTCCTACACTGTCTATCTTTGATTTTACCTAACTTTCCCTATATTAATATTTGACTTCCGTTTATCGTAACGGCCGTTTTATTCTGGGAATTGTTTTTATACTTTATCAGTGGTGGGGGGAATTCCGCTGCTACTTCGACGTAAAACAGTAGGTGTGTTTAGCTAATGTAAGACCTATCAAGCCCACAGATAACTTATCTTTTACTTTTTTCTCATCCTTCCCCCCTCCTCCTCTATTTTATTTTATTTTCTTTCCCTTATAACCATAAACATTGTAATACACATAATACCATTATTCTCACTACTTCCATGCTCACTATTTCTGTAAGGTGTTTATTTTTTTAACTTTCCACCTCTAAGTATCATTTTACGGCATTCATCCGGGTTCAGCTTCACTCGCTATTTTTATTTCTAATTATATCTCATCCACATATCTTTGCCTTTTTATATGTATTTTAGTCTAATATAGCTATATTGTATTTTTATTACTTACTTTATTTAAAATATACTGTATTTTCTTTTATGTAATTAATGGTCTTTACATTTATGTAAGATCTCTTTTTACTTATCAATACCGTATCGCCGGGCTACTTTGGCCCTAAGGTCCTTCTTTGGCCCAAATGTTGGAAAAGATAAAATGTTCTCTAAATACTTTCAAGTAGTAGTTGTTCAACTAGTTACTGTAGTTTCCGCTAGGCTGCAGCACCAAATCGACACTGATGTACTCGAAGTAATTCGATAATTGTCTGCCAATATCAGGACCTGTGAATTTCTTAACATTGTGAAAACACGTGTTTTATTCACACTCAAACTTTCAACTGTTAAAACCGTTCCACGTATGTTACAACTTTGGTATGTACCTAATTAGCTACTTTACTTAGTACGGTAGGAAGTGTTAAAGTTGTATTTGTCATTACAGTTTAGGTTTTTGGTAAAAAATTATATAATAACAACAGTTCTAGTAACCTCAAAATACGACCTACTTTGGCCCACCTGTTTTGTGGTAGTAAGTAGGTCGTGCTTTTGAAAACTTATTTTTTTAGTTATTGCTATGTATTATGGGAGCGGCATCATGAAAGTAAATTTGGTTTGCACAAAGAACAATGTTGGTTTGCGAGAAGTAGGCCACGCAGGTAGGCTGATACTCTATGGCCCCCTTATGGTCAAGGTGGCTGAAGAGATAAGAAAAGGTGGGGGTCGAAGACTCACTGGAAAAGGACTCTCTACACTGATCCCAAGTAGCTAGGAGAAAGCGGAAGACGGGCCCTAAAACATTTAAAAGTCTGGATTTAAGAAGGCTGGAATACATTTTATTAATAAAAAAGAAGTTTTAAAACGGTTACCTTCTAAGGATGTATCTGTTAATTTGGAACTGGTTGAAGAAACTTTCATTCACCATTTGGGACCAAAAAGGAAAGAGGTTTTTCAGCCCGGAACAATAAAAAGACAAAAACTGGAAGTTGCTGCTGGTAAGAGCATTAGAGTCCAAGATATTATTCAATATCAAGAAATGCAAAAGAATCGGAAAGAACAACAGAAAAGAGAAAGGGATATGAAAAAAAAACAGAAACAAGAATTAAGGGAAAAACAAAAACTTGAAAAAATACAACAGAGAGAATTGAAAAATAAAATAAAAGTAAATGGTATATGCCTGAAGAGGAAGAAAAAAAACCCTAACAACTCATCAACAGAATAAGACTGTGATAACTACAGTCTCATTTCTTCAGGCCACAGTGACCTGGTTTTTTCAAGTGATGATGAAAAGTAATTGGTTGACTCAGTTGTACCACTTACTTCTCAAAATGGCAACAATCCTCAAGATAGTACAGAATCTGCAGAAGAAAACACCAATATAGCTCCAGAAAGTACTCCTACAGAAAATTTAAAGGCAAATCCAAAAGAAAGGAATTTTTTTGTTGTGCAATGGAACTAGCCCGTTCCATAGCACAGTTCCCTGGGATAACTGTCAATGTGACGGATGAAGGTGCTGTTGTTGAGTGCATGGAACGCACTAACAAATTTTGAAGTGGCCGCAGTAAAGGACCACTGTTTTATGAATGAGCTGCTATAATGAAGATAATCGACCCTCCAAAAGAGGATTGCTTATGAAAAGAGTACTCTTCCTTGTCAGCAATTATTGAGGCATAAGATAAATGTGTATTTTTTAAATTGTTACATTTTTGTACCTTTTTATGAAAACAAAAATGTTTAAATAAATTTTAAATGTATTCTTCTGTCTTATAAATGAATTATCTTACTAACCCTAGTCTTTCTTTAACCCAATCTAATTAAAAAACTTAATTTTTTTTTAAACTCATTGGAAATTAAATTAAGGGTAGTCTAGTTGTATAATAAAGGTAACCAGAGCTTAGATATAGGAAAGTTACAAAAAAATTGTGATTGAAAATTTTCAAAAAATTGGAAAAAATTCAAAAAACTGTATTTTCTATAAAAAAATGTTTCTAGATTTTTTTTTTTTGATTTTTTCAATTTTCATTTCTTACTGTATTTCTTATCATTTTCTACATTTACCCATATCATTTTTATCATTTTTTTACATACACATGTTTAAAAATACAGAAGGATTATTTGTGCAGTTTACTTGAGTATCTCAAAAAAATATATATATATTAAAAAATTACAATTAAAAATAAACACAACACATACACGGGACACAGCTTCTCAAGGAATTCAGAAAAAATACAAAATTACATTTTAAAAACGACAAGATATACCAAATTATTCTTAAAAATTATTTCTAGGAATGTCGCTTTGTTTTGAACAATCTCAGAATCGGTATCACGCATAATTGCATTTAGCACAGCTTTGACGTCCAAAGCATTATCCAAATTAAAAATATTTTTGTCGACTGCAATGATTGAAAATAAGATAGCACACTGAAATAAAATAAATATGTGGAAGAAATAGAAAATTAAAAGACATGCAATGATTAAAGATCGCGCTTATCTGGAAAAATCTAATAGTAGTAGTATGGTCTGTAATAGGTTGGATAAAGTGAAAATTCAATTTATATGCCTGCTTAAATTACCAATGAATTACAAACATTACATTAAATAACTAAAAATAAGATATAAAAAAAATCACTTGGATTTACACGTGTATTCCTCAGATACCCAACACTTTTTTTACTAACTATTTATTGTAGGAATTTTCGGTCAAGACAAGCTGTGTCAAATTATATTTGGGTCGAAAGAAGAAGGCGATATTAAAACCGGCAAGGATCAAAGAAAATTAAACGTACATTTCCACTGCATATCTGACAGATACGCGCGCTGATCGTAATGTTAAATAAATTAAAACTGATCATTTTAATTATATTATAATTAACATAATCGGATTATTGTCATAATAATTAGTATATTCTTGATAGTTATGACCTATAATTACAATAGTTATTATTAAAATGTATAATCGCAATTTATAATGACAATAATCATGCTGATTATTACTCAGACTGGGGCGGGTCTCGTCTCGTTGCATGAAGTCTCCCATTCCGATCGGGAGACCTTAGACCAGCGATTTTAGGCTCTGCAACGGCTCCACAAATGGGAATAATCTCAGCAGTGGCACTGCAAACGTCTAGCGAGAAAAGCTTAGTCCAGGTCTCTGAGACGGTCTAGTAGTGTGGACATAGCTTCAGATTTGTCTCGTTTATAGGCAGGCAAATGTCTCATAGAGTAGACTAGGCTATAGATTTCATTCTGTCATTAATAATGTTTGTTTCTGTATATTAACTGATATGATTTTTTATCTGTAAATTTCTGAAATAATTTCAGGATTCGAAGAAGTTTTGGGATGTGGAGGTTGGTGTAGAAGTGGAGAATATCTCTGCCTAGGTACGTGTACTTGTGTCCCGGTAGCTTGGCGTTGTGATGGGGATACAGATTGCGTTAAAGGTGAAGATGAAATGCTGTGCACAGAGCCTACCTTACAATCCTGTCCACCTGCCACTCATATTAGGTAATATGAAAGAAATCTTTGAGTAGGTGCCTATATTTGTTTATAAAAATAAAACTATTAGACATTAAGATATTCAGGATTAGTTAAATGAATTCTGTTTTCAAAAAAAGTTATAACTTTGTTTTCAGGTGCCCTCATACTGGTAAGTGTATTAGGAAAGAATTTCTTTGTGATGGAGATGACGACTGTGGCGATTTTTCTGATGAAACACACTGTGGTAATATATATTCATTTATATATTGAAATGTTTTTTTAGTTATTTACATATGTGCGATTAACATTCTTCCCTCACATTTTACCTTGAGAATATGAATTGATCAAGAAGAAAACATTCTCCCAAAAGGTGCTATTTATGTTTCCATTTGTTATTAATTTATTGGTCCATTAACATATAATACTAATTAGATCTCATTGAACATTGAGCTCTGAATTGAAAATTTGATTTCTTTTCGCCATTTTAAAATGTTGTTATTACTAATAATTGAAAAAATAGTAATTACTGATAGCGGCCATTTTAGTTGCGTCAGTATTATGTCGACACGATCTACAGCACAGTCTAGTCTGAATCGGCGGTTTCCTCCACCATTTCTCCTCCTTTCCCATATTTTTTTGTTATTTATTTTAATTACATATTGAGATAGTTAATATAAAGAGGATATGGTGATATCAGGGGAGAGGCAGAGAAATTTCAAACTTTTTAATTTCTAAAAAAAAATAATACATAATTATAAAGATTAAATTGTAAGTGTAATAAAGATATAGAGTTGTTTTAAGTGTACTGATTTAATAGATTAAAATTGCATTAATTGAGGCGTTGACATTAAAAAGGAGGTACTACAGGTGCCAAAATTGCCGACATTTTTTTTCACTGAAACAGAATTATCAGTCATTCTTTTGCCACCAGCGGCATCTTGTGACATCGCTCAAAACTAAACGAGAGGTGATAGGAGCTTACCTCCTATTGAGCTTGTAACATCGTTTCAGTGATAAAAAATATTTTTTTCTTAATTTTGGCACTTATCTTCTTTTCAATGTCAACGCTCTAATTGCTCTCTTAAATTGTCACAGCCAATTAATTAGGTTTTTCTTTTGGTTTCGACCGTGAAGTCCAATTCTTTGCCTGGCAAGGCCGAAACCAGAATAAATTATAACGAAAAAAAGAGCGTAATACAATAAAAAAATTCGGTAATACTTATGTCAAGAAATGAACGTCTGAACAAATATTTGGAAGTATAGCAAAGATACGTAACTGATTTAACCCTTATAGTCCAGGCAACGAAGACCAAAAAAATGCCAAATGGTGGAAATAATTCATGTAGAAGCCAATTTTGGCACACTTGTAGGGAAAGGTGTCCTGAACAACATACTAAAAGTACTGAGGGGTGGGGGTGGAGCTAAGGGTGGGGGGGCCCTCTAAAGTTCCCTTTTTTCAGTTTTTTGTTAATAACTCGAAAAATACTGCCTTTAGCTGATTTTCTATAAAAAAGGTTCTATACACTTTTTTGCTAGGATCAATTCTTAAGGAGATATGGTGGGGGAAGATGGAAAATTTAAAAAAAAAAGGTGTTTATTGTTAAAAATAAAATTTTTATTGTTAAAAATGAAACTTTTGTAGTTAAAAATAATATGTTTATTGTTGAAAATTAAGTAATTAATGTTTAATGATGTATTTTGAATATTAAATTTCGTCGAAATCTAAACTTTCATCTTCGAATCTCGAAGTATCTCGAAAAATACTGCCTCTAGCGAAAAAATGTTCATATATTAAATTAATATACATAAAATTCTCTACAAAAAAGGTTCTATACACTTTTTTTGCTAGAGGACAGTCCTAAATCTAGAAATAATCTTGAATTGATCGCAAATATAAATTCTTATGATAACATTACATTTAAACAATCCTTTAAGGAATTTTGTCTCTACATGATACAATAAACAAAGTAGAACCAGATGAAAATATTGCACTGACGGTTTATAAGCATAGGGAATCTTTAAACACAGATTTTTTAAAGTTTAAGTCGCCACCACCAGATAAGAATCAAGAAAAAATCAAAGAAGATACCTCATTTTGTGGTTTATACCACAACTAAAACAATTAGCTGCAATTAGTTTACACTGCACTTTTTATCAGAAAAACTGGAACTCCAATAATCATGGTATAAAAAACATAAAGAAAATAAATATAAACATTTTAAAAATGAGTGAGTTACATATTAAGAACGATATGGTAGCACACAATGTTTTGTTTGGGACAGCGGACGTCCGAAATTATCTTAGGGGTAAGTAAGGAAGGTAAAGAAAAAGCAATATTACCGCCGGATGGAATATTGCTTAACGAAAAGGAATGTTTCTGGACTTTAGATATCGCTTGAAGGAATAGTTGATTATTTTTTAAATGACAGAACGATTCGTAAATTGTCTATAATTAAGAATAGTCAACTGTTTCTGAGAGACACTCTTTCAGATCAACCTCCAACATCATGTGATGTCTCGTCTTTGCGTTCAGGACAAGTGAAATTTGATTTTAAAACAAAGTATTTTTTCTACACAGATACGTATGACGAAGAGAAGGAGATAAGCAAACCTTATGCTAAGCGTCGAACAGTTTTTCATGTTCGTACCAGTGCGTTTCACAATCGATTGTAGA
Source organism: Arma custos (assembly GCA_037127475.1). Lineage (NCBI taxonomy): Eukaryota > Metazoa > Arthropoda > Insecta > Hemiptera > Pentatomidae > Arma > Arma custos. The sequence goes on along the minus strand of CM073759.1, from coordinate 55,391,961 downwards.
AAAGAAAGGATGAGTGTATCTGCACTGTTTTTGATCTACACGCAGCAGATGCAATATACTCGTATCATGACGATTGTTACAAAAGTTTCTTGTTGACCTCCGTACCTTCAAAAAGAAAATCTGGACGGCCTCAAGATGAAGGGATTTAAATTCAATGGAAGAAATTTTCGATTATATTGAAGGTACTGATATTTCCCAATATTCTATGGACGAGTTGTTGGAACAGGTTATTACAGAACCACCACATGTGAAGACCATTAAGGAGAGATTGAGGGAAAAATATGGGGACCAAATTTTTTTTTAGTACAATTACCACCAGACAAACTGTCGTCTCCTTTCCTAGTTTTAGTGATAACATCTTGAGCGACTCGAGGTACACCTCAAGGTGTAAAGATGAACAAAGGGAACATGAGAGAACTGTACAAAAAGCTGCCGAAATTAGAAGAAATAGAATCCATGGCTTATGACAATCGTACCTCCTTCAGCTAACTTCTGCAGTGAGGCTGAACAATTAAAGCCTAAGTCTCTCAGAGACTTCATGGACTGCATTGCAGTGACCCTGTGACTCCGTTTTGAAAATGATCTTTTTCCGATACACGACTGGGTGTGGGGTGCGCTGCGGTTGTCGCCTAGCAGGGATTGCCTGCTCCGGTGCCTGAGGATGCCTCAGCTCATGTACGAACGGAGCCCTCGTGGAAGACAACTTCGATGAAGATGAAAGTTTAGATTTCGACGAAATTTAATGTTCAAAATACATCATTAAACATTAATTACTTAATTTTCAGCAATAAACATATTATTTTTAACTACAAATTTCATTTTTTACAATAAAAATTTCATTTTTAACAATAAAAACTTTTTTTTTTTAATTTTCCATCTTCCCCCCTCCATATCTCCTTAAGAATTGATCCTAGCAAAAAAGTGTATAGAACCTATTTTATAGAAAATTTTATGTAGATTAATTTATTATATTTAGGAGTTTACTTGTTCAAAGTTATTATTGTGGGATTACAGAAGTAAGGGTCAATAACGCCAAAAACAACAAAGAAAGTGCTAACACAGTTATTTTAATGAATAAAAGCTACACTACGTACATACATACATAGATGTATGACAAAGGCCTTCCGCAACATCAACCGCCAGTCATCTCTGTAGTCCGGGATAAGGCTTTACTTCTGATGTGCTTTTACAACGAAAAAACTATCTATTTGCCGCCATTATTCTTCTTTTGGATTTCCAGTTGCATTTCATTGTTGGCATTTATCTGGGTACATAGATATACAAATTTCGTTTACGTTTTGGAAGGTGTAGTTTCCTACTTTGATGGTTGTTTCCCTGTGCTCTTGCTCAGTTTTTTGCCTCGCAACCATGTATTTTGTTTTAGATTCGTTGACAATGAGTCCTATTTTAGCGTCTGCATTAGTTAGAGCCAGGAATTCATCCCTCACACCACTTAAACTTCTCCCTAAGATGTCTATATCATCAGCAAATCAAAGAATTTGTAAAGTATTATTAAATATAGTTCCTCCGACTTGTATTCCCGACCTTTTGATTGCACCCTTCAAGGCTAAATTAAACAAAAGACATGCCAGGCAGTCACCTTATCTGAGGCCTTTATGTGTATCGAGACCTTCTGAGAGACCGCCTTCTACTCTGACTTTACGATTCACTTGTTTCATTGTTACCTTGATCAGTCGCACCAGTTTTGTTGGGATGCCCATTTACGGTAGCTCTTTATATAGCATTTCCCTATCAATACTATCATATGCTTTCTTAAAATCTATGAATATATGGTGGGTGGTGATGTTGTACTCTCTTGCTTTTTCTAAAATTGGACGTAAGGAGAATATTTGGTCTCTGGTGACCTTGCTTCTCTTGAACTCCGCCTAGTTGCATCCTATTTCCCGTTCTGCAAAAGGAAGAAGTCTTAGGAAGATAATCCTTGAGAAAATTTTATATCCACTAGGTAGCAAGGATATGCCTCGATAGTTTTGACAATCCAAAACATCGCCTTGTATGGGACAGATAATTATCTGATTCCATTCTTCCGGCATTTTTTCCATTTGCCACACGTCCATAATTATTTACCCTGGCTACTTCCTCTCCTCCGTATTTTAGCAATTCAGAAGGTAGTTCATCTGCTCCTGGTGTCTTGTTATTCTTTAGGTGCCAGGTAGCATCCTGTACCTCTTCTAGGTCGGGCGGTTCAAGTTCCCCGATGGGAATTTCTGTCACTAACCCATCCTCAGGGGTCTCTTCACCATTCAGAAGGTTCATGAAATAGTCACTCCGTTGTACTAATATTCTTTTCTGGTTCGTCACCAGGGTGCCATCTGTATCCTTACATGTAATAACACAGGGCTTGAAAGGTTTTCGAGCATTGCTCACACGTTCGTAGAATTTCCTCGCTTCATTTTGATTTCGTAGGTGTTCCAACTCTTCCATCTGGTGTTTTTTCCATTTCCTTTTTTTCCTCTTATGTAGTCACTTCTCTTATTTTCTTTTTTTTTTTTCGGTACTCCTGGACTGAGTTTCTGATGAATCTTCTTTGGATCATGAGCCGATATGCTACATATTTTTCTTCCGTTAATTTCCGGCAGTTGGCATCAAACCATGGGGGTTTTCTTTTGAGAGTGCATTTCCCAAAACATTGCTTGATACGTCCTTAATAACCTCTCTACATTCACTCCATCTGCTGTTCTGCGGGTCTGATTTTCTCATTTAGGAGAGTTGAGTATTTTTCTTTTACCTCTGGATCCTTTAGTTTTTGAGTGTTAACTCTGGCTCCCAGCACTTTTCTCTGTTTATTTACAATTAATATTATATTATTACAGCGGAAGTAGTGGCATCTAGCGGCAACAATAAGATCGCAAATGTGAGAAGAACAGTTTAGACAATTCTTAGAATCTAGAAGTAAAGTCTGGATGGGTCTAGAAAGTTCCCTATGAAATTAAGTGAGAAGAAAGAAATACCTCTTGAAAGGTTTTATTGAACACAATAACACATTTATGGCTTTAAACAACTAATAAAAGGTAACCATAAACTGAGAAGGTTATATATAGAACATGTGAGATACAAATATAACAACATGATTTACTTCATTCACCCCCACTCTAGTAAGTGATATAATCATTCAAATAAGAGGGTGGCTGACGGGTTCTTTGACTCCGGTGTATAGTTGGAGTATGTTGGATAGGAGATCTCGCTGGAGAATCTGAAACTGAAAGGTCCACGGCTGGTGGAGAAAGATCTTGACTGGAATGATTCTGTTCCAAGTCACACTCGATGAGCACGATGTACAGAATCTGATGAATGGGGAATGGAGTCTGGAGTCGGTTGTGCTGAGTCCTCAGGAATAGGGTGTCCGAGTTCCCCTCCAGTAAGGTAACCTCATCTACTAAGGGATCGTACTTTGAGTGCCTTACAAGACACTTTATTAGGACGGCTCTTGGAGTCATGATCCATGTCGGGGTTGATTTTCCATGTCTTGAGTGGCGAACATGATTGAACATACGCTCGTGTGGTGTGGTATGCTGTACATAGCAAGGAGCGTATCGTTCAGAACCGTCTCCCAGCATCACATGTCCATCCGGTGAGTTCTTAAAGTATGCTGGATTGTCTTCCAAATAATCCCTACTTACCTTTCTGCTTGACCACTACCCATAGGATTGTACGGGGTTATCCGGCTACTAGCAATACCGAGAGTGTCAAGAAAATTTCTAAGTTCTTGAGATGCAAATGATGTCCCCTTATCCGAATGTATGTATGCAGGAGTTCTGAATACTGAGAATATTTCTTTCAGTTTAGCAATGAATGTATTTGAGGATAAGTCTTGACAAGGGTGTGCAAAGGGAAACCGAGAAAATTCATCCACCACATTTAGAAGATATATATTCCTCGAATTTGAAGGAAGTGGTCCCTTGAAATCTAAATTCGAGCGTTCAAAGGGCTGAGTGGCCTTGAATAGCTGGCCTCGGTGGCTTCACTTCTCAGCAGATTTTACATGACGAAATAACCTTCCTGATTTCGTCTAAGGAGTAAGCTAAGTTTTTACTTATCACCCAGTGGTAAAAGCGAGTCTCTCCGGGGTACCACAGCGTCTCGTGTAGTTCTGTGAGTTTCTTCAATGATGCATCCAGTACGGCCACTATCGTAGTGCAAGTACGAGAAAAAGCATCGGCGGCTTCATTCAGCTTCCCATTCCAGGCCTGTTGATAATTTCATAGGAAAAGCAGGAAAGTTCTAGCCTCCACCTTTGGATCTTTTCATTCTTCATCTTGCTTGTTAAGCGAATAAAGGAGTTAAGTTAAGAATGTAAAGGAGGCAGATCTCTGGTCCGTTATTAGCCTAAAACGATTGCTCTGGAGCTAATGCTTCCACTTCCTTACTACTTCGTTTTTCGCGTGAGCTCCTTTCTCCAAAGAAGAATGACGTTACTCCGAAGGTGGGAGTGTTCTGGAGAAAAAGGCGACAGGGTGGCCTTCCTGAGATAAGGTTGCAGCAAGTGCGTGATCCGATGTATCAGTTCCCACTGTGAACATAGCTGAGTGATCAATTGTGGATACCGCAGGCGTTTTCAATATCCACCTTTATTGATTCGAAGACTTTGGCAACATCGCATCTAAGTGGAAATTTAGGATTCTTAAAGACTCGAATTTTATCCGAGAACTAAGGGATAAAATGTGAGTAGTGTGAGAAGGTCCCAAAGGTCCGACGTAGGGAAGGCATGTTCTTGGGGATCGCTAGTTCTCGTAGAGGTCTAAGACGCTCAGGATCCGGGCGCAAGGTTCCATTCCCAATAACATATCCAAGGTAATGGATTTCACGATTGGAATACGATGATTTTTCCTCGTTAATAGTTAAATTGTACTTCTTTGCCGCTACTATGAATTTATTTAAATTGATATCGTGTTCTTCCTGAGTTTTTCTACAGACTATTACGTCATCAAGATAAGCAAAAGTTCCCAGTAGCTGCTCAGTATCGATTATCTTCTGTATCTGGCGTTGGAAAGCAGCCTCACCATTAGTGACGCCAAACGGGATGCGTGTGAATTGATAGAGCCGACCGAAGGCCTCGAACGCGGTATAAGGCCGATTCTCATCTCTGATTGGTATAAAATAAAATTCTTCGACTCCCTCAAATGCACAACTAACGAAATATTTAAAACTCTGACACCTGCTTCAGCTCCAATAAGGTGGCAACAAGTAATGGAAGAAACTCGTAAGATTGATGAAAGTAGTGTGTAAGATTTTAATTATAAAAATAAACACAAAAATTAAGTGTGCCCCGGCACTTAAACAAATAAGAAATACAACTAAAACAACAAAAATTCCAACCACCTCAACTCCTTAAAATGTAGTCATACTACAGTAGAAGGAGAAGAACTCAGAAAAATAAATGTGCCCATAAGAGAGCACAAAACCCAGTTGCACAAAAAAAAAAACAACATATTTAGGGGTTATGAAAAAAAAAAAAAAAAAAAAAAAAACTGATTGGTATTTGATGGTATGCACTGCGAAGATCAATTGTGCTGAAAACTTCATACTTGGATACTTTGTTCACTTATTCATCAATTAGGGGGAGAGGAAAGGCATCGAGTTCAGTGAAAAGGTTTACTGTTTGGGAGTAGTCGATACACATACGCCTTTTATGGTTTTCGCCGGAAACAACTAAAACCTGGGTTCGCCATGGCGAATAACTTTCTTCAATGATACTCTCCCTGAGTAGCTTCTGTACCTCACAATCTATGAATATAGCATCTGATTCTGTTTGGATCTGACACAGATTGGACGAATGTTAGGTTTAAGATTGGTAAATAATCATAATAATAACATAATTTACTATATTAAGTTTAGTAAGTTATTGTAACCAATAAATACTTGTATTTAAATACTACTTGTATTTAAAAGCTACTTCTTGATTGCCCTTCCAAAATAACATTTTTAAAAAATTATAATCTATTTATTTAATTTAAAGCTACATGATTATAGTATAATACATATTACACCTATATTACGAGACATCTTTTTTGAAGGGAGTAATAGGTTGCAGTGGTTGACTGGTGGGGGGATAACCCCCCCCCATGAGTTAACTCTAGTTGCGCCAATGCCTGGGAGCCCCAGCCAGTTTTGTTTATTCTGTAATTCCCAAAGGGGCCGCTATGAGGAGCTGTGGTCCACAGTAACTTTAAGGCAATAGCTTCTGAGCTGTTGACAGAAGTGGTTGTTCCGCGGCAAGTGATTTCTGAGATTTATTCGATTATTAGAAGAGCGTGGGGTCTGTGTGACCCCATCTTACCATTAGTGAAACTTTTTTATAAAAAATAATTGATATTATTTCAGTCAAAAATGGCATATTCGCAGCGACAGTCGATGAATGTTAATGGCCCCAATTGTATGGAATTGCTGGAAGGTGCTATGAGCGATTGTGGAAGTGACCAGGACTTTGATCCAGATTTGGAAAGTGACCGTGATTCTAATTCGGTGTACAAGGAGAAGTTACATCTCATGGCATGACAGCTCAGAATTGTTTTCAAAAAAATAGGATCAAGTGGTGTTCTACTCCACCGGCGGTAAACGTACGAACCCGTTCCCACAGTATAAGAGTAACTCATATGAAATGTATTCATCATTGCCGGAGAAAAATCAATTGTCAAGATTTGACTATTAAAAATCTGGTGAGGCAGCTGGTTGAACCACAACTTCAGAGGAGAGAAGCGACTTGCACATCCCGCCTGATCCTAGGCAATCGATTGCAAGGTTGATAAATTACCAAATTCCAAAGCCCTCGGCTGTACCTGGTAAAAGAATAAGGTGTGGGAAGTGCCCAAGGAGTTGGGATAAGAAAACAAAAGTTTACTGTGCTTATTGCAGTTAACCAATATACACGGATTGTGCCAAGAGTGTCTATGAAGACTGCCTATAATAGTGCTTGTGATTTGTATGGTATTTTTGTCTACCTAATGTCTATTTTTTTTAATGTTCCTTGTATAATAAATGATAGAAATCAATCACTACGTTTTATGATTTTTCATGTACTCATGTCTTAATATTAATGTTTAATATTTTGTAATGTTCACTACAGTTTTGCGTTTTGCTAAATGAACTTTTATATAAAAAAAAATTAACATTTATTGTGTTCAAACCCATTTAGATATGATGTATGGTTGTAAAAAAAATTGTTTTGATTTTATGCCCGGGCAAATCGTTTCTCTTTAAAAGAAAAATATATAAAAATTAAAACAATTAACAAACAAATATCATATCTTAGTTACATATTGTTCTTTTAATGAACATTGCTTGTAATAAATGTTTCATTTTTTCTAGTTTTATTTTGTCTTCACATGATTCTCATTTATTTTATTTCCTAAAAATCTGTTCTATGATAATGAAAGGCAATACTATTTGAAATAAATTGTAGGCAGCATAACCTGGTGTTCACGCCATTTGGCGTTCTTCTTGTAAATAAATTCATTCCATACAAGATAAATAGGTAAAATCTTAAAATAGCACATTACACCTGATCTAGTGGTTGTTAGGGGCAACCAGCGTTTCACTATTTCACATGTGGCACTTGTTTTTAATCTAGTCTTGAGCGAGCAGTCACACAGATCAGTCACATGTTCTTTTGTTTACCCCAGCTATCCAGCACAATTTTAGCGAATCTAGTTCTTGGCCAGTTCTCTACTTTCCGTGGTTCCGTTCTATTCATGTTTTTATAAGTAATGCCCGTTTCACCTGCAAATAAGTGTGAATTGTGTTTTTGTCCTAAAACAGACAAAATGTTTAGGCTCTACTAACCGTGCGAAACCAAGGCGGGTAATAAGAGTATATAGTATTAGTAAGAGTATCCTACAAATATTATGAATGCGAAAGTTCGCATGTTTGTCTCTCTTTCACGCAAAAACTACTGTACAGATTTGGATGAAACTTTACGGTAATATAGGTTATACATCAGAATAACACATAAGGCTACAACAAGGGCGGATTTGAGGGGGGCACGGGTCACGCCCCCCCCCCACAGTTGTTTTAGGTACCGTGGAGAATCCATTATAGTACATAATTAAAGGCAAATCAGGAACTTAGCATCTTGAAATTTGCAGATAGGTTCTTTGTAAGAAAGAAATTAGGATAATTCCACCCCCGTATATAATCTATAGGGTTCCCCCTTAAATAATAGGGGTTCAAACATTGTATGGAATCCGTCAGTTTTGAAGTTAGTCATCTGAAATTTTGGATACACGACTAACTTATAGTAAATAAAAATTAAATTATTTATTTAAAATGATCTGTCACGAAACTTTAAGTGGCAGACCAAATTCCAAGCGAGCGAAGCCGCGGACAAAAGCCTAGTATATAAATAAAAAGAATAGATGTTTGTATACAGAAAATCTGTTTAGTCTAAAAACATTAATAACATTACATATCTCTAATCAGATAAATAATCTCTGTCAGATGAAGTGAACTGTTCTATGAAAGCGTAAATATGAATGTTTTATTATAGGCATTATATACACCTACCTGCTATTCTTATCCACGTGTTTTTATGATCTATTTTCATCATCACTTGAATATTTCTACAATCCCGGTGAATAAGTGGTTAAGTCGGGCTTTGTATAGAGAGAATTAACTGCGTTCAGATAACCAGAATCGCATCATTCTTGTTGTTTTATGCTTGAAATGGAGTTAGTAACACCTTTTCAAGCCAATGACTTCCTTAGGCCTTTATTCATTACGAAAGTAACTCGATTCCGCTTACTTAAGTACAAGAAACTCATTTTGGAGAAAATTAGACTTAACCACTTATTTACCTGGGCTGTTGATTCATTTTCCATACCTTACAATGCGTCATTAACTTTGTTCACTTCACTGTTTATAATGTTAATAAAATTTTATATAAATGAAAAATTCAAATATTATATTAAATAAATCAAATTATTATTAATTAAAATAACAAAACATAAATTGATGTTTATTTAGCATGATTAAGTTCAACAATACTAAGATCATTTGTACTATCAATCATTTCATAAAACAATACTTTTAATTATTATAGATAAAATCTTTTAGGGGAAACGATAAGTACAACATGAATAACATCAGTATTCATCCCGGGATAACGAGGCCTCTGAAGGAAATTCTGATGAAAGGGAGGTTTTCTTTGGGATCGACTCAGAAAGTATTCTGAAATGCCGGGAGTTCTTAACCTCGCAACGACTTCTAGCATTTCCCAATTTTCGCCTAATGTTCCGGACAACAACGGATGTGAGTGAAGTCGATATTGGGGCTGTCCTTTCACATAATTTCGTGGAGTGAGAAAAACAGATAGCTTACGCAAACCGACAATTGAATGAAGCGGAAACATGGTACTGTGCCATCGAGCGTGAACTCCTGTCAGTAGTTTTTCCAAACGTTTATGGCAGACGTTTCGAATTCCTCACGGACCGTAAACCGTTAGGGTACGCGTACACATAAACCGTTATCGGCCGAACTTTACTCGGGCGTCAGCGGCCAATCTTGGCCGATCAAATCCAACGTATGTAAAACAAAGGGAGTGCTTACACCACTATAACCGCCATCGTCCGACGACGCCCGTTGACGGCCGATCAACCGACTAGTCCGAACTTGTTGGGATTTCGTGTTTCCATCTGATCCAACGTATGAAAACAAAGGGAGTGCTTACACCACTATAACCGCCATTGTCCGACGACGCCCGTTGACGGCCGATCAACCGACTAGTCCGCACTTGTTGGGATTTCGTGTTTCCATCTGATATCTGGTATCTGAATTCTAGGCATTATGCTGAGGTTTCATAGTGTGTTTTTATTTCGGGTAGTGGGGCCATTGTCCCTAACTACGTACCCTAGTACCGTTGTTATCGCCAGTTGTCGATTTTGTTATATATTTCTCAAAATTGTTGGTAACTGATTTCAAAAATACCTAAAATGATTTATTACCGTATTAAAAATTCTACAAAGTTAAGTTATACATATTAAACCTCTCAAAATGAGAAAAAAATCTCAAAATGTACATTCCCTATAGTTTGTATTCTGCCTTGCTATTAGTGGTTCGACTGTGTTTAAAATATATTTAAATGTGTTAAAACTCATTCTAAAATATTCAAAGAACTTGATGGGTTGTAATTTTAATTCTTCAAAAAGGTGGTGGTATTCACCCAGTTGTTTTCTGTACATAAATATTTCATTAACCCACACACGCCGACGTCGACTTCGACGAATTAAATTGCGGTACGAATTTTCTAAAGATAGATTTCTTCGAATTCCTCCATTTTAAAAACTCGTCTTCATTCTGTCAAGACGCACAATTAACTACAGAAGACCGGCAACTTCCTTTGTCGGCAGCAGTGTGAGCACATGCATGTCCGAGGGGTGCCACGTTGGAAAGAGCGTCTAGTGGTGTACATGTTCATAAAAAAGGGACAGAGAACGAGGTTGCGGATTGGCTATCAGGAGTGAATGCGATAGGCGAGGATGGTCCGCAGGATGAACCCCTTGCGGTATTTTCGATGCTGAACAGAGAGCGGACCAGATATTCCGTTGGTACCACAGAGTTCGGAAGAAAGGGCGTCTTCATCGGAATGTCCTAGCGAATTGCCGGAATCGGATGAAATTATCAACGCCAAGAAGATTCAGCTTATTATCTGGTCAAAACAAGAATCGGGGATCAAAACCAGAGCAGACAAATACGAAAGGGGTAACGACGTTATTAGTCCAGTGACGGTAAATTTTTTTTCGAATTCTGTGTTCCCGTGTCAATCCTTGTTCAATAACGAGGAATTACGATCTAGGCTTTACCAGGCGCGAACAAACCGAAAATCATTATAGCGTAAGGCAAGGGACAAATCTGTTTGAGAAAAGACTGTAAAAGTAGAAAAAGCTAATTATAGACCAGGGGTTTCTGGGAAAGACCCACTTCCGTTAGGGACCATAGGCGGATCCAGGGAGGAGGCAGGGGGGCACGTGCCCCTCCAGACGGTTTTTTGTGTTCTGTGGAGAATCCATTACAGTACATACTTATAGGCAAATCATGTGACGATTGTTGTTAAAATATCTGAATAAAATAACAGAAATAACATTAGTGAAACTATTGTTTAGATATTTTAATAAACCTCTGAAACCTTTCTAAAAATACTACAAGATATTGTTGATTTTCTTGCCTGTCTTCCCCCCCCCCCGAAAAAAATCCTAGATCCGCCCTTGTTAGTGTATCGTCGGTTGCGAACCGCTCAGAACAAGACAGCTGCAAGGTATAAGGGGCTTCAAATCCCTTCCATCAGGGAACATAACTTATATACTATTAGAGACGTGATTATCCCTTTAGGGTCCAGACCGCCCATCTCATAAAGTGTCTTATCTTGAGCTGGAGGCTGTGATTCGGGAATGAGAGTTCTTTGTTGTGTACACATTGGTGTAGTAGTTTTAAGACAATTTTTAATTTTAGTTTTTTTATTAGAATGTTCTTTCATTTGTTTTTATGATTATATTTGCTTGCATCAAAACTTTTCTTTTGTATAACATGTTTTTTGTGGATAGATTTTCAAGTTATATTATCTAATTATTTTGTTTTTAGCGCCTCCTGGTTAAGGAACTGAGGAGGGGAGTTATGAGTGCAAATAAATGTCTAGATTATATAAAAATTAGTGTTTAGGTTAAAATTGTTTTATTATCTAAAAGGTTTAAACATATGATGTTTATAATGAGATAACATATGTTATAAAAATACAGCATCACCTATTGTTCTCTGTGAATGTGTGTTGTGCTCCTGTCTCCCAAAATAAATTGTATTTTAAATGGAATTTTAGTCTAATCATTAACTTTTTTCAGATACTTCTCTAAATTGCACTGAAAGTGAATTTGAGTGTAACAATGGGCTTTGCATTCCACGAAATTGGCTGTGTGATGGTGATAATGATTGTCGAGATCTGTCAGATGAAGTGAACTGTTCTATGAAAGCGTAAATATGAATATTTTATTATAGGTAGAAATTTTTTGTTAGAAATATTAGTTGAAGCAATCAATAGAGAGTAATTTGTAATTTGACCGAAATTGTTTATATGATTTGTGCATTGTTAACTAGTGTTAATTATGATTTAATTTTTCAACATTTATTTTGTAACAAGCCATATCATCTCACTCTCTTTCTGGTTTTGTAGATGGGTAGCATAGTAATAATTCACCAATACATGATTGCATTAACGGGAGTGGGAAATGGTGTCAAACATGAATAAAGAAGAAAAAAAAGATTGCATTCAGTTATAACTTATATTACAATTTTTTTTTGTTTATGACATTTAAACTGCATTAGATTTTTTTTTTCTCCAACACAGTTGTTTTAACATTTTTCATTATTATTTATAATTATTCTATTCTTACATAATAGTTAGGATTATTAGTAATACGTCTGCAAAAGTTTGACAGATTTAGGGTTCTTGAAATTGTTATTTCATTATAGCAAACTAAATGTTATAGGCATGTATTTATATTTTGCTTTTGATTGATTAATTGATTAATTGTTTTTACCCTCATTGTTCTTTTGCTGGGCCAAGTCATATAAGTTTCTCTGAAGTTTAAAAGTGATCATATAAATGTTGTTTGTGTTGAAAATTCATTGCAATTTTAAATTCTGAATATCCTATTTCATCAAATATTGTTAGGTGTATTGATAGATATTGTAAAATGATCTTTGGTATATATATTCTTCAATAATTGCGTTTCTTAGTAAATTATATCTTTTTCCAACTCAAATGAAACTTAAATTCAAGTAAAACTTAAATGTAAGTTGTTAATGTGGAATTCAATGCTGAAAAATTATCAATTCACTACACCTTACTATCTGGTGGAAATGGTGGTGGTGACGTTTGGCAACCGTTTTGAATTATTTGTATTTATTAAAAATATTAATGCTCTAATTTAATACTATAATATTTAAAATTATTTTGTTGTCGACACCTGCTTATTACTATTTCTCTGAAGGTAAACGAAACCCCATGGATACCTTTAAGTTGAGGTTGGAGCCTTAGTCTTAAAAGGTCCTTAAAAATTAAAATAATAATTTTAAATATTATTGCTTTAATTTAGAAGAATGTGAATAAATTTAAAGAGTCGAAGATGGCAGCCCTATCACGGTACTAGGGTACGTAGTTAGGGACAATGGCCCCACTACCCGAAATAAAAACACACTATGAAACCTCAGCATAATGCCTAGAATTCAGATACCAGATATCAGATGGAAACACGGTAAACCAAATAGACTATGTTTTGTTCGACAAAAGGGACGTCACCTCACTTACAGATGTCCGTGTATATTGTGGAGGGAATGTGGACTCTGATCACAACTTAAGTATTGCTCATATCGCTGTCCAAATTAATATCTCAAAACCAATAATCGGAAAAAGGAAGAGATATAACATAGATAAGCTAGCTTACCCTGCGGAAAGGATTGTATATATTACCAAATTGAATCAAAAATTAGTCATGTCTGACTATGAGGAGGAAGAAGATCAATGGAGAAAGATGGACTCAACAGTGGCCGAGATCATCTTAGGAGCAAGAGAAAGAACAGCCAGGTCATCATGGTTTGAAGAGGAATGTTCATATGCAACTAAGGCCAAAAATATAGCATATAGAGCTACACTGATGGAGACAACTGAGGAATACAGAAGGATGAGAAGTTTGGAGAAACAAAAAAACGAATATGGAAAAGAAAAGAGGCAGCCAAACTGTTCAAAATAAATGGTGAGATAAGAAAGTTTTATGCAATGATCAATTGTAGCAGAAAACCATTCAAACCAAACCAAGCAGCCTGTAAAGATCCTGATGGAAATGTTTTTGCTGAAAAGACAGCTTGTTTAAGCCAGTGGAAGAAACACTTCACGCACATTTATGGAGGAGATCGGGAAGAGTGTATGATTATAACCTAGAGACACTGCCAGACGAGGATACTGTGCCACTGGATAATGAAGAGGTCTCTGATGCTATAGAGAAGCTCAAGAATCACAAAGCACCAGGAATAGACGACTTACCTGCAGAGCTTCTGAGGTATGGTGGAGAAAGGCTTTTCACAATCTCATCATGGACATCTGGATTAAGAAAACTATCCTGAGAGAATGGAGAAAAACGCTAGTGTGTCCCATATTCAAAAAAGAAGACCCCTTTGAATGTAGCAATTACAGAGGGATATCCCTTTTTCCCAGTGCTTATAAAGTGCTATCAAACATTCTCTACCAATGCTTGCTTCCTTTCTCAGAAAGAGAAATGGGCTCCTGCCAAAGCGGATTCAGGAGAGGCAAATCCACAACACATCAGTTGTTCTGCCTAAGAACCATATTGGAAAGGGGGCACGCTTTTCGAAACACTACTCATCACCTATTCCTTGACTTAAAGGCGGCCTATGATAGCGTTGATAGGGATAATCTTTACAGAGCATTGAGAGAATTCAGCATCCCCACCAGCCTCATAACTTTAATAAAAATGACTATGACCTGAGGACTATAAAAATGACTATGTCATTCAGGTCCAAAACAATCAAAGCAATGGTTTCCCTTGTATAAGAGGAATATGTCAGGGTGATGCACTTTTCTGTCTATTATTTAACCTTGCTCTGTGAAGGCAGTCAGAGGCCCCAGGGTGCAGACAACGGGAACCATAGTAAGCAGATCGATACAGCTCCTTGCCTATGCAGATGATATTGACATTACAGGAAGATCGTTTCTTTCCCTAACAGAAGCAGCGAGGAAACTTGGTCTAGTAGTTAACCAAGATAAGACTAAATACATGGTAGCTGAACAACACCCAAGACATCCTGGAGATAAGGTGGAATTTGGAACTTCCCTATTTGAGTGGGTCTCAGAATTCACCTATCTTGGATCTCAAGTCACATGCACCAACACCATCAGGGTAGAAACCAGGAAACGGACATTGTTAGCCATTCCCTGCTATTTTGGTCTGAGACAACATCTAGGATGATAACAAGAAAAACTAAAATCATCCTATATAAGACCCTGATTTACCCATTGGTTATATACGGACCGGAAACATAGGCAATGCTGAAGGGTGCAAACCGAAATCTTCTTGTATTCGAACGCAGGATCCTCTGAAAAACATATGAGTCGGTCTCTATTGATGGAAAATGGAGACAAAGAAAAACGAAGTAATATATGAGTATGATATCTTTGGTGAGCCTAATGTGGTTAATGACATTAAACGATTTTGACTAAGATGGGCTGGAAATGTGGTCAGGATGAGCGATGGGGAAGCTCCAAAACGTTTACTGACAGAGGTCATCCATGAACGGAGGTGAGTCGGCTGACCGCGACTGCGGTGGATTGATTGTGTGGCAGAAGAATCAAGGAACTTTGGAGTCCACAACTGGATGTCAGTAGCACTCAACAGGGACTGCTGGCAGTTAATGATTGAGAAGGCCTGGAAGCGTCCACGTGTTGTCGCAGGGAATTAATAATAATAATAATTACTTTTATTCGTTCTCAGCTGTCAGCTTCTTCCGACTCAAGAAATAGCAAACCCCTAAGAGGCTCTATTCAGTAAAGGTCTGGCACTATTGCTATTATTTGTGTATGACTCTTCCACTACCATGCACTTCGGCCTAAAGAGGCCCATTGTGCTCAAGTCCTAAAAATCCTTATCCTAGGTCCAGACTTCTGAGAAATTTTAAATCTCAGTTCTTGAAGTTCCTCGTGTCCTTTGGGGCAAAGGTCAAAAGTCCTCTTTCTACATAATGCTATACATTCAAAGATAAGGTGCCAGGGGATTTCGTCCTCCTCTGTGCAACATCTGCATTGAGGTTCTTGTTCAATGCCCAGGCGATGCAAATGTTTCCTGAGTTTGCAGTGCCTAATGATGACTTCAACCATACTTTTGAGGTCGGTTCTTGACATGTGTGCAGCTTCTTTCTTGATTTTCTCAGAAAGTTGTCATTGGGATCCTTTATAAAAATTTTAGTATGCCTTATCTTCTCTGCCCAAAGTTGTTTGTGGGTTTCTTAACCCCTCCTATTTTCACTAGCCTGTAGGCTGTCTTCAATGCCTCTACTTGAATTAAAATGTCAAGAGGAGTTAAATCAAGTATAGTTTCCAGTGAAGCGGTAGGGGTGGTTCTCATGGCCCCAGTGATCATGATGCACCCAAGCCGCTGCACCTTCTCTAACTTTGATCTATTTTGTTGGACTCTAGCTCTGTGCCACCAGGCTATTGAACCATAAGTTAGCACGGGTCTGGCTATTACTGTATACATCCAATGAGCTATCTTGGGACTGATTCCCCCACCTGTTCCTGCCAAGGCTCTTACAAGTCCCCAGAATCTTGTGGCTTTCTTGGTAACATAATCGAAATGTTCATTCCAGTTTAATTTACTGTCCTTAATAATGCCGAGACATTTAATAATCTAGCTAAATTGAATCCTCATCCCTTTCATCCTAGAAGGGTGAGCTCTCTCAGTGCCCTTCTGTTAGTAAAAGGTATAATGACTGTTTATTAGAGCTGATATTCAATCCTACTTTCGTGCACCATCTCACCACCATTCTCAGTGCCATTGTCATCAACTCTGAGATAGTTTGCTGATCAAAGCCTTTGATGATAATTGCTATGTATTGGAAAAAGAACACCTCCTTGGGGGAAACCTGCAGCTGCCTTAACCTTTTGGTGATAATTGCTTCATTTCTTTTTCATGTTGGCTTGAATAGCCCTATTCTTTATATTTAAAGATTTATCTGTAGCAGCTTAATCATCATAGTGATGAGGGGGATCACTCCCGGGACGTAGTGAAGTTTCCCCCTTTCCACTGCCTGGGGAAGGTTTGCGGTCTACGGGCCCGGCTGCCCCCACGGCCTGATGCCCCACCCCGCGATCTCTCCTGCCTCTGTACTCCATTCACTGCTACCTGGTACCAAGTTAGACAGTGACCGATGCACTTTAGCCCGAAGTGAACATGAGTGCAGAGACGCCAGCCGCCAACACAGCCGTATCCTCACCGCCTGTTTTTCCCACACCTCTTGACTAGCAGTCGCCTCATCCACAGCCACTTCCTGTGTAATTGTGTCCTTGCCTGAAAAAAAATCTTACCTGTGTAAGTTGTCGAACCCATGGTAAACTCTTCCATTTTTGTCTTCTATGACTTTGGCCATAGATTCTGGTATGGATGCCACTATGTACATCCCATGTTTATGTGCCTTGCTATCAAGGATCTTCCATCTACAAGTCTGCAAGCTCATCTTTTGTACCTGTATGTTCTGTAGGCATTCCTTGATGCTTTCCACTGGGCTAGGTATGGATAAAACTATCTTCTTGAAACCTTCAAGTTCTTTGGGGGAAGATCTCCACTATGTTACTAATGAACCACTTCCTGGTAGGATCATCCTTGCAGTTAACCACCAGTGCACTGTCTCTCTGGGAGTAGCTGTCATTTTCATTGATCAAGGAATCTTCATTGATTTTTACAAGTTTATTAGGGTTCATTTTGAGATCTGGCACCAACTTTAATTTAAATTATTACTGTGTTAGGCACATAGACCAACAGAAGTCAAAATCAATTATATCTTTAACCCGTAACTGGTGTGGTGCATAAGTTGTTCCATAACTGGTAAGGTGGGGTCACCGGGACCCCAATATTTGTTAACTCAAAATCTTCCCTGTTAATGTTCAATTAAAATCAAAACAATTTTTTTTACAACCATACATAATATCTAAATGTATCTGAATGGGATTGAACATAATAAATGTAAATGATTGTTTAGCAAAACGCAAAACTGTAAAAATGAAAATTACAAAATATTTAACATTAATATTTAGACATGAGTACATGAAAAATCATAAAAAGTAGTGATTTATTTCTATCATTTACTATACAAGGAACATTAAAAAAATGGTATAATTTGGTAATAAAAAAAATATATAAATCACAAGCACTATTATAGGCAGTCTTCACAGGCACTCTTGGCACAATCCGTGCATATTGGTGTACTGCAATGAGCCCAGTAAACCTTTGCTTTTTTATCCCAACTCCTTGGGCACTTCCCATACCTTATTATTTTACCAGGTACAGCTGAGGGCTTTGGAATTTGGTAATTTATCAACCTAGCAATCGATTGCCTAAGATCACGGGGGATGTGCAAGTTGGTTCTCTCCTCTGAAGTTGTGGTTCAACCAGCTGCCTCGCCAGATTTTTAATAAAGTCAAATCTTGATAATTGTTTTTTCTCCGGCAATGATGAATAAATTATATATGAGTTACTATTATATTTTGGGAACGGATTCGTACGTTTACCGCAGGTGGAGTAGAACACCACTTGATCCCATTTTTTCCAAAATAATTCTGATATAATAATTCTGTCATGCCATGAGATGCAACTTCTCCCTGCATACCGCATCCTTGTTCTAGATTTTTTAAAGAAATACCGATTCTTCATATTCCTGACAGTCATCGGTCCCATAATCTAACTCCGAATTAGAATCATGGTCACTTTCCAAATCTGGATCAAAGTCCTGGTAACTTCCACATTCGCTCATAACACCTTCCAGCCATTCCAGAAAATTGGGATCATTAACATTCATCGAATGTCGCTGTGAATATGCCATTTTTGACTGGAATAATATCAATTATTTTTTATAAAAAAGTTTCACTAATGGTGTGATGGGGTCATACAGACCCCACGCTCTACTAATAATCGAATAAATCTCAGAAATCACTTACCGCGGAACAACCACTTCTGTCAACAGCTCAGAAGCTATTGCCTGAAAGTTGCTGTGGACCACAGTTCCTCATAGCGGCCCCTATGGGAATTACAGAATAAACAAAACTGGCTGGGGCTCCCAGGACCCCACCGCACTGGTTATGGGTCAAACAATATCAAATTAAAGCTGTAATAATTTTAATAATTTATTGGCATATGAATGCCTATGAATATTATTAATAAATACAAAGAAATTGGTAACCACAAATCATGATTGCACTTATGAGGCAGTGATAACAAATAGCACTGTTATACTCTTTTATTTTTAAGAGTTTTACTTGATTGTGAGGAGGCCAAGACCTACCCAGGGTTATAGCGCCACGGAAATAGATAGATTTTATTTGATTGTTTTGATTTATAGTTATTCTTAAAAGCTTTCTTTGATACAGTTATCATTTTTGAGGTTTCTGGTTCAATTTATTGACCTAGATTAATGAGCACACATGAACATTTTCTGTTGCTGTTAATATTTTATTTGATGTATGAACCGTTTGTTTAGCTTAAACTGGTTCTGGATCTTGTTTTTATAAAATAATATTTGTATAAAAAATCAGAGATCTCTACATACTAATAAACAAACTCTAAATCAATAAAGCTTTTCCAGCAAAGATAAATCCAAATTAAAAAAAAAAAACAATCTAAAAAGTGGAATCGGAATCCTTGAAAACCTAATAGGCGATCCTTTTTTTCTTTCTCTCCCATGAAATGGCCACAAAAAGACCACCCAAATATCACTACTTTTCTAGTCTCATTTTCGTCTTCCCAGTATTTCTCATCATTTCTGTGTGCCTTTGCTTCCTTTCTTCTGACCATGTAGTACCCTTCCATTTTTCTTTATTTTCCACTAGAACATTGATGTCTTTTAAATTTATTTCGGTATTGTTCTCTATCTAAGCACTCTTTGTCTGTTATTTTTAATTTGTCTGCTTCCTCTCTCATTTGTTTTATATAGTCTACTATGCTCTAGTATTCACAGATTTTGTGAAATACTTTCTTGTTTAGTCTCCCTTGGTCCATTCTTACCATATGCCCGTAGAATCCAAATCATTGTTGCATATTGTTTCTCCTAGATATTTAAATTTCTTTGTTACTTTTATTTCTATTATATTTAAGGAGGTGAACCTTATATAAAATAGAAAAACTTCAGCAGTAAAAGAAAATAATAATGTGTATACGAGGTCTAAAACCTGAAACAGATAATGATTCCGAACTCTCAAAGAAACTAACAATACTTTTTATATCAAACAACACTTTTATATTAATGGTGAAATGAAATGGTCATGAACTATTAATAATGTAATCCCCAAAATTGCATAAGGACCTGTGAAAAACTAATAAATGATCCTAATACCAATAGCAATAAAATGCTTATAAGTGTTAAAAATCCAACAGTCAACAAAAAACCATCGTTATTGAAAACTTAATAAATCATATGTAGTCATATTATTTTAAGAGTTTTGCAAAATAATAATTGAATAGAAATTCCCAAACTTTGTAGGTTGGTGTTGCTTCTTGGTGTTTAAAAGTGTAAAACCCTTAGGTCTTCAATACCTATGTATTAAATTTTGGTAGTAAATTTTACATCAACGACATAGAAAATCTAATTAACATTGATAAATTCCATACTCCAGCATAAAAAAAATTAAAGCTAATAAATAATTTAAAGTCTAAAAAAAAATGTATAAAACGTTTTATGAGTTGATTCAGATCTTGAAACAAATTAGTTATCTACTCCATGAAAATATTATATCATATCATAGTCTTTCAATAAAAAAAGGAAGAAAACTTAATATTTATTTACAAATTCAAGTCTGTAAAGTGCAATTAATTAAAAAAAAAGTTATATCTTTAATGGAAAGGATTAAATTTGTTTTGTAATAGGTTATAACTGACTTGAATATGCTATATTAATATTTTCATCTTATGATAATATGTTTTAGAGAATGCACTCCAGAGCATGATTTTCAATGTAGTGATGGTTCTTGTATTTCTTTGGCTTGGCGGTGTGACTCTGAACCAGATTGTTCAGATCAATCTGATGAAACAGATTGTCGTAAGTATTATTTCATCATATTTAAAAATTATTATTATTATTGAATTTTTGATTCACATCAAAAGAATTATTAAAAATAAACTTAGTAAAGTAAAGTAAAAAATGATGGAGGGTTAAAATAGAAATCAATATTAATATCAGATTTTTTTCCATGACTTCTCATTCAGAGAGAACTCACATTCTTTTAAAGACTATGAAATACAGAACTAATTTAAAACTGAGTGGAGGCGACACCTTGATGCAGCCAGGACCCGTGCTGGGTTGTAGAGCCAGTGATAATAATAATAATTTAAAACTAATTAGAAATCTGTTTTTATATGGTCTTATAAGTATATCTCTTTTATTTTTTTTTTAATTTTTAAAATATCTCAAACTGTAGATTAAAATTAGTAATGACAGTCTGATTAGCCATAGTAGCATAAAGTGACAATATATGAATAAATAAATAAATGAAGAGAAAACACACTGTATTATTCGAACATTCAAAATAAGCAAGCAGATATTTTGATAGAAAAGAAATTTTTAAAAACCTATAAATTTAAGTGGGGCATAGTAAGTTACTGCATATCTATAATTTTTCAGCTGAAATTGAAATACCTCAGTGTGGTCCTGATGAGGTACCATGTGACTATCCGAAGTGTGTGAGAGAAGAATTTCGCTGTGATGGAGATGATGACTGTGGTGATTGGAGTGATGAAAATGGTTGTCCCAATGTCTCAGGAAGTGTTTGCTCTGATTTAGAATTCAAGTAAGGGGAAATACTAGTACAATACAAATCCATACGTAAAAAAATAATATATTTTATTTTCCAGCAGCATATTTAAAAATTAAATTATGTTTAATGATGGATTGAATTGGTCAGGGGGTGCAATCAAAGAAAACACAAAGTAAGTGAAACTTATTTTTTAATTGTGCCAACGCTTCGGCCTGTGGTGTAGGTCATCTTTAGGGCTAAGAAAGAAACAGAAAATGATCATATAAATCATTGCAGTACAGAGAAAGAATTACAGAATTTATAGTAATGTGAAGAGATACAGAGAATAAGATAAAATTATAATAGAATTATGTATGGATAACAGAAATAGTGTACAGAATTGATAATACACTAGAATCCCGATAATTCATATGGTCAAGGGACTGATGAATTATCGGGAGTGCAAAATAAAAAAAGGTATTAATGCAAACATGTATGTATTTAGAAATATGTACAATGTGGTATGAATAGAAACAATGAAATAAACACTGCTTTAAAATAAACAATTAATACAAACTGTACAATTAAATAAACACCAATCAAACATTTGTTTAAAAAAAATCCGTAATTTTTTTTTACACAACCCTGCAGATGGGTATTGTTCACCATCAACATCCTCAGATGGAGCTAAAATTTCTTCGTCGGTTAACATCCCCGATACTGCTAGGCCATCGTCAAAATGTACAAAGTCTTTGACTGTTATGTGATTTTCTTCATTTTGTGTAAGGTGATCCCATTCCAAATGACATTCAGCATCTTGCTCAGCATCTTCTTAAAACAGAAGTTTTGCTATGGTAAACACACACGCTTGATTTCATGTTTGGCATCTTGGTTTGGCAGACTTACCTATCATTAGTGGTTTTAATTTCTCCGATCCGTCCATATTGGCTGCCAACAGTATGGCTGCACATTCTTTACTGCTTATTCCGCCATGGCACTTGAAACGCACGGAACGATCAGGGAGACATTTATAGAATAGGCCCGTTTCGTCGACATTGAATATGTTCTTTGGCTCATAAGGTTCAATTATTTTTCCCAATTCATCCTTCCACTCAGAACAAACGTTATCTAACATGCACTTTCCCCACTAAGCTTCTTATATTTTATGTTTTTTCTTTTTTTGAATCTATCGAACCATCCATCACTTGCAGGAAAGGCTTCAATTCCCATTTTTTCTGCGAAAACTCGGGCTTTTTTCCTTAAAATATTTCCTCCAACTGGTACATTTGAAATCCTTGCTTGTACGAACCACTTTTTTAAGTTCTCTTCAAGTTGTGGGTAATCACCTGTCTTAAAGTGTATTACTTTGCTTTCCGATGTCTGGGAAGTGATTTTGTCCTTGTTCTTCAGGATTGATGTGATCGTTAAATGAGGGACGTTGAAACACTTGGATATGTCAATTTGCTTACAACCACTGGTCACGACGTTTATGATTTGTTGTTTCTCTTTAATAGAAAAGCTAATGTATTTCAGAGACATGATTATGTGCCACAGTGGTAACAAAAACGAGACTGAATTGTAAATAAAAGTATGACTGTAAGAAAAGCTTAATAAAATTCCAAGAACTTCCCCTCCTACTCCCCTTCATTGAGTGAAAACAGCACAAATAGCTTATGAAATTTCTTAGAAAACTTGTCTCTCTCACTTGCTCTTCGGTAAAAACAATAGGATCTATAAAAACAATACAAATTCTGTGATTTTCCAGAAAACATTTATTCTCATTCTACTCTCTGATCTATCACTGTTCTCTTTTCCCCTTTTGAAAACAGTACTAATTAACGAGATTTTAAAGCTGGAAACATGAATTATAAGACGCTATAAGTGACCTCGAGCATAAAAATAATACGAATTACCGCAGGGTCTGAAATGCATTGTTTTTATACCATTTATCGGGATTTTCTCTGGGGGGCCGGCGAATTTGTATGAATTAGCCAGAAATACGAATAATCGGGGTATGAAGTATCGGGATTCCACTGTAATGTTAAGAGATAATGAGAGAGACAAGAGCGTTACATAAATCATGAAATAATTAGTGAGAAAGAGTAAAGAGTAAGGTACATTGCATAAACCAGGTGAGACATAAGGCATAATAAGAATGGAAAGGATATTTGCAGGTTTCCTACATTATTTCTCATAATTTTTTATCATAGTTTATCATTATTATTATTGATCATTTTATCATAAAATCTATAAAATTCTTCTATAAATAAAAATCACAATTTTTGTTAATATAAATTAATATTTATTTAACTTTTCAATACAAAAAAAGTAAAATTTTTTTATATCATTAACTGTAATTTAACTATGATTTTCATTGTTATTACGTCTTATGTCTCACCTGTTTTGCGCAGCGTACCTTGATCTTTACTCTTTCTCACTAATTATTTCATGATTTATCTTACACTCTGTATCTCTTTACAGTATAATCAATTCTGTACCTTATTTCTGTTATCCAAACATAATTCTATTATAATTTTATCTTACTCTCAGTATCTTTTCACATTACTATAAATTCTGTAATTCTTCTTTTGTACTGCAATGATTTATATAGTAATTTTCTGTTTCTTTCTTAGCCCTGAAGAAGGCCTACATCGTAGGCCGAAACAATGGCACAATTAAAAAATACGTTTCACTTATTTTGCGTTTTCTTTGACTGCACTCCTTGACCAATTCAATCCATCATTAGAATTATCCAATCAACTATTTTCCACTCAAACATAGATTATGTTTAATAATGGATTAAATTGGTTAGGAGGTGCAGTCCAAGATAACACAAAATAAGCAATAAATTACATTTTTAGACAATTAAACAATAAATTATGTTTAATTGATTTTGTAGTAAGATTGAGATAAAAAATAAGTTGTGGAAATAACTCCAGCTGATTTTTCACTGACTCCCTCAAACTTATGTAACTTTTTTAAAGTAAAGATTGCTAAACTTTTTTTAAGTAGCTCTTATTATAAGTTATCAGTTCAGATAGTAGGACTTACTATAATTACACTCTTATAGGTCACACATACTGGATACTGCACACAAAGCCAAACTAAAATTTGGCTATAATTTATTTTATTGTTATATGATAATTTTTTAAATATTTTATTTGAAAAGAAAAGATGGATGGCTGGATGGCTGAGATGGTTAAAGCACCACCAAGGACGGGTGGGACACCCGGGTTCGAGTCCCGGTCCTATCTTTTCTTTTCAAATACAATATTTATAAAATTTGGCTAATTTGTGAACTTTTTCAGAATTATTCTTCAACTGTTTTAGGAACTACTAAAAGGCAGTATATGTCCAGTACTAACATGTTGAAACACTGAAAGTGTTTAATTTTCATGTGCGATAAAAAAAACATTTTAAGTTCAGTCGGAAAAATATTTATATAAAGACATAAACACACTAAAACAAATACAAAAGAAAATAATTGCAGCAAATAAAGAGAAATAAAAAGCTTAATTTGATTTTTTATAAAAAAATTTTTTTATAAAGTCTTTTTAAATGTATTAAATTGGCTGAAGTAATTTTTTGAGATTATGAATGGAATGATTCAAATTGTATCTTATATTTGATTATTTTTGTGTCACTTTCTGCTTAAGGTGTCTTTGCTTCAGCTTGAAGGTTTTCATTTTTTTCCCTAGCTGTGAGTTTAACCACATTTTTTAAATTTAAATTGTTTCTTTTTTTTAATTTCTGTCTATAAAACAACATACTCTGAAATTAACCAAAGATGCAGCTCTTTGGTTAAATATTGTCTTTAAGAATTATCAAAATCTTCTTATGTGTTTGTTACAATTACAAGGAGATATTGAACGTTTCCAGTTTTTCCTTCTTATTGTGCTTATGCATGTTTCTTTTGGCAATTGGATCTTTTGAAAAACTGGTGGGAAAGAATGGAGGTACTTGTGTATTAGCTGATCTGCATAACCTACCTCCTTATCTCCTTTAACCTATTCTTTTCACTTGTCTCATTTGAATTAATTTTTTATGCATTATTAAATTGTTTTGTATTGTTTTTTAGTGGTTTGTCCAGTTAATTTTGTTTATTATCTATTTAAATGTCTGCATCGTTGATTAAATTTAATTTTGTGTTTTTGTCTTATTCCTTTTGTTATTTCCTATTTAAAATTAACAGAATAACATTTTTGGAATAACCGTCTTTTAAATAAGAAGCTGTTAAATACTTCCAGGAGTTCGGAATAATTCCAAAGATGAAATTATGTAAAACATATCATTTTGACCAGAGTAAAAATAGATATGTTTTCCTCAAAAGTGTAGGGAACCATTTATATAAGAAGAGGAATGCTGATAGATGGGTCTAGAATTAAAATTTTATTATTAAATTTTGTATATTTCATTTTCCGTTAAATAAACAAAAGGATAAAAGTGCCTGGAGACCAGCTAATGCACAAGTTGCAAATGGGTTCAATTATTTATGTTTTTAATTCTGAGAATGGACATAAGTAACAATTTTTAAGAATAGAGTTTTTCCTGTTAGATTTGTTGTCATTTTCTAATTACTGGACTTATAATTAGACCAAGTTCGCATGATTTTTAATCACAAACTATTATATAGGATCATTTCGTCGCTGTCAAAACAATACCACCTACCGACAGCTTTTGGTGAAAATGAGTTAGTAATGGTAACGGACATATTAAGGTCAGCAACATGGCTGAGTATGATTTTTTTTTATACTTCGTTTCTATCTTTTTAGTATTTTAAAAAAAAAAAGTTATTTAATGAAATTTACATCATCATAACAGAATACATCAAGTAAATATAATGAATGTATACTTTGGCATGAAAAGGCAAGCAGAGAAACTAACCAGTGGTAGTATTCAAATAAAAAGTTCAACTTAAAAGATCATGAGGCCATCTTCTTTTCAGACGCCTTCTTGTTTCAGGAATTGAAGAGGTTGCTAGGTTTGAAACTAGTGAGTTTGAGTGGGAATGAAGTTTGTCATGAAAAGATTGTATCGGATTCTGGCAAAATCTGCAACAAATGGGACATTAAGGTCATTATGGATTACTTTGTTCGTAACATAGTAAGGAGCATTGAGGATTTTGGATTGTAAGGATTGAATATGAGAGGAATTCGATGGTTTAGTGGAACCCTAAAGTCCAGATGGGTCTAATGATTGTCATGATGTATATGAATCTTTTGTAATTAATTGAGTGCTTAGAGCGTTTATCTAGTAAACGTTGGAGTAGCATAAAACGGGAAACTGTTTCTTGTTGTTTCAGTCTAGTATGAGGATTCCTATTAGGAGGAGGAAGGTGTAGTCCTAATTACCGGAATGAGTGGGATGTTATTAAACAATACGGAAGAAGTTACGACAGAGGGTAAAAGTGATTTGATGGGATTTGTGGGAATTTATTTTAATCCTCCAGTTATGACACCATTTTTCAAGGTCAGTGATAAGGGATTAAAGAGTATGGGATGCTATAACTGTATCAGTGTTGACTGACAGTAGACATGTGTCATCCGCTTACATTTTTAGTAATAGTTCCAAAATTGTATAGATAAAAGATAGATTATAAATTGCCATGTCTACAGCACGGTTTTTTTTCTCTACTGTAAAATTTCCCAAAGTGTACTTAGGCGGTACTGTTTTGACAGCGACGATTTGGTGATCTCATTAAAAGCAAGGAAAACATCGTAAATTGATAAATGCTACATGTGTACATAAAACATTCCTCATCATCATGCCAACTTTAGTTTATTCTATACTAAGTGGTACAAAGACAATAATAGAAATACTTTCTTAAAAATTTTCTGATATATGGATCAGAAATAGTCATTCATGTTATATTGTTTGTGTTGATGTCAAAAATACTTCGAGGGTAGATCAAAAAATCATTTTAGTTTAAATTACTAAACTGAATTAGACAAAGTAAATACAAAAAAATTAGTGGTATCCATATTCATTTTTGCGCAGCTTATGTGAAATAGTTTGATAACCATCACAACCAACCCTCTTGTCACAGTTAAGAACACAAAATGATTTTTAAACAGCTAGATAAAATATTTGTTTTTTTAAAATGAGGAATCTTTGGAGCTTAGGGTAAATTAACAAAGCCGGTATGCAATATGTTTCAAATTATTGATTTAATTTTAATTCTATTTTTTTTTGGTGAGAGAAATAGGAGGCTTGGAGGATGGTGAATCTAAGCTATTTTAACATTTCACTAAACTTCTAACTTTATAACACTTTATTTTAAAATTCTGTTTTATTTTTTGCAACAAAAGCTAATATTAATTATAAAAAAATTAATTTAAACCCAAATGATTTCATATAAAAACTTACAAATAAATAATTGAAAGTATTTAATTTTTCTTTTAGTTAAACATATTTTTTATTGTAACTGGGTTTTTTTATTCATGCAGAACAAAAAAATATAATTAAATTATATTTAGGTGTGAGAGTGGGAAATGTATATTAAAGAAATGGCATTGCGACGGAGAACCAGATTGTGAGGGTGGAGAGGATGAGACAAAATGTGAAAGCTCAGTTCAGCAGGAATGTACTCATGAACAATTTTCCTGCCTCAGAGGGAACTGCATTCTTGTAAGTGAATTTATATAAGTTAAAAAAATAGACACATTTATTGCTTTATGAGGTATATAATTAATTAAACGATTCATACCTTTATGTTATTTATTTTTTTATTGATAATAGATAGTTGAGAGGTGCAGTCAAAAAAACACCAAATAAGTCAAGACTTATTTTTATTTGTGCCAACGTTTCGACCTACTTTGTAGGTCATCTTCAGGACTATGAGAGAAAAACTATAAAAAACATTACAGTACAAAGAATATAATAACAAATAGAGTAAAGAAAAGTAAAAATAGAGACAGATATATAATTGAGGATAAAGAATATAAAATTACAGAATAAATGTACAGAAGGGTGATAATGTAAACAAAATACAAAGAGAAAGAAAAATGAGAAGGTAAACAGAAAGATACAAAATGAAAAAAGGTTAAAATATAAAAATGTGAGATATAAAGTTATGGAAAACCTAGTTTAATTACAGATGAAATATAAAATGTATGATAATGAACTCCTAGAGGTTACCAGTCCTCATACCTCCAATCCTTACAACTCTGTTGTGAATCTGGCTATTTTACCTTCCATGGACAGTTCTTTTACCAATTTATGAACTTGCTATGGGAAACCCCCTAGCTCCTGACCTCTCCAATATTGTCTAAATGACCTTCTCGACTCCATTCTACCCCAGTTCATTGACAATGTTTTTTTCATTAAAAAATATGTAGAGGACCTCCTCCTTATCCTAAATCCCAACATTATTCCAGAATTATTATCTTCCTTCAGCTCATACCATCCCCCCCCCCAATTTCACCGTTTCTGGATGTCACTACCCTTTCTGGATCTCCGTAGCATTAGAAATCCTGACCACACCCTTTCCACAGATTGGTATACTAAACCCAACTATTCTGGCAGACTCCTTAATTATTACTCCGAACATCCGCACCACCTAAAAATTAATGTCGCCAAAAATATCATCCACCATGGCCTATCCTTCTCTGACCCCTGCTTCCATAAAACCAACACCCAACACATCAAAGAAATCTTTTTTATAATTATTGGTCATTTTTTATGAGTTATAAATATTTTTATTTTTTAAAGAGAAAAGATAGGCCCTCGACCGGGATTTGAACCCGGAACCTTTGTCTTACCGTGACATTTTCTCTTTAAAAAATAAAAACATCAAAGAAATCCTTTTAAAAAACTATTTTCCTCCCTAAATTGTTAATAAACTCATCCATGACTACAAAAATTTTTTATATATACTCTTCCCCTTTTTCTATGACACATTATGACCTTTGACATAAATTTTATTGTTATTATTTTTCTACCATTTCTCATTTATTTAGTCATTATTACTCTTTGCTATCTCTCTTTTAACATTACTTAAATATTTTTGTACATTTTTTATGTGTCATAAAATTCACCTATTTATTCATTTTCCCTTATTTTCCTATACTCTTTCTATTAGTTACATTTTTGGCCATTAAAGATCGCTGCTAGCGCTTCCGTCTTGCTTTGCAACGTATTTTAATTGTCAGTTACACAGTTCATCCAGCCGCCTCTCCTCTTAGGTTCGTACTCATCTTAATATTTATATCTTCTCTTCATCCTTCTCCATCTCCATTCTTCACACCTATTTCTCCCTTCATCACTTTGGCATCCATCATATGTTGTAATCAAAGAGTTCATATTTATAAGCATCATTTTTTAATTTTTGATTTTCAAATTTTTAATAATACAATTAAATACATCTATATTACATCCCATATTTATATTTTCAAATTTTACATCTCTACCTGTCATTCAACGAGATACCTATTCATTAATTTCTACATATTTCTTCTGTATTTATTCTTTGGCATCATATATTGTATAATTTTTCATACATTTTACTTATGTAACCTCTAGGAGTCTATTGGTACTGTAATGTTTTTTATAGATTTTTGTTTTGTTCGTTTTTTTCTCTCATAGCCATGTAGATGACCTACAAAGTAGGTCGAAACGTCGGCACAAATAAAAATAAGTCTTGACTTATTTGGTGTTTTTTTTACTGTACCCCCTAACTATCTCCATTCTCCATTATATCATCCAGTCAACTATTTTCCTCTTTAACTCTAAAATTTATTACTTTTTTCTAGTGTTTTTCAAATCCTTCAGATATATTTTGTGAACATTTTACGATATGTGTATTCAGTAAACACCTTTTATTTCCTTTAATAAATTTGGTTTATTTTAGAAATAAGAGAAATTAACTGTTTATTTAAATCTATTTTATAAGGATGAATAGTGAAATAAATTCATGAATTTTTAAAAACTATTTTTTCTATTTACTTTATTCTAAGGAATATCATCCCAGAATATTTATCTATATAAATTCCAGTATGAGTTATCTATACTTATTTCAATGAAGAGTAGTTTATTTGGATAATTACACTGGTCAACACTATTTTTGTTTCCTTCATTTTTTTTATTGTTACTGGGTATTTACTAAAAAAATACTGGGAAATTACTTACAGCTTTATTTTGTGAAATATAAAGTTTTACTGTTTTGACTAAAAAATGTAAGGAAATTAATACATAATGTTATCAAAATTTTATTGAAAATTATTATTATCTTTTGTAGGATTTCCTTAAAACGACTGAAGGTAGATCTCGTTGCATACTCCAGCAATAGTCTGCCATCATCTGTGAGTCCCACCTTCCCTGATAACACTCTTCCATTGTTCCATTCGATAGCACACACACAACGAGCTCAACATGGTCATCAGATTTATTGTTACCTAGAAAATTATTCATAACCAAAACAAATGAGTTCCAGGCTTTTAATTCAACTTCAATCATTGATTTGACAAAATCAGGATCTTTCACGAGAGTTGCCTAATCTGTGGTCCATCAAAAATACCGGCTTTTAATCTTTCTGTGCTTAACCCGAGAAACTTGTGTGTAAGAAAATTGAAACATCCGCCACTTTTGTCAAGCGCCTCCACAAATTGTTTCATTATGCCGAGTTAAGTATGAAGTGGTGGAAGTATAATGCGGCCTCGGCTAACTAAAGGCATGTTTATAACATTTTTTGTACCAACTTTCAGCTCTTCCCTCACTGGCCAAACCTTTTGTGACCAATGGTGTTGCTTGTCACGACTGTCCCAGAGACACATAAAACAAGGGAACTTTTGTGCCCCCCTTGTTGACCTAGAAGGAAGTTTCCCATTTTTAAATTAACACAAATGACCCAGTTGTAGTATTGATACTTAATTTGTTCCATAACCTTAGAAAGATTTGTGTATCCTTCTTTCAAAGTCCTCGAATGTACAATAGGTTTGTTCGCGTTCACAGAGATATCTCGCCAAATCATGGGAGTTACAAACTTCATTGCACCTCTTTTCCCACTGGACCATAACCATAGACACACAACATATTTTTGGCAAACAATATGAGGAACCCATGGCTTGTCCTCATTGTACAAATCTATTTTGAAGTATTGTTGATATGCAGTTTTTACAAAGTCCAGTATAGGTTTTCGGTATTTTTCAAATATATATTGGCCACAAATATAGCAAAAACAATCTGGATTAAGCACACAACACAGTCTGGATGAATGCATATCAAAAACAACAACAGAATATATTTTACTGTCCAACAGAAATTGAAAATCTCAGTAAAAATACTAAATAAGGTTAATAAGCTATAACTCAAAAACAAAAGCTGTTAGAGTAACATTGCTGTCATATTTACAACATATCTTTCAAATTGAGTTAAAAACAACAAAATAGTCACAGGAAACAGACAATTTCTTTGTTTTTGTTGACCAGTGTTATACAGGGTGTCCCGAATTTAAATGGCAAAACTTCAGGAACTTATAGGGGACCGAAAAACTAAGACAAAAAGTCCTTTAGAGATTTGCTCGTTTTTGCTTAGTTTTAGAGAAAATCGAAAAAAAAAAAAGAAACAAAAAAGTTTTCATTTTTATATCAGGTGATCTGGGTGGCCAAGGTACTACTCCTCCACGTCCAATCCATCGTTGTGGATAATTTATATCCAGCCAAGCTCGAGCAACTCTGCTATAATGAGTTGGAACCACATTTCAATCCGCTGTTGTAAGGGAATGTCATCATTGGATTGAAATGTGGTTCCAACTCGATGGATGTCCAGCTCACTATAGCAGAGTTGCTCGAGCTTGGCTGGATATAAATTATCCACAACGATGGATTGGACGTGGAGGAGTAGTACCTTGGCCACCCAGATCACCTGATATGACACCCTTGGTTTCTTCGTATGGGGAACCTTGAAGCAGAAAGTTTATGCGGTGTCAATCAACTCAAGAGAGCAATTAAGAGACCGAATCATAGATGCAGTGCACCAAATATCATCAGAGCAATGTTTAGCTGCAATTTATCAAGTGAGTGCTAGGTGTAATGCTTGCATTGGTGCAAGAGGACAACATTTTGAGCAATATTTTCATTAAAAAGAACATAACATAAATATAAATGTAAATAAATAAGTATAAAAATGAAAACTTGTTTTGTTTCTTTTTTTGCGATTTTCTCTAAAACTAAGCAAAAACGAGCAAATCTCTAAAGGACTTTCTGTCTTAGTTTTTTGGTCCTCTATAAGTTCCTGAAGTTTTGCCATTTAAATTCGGGACACCCTATAGATAAATAAAATTATTGAACAGTTGTAGTTTGCATAGCGATTAATAAAATATTTTGATAAAACTTTCATCTACTTTAAAATAAATTTGTCCTGATCAGAAACAGTGGGTGTGTGATGGGGTTCAAGACTGTTCACAAGGCGAAGATGAGCAAAACTGTGTGACTCCATGTGATCCCGCTACACAATTTACCTGCCCTCCCCCCAATGCAACATACTCAAGATTAGCTCACTGTATTAGGAAAAAGCATGTATGTGATGATAAAAGAGATTGTCCTCGTGGAGAAGGTACATATTCTCTTTACTTTTTTTTTTTTTTGCACACAACAAATAAAAGTACAAATTTTCTCATGGATAGACACTGTAATATTTTAGCAGGTATCATTGTGAAGTAACTTGATTTATTTTTACTTGATAAAACATTACCTGTTATGCTTTTATGAGTATTTTTTTAATATTTAAAAAATATTTTATGAGCAAGATAAAGTTACTTTTATTCATAAAGAAATTTTATTTCTTGATATACTGAAAATATTGAAAATTTTCTGTGAATATAGAATTTTTTCTATTCATAGCTCATCTGTGTGTTTGTATTATGTTTATATTGCATCTGCATTTGGAAAAATCTTGATATGACTAACTAAGATAAAAAAAATTAAGATGGTATAGTTAAAAGCAATATTGTCCGTAGAATTTGTTAGCAGAAGTTTTAAGCAAGAGATAAAGCGTTTTATTGCACAAGTTCTACTCATATCATTGACTAATTCCAAGAAAAATTTACAAAACATGTCTTAACTTATATATATAAGTTATATATATATAACTGTCCAGTAAATTTGTATCGAATTATACAAAATTATTTTCAAAGCCGACATTTAACTATACAGACTAACTACTGTTGCGTTGACAAAAAAATAACAATAGGGACACCTCAAGGATCGTACTTGTCTCCTATCTTGTGGAACGTGTTGATGAACACTATTTTTGATACTGACTTACCAAACTCAGCGACAATTTTAGCATATGCTGACGATGTTCTACTACTTGTCAAACGACGCCAGTTTGATGAATTACAGACTATAACAAATTTAGCACTTATAAGACTTGCACAGTGGGCTGGACGGAACAAATTGCAATTCAACCCTGATAAAACTAAATTTATAATATTTACTCGAAGAAGGAATTCACCTCAATTAAACATAAAACTCAACAGGACCCTACTGACTAAACAGGATACACTTCAATACCTTGGTGTACTTTTTGATCGAAAACTAAATTGGAATCGACATATAGACAACATATATAACAAAACACTGCAGACTATAAATCGTATGTCAATTGCTGCAAGAGTTACTTGGGGTTTGAAGTCAAATGTTCTTAAAATTATATATGAAGCAGCTTTACTTCCCAAAATAATTTATGCAGTTCATGTATGGCATACAGGCATAGATCGTAAAATAAATGTGACCGAACTCCAAAGGCTTCAGAGATTGATCGCAATTAAAATTTGCAAAGGCTATAGAACACTTTCGTTTGAAGCAGCAACCATTCTTGCTGGTATAGTTCCACTCACGTTGAAAATAGAAGAAGCTGTTTCATTATTTAATTTTAAAAAATGCCAGAAAAATATTTTAAATCTGACCTACAATGAAGCAGAAAATAAAACCGACTGTTGTAGTTGGTTACATCCAGCTCACTATTCACTCATAAACTCACAGACTAATACTTCAATTACTAACTGTAGTCACGTATACACAGACGGAAGCAAAGATGACGACAACGTGGGATGTGCATGGTTCGGAGAAAATAAATCTGGCTTTGTTATCGAAAAACTGTACAAATTGAGCTCCTGGTGCTCAAACAACCAAGCCGAGAAATACGCTGTTCTAAAGGCTATTGAGTTTCTATACGAACATCCGTCAGAGACTTACACGCACATTAAAATACACACTGACAACAAGAACATCATTCATTCCATTAAAAACGCTGACATACACGACCCTTTAACAGAAAACATTAGGTTAATTTTGATAAAATTGACGGAGATAGGAAAGAGGGTAAAGATAGAATGGGTTAAAGCACATGCAGGGAATGAGGGCAACGAAAGAGCAGACCGTTTAGCTAAAGAGGCAGCCAACAGCGAGCTCTTGCCCTCTTACAGTAAGTTCCCAATATCTTACCTCAAGAAACAGCTGACAGAAAAAACAATTAAAAAATGGAACACTACATGGACTTCATCAACAAAATCACCCAGCCTACACAGATACATTCCTCGCATAACACTCGAAAATTACCAACAATTACACAGTTCAGACTTCAAATTAACACAATTTTTAACAGAACATGGAAACACAAAACAGTATTTGAAAAGATTTAGTGGTGTGATGAAGATGGACAGAACCACACTTTCAGACACATACTATATGACTGTTCACGATACGACCGACAAAGAATTAAATTGATAAAAAACATAATACTCAAACGAGGGACTTGGCCAGAGACAGAACATTTAATTTTTTCTAAATTTAAAACTGACTTGTTATCATTTATAAAAGACATAAATTTTGATCAGCTCTAGGACATAAGAAGGGCAATTCACCAGATACCTGGTTTTTCATTTTTAATTGTAACTGTTATGAGTATAAATATATGTGTATACATTTTTATTAAGTACTGTCACTAATCGTAATGTATAACTCATGAATTGATTTTTTTTTTAGTTACATCATTTATATCATAAAACCTTTCATTTTTGTTTATTTGTATATTTGTTAAATTTATTTATTTTTCATTACATAATTTAGGATGACAAGTTTAATTTTAATTTTATTCTCAGAAATTATCAATTTAGTCAAACTATAAATTTTGAATTTCTTGTATTGTTAAATTTTACTAAAATGTATTCTGTAATTATGATACCAAATTGATCTGTAATTATTAACATCACATGTAATGACATGTAATATGCTTACTTAAGTATGGAGCATGTCCTAATATTAATAAACGGTCCCTCCATGGGGGGGACAAATAAAAAAAAAAAAAAAAATATATATATATATATATATATATATATATATATATATATATATATATATATATATATAATATCTTTGAATATTTACTAATTAATATTAATCATGATGAAATTATCATTGATTGTCATATATATATATATATTATATAATAATATAAATTAAATAATAAGAATAGTAAGTCATTCACTTTTCAGAAAAATGTCTAATAATTGGAATCTGTATATTAAAGCAATTTTAAATAAGTTTGATTGGAACCAGTTTTGTTTTTAATGTATTCCTATCGAGGAAATGTTCAGGAGTCATTAAATATGAAATGGCCACAGCAATCCAAGTTTAACTAAGATATTATACTTTTAGTTTTCATCAGTTTTCACTAATCATTCTATTTGATTTGATGCCTTGAAAATTTCTTTAAGATGTTGGTATGTATTCTTTCTTTGCTTTTAGATGAGCTTAATTGCTCTAAACCAAAAAGTTGTAGTTTGTCATCCAAAAAGTGTGAACAATTATGCGTGACAACATATGACAATAAAGATGGATGTAGTTGTCGAACTGGATTTGTTCTTAATGATGACGGTGAAAGGTATATTTAATTGTCAATAACATTCAATATTTTAAATAACACAATTTTAATGAAACTTTTAGCTCTGAAGTATGCTCAAATTGCTTATCAAGTTTTTTTTTTAATTTAGTCAAGCTGTATTTTTCCATTTATATAACCTTCAGATGTTTTTGAAATGTTGTCTGAGAGTTAGATGGCTGAAAAAATAAATTTGAATAACTGCAAAAGAGTTATAAGATGGGTTAAAGAGTTATATAATTAAAATGGAAATCAAATTTTAAAAAATTAAGTACTTCCTATAACAAGCCCCAAACCTTCCAACCTAAACTCCGAGATGCTCGATCCAAGACTCAGACATTCAATCCTAAAGTCCAACCTCCATATCAGCAAATATCTCTCCATCCTCAGACCTTAAGGGTCAATCTTACACCACAACATCCGAACCCTGTCCCATCTTTAGATCAACATACATTGAAAAAAGAACCAGTACCTCAGGCTCAACCCACACCCAACCCCCTATTTATGTAAATTATCCACCCCAACCTCAAGATCTATATCCTGTCCAAATGCAAAACCCGAACGACATTAATTCAATCCTTTCATCATTCCTGAAAGATCTTCAAAAAACTATTAAACCACTTATCATCCTATTGACAAGAATCCTAACTGAATTCCAGCTTAGCCACCCACGATGAGCATGAAGCCTCTTGGAAGAAGGGTCTTGTAATAATAATTCACTAACATTCTGTTGTATTACTCTGATAAACACATTCACAGGTTTGAACAGATATTTATTAAACACTGAAATTACAATGTGACTTGGTTTACAACATTCTCAAAACACATAAGGTTAAGTTGCTATAGTAACCTGAGAGAGAGAACCTTGCTATCACAAGAGTGGCAGTGTTGCCACCCTACAACATCCTTTCTTGTCTATATAAAAAAGCCTGACTTCACTACATTCACAACAACAATCACATGAAACTCTGAACTTTATAATATTTTAGAATTCCGAAAATTTTACAGTTTTACATTCTACAATACAAAAAAACAATCAAACGAAAACTCCGAACTTTATAACAATTTACAGATCAAGCTTTTTTGGCTTGATAATCCTTCCAAACCTACTAATGTGGACATCTTCATTCACCGTACCTCTTTCCAGGGACGTTTGCTGACTTTGTTCTGCTGTATTTTCCTGTTGTCGCTTTTCTATTTGAATGTTCTTCTTTTTCTCTGGCTCCACCTCTTCAACAATACACCTCTTCTCCGTCTGGTCTGGTTTATTTTCATCTAGCATCCAATCTTCATATGATTCTTCCTCCTTAGCACTGCCTATCTCTGTCTTTCTCTGTTTCAGGTGGATTCTATTTCAGCGATATCTTCTCCCATCTACTTCCAGCAAGTAAGAGTCTATGAAGACGCAGTCCAGGAGATAAAGTCTTACATAGACAGAAATTTTGCATCTAGGCATGCTCAATACTTTGAGGCTAGATTTGGTTAAATAAGAAGCGAAATTGAATGAGTCCAGAAGGGATATAGAAGGTTAGAAAGGGTGGATAAGAGGTTGGAAAAGATGGAGAAAACCATAAAGCAATTCATGGAGATGCACATCTGGAAGAGGACTGGTTACAGTAGCTGAGAGGAAGATAAAAGAGGTTGGCAGAGGAAGGTGGAAAAGGTAGCTAAGGAGAGTAGGAATGTGCTTGAAGCGATTAGTGCCTTAGACAAAATCACCTCACATGATGCAGAAAGATGATAAGAGATGGAGAGAACAGAGAAGAGGTATAAGAAAGGAATATAGAAGATAGCCAACGAAGTGAGGGGTGTATGTGAGAAAAGAGGTGAAAGTGAAATCAATAGGAAGTTCATGAACGATGTACAAATGAACCTAAATAGAGTGTATGAATGCGTCAAGTGTGTGGATGATATAGTCTCCCCTCTGGAGAAGAATGTGGTGAGTAGTGAGCTCCAACTGTTGAGGTTTGAGCTAGTGCGTTGTTGTGATGGAAAAGGACTTTTTGCGAGCTTATAGTGGATATTTTTCTTGCAGTTTTGTATTCAAACAGTCCAATAGCAATGAAAAATATGAACCAGTAATAGTTTTACCCTTTTACATATAGTTGTTGTGAATCCCAAGAGACAATCACCATAACCTTCTTGGCCAAAGGAACAATCTTCACCTTTTTTTTTCAGATTCCACCTTATCTAACCGTTGTTTAGATTGTTCTTTGGTCTTCCGAGTGTTGTGATGTATCCATGTTTCACACACAGTGAAGAAACAACATAAAATTCTGCAGATTCTACTGAAAGATTTGAAACATTCATTTTTGGTCAATTGTAAGTAATTGTGGCACCCATCTTGCGGATTTTCTTTTTATGTCCAAATGTTGGTGAAGAATATTATCTACCCATTCACTCTAGATGCCCACAATACTAGCAATCTCATGCACCCTTGCTCTTCTGCCTTCCATCACTATATCATGGATTTTAGTGATGATTACTGGAGTTGTGACCTCAACAGGGCGGCCAGAATTTTCAGCATCACTTGTGCCCCTAAGGTCACTGCTAAAATTTTGAAACCTCTAACAAATTACTTTAATTGCAATTGCAGATTCAGCTATTTGTTTATCAAGCTTGTCTTTAGTATCTTGAAGTATTTTGCCTTTCATAAAGCAATGTTTAATCAATATAAAAAATTATTTTTAAACCATTTTTTGAAAATTGCTTGATTTTCTTGATTTATATAAATGCTAGACACAAATAAATAGATCAATCTGGCTGAAGCTTGGTGTGTATTCTTCCATGAGATGCTACTAGCTGAATACAACCTCAAAACGCTAATGTTATCTCTCTCACTTTGCACCAACTTTTCAAATGACCCTCATTTGAATAAACTTGATTACTTCTAGGTTTATTTTTAACATCAATGAATTTCTAAAAATGTTTAAATCTCCTTATGATTTTTTCTTTCTTATTATATATGAAAGAACATCTACTGTTTTTAGTTGTCGGGACATTGATGAGTGTAGTTTGAAGAACGATGCAGTTTGTAGCCAGATTTGCAATAACACCATTGGTTCGTATATTTGTGCTTGTTATGATGGATATGTTCTTAGGCCCGATAATATAACTTGTAAAGCAGTAGGATCACCTCCTACATTACTGTTTGCAAATCGTATTGACATCAGACAAGTATGTTCCAAACAAAATTTCATTCAATCTAATTGATTTATTTGTAAATTTTTAAATATTTTAAAAATATTTTGAATTATTTAGGTAAGTTTAGATCATCAGAAATATACCGCTGTACTTAAAAATCTTCACAATGCTATTGCACTTGATTACCATTACAAAAAAGGATTTATTTTTTGGTCTGATATCTCAATGGATGTGATACGTCGTTCATTCATTAATGGATCAAATATATCAGGTTTGTAATTTAATTTGTTTTGTTGTGATACAGTTGTTTGATGTTATTTGGTATTGATAATCAGATATCAATCAATTTAAAGTGGAAAATGAATTCAGAGGAAGAAAATGGTCCAGGTGGAGGTCAGAAAAAGTTCTCTTCAGTAAGAAGAATTGTTTATTTTTAATTTTTAAGTCAACTGTTACCTCAATGACCTAATGACCCTGAAGAAGATCTGCAATGTGGGTTGAAACGTTGCTTTTAAAAATAAACAGTTCTTCATAATAAATACACTTGATGTTGGCGACACTAGGATAGTAAAACCATATTAAAGTATATTTTAATTTTGTTTATTTTTTATTTTGACTCACTGAAGTAAGTGAGAAATGTAAATAGTGTAATACCTCAGTTCGGGTATATAAGAAACATTAAATGAGTGTCTACACTGCGCGCATGCGCCGTGTGATGCATGCGAGTCGACCAGAGGAAGTCAAGCTGTGAAGACGAGTGATATACGCCGGCCGGCTTTTGCGTAACCATTAAACTTTAAACAGATCCTATGGATAGGAGCAGGTCACGCCTAGTTTGATATTGAGTGAACTGTTTAGACTTATTTTCATGTGAGTGAGTGACTTTTAAACAAATAATAATAAAAGGATGTTTTTGTTTTATGTTGTACATTTGAGTTGATTTTCTTTTCTGTCCTCCTTATTTTTATACATAAACATTGGTCAATCTCAGGGCCGGATATAAGGAAAGAAAATTTACTCAAAATTTACCTTAACTAAGTCTATTAATTACTAACCAAATAAGTTGGAATATAATTTAATAGCAACCATATATATTAAATGTAACTTTGGAATCATTTAATTGAAAATAATGGTTAAACGTGTAATTCAATTAAACTT
Organism: Arma custos; assembly: GCA_037127475.1. NCBI lineage: Eukaryota > Metazoa > Arthropoda > Insecta > Hemiptera > Pentatomidae > Arma > Arma custos. The sequence continues at coordinate 55,351,274 of CM073759.1, read as the reverse complement.
TTAGTAATATATAAACAAAATCAAAACATTATATAATGAGTTCGTAGCCTAATACTGTAGAACAGTCCATACAGGATTATCTACTTTGATTTGTCTATGTGGGTAGTTGAATTGAAAACAATAATATTGGTAAGAATGTACGATCTACTAACAATTTAAGATAAAGATTTATTGATCAGAATTTGATTATTTAAGAATACGATTTATAATTTAATTTTGAATTTATGAGGTAATTCATTTATTATTAATATTTAATACAGCATTTTTTAGTCATAGTAACTCTGTCTTGGGATACTATACTGAGTTGGTTAGTTTAGTGAATACATTCTTACTTGCTAGACGTATTTAATGAAGAGGCGTATATGATTCTATCATTGTTTAGTAAAATATATGATTTATAGGTGCATATAAGGTAATATTTTTTTTTATAATATTGATTATTGTTTTATCTGTGTTATTGAAATTACTTTATTTTGTTTTTTTTTGTGATTAGTAATTATCTTATTTTATAAGTTAAGTAACGAGTTTGTTGATTAAGGTAATTCGTTGTCTTTGATCACCGCCCTTATGATTTATTTAATATTAAGTTAAACTTGAACTGATTAGTTTATCTTGAAACAAGGTATTAATTTCTTTAGATAGAAAAAGTAACATTTATTAGTTTGTTTACGATATTTTCTATAAGTATAATATTTTTTTTTAAGAATCATAAATTCTATAAATTCGATTTGCTATAAACCATATAAACTTAAAATTTGATTTTCCTATAAATATTTGTAAAGTGTCGTCACCATGGCTCCCCCCGAATTACAAATTAAAGGCATTCGCGCAGCTCTTAAACTTTTGCGTAAAGATATAGCACAGATTTATAATGTAGGTACAGCAAACATGGATTCTGCATTCAAGGCTATGTGTTCAACTGCGGATACATTGAAGGCTAGTTACATGAGTAAGTTTGAGGAGGGTCAGGCATTAGCAATTACCAACGAAAAAGACGCATTGTTTCCTACTGATGAGGACATCAAAGAGAGGGGTGAAATAAACGCTATGTATTATAAAATCGTTGAGATGCAACAAGAGAAACAAGCTCAACAGAATGAAACTTCACAATTATCGAGAAATTCTAACTCTTGTTCGTTCGGCCATTCAACTCACCGCAGGCTAGCTCGCATGGAGTTGCCTAAATTTACTGGAAAAATTCAGGAATGGCCAAAGTTCAAGCAGCTGTTCTTAAGCATGATACACACAAATAATGAGGTCCCAGTAATAGAGAGGTTTCATTATTTAACCACATCTCTCCAAGGGGAACCTTTGGCCCTGATAGCCCCATTTAGCTTGGATGAGACGAATTATCAGAAGGCATGGGACGCGTTAATAGAAAGGTATGACAATAAACGTTTACTTGCATCGTCATACGTCGATCGGATTTTGGAATTTTCTCCTCATAAAGGTAGCTCTACCCTTCAATCTTTACAAGACTTTATTAGAGCAGTGGCAGAAAACATAGCGGCTTTCCGATCAATCGATATACCCGACCAAGCAGATTTTTTATGGTTGACCTTGGCGCTCAAGAAACTTGATCCACAAACTAGACATGACTTTGAAGTGGAAGTAGTCACAATTGAATGGCCGACCTTTAAACAATTAGTAGATTTTGTTCAAGGTAGAAGTCGAGTAATGCAGCTCACAACTCCCAAGAACGTTAATCTTTCCAAGCCAAGGCCCAAGGCTAACATTCTCGCAACTACTTCCAAAACATCACCCGCAGTAAAACCACAAATCTGTTCTTGTCAACAAGTTCACCCTCTAGTGGAATGCCCGATTTTTAGAACCAAAACTCCGACAGAAAGGACAGCATTTCTGAGGAAAAAGAATGCCTGTTTTAATTGTCTAAGGGCAGGCCATAGGGTAGCGGCATGCCTTTCACCAGGTCGCTGCCGAGTTTGTAGAAATAAACACCATACCTGGGTCCATTTTGAGAAAAATTCAAACTCGAAACCTACCTTCAACACGGAATCTTCACCAACTCGAATCGAATCTTCTCCAACTGAGAAACAAAATTCTGAGCCTTCCTCATCTGCCCTGGTCGGTAGCGTTCTAGGACCCGCACAAGTACTCTTAGGTACCGCTATTGGACTCATTCACGATTCAGATAATAATCTTCAGCCTGTTCGTTGTTTGGTCGATTGTGGATCTCAATTTTCTCTTATGACGTCTAAATGTGCTAAAAGATTAGGACTTACCTGGCGTGCAACCTCTCATACACCTCTTGGACCAGGGGGTGTCCCAGTACCTAGAGTTAAAGGAAGGCTAAAATGTCGCATTCACTCTAGATTCAACCGAGATCAATATTTGGACGTCGAACCTTTGATTGTCGGCCATTTAACTGGAGATTTACCTACAACGCAACTTCAACCTATATATGGATCCGATGCACAGCCGTTTGCTGACCCCTTATTTTGGGAACCTCGAGAGATCGACATGCTTCTTGGTAGCGACTGTTTCATGCAAATTATAACGGGCAGCCCGGTCACTTTGAACAACAATTTTCGAGCCCTTCCAACCTTCTTTGGACTTGTTGTGATGGGAGGTGCTAATTTAGACTCAGTTTCGACCCTGCACTGTCATTGCCTACTAGAATCGCCTATCAATGAAGAGATGCATTCTAAATTCTGGTCGATAGAAGAAGTGGAGGCTTCGATTGATGACAGCAAAAACGATCCTTGCGAACAACATTTTTTGAAAACCCACGATCGAGATGCGACTGGAAGATATATTGTGGCCCTACCATTCAAAGAACCGCCAAAAGAAATACCAGAAGCTGAAACTTTTGCTCTTTCTCGGTTTAGAGGAATCGAAACCAGATTTAAACGAAACCATATCTTGCATAGTAAATATACAGACTTTATGAAGGAGTATGAGCAGCTAGGCCATATGACCAGAACAACTTTACCATCAGCCTACGTAATTCCACATCACCCAGTGTTTCGTCATGATGACCCACAAGCCAAAATTCGGGTTGTATTCGATGCTTCAGCTTCAACGGCAAAAGGATCTCTAAACAGTAAGCTCTATGTTGGTGCATAAGTCCAAAGGGACATCGCCGACATCATCTTGAATTTTAGACGATACAAGATCGCTGTAACTGCTGATTTAGTTAAAATGTACAGGCAGATTCTTGTAATTCCGGAGCATAGACGTTTCCAACACATATTATGGCGAGGGACAACTGAAGAGGCTATTCAAAAATACGAGTTAAACACAGTCACCTACGGCACAGCTTCAGCTCCATTTCAAGCAAATCGTGTTGTGAAACAATTATTCATTAAAATGAATGGCTGCATGTACCTTCCGAAGACAATCCTGCAGACGTAGCATCTCGAGGGATAGCGCCGCAGTTTCTTAAGGATGAGACACTATGGTGGGCGGGCCCACACTGGTCGCGTACACATCCTCTCATATTTCCTCAGCAACCTGAAATTTACAAGCATCAAGCACCTGAAGTAAAGCCTGGAACCATACTTACAGTCCACACTGATCTACCTGATACCTGTGATGCGACTCGTTCACCCATGATTATTACCTGGATGAAACGTCATTCATCGTATAATAAAGTGGTCAGATCATTCGCATATGTGTTGAGATTTGTTCACAATAGTAAGAGGCATAAGACCAAATTAAGTGGTCCGTTGAAGTTAAGGGAACTTGACAACTCACTTGAGGTACTAATAATCGCATCGCAACGTCACGAATTCAGCACAGAATTCCTATGGGAGGAAAACTTACGTTCTTCGAAGCGTCTCCTTATCCTGGCGGCCGTTTTAGAGGAGAAAGGTATTTTAAGAGTAGGAGGTCGCCTGCAAAATTCTGAGCTATCAGCGGAAGTAAAATCACCAATACTTCTTCCTGGAAAATGTAATCTTAAACATATTTCCCCTGTAAAATCGTGCGATTTTAGGTGGGCGGGATGTTGGCGACACTAGGATAGTAAAACCATATTAAAGTATATTTTAATTTTGTTTATTTTTTATTTTGACTCACTGAAGTAAGTGAGAAATGTAAATAGTGTAATACCTCAGTTCGGGTATATAAGAAACATTAAATGAGTGTCTACACTGCGCGCATGCGCCGTGTGATGCATGCGAGTCGACCAGAGGAAGTCAAGCTGTGAAGACGAGTGATATACGCCGGCCGGCTTTTGCGTAACCATTAAACTTTAAACAGATCCTATGGATAGGAGCAGGTCACGCCTAGTTTGATATTGAGTGAACTGTTTAGACTTATTTTCATGTGAGTGAGTGACTTTTAAACAAATAATAATAAAAGGATGTTTTTGTTTTATGTTGTACATTTGAGTTGATTTTCTTTTCTGTCCTCCTTATTTTTATACACAAACGTTGGTCCTCCGTAGTAAACTTGGAATTATTTTTATACACAAACACTTAATTATTTATAAACATTCGTATTGTATTTGAAAGTACGATACTTGAATTATTATGTAAAATGGACATTGAAATTTTAAATAACCATAGTTACAATAAAACATTAATAATGTAATTAATTTTCAAAACTTTTATCGCCAAAAGTTAGTTGAAATGTAGAAAAAAAATTTTAATTAAAGAATAATTTTTGTTTTAGTATTTCGTATGTGAGTATTAGTATCACTGCCCTCAGTCTTGAAGTTGTAGAAATCCTACGGTATATTTCATTCCAAAAATGCTCTATGGGATTAAGATCAGGTGACATAGACGGCCAATTCAATAGTTTTATTTTTTTTTTTTAAATATTGCATTGTTATTTTAGCTGTATGTTTATGATCATTATCTTGTTGAAATAAAAAATCCTGATTTAATCCCATAGAGCTATCAGATTTTTAAAAATTATTCTTTAAGATATCAAAGTACAAACGAGCAGTCATCTTACCATCAATCACATGCAATTGCCCCATACCGAACCACGAAAATAATATAATATGATTCAACTAACTTTTGGTGGATTACTTTTGAATGTAAAATCTTTGTTTATGTTTGGACAGTGCAAGAGATAAGAATCTCTCTTTCTTTCCTATGGGGTATTAAAGAGCACAGTGAGTTGAAATAAAAGCTGTATGATTTATGTTGCTTGGAAAAATGTTATTGACGACAGTCCTCTTTAAAATGAATGATTTATTTCAACTAACTTTTGGAGGGCACTGTATATATATATATACACACACACACACACATATATAATATATATATATATGCAATATTATATATATATATATATTATAATATTATGTGTGTATATATACACATAAGGTCAACTAATATTATTCGAAATAAATTCAGGAGTAGTTTGAAATACCTGGTATGATTTTGATTTATTTTTAGATATAACAAGATGGGGCTTGGATTCTCCAAGTGGAATAGCAGTGGATTGGATACATGACTTATTATTTTGGACCGATTCCGGTACAAGAAGGGTTGAAGTTTCTTCATTTGATGGGCAGAATCGCCACGTTCTTGTTTCTGATGATTTAGCCAAACCAAGAGCAATAGCAGTTCATCCGGGCGAGGCTTATGTTTTTTGGACTGACTGGGGTAAATAGAAGAAAATTAATTATTATCTAAATTAAACAGCAAAAAACCGGCACACCTGGAATTTTGTCGGTTTTTTCTTCCTTGTGCAAATAATTAAATTTTTTCTGTACGTGCCAAGTAAAGTATACATCATATAAGTTAACAGATTGAAAAACAAGAAATATCTGAATAGAAAAATAATTTTATTCACAAAAACTCCAAACTAGTATAAAATAATAAAATATTCTTCGGCAATTTTTCTTCATTAAATTTCTGTTATTATTTTTATTTTATTTTTTCGATAACGGGTGATTCCTTCCCTTGCTTGTATCCCTTGGCATGCTGCTGATTAAGCTGGCAACTCTTTCCTGTTCGATGCTGTCCCATTCTTCCACTAGTACTGTTCTGAGGTGTTGAAGGTCCATTGGAAGATCGAGTCGCCTTCGGATGCACCTCCTTACCTCATCCCACAGGTATTCTATGGAATTGAGGTCGGAGCTGTAGGCTGGCCACTGTAGGCCACTGAGTATACCGACTTCATTAAGATAGTAGGTAACCACATTTGCAACATGTAGCCATGCGCTGACATGCATTAACATGAAATCATCGCCTATGAAAGGGGCGAATGGCACTACATACTCTTCCAGAATTTCGGATATGTATCTATGCAGTTAGATTCCTTCTCTGGAACAATGGAGATCAGTCTTCGCCACTACAGTGATCCCACCCCTAACCATTACAGACCCATCACTGTAAGGTACCCTTTCGGAGATATTGCATGGTGCAAATCGCTGTCCTGGCCTTCTCCACACTTAACCTGATGATCTGAAGCAAATAGTGAAAATCTCGATTCGTCTGAAGACAGTACTTGAGCCCAGTCGTTTACTCGCTGAGTGTTCCCGAGCAAACATAAGACGAGATGCCCGGTGTGTTGGGGTGAGCTGAACTCCCGTAACTGGGGCCCTTGATTGAAGGTGAACTTCATGAAGCCGCCTCCGCACCACATTATGGATGTATGCACATTGATATTCACATTTCGGGCAATTCGAAGCCTTTGATTGGTCTCCACGGCTGTCTGAAAGTGATTTCTTAACGTCTGCATCACAATAAATCTATCGTCAGCGGGAAGAGTCGCTCTGGGCCGACCTGAACCTCCTGGTTGTTACCAGTCTCCCTGTACCTCTGGATTGCCCTGCGAACGTTGGTTTCTGGTAGCCCTAAAGACCTAGCCACAAAACGCTGGCTTCTCCCATCCTCTATCAATCGTAGAGGATTGTTTCGGTGGGTAAAACCATTCTAAACAACAAACAAGATAAGAAGAAAAAAAAATGGCTTTAAAAAAAAAGGTGCGAAAATGAACATGAATGTAAAAATGATACGTTTCTACACAATAACTGCAGATGAACTAAAGTGGAAATCATTAATATTCCTAGGGCAATAAAGGACTTTGTACGAGATTATTGATATGAAAGTCATTCTAGCCGTTACCTAACCAGACCAAAACAAACAATATGCTCTGAATGTAATTTAAATACATATTTATAGAAAAAAAAATAGGGTTATTTTTATTATAGCTGTTATAGGGGTTATTATAGCTGTTTAGTTTATATTGATATTTTTATACTATATATCCTTGCTTTAAATCCTTAGGAACCAAGCCGAAGATTGAACGAATTGAAATGGATGGTTCGAACAGAATAGCGATCATTAAAGAATCAGTTCAATGGCCTAATGGGTTATGTATTGATTATCCAGCAAATCAAATTTATTGGGCAGATGCCAAACATCATGTTATAGAAAGTGCTGAATTAGATGGCACTGCAAGGAGAAAAGTATGAGAGACATGAACTATTTTTAAACACCAATCTTTTATTATGGTGTAATAAAACTAATTATTGGATTTGAATAGGTCATAACTAAAGGCTTACCACACCCATTTGGAGTTACTCTTTTTGAAGATGCTATTTATTGGACTGATTGGCACACAAAAAGCATATCTACTGCTAACAAAGTCACTGGAACAGGTTTTATGACCATTCATGGGCAACTGCATTTCCCAATGGATATTCATAGGTATTCACATTATATTTAAATATTATAAGAAAAATTATTCATTATTACTTTTTAGTGTCAGTATTGTTCTAAGAGAAGTTTAACTACCATTCCTTGTAATCTTTTTATTTACAATTGAATAATCTTAACTCATTTTAAACTTTCAGTATTTTTGGACTGTAGCAAATAATACTAATAAGTGGTTAAGGCTTCAAGACACAGTCAAATATTTCCTATTTTATTTTAATAAAATAATTTTTTTCAGTTTTTTTTTTGTCTTTCTTTAACTGAAGTATTTGGTTTTCATGAAGTATTGGAACAACAATAACTACATGCATTGAATTAATTCCTTTTATGTATATAATTTGTATATTAAATATTGTTATACAAATAGACAACACTGTAAAATAACCATTGAGATTATGTTGGCATATGCCTTTTGTTATGTTGTGTTCAGCCATAGTGCAGTTGGCGTCTGACTTTATATGTGTCACGACAATTTGTGGATAGCTTGTGTCTGTCTGTCAATATGTTTATATAGTTATGTGTATCCAATAAACCTGTGCCTGTACAGTAATAACTTGTACTTTTATTGTTCCCCTGCACTCACTTTTTATTCTCTCTGTTGTTTGAATATCTTAGTGTAGTAAGAGATGACAAGGAACTCCCTGTATTATTTCTACAATTGCTTTTTGACTGAACAAGGGTATAAATTATAATTCTATTATATTTTATAATAGATTGTTTGATATTTATTCATTATTTCTAGTTACCAAAAGGTTATGGGTCCAGTGTAGCTTTGTGCAAGTTATTTTTGTTATGCCAAAGCCAGATTTTGTTTTGGTTTGAACATAACTTTTTGGACACACGCTAGCGGTTAGATCAGTTAAGATATAACTTATAATCATCATTTTCTCTTTTCTCCATTTCCTTTTGTTCCTTCATACTCATACCACCTTTCACCAATTAACATACAATTCACTGTATTTTGTAAATAAAACTTATACAATCTTTACTTTTCTACCATTTTTCTTATATTATCATTTGTATTACATAAAAATTGCATACTCATATAAAAATCATTGTTTATACAATATTTCATTCATTAATTTTTCATCTTAACTTTTGCAATTAAATGTTTGTTATTTTACAATTATACAATTTTCTAATACAGTTTATCAATTGTAATCTTTCTGAGCTCATGGAAAATTAACTTGCTTCCCAGTGTTACAAAAATTACCATAATTTTTCTATCTCAATTCGATGTATTGGTATATTAATTATTCATGCTCACTGTCGTCTATTTGTATTTCACCATCTCTATTAGATTAATTAGTATTACTTTCTTTATTCTTGTTACATTATTTTTATTTGTATTGCTTTATCTTTATTACATTTTGTATTACCTTCTTTTGCATCACTTAGTTATTAATATTTTACATTTATTCTCCTTGCTCAGAATCTACCTCCCCCCATCTGTATGCTCCATCACTCAGATACCTTGATGCTTACGTATTTTTATTTTAATTGTCTTAATTTTGCATATTTAGCCCTGTGGATCGTAACATTGGCTCTCCAATAAACACTTCTCCCTACTTAAGAGCAATTTTTTTTTACCTCCCCCCATTTTCTTCCTCATGTTAATAAACATTTTATTCTGAAAATTAAGGAGAAAAAAAACTAATTCCATTGAAACCAAAGTTATAGCAATAGGTAGAGCTTTGGTATTTGATTTTCATTATCAGGTACCTTAATAGTCATGAATGCCATTTAAAGAATTCTCATTTTGTATGCAGGTGGGAAATCTTAGTGTAGTAAGAGATGGCAAGGAACTTCCTGTATTATTTCTACTATTGCTTTTTAACTGAACAAGGGTATACATTATTATTCTGTTATATTTTATAATAGATTGTTTGATGTTTATTCATTATTTCTAGTTACCACTCTCAAAGGCAGCCAAGTTATAAAAACCATTGTGGAAACAATAATGGTGGATGTTCACATCTTTGTCTTCCAAATATAAAGTCTTTTCAATGTCTCTGTCCACTTGGGCTTAAAATTATATCTGATAAGTAAGTTTGCTGTTATTGTCTTATAAATAAAACCTTCAAGCAATATAACAAACTGTAACTATCTTTTATTTTAGTCGGACTTGTGATACAACCACAGATCACATGTTATTGTTTGCAAGAAAAAAAGATTTGAGGTTAAGATCTCTTCAGCCAGGAACACAAATGTACAATGCAGTGATACCAGTGGATGGAATCAAGTCAGTGGCAGCACTAGCTTGGGACGGTGTTACTAACACAGTATTTTGGACTGATAGCACATCTAGTAGAATATCATCGGCAAAAGTGAATGGAAAAGACCAAAAAGAAATCATTGACAACAATTTAGGTGAGTTGTTTCTTTAAATCATAATTTAAAACCTTGGCTGTTGTGACAGTCATACAAACTGAACGGTAGCAGTTTTCAATTGAAATTTCCAACAATAAAACCTTGTATATTGTTGTTATTTTAAACTAATAATTATGTAATTCACTACTTTTTAGGAGGATAAAAATCATCAATAATTTTTTATGATTGCATTGCCTAAAGCAAAAAATATGACATTATTGAATAGAAAAAAATATGTAATTATTGAATGTGTCGCTAATATACAGAAGAATACAGTAATGTTTTTGTATCCCTAAAAATAATGATTTTCATTCACATTAGTTTCCCATGGGAATCATGGCATTTTTTTTATGCTATAGAATACTTAGCTTTTCCTCCTACGATTCAAATTCATTATTATTCACTAATTTTTAACTACTTAACAATTGTTTTCAAATTTCATCAAAAATTTATTTTAGGAAACATAAATTGTTCACATCATTAGGCGTCCTTTATAAAATAAATTAATTTAATACCTATAAAAAGTATTCTGCAAAGTAAAGTGAAACAGAGTCGAAATCACGCATTACCCCCATCTAGTGGATATTTGTGGCAACTAAATCTTCAATCAAGAGATAGACTTGTTGTTTTTTCCCCACCTTTTGTTTTTCCAAGCTCTTCTGCTTTTAGCTTCCTTCCTAGATAGTTGCCTATTTTGCTCTTCATGTTCTAGGCCTTTGCCTTCCACATTTGTTCAAGGCAGTTGCCTTCCACTTTTTCATTCTTTATGGTTTTCCATTTAAAACGACTTTTATTTGCCTTTTACTTGCAAAAAAGTGTAAATTCATCCAGAAGATTTCTCAACCGATTGGTTCAACAGCTCGAAAAGCATCCCATGCTTTCTCTGGTCAGACAAATGCATTTGGAAGCCCAGGGAGGTTTTACCGGCACAACTTTATAATCTACACCTTTGGTAAGTCAATTTTATTTTAGTTGGTTTAGATTTCTTCTAACTATTTTTCCTCTACAATTGCGAATCTTTTTTCAAATGATCCTACCCAGAGCATAATTTTTATTCAGACGAAGTCACGTTTTTTTTTTTTTTTTTTTTTTTTTTTTTTTTTTTTTTTTTATTATGGCTTTAAGACTTAATTTCAAAGTCCTATTTTGCCAGCAAACTGTGATAGTTTAAATGTTAAAGTCTTATTTTTGTTTTCCTAAGGAATTTTATAATCTGACTAAGTCCTTCTCTGTCCTGTCCCTTTAATTTTTCTGGTATACTGAGGGCCGACCCCTCGATATGTTTCTTCCTCTCATTGTTGAATCTCTTGCAGGACATCACCACGTGTAGAGGATCCTCGACCTCACCGCAGATCTCACAATTTGGTGTCGCCTTTATTTTCATCAGATTTAAAAATTTGCTGGTATTACCATGGTTAGTTCTTAATCTAATCAGGTTAGTCACCTCACTTCTCTTTAAAGCTATTCCAATCGAAACGAACCATGGTTTTAAAGCAATTTTTGGTAGGATTAAATAGTGATCCTTCCCCTTACTCTGGGACTCCCAATCATATAATCCCTGCCATTCTTTCACAATTGTAGCACTCAAAAAGCGCAAGGTATAGATTTTAGGAATTTTAATATTAAGCCTTTTTGCTTTGGTAGTGTTTCGCGCAATTTGATCTGCAGTTTCATTTCCGCTAATACCTACATGTCCTGGTACCCACTGGAAATAATATTTATTGTTGGAAGAGGCAATTGAATTTAAAATGTTTAGTAGAATGTAATTGGTGATTGAGTGTCTGTGTACGTTTTGTAAGCATTGGCAGACGGAGGCCGAGTCTGTGAGGATAACAATTTTACTATTTTTATAAGTGGAGTTGCTATGTTCTGTAGCCTTGAAAACAGCAAGAAGTTCTGCATGGAAGATACTGAATTTATTTGGGATGGAGTAAGACAGATTGATCATTTTTTGTGGATCATAGACGGCTATTGAGCATGTATTGATGGTTTTGGAGGCGTCAGTATAAATTTTAATATGGCTGTGGTATCTGTCATTTATTTCACTGAGGGTGTGGAGTTTTAGTAAATATGGAGGTAATGAGTTTTTGTTATTTATATTTGGCAATTTATATTGGCTGTAGTAAAGAATTAAGGATTTCGGGATATGTGTACAAAGGTCTAGAGGACCATGGGAAATATGAATTGTTTTGAGTATGTGTTTTGACTCCAGCCAGCAGCTTTTTAAATTTGGCATAAATATTTTTCCCTCCAGGATATTGTTACTCGTGAAATTTGACTGGTTGGAGTAAATTTTGAATAAGGATTTTGTTGTCAACCATTTCCTACGCAAAGGGAGAGGGATTTCGCCAGCTTCGGCTAACAGGGCGTTTGTTGGTGTTGTTTTGAAAGCTCCGATACATATCCGTAAGGCTAAATTTTGAATTGTATTTAATTTGTTAATTAACGGAGATTTAGTTTCTTGATAGATTATGCAAGCATAATCGATAATTGACCGTACTATGGATTTGTATAATGTAATCATATTAGAAGGATGTGTGCCCCAAGACACGCCTGCAAGAGATTTTAGGATGGTTAAGTTTTTTCGTGATTTGTTGTATGTGTTAATGATGCGGTCCCGGAAATTAAGTTTATAGTCTAATATTACCCCTAAAAATTTTATTTTATTTACTGGCTCGATGGTGTAATTGTCAAAATGAATTTTGAAGTCATTAATGTTAATTTTTCTTTTCCGGGTAAAAGGGATCAAGCATGATTTCCCGGGATTGATTTTTAAGTTAATGTTACTGAAAGAGTTAATTGAGGTTAATAGAGCTTTTTCCATGATGAGCTTTCCCTCGTTGGCGGATTTAACTATGCTGTAAAGTATGAAATCGTCTGCGTACTGGATCATCCTGCAATTTGGAGGAGTGTTGTTAATTATTCTAGATGTATATATATTAAATAGAATGGGACTGAGGCTATCTCCTTGAGGTAGGCCATTAAACGAATCATAGGATACCGGTCCTTCATCTGTACGAATGATGTAGGTCTGGTAAGATAAATAATTGATTATCCAGTTTGTGATGAGCTGAGGTATCCCTACTTCTACTAAAATGGATTTGAGCGTGTTTATTTTGACGTTGTCATAGGCTTTTTCAATATCTAGCACTGCAGCCAATAAAATTTTTTTCTCGTGGAAAGCACGACCAATCTCATTTGTTAGCGACAACAAACAGTTCGTGGTAGACCTGTTTTTCCTGAAACCATAGCATTCATTGTTGAGAATTTTATTTTTTTCCAAAAACCACTCGAGCCTTGCTTTAACAATGTTATTAAAAACTTTAGCCAAGCATGATATAAGGGCTATAGGTCTGTAGGATTCTACTAGCTCGGGATCTTTTCCAGGTTTAAGAATGGGAAATATTAGGATATTTCTCCAGGCTGTGGGAACTTTGGAGCTGCGCCACGTGTAATTGAAGGCCTGCAATAGCTTAAGTTTGATAATCCAAGGAGCAAGACTTATCATTTCATAATTGATTTCGTCGAGGCCGGGTGCTGTTCCTTTGCGCCCAGCAAGAGCTGCTTCAAATTCTCTTTCATTAAATGGTTGATTTAAGATGTCAGATTCGTCTATACCGCCGTATTGTTGGTGTTGTCGAGGTTCGAAAATATGACATAATCTTTCTATGAATGTGACAGCCAGATTTTTGTTAGTTGTAATATGGTTTACCTTCGCTATATACCTCCCCCTTAGGCATGAGATTTTGTTCCACATTGTTCCATAGTCATGGGGATTAATGTTTGTAAAGTTTTGCAAGGAGTCTCTTTTTGCTTTCTTTATTAAGGATTTGCATTTGTTGATTTTCGCCCTCATGTTTTTGTGGTTTTCGATAGTCATATTAGAGCAATATGTTTTGATAGCTGTTTTCTTTTCTTTATATGCTTTAGCTATTTCCTCGTTCCACCAGCATTTGGGATTGAAGTTCTGATTTTTGTTTGGATGAGATCGAGGTATAGAGGACTCTCCAGCATGGTTCAGAATAGATGTCAATTCTTCGATAGTGGTTAAGTCTCTATTAATTAGTTCTAGGCTAGAATTATTTAATATGTCGGTATATTTTTCCAAGTTAAGTTTTTTATAGTTTCTTTTGCAGTACATTTTTCCGGAAAAATTCATAGCTTTCATTTCAATTACTATGACTTTATGGTCACTGCCCAAAGTTTCATGTAGAGCTTCTCAAGAAAATTTGTGACTAATGTATGAACTACAAAAGGTTAAATCTACGATACTAGGATTTTGCCCTGGTCGTGGTAATCTTGTTATTACACCAGGGTCATTTATAAGGCTTAAAGAGGATTTTTGTAACTCCTGGAAAATCATGTCGCCTCTAGGTGTATCCACAAAGCTTCCGAAATAAGTAGAGTGAGCGTTTAGGTCTCCCCCCATAATTACGCAGTACTCAGATTTTGGAAAAGTGGATTCGATCGAAAACAGAAGGTTTATGTTATTTAGAGTGATTTTAGCCGAGGGTGGTATATAAACTGATATAACTATCAATTTGGGTCTGGTGTTAACCACTTTGATACCTATAGCTTCGATATTTCCAAGATTGGGTAATGTTATTTTTTCGAAATTCAGTGAGGTATGTAAGAAGATTCCGACACCGCCGTATGAATCGCGGCGATTTTTTTTTATGATGTGGTAGTTATTTGTGTGGTATGTTTTCTGGTTATTGAACCACGTTTCTTGTAGAAGGGCACTGTGGATTTTTTTAATATTTAAATAATTTATGATTTCCTGAAATTTATTGTTAACACTACGGCAATTGTGCTGAAGTATTTTTAATTTATTTATACCAAAATGTTTATATTGTTGAACCATTTAGTATATTAGGTAGAATAAGTTAATTGATAAAAGGTTGGGAGCTATTGTAGATGTAGTGTATTAAAATGCACATAATTGAGTTGCTATTATATGAAATATGTGTGAGTTAAGATATCTTAAAATAATATATGCAATAAAATAAGAAAAGGGAAATTGATAAATTATTAGAAAAGGAAAACTTAGGGGTTTTGATTGATTTTGCATAATTGTCCTATTTGATTGATAATTTGTTGGTTTTCTTGAACAAAGTTGAAAAATGTTTGTCCTATAACATTAACTGTCTCTTGTTCGTTCTCAGTATTTTTAATTTTGTTAATCAGTGAGTTTAGCATATTTATATATTTAGAATCGGATGAAATCTTATGTGGATTTTCAAATTCAAATGGTTTGACAGTTTTTTTGGATTCTGGTGTATATTCGGGGGAAATTTCCTGGAAAGCCTCTTTTCTTGTTCGTTTGGGAATTTCTTTAAAGTCGCCTGAAACTAGTTTTCTTGGTTTTTTGAAAGAAAATTCTTTAGAGCCATGTGATGTACTCTCGGAATAATTTTCTTCCACTAATGAGGGAAAATCTAAAATTTCGAATCTGTTAGACACTGTTGTAGGTACGAGGCTAGCGGCATCACGATAACTTATAGGTTTAGTTGCCATTATCTCTTTGATTTTACGTTGCCGTTCGGTTTCGGGACACGTTTTATCATTTGGTGTATGTGCTTTAAAACAGTAAATACATTTAGTTGATTTGTCACAAGTTTCACTGATATGATCTTTGCTACCACAATTTTTGCAGCGGGGTTTACCTCTACATTTGTCCTTTAAATGACCATATCTAAGACATTTTTCACAAAAAAGAGATCTAAAAATATATGGGTATACCTTCCTTGGGGCTAGAAATAGTGTTATGTTATCCGGTAAGCGTTGGGAGTGAAAAGTCACCTGGACGGATGATGTCGGAACTTTAGTCAGGCCGTTAGCCTCTTTTATAGTTCTAAAAAATCTCCGAACTGCAATGACTTTGTCGGTTGAAATAAGATTAGATATAATTTCATTCTCAGTCATGCCTACAGGAATGTCACGAATGACACCGTGTTTTATTACGAATTGGCGTGGAATATACGCTTTTAACCTGTTAGTGGCGAGTAGTGAATTTTCTAGAAATCTATTAGCGAAATCAGGGCTTTTAAAATTTATTTCGATTTGATTTTTATTTTTCCTTTTAACTGTACTAACGTGGTTACTACTAAGACCAAGGAGTTTCCCTATTTTCATGTCGTGAAAGCATTCTGACTTGTCGTTATCATCTTTCTCGACTATGACTACATAAGGACCCTTAAAAAATGTCAAAAATTTGGGAGTAAATGATTTTCTATGATTATTGACATCACTAGTGCCTTCATTGGTGTAATTTTCATCGGGTGGTTTTACCTTTACTTCTACATCTATATTCGTCATTTTTAGTAAATAAATTAAAATAAAATAAAATAGTTAGTAGTGCATAATAACAGTAAAACAAAGGAATAACAAGAGAAATAGGTTAGTAAATAGATGAAAGGGTAGGTCTGGCCTGTTTATCTGCAAGACTAATCCTGGCGGTGTTTTATCAGAGAGCTTCTAGGAATTAGATGTGCACTACACGAAAGCCGGAACACAACAGGAAGTCACGTTTCGTTTCGAATTAGAAAAAGGTAACCTACGAGCTTTGACTCAAAAATTTGGTCTTTGCTGCCGGATTTGTCTTAAGCACCTTCAAACGTTATTTCGTTTCCTGTTCTTTCAAGTTACCGTGAGTTCTTGATCTGACAAACCAAAATTTGCAATTTCACAATCTTGAACAAGGTATTCGCAATTTTAGAGGGATTTAGTTTTCGCCTTTTGCAAGTAAAAACCATTTATTTCGTTCTAATAATTATTTCATTAATTTTGACATTAAAAAATTTTAAAAATTTTCCAACTTTTCGTTGAGTTTTCTATTTTCAATAATCTGCGTATTAACAACCCATGCTAAAGGCAGAAATTTTTGTTAACTTATTTCCATAAGATTACTGTTGCTGTGGTCTTATGGCACAAGGTACAACTATTAAGCTTAAGCTTAAAACAATTTCATACTCATTTTATTTGAAAATTTTCCAACTTTTCGTCGAGTTTTCTATTTTCAATAATCTGCTTATTAACAATCCATGCTAAAGGCAGAAATTTTTGTTAACCTATTTCAATAAATTTATTGTTGCTGTGGTCTTACGGCACAAGGTACAACTATTAAGCTTAAACTTAAAATAATTTCATACTCATTTTATTTGAAAATTTTCCAACTTTTCGTACTCATATCCCCCCTATTTTGAATTTTTCTCGACATCTTTTTCACATTGAATATTTAATCAAAGTAATTAAGTTTTCATACGTTTTCTTTTCGTTATAACGACAAAAGGGATTTGAGAATTTTTCATTTATTTAATAATTACCATTTTACTTATAAATTTAAACGTTTTATTATAATTAGTTTTTCAATTAGTTTCACTTACATTTTAAGTTCAACTTTTTTTTTTTTTTGCTTTCTTGTATATCTCTGGATTTATTTTTTTATTTCTAAAGACTGTAAAGGTAACCAATTTTCATTATGCCCACTCATGATAAAAACCTTGTGATTCAAGCTCAACAGCTTCGAAGAGAGAAACAATTTTTGCCGATATTACGAATAGGTTGGATCAGATAAAATCTTCCAATGTTTCTGACAGTTCTACTGTAAAAGCTTATTATGAGGACTTGTCTTCTCTTCAAACCAAATTTGAAGCAGCAAACGACAAAATTAATGACCTCAATGCTCTCTTAGCGAAACAAAATTTTGTTGATACTCAAGCCTCTGCAATTGCTTTTAACAACATTTTACTTGAAACTAAAGCAAAATATTTACAGTTAAAAAGGGAACCAACCCATTTCAACCCCTACACCAGTCATTAATGCCACTCAGAGTTCTCAAGGTAATTTTTTGTTACCTCCACCAATTCAATTACCGAGTTTTTCAGATGATATTGAAAAATGACCAGAATTTTTTTCTCTCTTTCAGTCCCTTGTTCACAGCAACCCGTCTCCCACCCCCATTCAGCATTTTCATTTCCTACGGACAAATTTAAGTGGTAGTGCCCTTTCCGTTATTGCAAATTTTCAACTCACAATAGAGAATTACGAACTTGCTTTTACAGCTCTGGTAAATAGATATCAGGAACCACGCAGAACAGCTCAAGCGTATTTAAATGAAATTCTCCAATTCAAGCCTATTAATTCCAGTTCGTTAAATAATTTGAAGCATTTTCTCGAAACACATAAAATTCAGTTCAGGCTATAAAACCGTTGCCTATTGACGACCTTGCCAACTTCATTTTATTAACCTTGTCATTGAATAATCTCGATGCTCGTACTTTTAAAGCATTTGAAGATTTGCATTGTTCAAAAACGGTTCCGCTATTTGATGATTTATTCAAATTTGTTACACGACAAATCAAAACAGAAATAATTTCTCCCCCTAACACTCATTCTAGGAATTCTAAAGTATATTCTCTCATTGCTAACAGTAGTTCTTTTTCTTTAGCAGAATCAAATAAAACTCGTGCTGTGGAATCGAATTCTTCTAATTTCAAATGCATATTTCGTCGAAAGACACACTCTCTGTCTTCCTGTTCTGCGTTTTTTCCTCTCAGTCGAGATCAAAAAATCGATCTTCTCAAGAAGCACAATCATTGTTTCAATTGTTTGGACCCTCACTTGAAAATCAATTGTAAATCCACGTTCACATGCCGTAAATGTAATTCTCACGATCACCACATGCTTTTGCATTCCTCTCAAGTTGTAAATTCAAATTCACATTTGAACTCCACGCCTAATCGCGCATCAGAACATGTCAATCGTACATCCAGTTAACAATCAACCTCTTCCGCTGATCAATCACAAGTTGATTCCTGAATGTCTTTCAGTTGCATTACTTCCGGTAACCAAGTAACTTCACTTTATGTACTTTTCATGTGCGTATTTTTGATTCACAAATAGGTTTCGTCCCCGTCCGAGGGGTCATTGACCCTGGATCGCAACTTTTGTTTATCTCAAAGCGTCTTTTTGACCAGTTGAGTCAAAAAATGCGCAATCTACCCATTACTGTTTCAGGGATTGGTGGATATGTTTCGATCTCTCCTGGCACTGTTTTGTGTGACATTTTCTCAAGGCTTTCTCAGAGCCACATTCTCGTCAACCCATCCGTGGTTCCTCAGATAACTAATCATTTGCCTTCTAAAAGTCTTACCGTAGATGTTGCTCGTGCTTTCGAACATTTGCGTTTGGCTGATCCTGATTTTCATCGATCGGACAAAATTGACCTCGTGCTAGGTGCCGATGTCTACCCGCAATTATTACTGCCTCAACCTTTTATTCCTAGCTCTATCGGTCCAATCACTATTAATACTATTGTTGGTTGGACAATCATAGGTCCTATCCAAACCTTATCTCGAAATCAGCCAACCACTTAATTATTTTTCGCTTGTCAAATTTCCCAAGATCTCCACAAGTTTTGGAAATTGAGAATATGGTTACTCCCACTCCTCAAGCCCTCTTGACGTTATTGCCGAGCAGCATTTCATCGCCACTCACAAGCGAAATGATGATGGCCGATTCTCTGTTGCTCTTCCTGTTAAACCAGATGCAACTCATTTAGCTAGTAACCAAAAGGTTGCACGCTACTCGCTCACTCAACTCATCAAACGTCTCGATAAGACTCCCTCGCTTAAATTGGAATACAACCAATTGCTTTGCGAATGTTTGGATTTGGGCCACATGTCCGCTCCCATGCGAGCTACTTCATACGTTATTTCTCATCATGTTGTCACGAAGCTTACCAATCAAGGAAGCAAAATACGAAGCTTACCAATCAAGGAAGCAAAATACGAAGCTTACCAATCAAGGAAGCAAAATACGAAGCTTACCAATCAAGGAAGCAAAATACGTGTTGTTTTCAATTCGTCTAGCCCAGACTCAACTGGACTTTCACTCAATGATCATTTGATCAAAGGACCCAAATCACAGCTAGATGTTTCCAATATACTACTCAACTTTCGATTCCCCCGAATCTCTTTATGCTGTGACATTAGGCAAATGTACCGGCAAGTTTTAGTTCATGAGCAAGATCGTCATATGCAGCACATTTATTGGAAACCAGAAGCTCCTGCTACCGTGCAGGAAGCCGAGCTCAACACCATGACTTAAGAAACTAAAAACCTCCTTAAAGATCGTATTACCCTACACAAATGCTTCATTTCCTCCCATAACCTAACCGCTTCAAAACTCTCCGAACACGCCCTATCTTTAAACCTCATTTTCGACTTTGGAAATACGTCTATCCTAGCTTCTGTTCCCAATTATAATTGCTATATATTGTCGGCACTGATGCGGGCGGCAAACATGAAAGGGAATATGTTTTGGACAAAGAACAGACCTTTTGGTCCCCTTATGGAGCTATAGTCGAAGATGGTGGAGAAAGAGGAAAAGGGGGGGGGCAAGCTACTACTAAAACTAGGCTGAAGCACTCTTGAGATAGACACAGAGAAGGAAGGTGGTACTCTGGAGACGTTCAGCAAGGAGGAGAGATCTTGCGGAAGAAGGAGCCGGAGAACAACGCGGACCGAGAAGATGAAGTCCCCGGAGGCGACAAGAAGAAGAACGACCTGTAACCCAATCTACACCTGTTCACAGATAAGTTTAATTTATTTCCTGTGAGGCATTTTATGGCAACCCTTTTTATCTATTAAAATCTGATTCATTAACCTTGTTTAAAATTGAATAAATAAACGATCCTTATTGTAATTCTTTTGGTGCTTACATACCCCTGATAAACTATTTATTTATAAATAATATGTTGAAGGTATAATAGATGAGTAAATTGGTAAACACAAGAACAGACCTTTGGAAAGGAACCCGATTAAGATTAAGGCATATAAATAATAATTTGAGTACTCATCCTAAATGAGACTCTGGCATCCCAAATATCAATATGCTGATACATCAATGTTTTGTGCGGGTGTCTTTTTTAACACTAGATATACCAGCTGTTTACGTATACCTATTTGTACCAAACCAGTCAAAATGACAGGTGCATTAGAAATAAGGCTTATTGTGGTTTCCAGTCTATATTTACTCTTAAAAAGGATAAAAATAAAGTTGAACAATATTAAGTATAATAGATAAATGGATTTATAGACATTGACAAATAACAAAACATTTAATTGTTTCCAGTTTGTAGCTCACAATTTCTACATGTGTAGATTTTGCTGCGTGTACACTTTCCGCATAGACTTTTTTTGCATTTATTGCAAATATTTGTAGTTTTATTGTTATTGCAATATCCTATTCGCTTTAGTCTCAGCAATTTGGGATAAATTTATTGAAAACACTAATAATTGCTTCAAACCGGGAGCTTATATTACCGTCGATGAGCAACTATTTCCATCAAAGGCCAGATGCAGGTTTACTCAATATATGCCAAACAAACCTCAAAAATTTGGCATAAAATTTTGGTTAGCGTCCGATGTAGAGACGAAATATGTGGTAAATGGTTTTCCGTATTTAGGAAAAGACGAGACACGAAATGCATCAACCCCCCTAAGCGAATTTGTCGTGATGAAACTTCTTGAACCATATATCATGAAAGGTAGAGCTGTAACAACTGATAATTTTTTTACAAGTATTCCTTTAGTGTTAAAATAAATGACGATTACGAAAGATACAAAAGACGCTTCTGTGCTATATGTACTGCAACGGTCTCATGATTCTCCCAAAATCATACATTTTTTCATAAAAACACAACCTGTCATTTTGACTGGTACTGGTATAAATGTCAATAACAAAAATTATATTTGTTACTAATGTATAAAAAATAACATTAACTTTATAAAACGTGTTCTCTAATTATAGCAACAAAAGTCATAAATTCATTTGTGAAAAAAAAAGTTTTACTTTGTAGGAATTTTGAATTGAAATTGCACGACCAGTCTAAATGACTAAATCTAGTGTTAAAGTTGTCCTGTTTTTTTTTTTTTATTGGGAGAGTTTCCGGCTGAGCCCGGTGCAGACCTTCTCTCTCTCTTCTGTAGGCTTCGTCTTTTTAAATACTGTGAGTCCGTCTCACTTATTTCAGAGAAATGAGTCTCTTCCTCCGACACATCACTACACGAATTGTCAACATCCATTGTCTATTAATTAATAATAAAAGAAGAGAAAGAAAAAAAAATATAAATATATACCTACACATAAAGATATATATATAAATAATTAAAAATAAAATCTTAACCCTAAATTATATACATACATCTTGTACTAAACATAATAATTAAATTAAATTAATTGATTTAAAAAAAAAAGTTGTCTCTCGTGTGATTCGATCGGAGGATCGGAAGAGCCACGTACCAAGCCTTGGCCTTGAACTTGTGGCGACTATGCTAAGTCCTGTAAGGATTAGTTGCCACGTTGCTGCCTTAACAAACGCCCACCAGTTAATAAATGTCTATTTATAATAGTCACTCACCTCACAATCCTTGATTAATATAGGTTCATATTGTTAATAAACTATATTCCTACACATTTTCAGTTGTTGCTGTTCAATTGTTCATGTATAAATAGTAACAAATGCGGAGCGTTATTAACAGTGAACTGTGTATGCGGCCATGACACTTGATACTTGGTAAATAATAGTTTGCTTTCGACAAGTAAAGTAGAAATGCCAGATGGCCAATGTGAAATAGGAGACACTTCGGTGGAAGAAGATTTCAAAGAGGACAGTCCTAAATCTAGAAATAATCTTGAAATGATCGCAGATAAATTTGTATGAAGAATCTTTTAAGGAATTTGTGTCTCTAATCTTTAAACACAGAAGTTTAAATTTTAAGTCGCCACATCTAGAAAAGAATCAAGGAAAAAATCAAAGAAGAAATGTAAAAGTGCAAGACGTGTGTCAAGTATACTTTCTTTTCTGGTTTATACCCCAACGAAAACAATTAACTTCAAATAGTTTACACTGCATTTTTTATAAGAGAAAAGGGTATGGATTATATAATCATGGTATGGGAAATATAAATAAAATAAGAATATAAGTTTTGATAATGTTTGGGCTAAACACGAAGAATGATAAGGTAGCACACAATGTTTTATTTGGGACTGCAGGCAATTATCCGTAGCACACAATGTTTTATTTGGGACTGCAGATGTCCGAAAGTATCTCAGGGGCAACTGAAGAAAAATATTAAGGTCTGTACTGCCGGATGGATTATTGTTTAATGAAAAGGAATGTCTCTTGATTTTAGATATTGGTTAGGAGTAGTTGAGTATTTTTAAATGACAAAACGATTCGAAAATTGTCTATAAATAAGAATAGTCAACTGTTTTGTAAATAATATAAATAATATTAGAAATTGTTATTAATAAATTATAAAATTTAAATATTTTTGGACGCCATAAAATGCAAGACCATAAAAATATGTAAAAGGTATAGTAAGTGGTTAGGGCGAGCAGGTATAACTTATATAGGTCACACTCACACGTGCATAGGCGGCATTCGCCTCTACAAATGGTAATGTAGTTCAAACGAACCCGCTATACAGGTTGTGAAATATTTTAGCCAAGGGTTGTGGACATTATCAGGTACCATAAGGGTACACTTGCTAGTAGGGAATGCAATACCGTTAAAAATTTTCGACACCGGTATTTCGGTATTTTCGCTTTTAGAACTGGTAATACCGGTAAAATACCAGTATTATTTTAAAAAATGTAAACAAAATTAAAATTTATTTACTATAGGTTATGTTATTATTTAGGGGTAGTACAAATATATGTCAAACACAACTAAACAAAAAAATATTTATTTTTAAGAATAATTTAACAAAATTAAATCCAACTTTGTTAATATATATTAGATTAATTCGTACGAGTTATTATTATTTTTGATGCAAATTGAAATATGATTTAAAAAACATATATGATCCAACGTTCTTAGAAACCGTCTTCTAACCTCGATCTTATTTTTGTGGTTACATGTTGAGCAGCCGAAAAGGCTCGTTCTCACTCCACACTTGTTGGTGGTATTGTTAACAAGTATTCATAAGCAAGCTTTAGATGCACCCCCTTATTCCACGGTCTTCAAAAAATTGTAATTCTTTTTTAAGTTTATGTTCTATTTCTAATCTTTTGTTTTTTTTTCTCTGGGTTTGGAACATTCGTCATTGCTTTGTTAATCACATTCTCTACTTTCTTTTTTAATGAAACAGTTGCAGTATTAATAGCGGAGAGAGATGTAACTGGTGTATCTTCATCTTCCTTGATCAAAATCTTCACTGCCTGGTTCATTACTTTTATCTCCTAGGCGTTTTATAAGAGGAATCAATATTTTTGTAATAGAACCTTTTTTAAGTTTAGGGCATAAGTCTGTATCCGTTTCGATTTTGTTTTGTGAAGCGTTGTGTAAATATTGCAAAACTTGAGATATGTTTGTTCGTCTTTGCATTATTCTATACTTCAGAGCATTTGTCAATTCAATACTTATTTTAATTTTTTGTGCAATAAGCGTGCCAATCATAAATTAATACGTCGCGTCTGCAACAAGAAGATTAGAATCTCTTCTGCATAGTGCTTCGACTGCTAATTTAATTGCTTTAATGCATCAATGATTTTAGAAATTTGTAGGTACCCAAATATTGAAGGCAAAGGAACCGAAATGGTAATAAAATAGTTAGATAAGATTCAAACCTTTTTGTACAGTCGATATTTTTTGTATATTGTAGCTATTGCTTTGTATATTATAAATATTAATCATATAAATATTAATTAATATCTTAACTATGTATACAAATTATAACATTATAGTAAAGGTAAAAAATTGTCATATAAGTAAAAGTAATTGTCAGAAAGATAGAGGTACACCCGTGTATGAATTTAGTAAATAATAATATTGAGATGTGTTAAGACGAAGGACACTGGGTGTTATGTCTAGATTCGTACTCATTTAGGAATATAACTACTTATTACACAAACAAATACTTATAACACCATTTATTTAATAAAGCTGTACCCACTGTAACATTGTTGTTGTCGATAACACACTCGAGGAGGTACTACCCAAAAGGGCGGGACCTGAGACTCGATCACAGATAGTCGATAGATCGATTGATACACAACAGTCTCCCACACTTATTAAAATAATTATGACATGCGAAAATCAAGGGGTAAATTGAGTAACATATTCTTGGAATCTCCTTGGTGGCCTCCGTTCTCTGCTTGTTCGTCTCAGCATGAGATGTGGCTGGCCCCTAGGATGTTCTTGTGGCTGCGAGGGGTTCGATGGTCTTGTTCTTGGTTCTGGCTGGACGTCTTCTGGGAGGTTACTTTTTGGTTCGACATCATTGGTTGGATTCTTGGGGAGTAGAGTAAACATCACTCTCTTCTTGGGTTTGGCGTCGCTCGCAATCTAAAGCAATTGATTGATGTGCCTCTTGAAGGCTATATCCGTTAATGTCGAGTTTGACTATGTAATGAAGCTTCCCAATTTTTTGGATTACGGTTCCGAGTCTCCATGTTGGTTTTCCAGTGTGGGGGTACCATCTTGCTTGTAAGCAATCTCCCACACTTAGTTGGCGTGTACCCAGAGTGGTGTTGGGAAAAGTTGGTGTTTGTGGGGATGGTTTCAGCAGATCTAATTTAATCCGTATTCTACGTTGTAGGTACAGTTCTGATGGTGATTTCCCACATGCTAGCGGGGTCGACTTGTATCGCATTAAGATTTCTTGGACTTTTCTTTGGAGGGGTAACGTAGAACGAGATGTGGCCTGTAATTTCTGTTTAAAGGTCTGAATATTGCGTTCTGCGATTCCGTTTGTGGCGGGATGTCCTGGTGCTATGAACTTTTGTTGAATGCCATATTGTGTGCAGAATTTGAGAAATGTTTCGCTTTTGAATATTGTTGCATTATCCGACACTAGGACTCTTGGTAGGCCGTGAGTTGAGAATATATGTTGAAGGTATTGAATGGTTGAATCTGTTGTTGGTGCATTCTTGGAGAACCGGACTTCTATCCAGCGGGACTTAGCGTCTACTAAAAGAAAGAAGTGGTGGTCTTGGAATGGTCTCGCGTAGTCCATATGAACCCTATCAAAATTCTCTGAGGGTTCATCCCAGTGATGGATTGGAGCTTTGGGAGGATTTTTTCTAATTTGTCCGCATTCCTGACAAGCTCTGACGAGATTTTCAATGTCTGTATCTAGATTTTTCCAGTAAACATATTGGCGGGATAACTGTTTCATTTTTACAACCCCTGCACGGGTGTGATGAAGTTCGTTAAGAACTGCTTGCTGTAATAACTTTGGAACGACTACTCGTTGTCCTTTAAAAATTATGGCGTTTTGCAGATAGAGTTCAGTGTTATTGTTTTCACCCTTCAAAAGGTCTGATTTAATTATGGTTAGTTGTTCATCTCGTGAGGTTTCTTCAGCGAGGGTTTTATAATTGAGCGTATCGTTGGAAATAGTGTATATGGTTTCATTAGAAATTAACGAGACTTCTTCTTCTATATTTTGTTCAATTTGGGACATACTTTCTTGGATAGGGGATCTTGAAAGGAAATCGGCGTGTACATTTTCTTTTGCCTTTTTATTTTCAATTTGGTAGTCAAAATTTGTGAGCCAGGTTGCGTAGCGTAGAAGCCTAGCGGACGTCATTGCTGGAAGATATGCATTCTCGTTGCAGAATGTGGGTCAGTGGCCGGTTATCAGTGTAAAGGGTAAACTTTCTGCCATAAATATAATAATAAAATTTCTTGAGAGCAAAAACGATAGACAAGACTTCTCTGTCCAGTTGGCTATAGTTCATCTCGGTTTTGGTCAATGCACGTGATGCAAAAGCAATAGGTTTTTCTATGCCATTTATGGTGTGTGAGAGTAATCCTGCTACCCCGGTTGGTGAGGCGAATCTACCTACTGAGAGAGGAAGGTCTGGACGAAAGGGTGTTAAGTCTCTATCGCTAGAAATTTCATTTTTCAATTGTTTAAAGGCTGATTCACATCTAGAAGACCAGTCGAATTTTTTTTGAAGTTGGAGGCGTATGTCTTGGTTAGACAGACCTCTAATAAACTGGGAGTGTAAAAAAATATCTGCCACAGACTTTTCACATTCACATTTAAAGTTGCATGCAGGAATGTATTTTCGTTATTGGGTGACAAAATCTTGGATAGATTGGTTAGGTGCTTGTTTTTGTGACAGAAATTTGTGTCTTTCAATTAATTTTTTTTTTCTAGATCAGCTGATCATCAAGGGTTTTAATGATTTCATCAAATGTTAATGTATTGAGTTCTTTTGGTGCTACTGATAGCTTGAGCAACTCAAAATATTCAGGGCCAATGCTATTTAAAAGAATTGTTTTTGCTGAGGCTTTGTCTGATGCCTTTTAGGGCAAGAAAGTTGTCAAACCGTTCTTTGTATTGTTGAAAAGATTCCGTGTTTTTATTAAAAGTATCAAATTTACTTACCTTAGGTTGAGGAAGTGTTGAAGAAGCGCTTTGATTTATGGACGAGAATTTTTCTAACATAGCTGAAAATTGCTGTTGCTGTTGTTGCAAAAACTGGGTTCTAGGTTGACAATAAACTTGGAGATTAGGATATCAGTTTCCTCTGTGTTTATCCTCGTCGCCACTTTGTTATGTCTAGATTCGTACTCATTTAGAAATATAACTACTTATAACACAAACAAATACTTATAACACCATTTATTCAATAAAGCTGTACACACTGTAACATTGTGGTTGTCGATAACACACTCGAGGAGGTACTACCCAAAAGGGCGGGACCTGAGACTCGATCACAGATAATCGATAGATCGATTGATACACAACACTATGTTTAGCCTGCATTACGCAACTAATTTAATAATGCTAGTGGTATTATTGTTTATGTAAGGTTTATTAGGTATTCCCCTTGTTAGCCATTTTTATTATTATACTTAATATTAGAACTATTAATTATAATTCAACATTACATAACAAGCCTTTATACTCTATAACTATTGAATAATGATATTGAAATATGTTACTAAGAACTAAGGACTAGGTTCAACTAGTCCATACTATTGATTTAAACAAAACTAGCGGTATTATTGTTAATGTGAGGTTTATTAGGCATTACTCTTGTTATCCAGTTTAACGATCAACTTAGGAATTGAAACAATTAATTAAAATAGACCATGTAAATAACAAGATTTTGTACTCTGATACGGTAAGATTTAATAATGAAATGCGTATACTAAAAACAAGTGTGACACTTAATATTACTTAAGAATATTTAACCCATTGTATCATGTACAATTATTAATTTTAATTCATTACCGGTGTATATAACAACACTCTGTAAGTAAAGTATTGTAAAATATATAACAATAAGTAAGCTTGTAAAGATCTTCAACAAATTATTTGTGAATAATTGAATAATTAAAAAGATGTAAGGTATTGCCATAAAACTATAACATTTGAAAAAGTAAGGCATTTTAACATCGGGAAAACAAATGAAGTCTGTCTTTGTTCAACATCTTTTCATTTTTCCCGCAATCCCAGGGGAGGATATATATTGTCGGCACTGATGCGGGCGGCAAATCTTACTTTGGAAAGGAACCCAATTAAGATAAAGGCATATAAATAATAATTTGAGTACTCATCCTAAATGAGACTCTGGCATCCCAAATATCAATATACAGGGTGTCCCGAATTTAAATGGCAAAACTTCAGGAGCATATAGGGAACCGAAAAACTAAGACAAAAAGTCCTTTAGAGACTTGCTCGTTTTTGCTTAGTTTTAGAGAAAATCGCAAAAAAAAAAAAAGAAACAAAACAAGTTTTCATTTTTATATCAGGTGATCTGGATGGCCAAGGTACTACTCCTCCACGTCCAATCCATCGTTGTGGATAATTTATATCCAGCCAAGCTCGAGCAACTCTGCTATAATGCGTTGGAACCACATTTCAATACGCTGTTGTAAGGGAATGTCATCTAAATAATTAGAAAAGTCGTTCTCCAAAAAATGTGTAAATGTGATACCATTCAATCTTTCAGGTAAAAAATATGGTCCCACCTGTAATCCTTTCCAAATTCCAAGCCAAACGTTAATAGCAAATTCATGCTGAAACCTATTCTCTCTAATAGCTCTGGGATTTTCAAGAGCCCATACATGATAATTTCTTTGATTAACAATTCCTCCTCTTGTAAAGGTAGCTTCATCGGTCCATATAATTAATGGAAATAAATTATCATCGCGAATTTTTTCAAGAAACCAGTTACTAAAATTCAATCTCTTGACATAATCTTGAGGTAATAAATTCTGAACTTTTTGAAGATGGTATGGGTAGCGATTTTCACCTTTCGAAGTTCACCATACTGCTTGCCGCGATATTGCTAATGCAGCAGATGCTCTTCGGATGCTAGTCTCAGGATTGTTATCGAAGTGGAATTGGACACCATTTCTTCTCCTATAATCTGCTCTTACTGCTGCCTCGAATTGGTCACCTTCATTACGTATTAAGAATGACCCAGTCTCTCGTAGTCTATTAAAATTTAACGAAAAGACTCGTCCATTAGGCACTCTTCTATTTGGAAATCGGCGCGCATACTCCCGCACCGCTTCTGAAGCATTACAGTTACAGAAACCATACACAAAAATCATATCAGCGTATTCAACATTAGAATATGTATGCGGCACTGTGGCTGATGCTATTCACACAAAAATATCTGAGTAACTGACTGAAGACTGATTTAGAAATTATAGTCCTAGAAGGAAGCCAAAATGTAAACAAATAAAAGAATGTAAAGGATAACCTATAAGTGTTTACATATCTCAATGCGTAGCCTGACGAACTTTGAAAGGTGATAATCGCTACCTGTAACATTTTTGTTTTGTTTCTTTTTTTCGATTTTCTCTAAAACTAAGCAAATCTCTAAAGGACTCTTTGTCTTAGTTTTTCGGTCCCCTATAAGTTCCTGAACTTTTGCCATTAAAATTCGGGACACCCTGTATATATTCAAGATATATTTAAGAGTAGAAACATAATATAATAAACGCATCCTATCGGAAACCATCCACATCAATTTAGATTCCTCCACTGTTAATCTCAAGACCTACTCCCATCACCTATCCTTGACCTACTCCCAAATTTTTAATTTACTTAAAAAAACCTTAAATTCTTAATAATTCAAAAGTTAAATTTTTTCACTTTGTTACTGCTTCCCACTGTCATCTTGTTACATGTCTATATATCCTCTCCCATATAACACATTGATCACCTATTTACCATTATCATATTATCTATATATCATATTGTTTTTTCTATTATCTATTATCGTATTGTTCTCCTATTATCTCATCAAATTATACACAATATGACCACTTGACTTACATTTTATTGTTATCATCTCTCTACCATTTCCCTTTAATTTAGTCATTATTTCCCTTGGTTTTCTTTCTTCCCCATGTCCTTAATTTTTTTACGTTTTTTACATTATTTACGTGTCACAAATATTCATTTTATTATGCATTTTCCTATACTCTCTTTCTTAGTTATTTTTTTGGCCGTCAGAGATCGTGGTTAGCACTTCCGACTTCCTTAGTAACGTATTTCAGTTGCCTTTCCTTGCAGCCGCTCCTTGTATTTGGTTAGTACATATTTTAATACTTTATCTTCTCTTCATCCTTCTCCATCTCCATTCTTCGCATCTTTTTCTCACATCATCACTTTGGCATCAATCATATGTTAATATCATAGAGTTCATTATTATTTAGCATCATAATATAACCTCCATTCTGTAACTCAATTTTTATTACTATTTTCTAGACGTTTCTATTATATTCACATCATATTTGATATTAATGCAACTTCATTCTAATTGTATACAGTTATATAATTAACTTCCCATACTTATATTTTCAATTTTATATTTATAATTTACTGTAACCTTTTCATTCACGATATTTTTTTTCTTATGCTTTGCTTTCTACATAATTCTTCCATTATTTATTATTTGGCATCATATTTTGTTACAATTTTTTTTCAGTTTACTTATGTTAACTCTCTAGGAGTCTATTATCATAAATGTTATATTTTATCTGTATTAAACTATTTTTTACATACTTGTATATCTCTCTCTTATATCTCATCTTGTTATGTCTATATTCTTTCATTTTGTAACTTTCTGTTTACCTATTTTTCTCTTTGTATTTTGTTTGCATTATCACTTTTCTGTACAATTATTCTTTGATATTTTTATTCATATAACTCCTTCACTATTTCGTTCAACTTTTATATTACTCTACATTATTATATTATTATATTCTTGGTACTGTAATGTAATTTTATTGTTTTGTCTGTTTTCTCTCACAGCCCTGAAGATGACCTACAAATTAGGTCGAAACGTCGGCACACAATACATGACTATTCACTTATTTGGTGTTTCATTTGACTGCACCCCCCACTATCTCTATCCTTACCATTTTTTTTAAACTTACTTAACTCACGGTTTAGCTCCTTCAGCCTTTTTGGCGGTGCACATTCTACATCAACTTGTCCAAGATAAAAGGACACCGTTTTCCTTTGGATGCTTAAGCTCTATTAAAACAGACTCATATTGACGATATCGTTACAGGTGTGAATGATATACTTTCTGCTGTCGCCTTAAGAGTGCAGCTCAAGCAATTGCTTTCGTCTGGTGGCTTTGAATTATACAAATGGTCTTCAAGCCATCCCCAAGTGCTTCGTGATTTACCTCCCAACCATTTGGAATCCACTGTACTTTTCAATGACGTGGACAACGCCCCTAAAAGTTTGGGTCTGAGCTGGTAACCATCCCACGACTGCTTTGTTTTTAGAGTTCAGCCTTTTCAGTGTTTTAGTGTTCAGCCTGCACCAAGCGCAGCATGCTCTCTTTAATCGCCAGGATTTTCGATCCGATTGGATTTGTGTCACCAATCACCATTTCCTTAAAAATTATAATTCAGAAAATTTGGCTTGCCAAACTCGATTGAGATGAACCCGTCACCTCAGAAATTGAATTTCTTTGGGAACAACTGATCAACCATCTTGATCACACTGCTTTGCTTCATTTTCCGCACTGTGTACTTCCATCGTCAAGCTTTGACAAACTTACCCTAGTAGGGTTTGCTGACGCTTCTTCTGTCCCTTATGCTGCTGTCTTGTACATATGTTTTGATACCCCTGATTCACGCCATTCTTTCCTTTGGAAGGCTAAAACGCGGGTAGCGCCCTTGAAAACACTTTCCATTCCCAGACTCGAACTTTGCACAGCCGTGCTTCTAAACAACCTTGTCAATGTGGTTCAATCACTCCACTATTCACAACCCTTGTCTAACAACTGACTTTTCTCGGATTCTACGATATTACTCGCATGGTTGCACACTCCTCCTCTTTAGCTTAAAACATTTGTTTCGCATAGAATTCCTCACATCACAGACAATTCGCCGTCCAATTTAACCTGGTCTCATTGTCTTTCTTCGCTAAATCCTGCCGACGTGGCCTGTCGTGGTCTTACTCCTTTGCATTTTGCTCAAAGCAACAATTTACGTTTATCCTGACGAAAGGTTGCAAACCTTAGGTCAGCAACCCTATCACATAGGTAGATAACATGATAGGGTGTTTCGTCCTCTGTACGACAATAGCGGCATGTGGGAAGGCCCACCAGTCCCAGCCTGAACATATGGGCGTTGAGTATACAATGACCCGTATATGCCGCTATAATTGTTTTTAATGCTTCCCTGTCCAGATCCAGAAGAGTATTACATGTCTTCTCATTAAAGCTGTCAAGGAATGATTTAGAATGTTTTAATCCTTTTAGCCCGCACCAGTACTGGTACGATTTCTTAAGGCAGATGTCCTCTATTCTACTCTTAGCGTAGCTGAGACTAATGGTTCGGGAGTGCTTCGAATGTTATCCGATCCCAGCCTGGCCAGCCTATCAGCTTCTTCATTACCACGGGTGCCAGAGTGTCGAGGAACCCACTCAATGCTAACACTGTTATTCTCCGCCAGTTTGTTGTGTACCAAATAGCTGTCTGTTTGTGCTGTGCCCGCTTAGTGCACCAATGGTAGCTTGGCTGTCTGTGAAGAAGGTTATCCTTCTAGAAGACATCTGCTCCTCCAGTAGTGACCGCACACAGTAGTTTATAGCAAGTTTCTCTGATTGAAATACAGAGGTATACCTACCTAGGGAGGCTGCTAGGAACAACTGCAACTATCCTGTCACCGACTGCCCTCGAGTACGACTTAAGAGTAGGTCCCAGCATCTCTAGACTTTTTGGCTATAGGAGCCGTATTTCCCGGGGATGTTCTGGGCCACTTCTCAGCCGTGAAGGTCCTCTCCATTATCCGTGCATGGGGTGCTCCTGAACTGGTGGACGGTTTCGTAGAGAAACCCGACCCACCAGCAATGCTCCTTGGCACAGGCGCAGACGAAGGGCCTGTCCCATAGTGCTTCCGCATTCCCCCAGCTCCTGCGCCTGCCTTCTCCGCTGGTTTTCTAGGAAACCCCGCTTCACCGAAAGGTGCCGCCCTCTAGGGTGCTTCCGCAGCGACACGCCTTCCTGATCCCGTAACCCCTTTCAGAGTCGACTTGGCTGCCGGTTCTAGAGGAAACCCTGCAGTTACTTCGCCCTCACGAAATGGCTCCCCCGTTGAGGCTATGTCGCTGTCGATGAGGTCTTTAGCCCTCTTACTACGTCTGCACCTATTTCTCCTCTGAGTGACATTAAGGAGAGGACCAGACGTATGTTCAGCATCTGCTAAGCTTCCAGGTGCTTGCGGGTTCATCGTGTCTGTATTAGAAGGACCCGCTATCGAGGACCGGCATAGGCTGCTACAACTCCAGTATGTGCTGTGACCGCCTCCCCCGACCCCGCCATGACTCTTAGTCCTTGAGACTCCATTGTGAGCGCCTGCAGTTGGGCCTCAACCGAGGAGTCGTCGATAGCATCTATTGCTGGATTATAATGAAATGAAGATTGCTCAGACACTGGTAAATTAAAAATTTTATTTGAATTAGGGTTCATTTTTGTTCCCACGAGTATGGGGGATTTAAATAAACTACAGGAACTGCCCCCTCTCCCTGCAGCAGGCTAAATACAATGGGGTGCCCCAAGTGGGTCGATTAAAGACAGTGTATGTTTATACACCCCTTGCCATCCAGCCACATCTCGAGCTCCCTACACTTGGCTTGGGTGTTTTGAGGCCCACACAGGACCCCGCCTCTGTCGTTCGCGAGTCCATCATGCCTGCTAGACATATGGACTCCCAGGGGGTACC
This sequence comes from Arma custos, assembly GCA_037127475.1. Taxonomy (NCBI): domain Eukaryota; kingdom Metazoa; phylum Arthropoda; class Insecta; order Hemiptera; family Pentatomidae; genus Arma; species Arma custos. Next base: position 55,317,034 of record CM073759.1, on the reverse strand, counting down.
ACTTAGAGGTGACAGTTGGCGTTGATATGGATGAGGGCCTCCACAAGTCCACCGTAACGAAGGGATATTTGTGTAGCAACAAAAGCTTTTCATCTCGAGTTCACTTCAGAACTTTCAGCCGATATTTTCCTGACAACCCTTGATAGGTTCATCGCCCACCCAGGTCTTCTGATCGGACTTTCTGATCAGGCTCGGAATTTTGTTGGGGCGAACAAACGCCTACAAGAAATTTATCATTTCCTCAATACCCATCATGATGAAATTTCAAGCACTCTATCAAACCGTGAAATAAACTGTTTTTTTAACCCTCCATTGACTCCCAATTTCGGTGGTCTTCGGGAAGCAGCCATCATAATCCACCCAAATTTTGTTGTATCGCTTGTCCGCTGAAATACTATTTACTGCCAAAGAATATGCTACTCTTTTTGCCTGAATTGAAGCTATCCTCAATAGTCGACCTCTATGTTCTCTATCTTCGGACCCTTATGAAGCATCTATAGATTTGAGCCCAGGGCATTTCCTCATTTGCGCTCCTCTTCTGTCAAGAGCGGAAATCCCTCTTTCCGAGGATCTTGTTTTGAACTCCCGGTGGAAAACTATTTCCAAGCTTTTATTGTAGTGCACTTGGGAAAATCCCAATGCAAAGTCTTCTGTTTCAAAATTCTCCAGTAAAGCACACACTTACCGAGGTGTCGACCTCGATCAGTAAGTGTGTGTTTTAGTGGAGAATTTTGAAACAGAAGGCGTTGCATTGGGGTTTTTCCAATTGCACTATAATAAATATTAGTGTTTCTTTTTGAGTTTTTGGCTCTATTTTATTAATATTTCCAAGCTTTTTCAATACTTTCGGCGACGTTGGTCCAAGGAGTATCTAAACACTCTGACGCAACGTTCGAAGAGGACCTCTCATTCCAAACTGCAACAGGGCGACGTTGTGATCAAGGGAATGAACATCTCTCCCCTTTTCTGGCCAATAGCTCGCATTTCCGAGCTCAAGCCTGGGCAAGATAGTATTTCTTGCATGGCTATTCTTGAGACCTCTACTGGCACTCTAACAAGGCCAGTAAATAAGTTCATTCCACTTCCGGAATGATTTTCTTTATGTTGTATAATTGTCCGCCCAGTTGGGATATTTAATTTTCTCTATCCAGATTTGAATTTAAGTTGATTCTTCATTTTCTTTTGTATAGATTTTGTGCTAAGTCTACCCACCATTTGCCATTGTATAATTTTTTTTGTTATAAAATTGAACTATCGTCCTAATTTTGGTGGTCCCAATGTTCTGTCAAAGCCAATGCTACCACGAATCATGCAATAGAATTTGACAAAATCAGAGTCGTTAAGAAAAGTAGTGAGGCCACAGAAAGGAAAATACTGGAAGCGATAGAAATAGTTAAGCACCCAGAAAATTTCAACAGAGAGGACGGATACAAATTAAGTAAACTATGGCTCCCGAACATACCACAGAATAAGAAACAAAAAATCAAACAAGCAGAAACAAGCCGAATTCCAGCCAATAAGAGTCATGGAAGAGTAGACTCCGACCCCGGACACGAAAAAACCTGATTGACTAACAAAAGGACCCGATGAACTACGAGTGGACCCGAGAGGCTGCTATATAACACCGCGGGTTAGCGGAACATCTTCAGTCTCAACAAAGCCTTGAAGCATGTCTGGCGATACGTTCGCAGAAAATTTAGATACACGGTCTAAGCCAGAAGAAACCACTGAATCCTTATGTAAAAATTTTAATGGGTTCAAGTAGAAAATTAAGTCAAAACAAATTCTTATTTTCAGTTTTAGATCTAATGCGCCCTGAGAGGGATAATAGGAAAACATGAATGTACAGATGATCGTGATAGTAGAAGCAATGGCATAGAGTACATGATTTTATTTTTGGGGATGGTTATCCCTGAATATAAATATTTTTCATCCATACATTAATTTTAACTAGGATGCCATTAGTTTATTTCAATGGTATTAGATAGTTTGGCTTGATCTCTTTGAATAGATAGTTGGGCTTGATCTCTTTGAATATATCTGCGTTCAAGTAAATTAATTTGCGAATTTAGATATTTATCTTTTCAGTTTTAATAGCTCCTCAATAATTTTAGTTGTTTAGATTTTTTATGGCTGCCATCAATTGCCATCTCTTTTATGTCCTCATTGATCGGCATCTTCTGCTATATCTCAATATCAATTATATTAAAATTAAAAAGCAAAAAATAATATAACACTACTATTTTTTTAGGCACACCTACAGGACTATCACTCGATTGGGTAACAAAAAAGTTATACTGGATAGACTCAGGCACAAAAAGGATTGAAGTTTCCAACTTAGATGGTACCATGAGGTCACTTCTCATCTGGGAAGATCTTAAGGATCCTAGTGATATCACTGTTGACCCAGTCAGTAAGTATTTGATTTGAAATAATTGGATATTATTTTTATTATTATTTCTGGACTAGTATTACTCATTGAACTGGTGAATTTGAAAATATATCATCATTGCAAAGAATATTGATTATTTTATTTGAAAAGAAAAGATATGACCAGGACCGGGACTCGATCCCGGGTCTCCCACCTCTCCGGGGTGGTGCCTTCACCATCTCGGCCATCCTGGCTCGCCTCCCGGTCAGTCATATCCCCTCCTTCCACTGATCCTACATCTCCGTGTTCTCCCAATTTGCGATGTATACACGGGGAGAATGTTAATTGAACATTATTACTGTATTTTTGGATTTTGTTGACTTTAAGTCATTAATATTATTATAATTTATTGTATTGTTATATGATATAATTTTTTTAATATTTTATTTGAAAAGAAAAGATATGACCAGGACCGGGACCGAACCCGGGTCTCCCACCTCTTCGTGGTGGTGCCTTAACCATCTCGGCCATCCTGTCAACAATAACAATAAAATAAATTATTGTAACGGACTGAGATAATTTAAGATTAGATTTAGGTATAGATATATAGTTCGACATATTTTATTTAATAGGAAATTATTGTTAAGACAACACATGCCAGGATTTGTCTCCCTGTCAGCGGTTCATAGCGTCGATTCCAACTAGAGGTAGGAAATTACGTAAGAAATTCCTACCTTGGAATATCCGGTCTGTTATAATCTTAAAGAAGTTAAATATAATTATTAAATTCGCGGGATAATTATTACCACCAGATCGCAGCACATTACGGCCCAGGGGTAAGAATGATTACGCTAGCTGGAATAATTCTTCAAATAGCGTACCGTTTTCCTAAAAAGTCAGAGTTGAAGACTGGTACTAGTGAGACGAGAGACCTGAGCAAGACACCCGATGGAAGGTAGGAACTTTGCCTTATACTATAGTCAGACTTTTATTCTGGGTGAAGCCCGCTTGTAATTCAGCTGTAGATAGAATCAATCAACCCTGACAATTAAATATTTTCTTTGTCATTCGTCACAACCAGAGATGGATCGAATTTTATTTGGAAATTATTAATTAGCAGTTATGAGGGAATGATTGCTGAAGGGTAATATTTTCAAGTTATAGCCATTATTAGCGCATTCGAGTATTGTCTTAGATTATGGAAATTGTTAATTGTTATTATTATCTTATTAGTGGGTTCTAGGGATTATGAACATGGATGGAGAATCTGGTGTATGATTAAAGGTCACATGTTATTATTTTTATTAATGGTGAATTTTATGTTAATTTTCATTTAGAGTTTTATTTTCTTTATGTTGTTAAATGTACGTTTTATTTCAATATAATAGCATTTTATTTGAATAGATAACTGTTTTGAGCTTATTTCTTCCCCCAGTTTCCTTAGGTGTCCTCGACTATACCCTGTCCTCTCCCAGCTCTTTCTAGGTTGTCATAGGGTTTCAGAGAATAGCCGCAGGTAACATTATAATAATATTGATTATTCTTTGTTATTATCAGTATTTAAATTGATTTGAAATACATAATTGCTATTTTTTGATTATGAGGTTCACCCTTATTTTATAAGCAGATACAACAATCATAATATTAATAATCCATTAGCAACTAGCAATTGACTGCCAAGGCCAAATCCTTATAGGCCTGGACAATGATGTTTGCTTGTTATTTTCTTCCCATTATTTGTATTGTATATTACTTCAAACGAAAAAACATATGATCGAAGTGAAAGTGAAAATAGGTTAATTTTATCTTACTAATATTATAAATGTGAAAGTTTGTATGTTTGTCTCTCTTTCACGCATAAACTACTGAATGGATTTGAATGAAACTTGACAGTAATATAGGTTATACATCAGAATAACACATACTATAGCCTATGTGTTACTATAGCCACCAAGGTGTGTAAGGTGTGGCGGGCACCACGACAGCAAATCTTGCAGTAAAATAAGAGAAACTCCTGCTACTTGTGCCAATTGTGGTGGCCAACATCCTGCCAACTACAAAGGCCCTTCCCTCCCTAACTATTTCAAATACTAACGGGTCTTAACAACCTTATCCACCGTCTTTTTAATCTTCTCCTTGCCCCCTAATTTTTCAACAGCTGGCTCCTTGTCAATTCTCCTATGGAATGCTAATGGATTAATGCAACACAGGGCTGAACTTGATTTATATTTACTTGAAAAAAGGACAGACATAGCACTTATCACTGAAACACATCTTACTTCACGATCAAAAATCTATATTTCAGACTATATTATTTACAGAACTGATCACCCTGACAAAACGGCACACGGTAGCACCGCCATTAAAAATCAAATCGTCAATAAAACACAGTCCCATTCATTTACCCATCACACCACACATACAGACAACTGGAATCACATTACATACAAAACAGAAAAATTTCACGTTCGCTGCAGTTTATTGTCCACCTAGGTACAAGCTTACATCTTCGATGTTTTCTGAGTTTTTTAAACGGTTAGGTAGATGTTTTATCGCAGGTGATTTCAACGCGAAACACCAATGCTGGGGTTCAAGATTGTACCCCAAGAGGTAGGAACTTCATGGTATGCTCTTCATGAACTTTCATTAGACACATCAACTCCAAATTCTCCTACTTACTGGCCTAATTCTCGACGCAAAACCCCGGACTTACTGGACTTTTATGTTACAAAAGGCTTAAGAACAGTAAACAAGACTGTAAATACCAGCTCTGATCTTGGCTCTGATCATTCTTTAGTGCAAATGATCCTGTGCGAAGGGCCTTCTGAGGCACAAAAACCTGCCCTAACACAGGGTATAATGGATTGGGATTTATACAGAAGTTATCTCAATTCTCACCTCTCAATCTCTATTTCTATAAAGGAATGAAAATAAAGAAGAACTAGAGAAGGCAGTGGAAAAGTTCACTACAAGTATTCAAGACGCAATGTGGTTATCATCAAAACCCAGGGATAGAAAAGCGGATAGTTTACCAAGCTACCCGCAGTATATTAGAGATTTGATCAGGGCCAAGAGAAGAGCTCGTAAAATATGGCAAACTAACAGACAACCATCAGATAGACGAACATTTAACAAACTGAATAATGAACTAAAACGTCAAATTACCAAATTTAACAGATCAAACTATGAGAATTATATTAAATCCCTCTCGACAGACGATGGAAGTTTATGGAAGCATACCAAAAGGCTCTTAAAACACCGAGAGATGTCGGCAGCTCTTAGAAAAGAAGACGGCTCTTGGGCTGTGTCGGACGAGGAAAAATCTGAGCTTTTTGCTGACCATCTCTCATCCGTGTTTACACCACATACTGAATTCACAAACACAGAACACGAAATAACTGTAAATAACACACTAGACGTTCCATTACAACTAATATTACCACCGTCTTCATTCACTCCAACAGAAGTAACAGAATTATTAGACATTTGCTAAAAAGAAAAGTCCCGGGCTATGACTTAATAAATGCCGAGGTGCTGCAGCAAATGTCTAGGAAAGCTCTAGTGTTCCTAACGACAATCTACAACTCAATACTCAGAACCACAAAATTCCCTATAAAGTGGAAATATTCTATTGTTACAATGATTAAAAAACAAGACAGAGATATTAGCAATCCTTCCTCGTACAGGCCTATTAGTTTACTCCCCATTTGTTCAAAAATTTTTGAAAAATTGCTTTATCCCCAATTAATAAAGTTACTGACTGACAAAAATAAAATCCCTCATCATCAATTCGGTTTTCGAAAATCATACTCGACTAGTCAATAATTACACGGAGTAACTGACTACATATCGACAGCACTAGAGCAGAAGTTATAAGCAACTGGAGTGTTTCTGGATGTCGCCCAAGCATTCGACAAGGTCTGGCACAAGGGGCTTCTTTTTGAGCTCAAGACTATACTACCACACACTTATTATCTGATTCTTCTCTCATTCCTTGCAGACAGATTTTTCTCACTCCGACAGGGCTCAGAGCTATCTTCAATAAGAGCTACACTTAGCCGGTGTACCTCAGGGATCAATACTTGCACCGCTATTGTACATAACATATACATACGACATTCCACAAAGTCCACTGATCGCAACCTACGCTGACGAATCTGCCATGATCACCAAACATCAAGACGCGACACAGGTTTCACAAAACTTACAAAAGGTGAATGAAAGATGCCAACTGTGGAAAATCAGACTGAACCACGAAAAGTTACAACAGATCACTTTTACTCTAAGACGCGAAACATGCCCTCCCATATTCCTTAATAACGCACCCATCCCACAGAAAGACATAGTACAATACCTTGGACTAACATTCGATAGGAGAATGACATGGGGTCCTCACGTTAAGATGAAACGCCAATCACTAAATCACAAACTCAAATTAATGTACTCCCTATTCAGGAAAAACTCCAAATTAGATTTAAGACAGAAATTAAATAGGTACACTTACTTACTAAAACCAGTTTGGACATATGCTTTAAAATTTACGGCATCACTAAACAGACTCACAGAAAACGACTGCAAACTTTTCAGTCCAAAGTACTTAGACTTATCACTAATGCACCATGGTACGTCAATAACAAAACTCTGCATACTGACTTAAAAATACAAACGGTTGACAAACACATACGAAGATACTACAAAACTTTTTACAACGTTTTACTTTCAATAAAAACTATACGGACGCCCAAACCCATTGGTACAAAAAATGGCCATGACTCTCATGCCTGAGAACACTAAGAGGAGACTAAAAAGGACGTGGATGAGAGATCTATTACAGTAGGAAATTAAAGCAAGCCAATGGAGAGATACCACTGGGAGTACAGTAGTTCTTCGTCATGCCTTCCATGTCATTTTTTATTATTTTTCAGTCAACTAATATGCTGATTGTCAATTACTTGTATTTGACAGGTGTGGATGAAAATATAAAGAGAAAAAAAAACATATTACTTAAAACAAGGGTGGACCCAGGATTTTTTTCTGAGAGGGGCACAAGGGGCAGACGGACAGAAAATCAATAATAACTGTTAGAAATAAAACTAGTTGTATTTATAGAAAGATTTATTAAAATATCAAAACAATAGAGAAATTATATGTCTAATAATAACAGTTTTATTTTGTGTTTCCTGCTAAAGATGTCCACCTCTTCATTAGCATTAATTTTCGTGGCAATGCCTTGATGGATATGAATTGAAGCCAGTCGATTCAAACGCATCTTTTATAAGCATCTGCTGGAGATATTGGGATATTTTCTCTTATCTGTGTACGAGTGGAAAGCGGAAGTGGGCAAAACACTTTTCAATCTCTTTATATACTTCATTCTGAAGATGAATATTGAAGGAAAAATATTTTATTAAACTATCAACAAAGCAAAAACAAAAAATTAATGTGAGATCTATGAAAAAAATCGATGTATCATCAAATATCCATTTTATTATTTCTAAAATTAAAAGTTGTTTAGATGCTTAATTTAAATTCTGTTGTTTACTACATTCGAATCTGGATAAGTATTACCTGCATAAGTGGAATACCTCTATAAGTGGTACAAAACATAGTGTCCCCATTGGGGTAACTAGAGTTGACTCATGGGGGGGTTAACACCCCACCAGTCAACCACTCCAACATATTACTCCCTTCAAAAAAGATGCCTCATAATATAGGCATAATGTATATTATACTATAATGATGTAGCTTCAAATATTTACTTGTTGTATTAGAATAATACAGTTGTAAATTTCATTGAATAAAAAAAAATATTGGTTATAACTAAATATTAGATGTAAGATATAAGATTACTTCTATCTTCATATTATAACTCTTGTAGGTGAGGGGTATTGCTTCAATGGTGGTTACTTTATATATGTATATATATATATATATATATATATATATATATATATATATATATATATATATATATGTGTATATATATATATATATATATATACACATATATTACGAGGCATCTTTTTTTTGGATAATGATACATATAATGGGTACGTAAGTAGTCCAATCACCTAGGGACTAGCAAAAGGGGGTCTCAATGGAAGCTTCTCAACATTGACCTGTGTTTTTTGGGTTGAGGATTATGAATTAAAATTGTCGGAAAATCCATAGCATGAGGATTATATGGAAAAAGTTACGTATATCCGTTACTAAAAGTAATATCATGTGTGTACACATACATAAATACTTACATATATACAGGGTGTTTCAGGGTTAAATGGCCAAACTGAAAATTTGAACTAAGGACCTCAAAACAAGAAAAAAAATTCCTATGAAGGTATAACCGCAAACACCTCTATAAGTTGTACAAAACGTATCTCTTGAAAAGGTAATTAGAGATTCGGGGATCCAGACCGAAGAAACTCTAATTAACAACTCAACGCAAGTATTGGGCTGTTGTTGTTGATCATCTGGACATAGCAGGAAGATCTCTCTACGCAGTGAAGGAGGCTTTTGAAGCACTGGAAAAATCAGCGGTATGCCTGGGCCTAAGGATAAATTTTGATAAAACGAAATACATGAGTATCCAACCAGAGGAAGGTGCAGAAAGATGTATAAAGATAGGTTCACACCTAATAATAATAAGTTCAGTCATTTATCTACTTAGGATCCTTTGTCATTTTTGTTGAGGTTAACAACAATAATGACATAAAAGAAGAAATAGAGCGGCTGATTCTTTCCGCAATCCGCACATACTTTGCAATCCGGAAGCATATAAGGAGCAGCGTATTGTCCAAAGTCTCTAAAACTAGAATATACAAGACGCTTATCAGACCTGTGCTTGCGTATGGTGCGGAATGCTGGACGATGACGAAAGCTCAGGAAGAAGAAGCCCTTTTCAGATACGAAAGGAAAGTGCTCCACAGGATATATGGAGGTGTGTGTGAACAGGATTCCTGGAGAAGACGAACAAATGCCGAAATAAGCATGATGTATAAAGATTTCAATGTTGTCACCGTCATCAAATTCGCCCGACTCCGCTGGGCTGGTCATGTCATGAGAATGAACCTGGGGGATATCCCATTAAAAATGATGTCCGACCAAGTGTACGGTAAAAGGCGAGTAGGACGTCCCAAGCTTCATTGGGAGGATTGTGTGGCTGTGGACTCAAGAATGCTACTTGGACTAAGAAATTGGAAGGCGGTTGAGCGCAATAGAGGACTGGCAATTCTTGATGGAGCAGGCTTTAACTCATCATGTGGGTCGTGAGGCCAGATAAGAAGAAGAAGAAGTTAATAGTTTACATTTAATAAATAAAGTAGTTGGAACAAATAAAATAAGTTTTATTTATTTACTATGCCTAAATAAATAGTAACAATGAAATCTTTAGATGTCAATATCTCCTAAACAAAGTGTTTGTGGATATACCTTCAGAGGAAATTTTTTCTTGTTGTGAGGTCCATAATTCAAATTTTCAGTTTGGCCATTTAACCCTGAAACACCCAGTATATCTGTAAGTACTAGCTTATGCCCACGGCTTCGCTCGCGTTGAATTTGGTCTGCCACATAAAATTTCGTGAAAAATATAAGTTACTCATATATCCAAAATTTCAGATGTCTAACTTCAAAACTGACGGATTCTATACAACCTTTGAACCCTTATTATTATATCAAGTATATCAAAACAAATAGTTTCACTCTTGTTCTTTCTGATATTTTAACAACTATGATCATGTTATTATCCTTTTATTATGTACTATAATGGATTCTCCACAGTTCCTATAAAACTGTTCGGGGTGGGGCACCTGTCCCCGTGCGCCCTCCCTAAATCCGCGCTTGCTATAGCCCATGTGTTATTCTGATGTAAAACATATATTACTGTAAAGTTTGATCCAATTCCGTTCAGTAGTTTTTGCGTGAAAGAGAGACAAACATACAAACTTTCACATTTATAATATTAGTAAGATTTGTCCAATTGTCCAAGAATAAATATTTTTTCTATGGCTTTTTTTGCGTACAATTTTTGTTCCTCAGTCAATTTTCTATATGAAACTGCCCATGATTCGGCATACGTAGCCGCCTCATCTTTTTCTTTATGATTCTCTTCTTTCAATTTCTCCAAATGTTCAACCGCTGATTTTAAATATAAATCCCGATATTTTTTAACTCTCGCCGATAGCACGCTCTCATGTTGTTTATTATTTTTTTAATTGAATCTAAGCTGGCATTGGGCTCAATCTCCCGGAAGGTTTCCAAAAGTGAATCCCAAGCCTTAGCTCTCAAGTTCTTGGTTTTGTAATTGTTACATTTAATTCTCCACAATTCTGGTAGGCTTCGATACTTATCAATGAATGAGCGCCACAGCTCATTATTGGATGTTGTTGCCATTCTGTGAAATTGAAACAAAAAATTGAATAGATTAAACACAAAAAAGAGAAAAGAACAGATTAAACACTAAAAAAAAAAACACAAACCTTTCTCAATAGCGGGCACTGATCAGTGTGTTCACTAGAGAGATGGAATTCAAGCTGATGTTGGTTTGATGTTGTAGAACATCCCCCTTCACGGACCAACCATGTTGGCCAACATTGAAACCACGCCCACAAATATCTACTTCGCTTTGTCTTATTTGCACCAAGTTGCACAACATATAAATGGAACTGCAACTCACGATACATCACCTCCGACCGAACCAAGTACCAACTGGTTGTACTGGTTGTACAACAAGTCTCAACGTGTATGGGCCCCTTTACTTACCTGCGACAAATTTCATTAATATCGGTCCAGTAGTTTCGGAGATTAGCCCGGACAAACATCGTGACTGGAGATTTTTATATATATAGATAAAAGATTCCGGTCATTTGATACATTAGGCCTACAGAGCTGCATTTGGGCTCAAATTGTAGAAAATTACATCGGCTATAAAAATGGTATATTGCGTTTTTGCCGAAAACGTATAATATTATCATTCCGAATAATATTCAATAGTAAAAATTCGTTCATCGCCTTCTCTTATGGTAGAATACTTTATTTTCCCGAAAACTCACCAATTAGGAGAAAAAGGTCAAAAACAGAAACAATTCCGAAAATTTAACAGTTTTTCGGCCCGGACAAACATCGTGACAGGAGATTTATATATATATATAGATAGATAAGGTTCCGGTCATATGATACATGATATGACTGAACTCGGATTCTATTAGACCTACAGAGCTGCGGTTGGGCTCAAATTGTAGCAAATTAAATCTTCTTTATAAAAGGTCGAATACGTTTTTTTTCAAAAATGCACCGATTAGGAGATACAGGCCAAAAAACTGAAATAACTTCGGAAATTTCATGTTTTTGGTCATTAATCGAAATAAAATATAGCCTATATTTTAAGTTGGACAATGTTATGTGTCTGTGCCAAATTTCATTAAAATCGGTCCAGTAGTTTCGGAGATTAGCCCTGACAAACATAGTGACAGGAAGATTCCGGTCATTTGATACATGATAGGACTGAACTCAGGTTCTATTAGACCTACAGAGTTGCGGTTGGGCTCGGATTGTAGGTAATTAAATCTTCTTTAAAAAAGGACGATTAAGTTTTTTAGACAGATAATTATTTTTTCTCTAGAAATTTTTGAAAATTTTTTCAAATCCAAAAAAAAATAAAATAAGAAAAAAAAGTTGTTAGAAACCTTCCCTAGAGCGTACTGAACAACTTCCCAAAGTTTCATGGCAATCGGATGATTGGTTTTGTAATGCATAAAGGACAAACACACATACATTCATTTTTGTATATATACGTTAGATTAGTAAGATTAGTAGGATATCAAAACAAATAGTTTCCCTCATGTTCTTTCTCTTATTTTAACAACGATTATGTGATTTACCTTTAATTATGTACAATAATGGATTCTCCACAGTACCTAAAAACTGTTGGGGGGGGGACATGTCCTGCCCCCCCTAAATCCGCGCTTGCTATAGCCTATGTGTTATTCTGATAATAACATTATATAACATTATAATAATAATAATAATAATAATCTTAATTATATGTATATACAGAATTAGCTTTTTCAATATTTACACTTTTTAATACTACATTTTGTATTTACATATAGGCCTTCCCTTTAGGGAGATTAGAGTCTTTTGACGGAGACTAGCCGAACCGTGCTGGTGAAGTTGCTGGCATATATTCCTCCATAGGTCCCTGTCTCGCGCTGATCGCATCCAGAGAGAGCTTCCGCACATCTGCTTGAATTCGTCGGCCCATCGCTTGCGTTGCACCTTTTCCTATCGCGCGGGATCCACTCGGCGGCTCGCCTAGCCCAGCTGTCTTCACCTTGTCTCATCACAGGGCCTGCCCTGTTCCATTTCATTCTTCTGACGTAGGCGACTGCATCGGTAACCATTGTGTGTTTTCTTATACGACGTGAATTTATTTTTTCTCTCAGTGCATGTTTAGTCGCGGACCTGGACTGCCCGCCAGATGGAACGGACCGATCCTTGCCTCTAAAATCGGATGTACTTTGCCGCCAACACGTAGGAGAAGGGAGAACGACGCTTTGAGTCACTTCACTTGCTATTAGATCGCCGAGCGGTCTAGTTCTACCAGCCCTTCGCAGCTAAGATCATCGCACACTGCCGCCTAGTAATCCGCTTTCAAGCCGCTATTCCTGTGAGGACGTCCAGATGTTTCAAGATTGTCACTCGCCAGAAGCTATGCTGAGGTGCTAATTGGGTTTACATCACACAAATTGTAAGTCCCATTTCATTATCATAAGGCCTCAAATTGTCAACTAATTCTTCTCCGGATGATCAACGTATCACATGGTACCAACCGGACAGTTCAAGTTAATTAATGATATCATCCTCATTGCTCCTTCATGCCGTGATCACTGGCGAAGATAATAATAATTCGCACATCTTCGCGCCTTATTGAAATCTGCATTACATCGTTCAATTTCATTTTGTAGTTATTATATCTTTGGCCATTATGCTAGCATGGAGCATTTCTGTTATTGGTAATTATCGCTCCAATTCATGTTAATCATTTGTTCTTCTTTTTTTGTTTAAAATTAATTTGTTCATTACATCGCTAAGTTGCATGTTTAGTTTTAAGTTATTTTTGTAGACCCTATTATTAATTTGTATCTTCTTTTACATGTCTATTTAATAGTATTTAAGAAATCTCGCATGTTATTTAAATTAATAAATCAAACGCTTTGGTAATATCTGAGATTTCATTCAAATTCCCGTGGTACTTCCATTTGCTTCCTATTAAATTAATTCAGTCTAATCACGCCTTAACATTTTGGTGCCGTAAAATCCGGGAATAATTACGATCTCAGATATTAACATAGCTAAAAAAAGACATTGCGCAACAATAGGTAGGTTTTCTTTGTAGTGGGGATATCCGGATCCGCTGTAACTTATGTGAATCACACAGCGTCTTTTCAGCCTTGTCAAAAGCAAAATATTAATGTATGCATGCAGACTCTAATCATTACTTTACAATATTATATTCCAACGTATAATTATTAGTGATAATTAAGCATTTAAATCATATCATCTCCTGTAAATTCATTTATTGTGCATAATCTAATTGTTAATTTGCAATATCATATATTCTAACGCATGACTATTATAGATAATCAAGTATTCAAATAATATTACCTATTATAAATTATTAATTCTTTTTCAGCTTTCTAGTAAATTGTATAAAATCAAAATGGCTAATCGTCGCCAAGCTAGAGTTAAAAATATTTCCCAAACAATATTATTAGGATTGTTCACCCAATTTGAGGCCTTATGATAATGAAATGGGACTTACAATTTGTGAGATGTAAACCCAATTAGCACCTCAGCATAGCTTCTGGCGAGTGACAATCTTGAAACATCTGGACGTCCTCACAGGTATAGCGGCTTGAAAGCGGATTACTAGGCGGCAGTGTGCGATGATCTTAGCTGCGAAGGGCTGGTAGAACTAGACCGCTCGGCGATCTAATAGCAAGTGAAGTGACTCAAAGCGTCGTTCTCCCCTCTCCTACGTTTTGGCGGCAAAGTACATCCGATTTTAGAGGCAAGGATCGGTCCGTTCCATCTGGCGGGCAGTCCAGATCCGCGACTAAACATTCCCCCGCCCATGGCACGAAAGTGGCATTATTGAGATGGTAAAGGGCATATACGGGTGATTGGGCGCTTTATGATGCCGGAAGCGGTTCGGAGGCTAGCGACTCGGGCGATACCGTCCGCTCCGGGATGCAATTCGGTAACCCGTGCTAATGGCCAACGCAGAGGAGGCGAGTTATCGGTTTGGATCAACACGAGAGCGCCGATAGTTAGTTCGGAGGCGGATTCCGTCCAGCGGGATCGCTGCTGGAGTGTGTGCAGATATTTGATGATCCATCGCTTCCAAAAAGACTGATGGATCTTGTCAGTGAGTTTCCATCGAGCCACGCGATTGATGGGCACATCAGATAGGTCCTGAGTGGGGGGAGCGGTTATCGGTCGACAGATAAGAAAGTGTCCGGGAGTTAAGGCTTCAAGATCATGAGGGTCGGATGAAAGCGCACATAAGGGTCTGCTATTGAGTACGGCTTCAATCTGAGTAAGTAGGGTTGAGAATTCTTCGAATGATAAAATCTGAATACACATTACGGTACGGAGATGGCGTTTAGTAGATTTAATCGTGGCTTCCCGAAGACCCCCGAAATGGGGAGCCCTGGGAGGAATAAAATGCCATTGAATGCCCTCGCGCGAGGAATGTTGAACAATAGTTTGTTGAGTATTTACGTCTCGGAAGAAACGACCGACTTCGCTGATTTGACGACTAGTTCCTACAAAGTTGGTTCCGTTATCGCTGTAGACATCTGAAGGAAGTCCCCGTATACCACAAAAACGAGCAAAGGCGGCTAGAAAGGTTGCGACGGGTAGTTCGGATGTAAGTTCTAGGTGAATGGCTTTAGTGGTGAAACAAACAAATGCACAGATATATGCCTTGGTTACGCGGCATCCTCGGATGCGAGCAGAAGATACGGAAAAAGGACCTGCGTAATCAATTCCTACCTTTGAAAATGGGTATGTGGGTGTGATACGATCACGGGGCAGGCGTCCCAATGGTGGGGATGAGTGGTTGAGGTTTAACGTGGAAACATTTGTTGCATTTAGCGAGGCGATGCCGAACTACGTTTCTCCCGTCCAATATCCAGAATCGCTGACGAATAAAGGAATGCGTAGCAGAGGGACCAGCGTGCAAATTTTGACAATGAGCTTGATCAATGACTAAGTTGGTAAAGGTATGATCTTAAGGAAGCAAGGCCGGATGTTTAGCGGAAAACGGTTGTGGGCCATGATGGAGTCGTCCACCTACGCGGATGACCCCCCGCGGATCGATGAATAATTGCAGAGTAGGTTTAAGATGCAATTTTGATGTAGGGTCATTGGCTGCTTGATACTCATTTGTGAGAGCGACTTGTTGAATGGCCTTAACTAATATGTCTAGAGTAGCAGATAGTTCAGCGGCGGAGAGAAACCCGGTAGTGTGGCATGCGGGGTTCCTGACGTTATGTGCGAAGCGGAGACACCACGCAGTGACGCGTTGCAGCCGGGAAAGAGAAGAATAGTGGCTCTCTAAATTAAGAGTGGTAAGGGCGGTGCATGAGATAATTTTATGAGTGGTTCGCCGTTCAGAATCAACGAGACCAGGAGGTACGTCGATGCGCGAGGTAGGCCATGAAGATGGCGGTTGAGAGAGCCAGGACGGACCTTTCCACCATAAGGCATGATTGGCTAATTCCTTAGGAGAAATCCCGCGAGAAGCGCAGTCGGCAGGGTTGTCCTTGCCGTCAATATGGCGCCATTGAGAAGGAGGTATGCTTTCTTGAATTTCCGTTACTCGGTTTGCTACGAAAGTTTTCCAACGGTGGGGTTCGCCACGGATCCAGGCGAGAGCTACAGCGGAGTCTGAAAAGGCTATCAAGTCTTCGAATGGCTGGGAAAACATTTCTGTAATTTTGGCTGTTAACTTAGCAAGGAGGTGAGCGCCACATAGTTCCAATCGCGGGAGTGATACTCTTTTCAAGGGGGCGACCCTGGATTTGGCCATTAAGAGGCTGACGGCGATTTCCCCGGAAGAGGAGGTGAAATGCAAATATATAGCGGCGGCGTAACCCAGCTCGGAAGCGTCACAAAAGGCAACTAGGCGTTGGCAACTGCGCGACTCTTGATAATAAGGAAAGCGGAAAAGGAATTCTTTTCTTCTTGAAAGGAGTTCCAATCCTGGCTGATATCAAGGGGAGCGGGTTCATCTCAATCAGAGTGTCCAACCCATAAACGTTGGATTAATAATTTTGCGGTGAATGTCACTAACCATCCAGGAGGGTAATAGATGCGAGCTAATTTGGAAAGAATAAGCCGTTTGGTAGCGGGAAGTTTTTCAGAAGACACGCGATAAGAAAAAGTGTCTGTGTCAGCTGACCATACGAGACCGAGGATCTTAATGGTAGAGTCATCTTCGGAAGAGAATTCGAATGAATGAGTCCCCACACGACAATGCTCGGCTGCTAGATTGGATAGAATTTGAGGATGATTCGCAGCCCATTTGCGGAGTTCAAAACCTCCGGATTGCAATAGAGCGATGAGATCGTCCCTTAATTGAACGGCTTCTGGCAACGTAGAGGCTCCAGTAATAATATCATCTACGTACGTGTCCTTGCGAAGAACGGAGGTGGCGTGAGGAAAACGAGCCTCTTCATCATGACTTAATTGGTGAAGAGTTCGAATAGCAAGGAACGGGGAGGAGCTGACACCGTACGAGACCGTGTGGAGGCGATAAGAGCGGATCGGCTCATCGGGTGAGAATCGCCATACGATTCTTTGTAAATCTTGATGTTTGGGAGGCACTAATATCTGACGATACATCTGCCAAATGTCGGCAGTGAAAATGTATCGGTGCGTTCGAGCGCGAGTAATCAAAGTGACAATATCTGATTGTAACTTTGGCCCGGTAAAAGAAATATCATTTAGTGATTTTCCATTTGAGGATTGAGCCGAAGCGTTGAACACCACTCTAATTTTAGAGGGCGGATCGTCAGGGCGGTGTACAGGATGATGAGGGAGGTAGTATGTGATACCGGAAGCGTCATCAGGCTCAGGAACGGCAGACATATGGCCTAACTCCAAGTATTCTCGCATGAAGGCGAGATAGGCTTCACGTAACGCGGGCTCCCGATGAAGGCGGGCTTCGAGTCGGTGAAACTGTTTCAATGCTCTGTAACGAGATTCCCCCAAGTCGAGCGATTTCAGAGGTAACGGAGTTATGTATCGACCATGGGCATCGCGGGAGACGGATGTTCTAAATAATTCCTCACAACGTTGTTCTTCGGAGGAGAAACGAGGTGAAGTGGCTGTGACCTCCTCGAGGTTCCAAAAGCGTTGGAGGTCAAGGTTTAATTGGACATTGGTGAGGGCGTTAAATACTGATAATTCGTGACGCTCAGGAGCGACAGTATTAGCGATAGGTGAAGGGGAATTGGGTGTTAAATCTGCGGAAGATTGAGCACGACGGGAACGAAGCAGGGGGCGAAAAGTCTTGCCTTCATTATCTTTTACTTCTTTGGCCCAGGTAATATGGCGCTTTGTCCGACGAGGACGACATTCCCCCATGAAACACCATCCAAATATGGTATTCAATGCCGTGGGTCCACCCTTAGGCGATGATTCGATTCCGAGGAGGATTATTGGGAGGGCGTCGACTCCGAAGAAGAGATCTATAGGGCCAGGATGGCATTGCGATGGATCGGCGAGCGGGAGTTCCCATATGTACGGCCAGGGTGATAAGTTCACAGGCATGGCCGGAAGCGAATGGGTTATGTTTTCGATCACGAATAAAGCTTAACGGATCAGAGTCCGGAACCTGAATGGTTGCGGTGGTATACCCGGGGCAGGATAGGTTCGACGATCCCCCCAGGACACTTACCCCGACTGGGGATGACGATACGGGGAGGCCCAGATGAGACACGGCCCTGATGGTGATGAAGCTCACCTGGCTTCCAGAATCTAACAAGGCTCGGAATGATTGAGCTTGGTGATCAGAACGCGATATTGAGACCTGCGCAGTGGGCAACAGTGACGGTGTCATGCCCCCCGAGGACCCTAGCATAGTTAATGGCGATCGATGCGAGACGGTAGTTAGCGGTATAGAATTATCGGCGGCACTGTTGCGTGGTAATTGATAGCGGCGGTGTAACAAGGAAGCATCCTTTTCGACCATGAGAGGCGAGCATTGAGGTCGGGCGCGAGAGGAAGGCGGCGATACGGCGGAAGAATTGGGTCATTGAGAAATTTTTAATTTGTCCGGAGGCGAAGCTGAGCGCACAGTGATTTCTTCGGACAAGTGGCCATCTCGATGTGGGGTCGGTTGATACGGACGAAAGGATGGCGGCGGGTTCTGGTAACATAACGGTGCGTCGAAGGAAATGGGTTCATGCGATGCTTGGCTTGTCAAATAGTTGCGAGAGGACGTATCCCATGTAGTGGCTAGGACAGGCGACCCGTGCATGGGTTGTGGTGATGACGCGTGTAACGTCTGAACTGCCGGGGAAGATCGGTGATTCTGGTTATTGTATATTTGACGTTGAGCAGAATAGCGGCGTGGTGGAAGCGTTCTAATATTTGGCGAATTTGACCGAGGAGAACCCAGGGGGGAGCTGATGGATGGCTCCGGACGCGATGGTGATCCGGTGATGCCCCGATGGAGCAAGGTATGGTGGAAACCTTGACAAAAATGACAACGCTGGATGGATTGACATTTGTCCGGTGGGTGTTGTCCGAGGCAATTGATGCACAAGCCCTCTTTACGAACAAACCCTAGGCGATCCCGACCGGATAAGGTTTTAAATTCTCGGCAGTGATAAAGGTTATGTACTTCTTGACAGTAAGTACACCGCAGCCCAGCTGCGAACACACGAGCAGAGCGATTGACAGATTGCGGTTTCCGATGCATAGGGGGGTGCTCTTTCCTCTTAGGTGACGGTCGACGGCGATTATCTGACAGCGGTAATTCCGACACTGATGCGGTAGCAATTTGAAGTCGCGTGATGTAATTGAGTAGCTCAGAAAACGTAGGGAAGTCATTAGGATATTGTAACTTAAATTCCTTTTGAGTAACGGGGTCTAAACTCCGGAAGGTTAAGAAAAATAAAAAATAGTCTCCCAGATCAGGGATGTTAGTCGCGGTTAATTGGTGACCCAGTTCAGAAAATAATTTAAGAACGGATTCAAGGGCCTTTTGCGATGGATGCGCGATGGGTTGGAAATTTAGCATTTCATGAAGTATCCGAGACGCGAGCGCCGCTTAATTGTTATACCGAGCAATTAGGGCGGCCCAGGCGATAGAATAGTTCGAGCCCAGAGTATCCAAATGGCTTATGACGGCCAAGGCTTCGCCTGAAAGGCAACTCTTAAGATAGGTTAGCTCAAGTCCGTCATCGATGTCCTTATTGCGGTGTATAAGCGGAATATAAGTGGTTTTAAAATTCTGGAATTGCGTGATATCTCCGTTAAATTTCGGTAAATCAAGGGGGGGCAGCCGAACTTCCGGTACCCGGGGTGCGACACGTGTGGTAACTGAGCGGTCCAATGATTGGACCTCTAAGTCCATAGCCTCGGTTTGCGCTCGAATGAATTGATCCATAAGATCGGAAGGAACAGGTATCTCATCATTAATGGACTCGGTGATTACGGCATTATGGGTTTTTCTCATTTCGTCTATTAATTGCTTTAATTTGTCAATTCGCGTTTTAACTACTGCCTCTTCATTGGCGATCATTGCCTCTTTACACTCATCGGCGAAAATTCGAAATTGGGTGAACAATCCTAATAATATTGTTTGGGAAATATTTTTAACTCTAGCTTGGCGACGATTAGCCATTTTGATTTTATACAATTTACTAGAAAGCTGAAAAAGAATTAATAATTTATAATAGGTAATATTATTTGAATACTTGATTATCTATAATAGTCATGCGTTAGAATATATGATATTGCAAATTAACAATTAGATTATGCACAATAAATGAATTTACAGGAGATGATATGATTTAAATGCTTAATTATCACTAATAATTATACGTTGGAATATAATATTGTAAAGTAATGATTAGAGTCTGCATGCATACATTAATATTTTGCTTTTGACAAGGCTGAAAAGACGCTGTGTGATTCACATAAGTTACAGCGGATCCGGATATCCCCACTACAAAGAAAACCTACCTATTGTTGCGCAATGTCTTTTTTTAGCTATGTTAATATCTGAGATCGTAATTATTCCCGGATTTTACGGCACCAAAATGTTAAGGCGTGATTAGACTGAATTAATTTAATATGAAGCAAATGGAAGTACCACGGGAATTTGAATGAAATCTCAGATATTACCAAAGCGTTTGATTTATTAATTTAAATAACATGCGAGATTTCTTAAATACTATTAAATAGACATGTAAAAGAAGATACAAATTAATAATAGGGTCTACAAAAATAACTTAAAACTAAACATGCAACTTAGCGATGTAATGAACAAATTAATTTTAAACAAAAAAAGAAGAACAAATGATTAACATGAATTGGAGCGATAATTACCAATAACAGAAATGCTCCATGCTAGCATAAGGTAAAGGCGCGAAGATGTGCGAATTATTGAAATCTGCATTACATCGTTCAATTTCATTTTGTAGTTATTATATCTTTGGCCATTATGCTAGCATGGAGCATTTCTGTTATTGGTAATTATCGCTCCAATTCATGTTAATCATTTGTTCTTCTTTTTTTGTTTAAAATTAATTTGTTCATTACATCGCTAAGTTGCATGTTTAGTTTTAAGTTATTTTTGTAGACCCTATTATTAATTTGTATCTTCTTTTACATGTCTATTTAATAGTATTTAAGAAATCTCGCATGTTATTTAAATTAATAAATCAAACGCTTTGGTAATATCTGAGATTTCATTCAAATTCCCGTGGTACTTCCATTTGCTTCATATTAAATTAATTCAGTCTAATCACGCCTTAACATTTTGGTGCCGTAAAATCCGGGAATAATTACGATCTCAGATATTAACATAGCTAAAAAAAGACATTGCGCAACAATAGGTAGGTTTTCTTTGTAGTGGGGATATCCGGATCCGCTGTAACTTATGTGAATCACACAGCGTCTTTTCAGCCTTGTCAAAAGCAAAATATTAATGTATGCATGCAGACTCTAATCATTACTTTACAATATTATATTCCAACGTATAATTATTAGTGATAATTAAGCATTTAAATCATATCATCTCCTGTAAATTCATTTATTGTGCATAATCTAATTGTTAATTTGCAATATCATATATTCTAACGCATGACTATTATAGATAATCAAGTATTCAAATAATATTACCTATTATAAATTATTAATTCTTTTTCAGCTTTCTAGTAAATTGTATAAAATCAAAATGGCTAATCGTCGCCAAGCTAGAGTTAAAAATATTTCCCAAACAATATTATTAGGATTGTTCACCCAATTTCGAATTTTCGCCGATGAGTGTAAAGAGGCAATGATCGCCAATGAAGAGGCAGTAGTTAAAACGCGAATTGACAAATTAAAGCAATTAATAGACGAAATGAGAAAAACCCATAATGCCGTAATCACCGAGTCCATTAATGATGAGATACCTGTTCCTTCCGATCTTATGGATCAATTCATTCGAGCGCAAACCGAGGCTATGGACTTAGAGGTCCAATCATTGGACCGCTCAGTTACCACACGTGTCGCACCCCGGGTACCGGAAGTTCGGCTGCCCCCCCTTGATTTACCGAAATTTAACGGAGATATCACGCAATTCCAGAATTTTAAAACCACTTATATTCCGCTTATACACCGCAATAAGGACATCGATGACGGACTTGAGCTAACCTATCTTAAGAGTTGCCTTTCAGGCGAAGCCTTGGCCGTCATAAGCCATTTGGATACTCTGGGCTCGAACTATTCTATCGCCTGGGCCGCCCTAATTGCTCGGTATAACAATTAAGCGGCGCTCGCGTCTCGGATACTTCATGAAATGCTAAATTTCCAACCCATCGCGCATCCATCGCAAAAGGCCCTTGAATCCGTTCTTAAATTATTTTCTGAACTGGGTCACCAATTAACCGCGACTAACATCCCTGATCTGGGAGACTATTTTTTATTTTTCTTAACCTTCCGGAGTTTAGACCCCGTTACTCAAAAGGAATTTAAGTTACAATATCCTAATGACTTCCCTACGTTTTCTGAGCTACTCAATTACATCACGCGACTTCAAATTGCTACCGCATCAGTGTCGGAATTACCGCTGTCAGATAATCGCCGTCGACCGTCACCTAAGAGGAAAGAGCACCCCCCTATGCATCGGAAACCGCAATCTGTCAATCGCTCTGCTCGTGTGTTCGCAGCTGGGCTGCGGTGTACTTACTGTCAAGAAGTACATAACCTTTATCACTGCCGAGAATTTAAAACCTTATCCGGTCGGGATCGCCTAGGGTTTGTTCGTAAAGAGGGCTTGTGCATCAATTGCCTCGGACAACACCCACCGGACAAATGTCAATCCATCCAGCGTTGTCATTTTTGTCAAGGTTTCCACCATACCTTGCTCCATCGGGGCATCACCGGATCACCATCGCGTCCGGAGCCATCCATCAGCTCCCCCCTGGGTTCTCCTCGGTCAAATTCGCCAAATATTAGAACGCTTCCACCACGCCGCTATTCTGCTCAACGTCAAATATACAATAACCAGAATCACCGATCTTCCCCGGCAGTTCAGACGTTACACGCGTCATCACCACAACCCATGCACGGGTCGCCTGTCCTAGCCACTACATGGGATACGTCCTCTCGCAACTATTTGACAAGCCAAGCATCGCATGAACCCATTTCCTTCGACGCACCGTTATGTTACCAGAACCCGCCGCCATCCTTTCGTCCGTATCAACCGACCCCACATCGAGATGGCCACTTGTCCGAAGAAATCACTGTGCGCTCAGCTTCGCCTCCGGACAAATTAAAAATTTCTCAATGACCCAATTCTTCCGCCGTATCGCCGCCTTCCTCTCGCGCCCGACCTCAATGCTCGCCTCTCATGGTCGAAAAGGATGCTTCCTTGTTACACCGCCGCTATCAATTACCACGCAACAGTGCCGCCGATAATTCTATACCGCTAACTACCGTCTCGCATCGATCGCCATTAACTATGCTAGGGTCCTCGGGGGGCATGACACCGTCACTGTTGCCCACTGCGCAGGTCTCAATATCGCGTTCTGATCACCAAGCTCAATCATTCCGAGCCTTGTTAGATTCTGGAAGCCAGGTGAGCTTCATCACCATCAGGGCCGTGTCTCATCTGGGCCTCCCCGTATCGTCATCCCCAGTCGGGGTAAGTGTCCTGGGGGGATCGTCGAACCTATCCTGCCCCGGGTATACCACCGCAACCATTCAGGTTCCGGACTCTGATCCGTTAAGCTTTATTCGTGATCGAAAACATAACCCATTCGCTTCCGGCCATGCCTGTGAACTTATCACCCTGGCCGTACATATGGGAACTCCCGCTCGCCGATCCATCGCAATGCCATCCTGGCCCTATAGATCTCTTCTTCGGAGTCGACGCCCTCCCAATAATCCTCCTCGGAATCGAATCATCGCCTAAGGGTGGACCCACGGCATTGAATACCATATTTGGATGGTGTTTCATGGGGGAATGTCGTCCTCGTCGGACAAAGCGCCATATTACCTGGGCCAAAGAAGTAAAAGATAATGAAGGCAAGACTTTTCGCCCCCTGCTTCGTTCCCGTCGTGCTCAATCTTCCGCAGATTTAACACCCAATTCCCCTTCACCTATCGCTAATACTGTCGCTCCTGAGCGTCACGAATTATCAGTATTTAACGCCCTCACCAATGTCCAATTAAACCTTGACCTCCAACGCTTTTGGAACCTCGAGGAGGTCACAGCCACTTCACCTCGTTTCTCCTCCGAAGAACAACGTTGTGAGGAATTATTTAGAACATCCGTCTCCCGCGATGCCCATGGTCGATACATAACTCCGTTACCTCTGAAATCGCTCGACTTGGGGGAATCTCGTTACAGAGCATTGAAACAGTTTCACCGACTCGAAGCCCGCCTTCATCGGGAGCCCGCGTTACGTGAAGCCTATCTCGCCTTCATGCGAGAATACTTGGAGTTAGGCCATATGTCTGCCGTTCCTGAGCCTGATGACGCTTCCGGTATCACATACTACCTCCCTCATCATCCTGTACACCGCCCTGACGATCCGCCCTCTAAAATTAGAGTGGTGTTCAACGCTTCGGCTCAATCCTCAAATGGAAAATCACTAAATGATATTTCTTTTACCGGGCCAAAGTTACAATCAGATATTGTCACTTTGATTACTCGCGCTCGAACGCACCGATACATTTTCACTGCCGACATTTGGCAGATGTATCGTCAGATATTAGTGCCTCCCAAACATCAAGATTTACAAAGAATCGTATGGCGATTCTCACCCGATGAGCCGATCCGCTCTTATCGCCTCCACACGGTCTCGTACGGTGTCAGCTCCTCCCCGTTCCTTGCTATTCGAACTCTTCACCAATTAAGTCATGATGAAGAGGCTCGTTTTCCTCACGCCGCCTCCGTTCTTCGCAAGGACACGTACGTAGATGATATTATTACTGGAGCCTCTACGTTGCCAGAAGCCGTTCAATTAAGGGACGATCTCATCGCTCTATTGCAATCCGGAGGTTTTGAACTCCGCAAATGGGCTGCGAATCATCCTCAAATTCTATCCAATCTAGCAGCCGAGCATTGTCGTGTGGGGACTCATTCATTCGAATTCTCTTCCGAAGATGACTCTACCATTAAGATCCTCGGTCTCGTATGGTCAGCTGACACAGACACTTTTTCTTATCGCGTGTCTTCTGAAAAACTTCCCGCTACCAAACGGCTTATTCTTTCCAAATTAGCTCGCATCTATTACCCTCCTGGATGGTTAGTGACATTCACCGCAAAATTATTAATCCAACGTTTATGGGTTGGACACTCTGATTGAGATGAACCCGCTCCCCTTGATATCAGCCAGGATTGGAACTCCTTTCAAGAAGAAAAGAATTCCTTTTCCGCTTTCCTTATTATCAAGAGTCGCGCAGTTGCCAACGCCTAGTTGCCTTTTGTGACGCTTCCGAGCTGGGTTACGCCGCCGCTATATATTTGCATTTCACCTCCTCTTCCGGGGAAATCGCCGTCAGCCTCTTAATGGCCAAATCCAGGGTCGCCCCCTTGAAAAGAGTATCACTCCCGCGATTGGAACTATGTGGCGCTCACCTCCTTGCTAAGTTAACAGCCAAAATTACAGAAATGTTTTCCCAGCCATTCGAAGACTTGATAGCCTTTTCAGACTCCGCTGTAGCTCTCGCCTGGATCCGTGGCGAACCCCACCGTTGGAAAACTTTCGTAGCAAACCGAGTAACGGAAATTCAAGAAAGCATACCTCCTTCTCAATGGCGCCATATTGACGGCAAGGACAACCCTGCCGACTGCGCTTCTCGCGGGATTTCTCCTAAGGAATTAGCCAATCATGCCTTATGGTGGAAAGGTCCGTCCTGGCTCTCTCAACCGCCATCTTCATGGCCTACCTCGCGCATCGACGTACCTCCTGGTCTCGTTGATTCTGAACGGCGAACCACTCATAAAATTATCTCATGCACCGCCCTTACCACTCTTAATTTAGAGAGCCACTATTCTTCTCTTTCCCGGCTGCAACGCGTCACTGCGTGGTGTCTCCGCTTCGCACATAACGTCAGGAACCCCGCATGCCACACTACCGGGTTTCTCTCCGCCGCTGAACTATCTGCTACTCTAGACATATTAGTTAAGGCCATTCAACAAGTCGCTCTCACAAATGAGTATCAAGCAGCCAATGACCCTACATCAAAATTGCATCTTAAACCTACTCTGCAATTATTCATCGATCCGCGGGGGGTCATCCGCGTAGGTGGACGACTCCATCATGGCCCACAACCGTTTTCCGCTAAACATCCGGCCTTGCTTCCTTAAGATCATACCTTTACCAACTTAGTCATTGATCAAGCTCATTGTCAAAATTTGCACGCTGGTCCCTCTGCTACGCATTCCTTTATTCGTCAGCGATTCTGGATATTGGACGGGAGAAACGTAGTTCGGCATCGCCTCGCTAAATGCAACAAATGTTTCCACGTTAAACCTCAACCACTCATCCCCACCATTGGGACGCCTGCCCCGTGATCGTATCACACCCACATACCCATTTTCAAAGGTAGGAATTGATTACGCAGGTCCTTTTTCCGTATCTTCTGCTCGCATCCGAGGATGCCGCGTAACCAAGGCATATATCTGTGCATTTGTTTGTTTCACCACTAAAGCCATTCACCTAGAACTTACATCCGAACTACCCGTCGCAACCTTTCTAGCCGCCTTTGCTCGTTTTTGTGGTATACGGGGACTTCCTTCAGATGTCTACAGCGATAACGGAACCAACTTTGTAGGAACTAGTCGTCAAATCAGCGAAGTCGGTCGTTTCTTCCGAGACGTAAATACTCAACAAACTATTGTTCAACATTCCTCGCGCGAGGGCATTCAATGGCATTTTATTCCTCCCAGGGCTCCCCATTTCGGGGGTCTTCGGGAAGCCACGATTAAATCTACTAAACGCCATCTCCGTACCGTAATGTGTATTCAGATTTTATCATTCGAAGAATTCTCAACCCTACTTACTCAGATTGAAGCCGTACTCAATAGCAGACCCTTATGTGCGCTTTCATCCGACCCTCATGATCTTGAAGCCTTAACTCCCGGACACTTTCTTATCTGTCGACCGATAACCGCTCCCCCCACTCAGGACCTATCTGATGTGCCCATCAATCGCGTGGCTCGATGGAAACTCACTGACAAGATCCATCAGTCTTTTTGGAAGCGATGGATCATCAAATATCTGCACACACTCCAGCAGCGATCCCGCTGGACGGAATCCGCCTCCGAACTAACTATCGGCGCTCTCGTGTTGATCCAAACCGATAACTCGCCTCCTCTGCGTTGGCCATTAGCACGGGTTACCGAATTGCATCCCGGAGCGGACGGTATCGCCCGAGTCGCTAGCCTCCGAACCGCTTCCGGCATCATAAAGCGCCCAATCACCCGTATATGCCCTTTACCATCTCAATAATGCCACTTTCGTGCCATGGGCGGGGGAATGTTTAGTCGCGGATCTGGACTGCCCGCCAGATGGAACGGACCGATCCTTGCCTCTAAAATCGGATGTACTTTGCCGCCAAAACGTAGGAGAGGGGAGAACGACGCTTTGAGTCACTTCACTTGCTATTAGATCGCCGAGCGGTCTAGTTCTACCAGCCCTTCGCAGCTAAGATCATCGCACACTGCCGCCTAGTAATCCGCTTTCAAGCCGCTATACCTGTGAGGACGTCCAGATGTTTCAAGATTGTCACTCGCCAGAAGCTATGCTGAGGTGCTAATTGGGTTTACATCTCACAAATTGTAAGTCCCATTTCATTATCATAAGGCCTCAAATTGTCAACTAATTCTTCTCCGGATGATCAACGTATCACTTGGTACCAACCGGACAGTTCCGCACATCTTCGCGCCTTATTGAAATCTGCATTACATCGTTCAATTTCATTTTGTAGTTATTATATCTTTGGCCATTATGCTAGCATGGAGCATTTCTGTTATTGGTAATTATCGCTCCAATTCATGTTAATCATTTGTTCTTCTTTTTTTGTTTAAAATTAATTTGTTCATTAGATCGCTAAGTTGCTTGTTTAGTTTTAAGTGATTTTTGTAGACGCTATTATTAATTTGTATCTTCTTTTACATGTCTTTTTAATAGTATTTAAGAAATCTCGCATGTTATTTAAATTAATAAATCAAACGCTTTGGTAATATCTGAGATTTCATTCAAATTCCCGTGGTACTTCCATTTGCTTCCTATTAAATTAATTTAGTCTAGTCACGCCTTAACAGTGCAATTCCCAGCATTATTCTTTCCATCTTTCGTTGACATATGGTTATCTTTCTCTCTAAGGCTTTAGTGAGTGACCATGTCTGACATCCATAGCTCAGGACAGGGATTATGCAGCTGTTGAATACGGTGGTCGTTTTATGTCTTATTTCTAGACGGCACCGTTGGTCATGATTGCTGTTTTTTGTGGGTTCAATATCAACCCGTAGTTCGAACTCTTCTCTTTCAGCTGGTTGATCATTGTGAGTTCATCCTCAGAGCTTGCAATCAAAACTACGTCATCCGCAAATTTCAGTTGATTAATTTTTATTCCGTCGAGAGAAATCCCTTTGTCACGCTAGTCTAGAGCTTAGAAAATTCTTTCTAACTGTGCCATGAAGATTGTTGGTGATAGGGAATCTCCTTGCCTGACTCCTTTCCTGATCGGAAACAGTTTTCCTCTTCTTTCTGTTTCTACGTATCCTTTGTTTTCGATGTACATATTTTCTATTATTTGAACGTATGCCTTGGCCACTCCTAGCTGTTCTAATGTCGGTCGTATATTGACGTGGTATATGCTGTCAAACGCTTTCTTAAAATCGATGAAACCAGGTAGAGTTTGAAGTTGTATTCTTGTGATTTCTCTAGTAGTTGATTAAGTGTCTGATGATCAATCACCATCAATCAGATGATCAATCACCGATTTATTTTTTCTAAATCCTGCTTGATCTTTAGGTAGGCTTTCGTCAATTGTTCTTGATATTCTTGCTTTTATTATTTTGGAAAATAGCTTGCATAAGGTGGACCCGATTGAAATGTGACGGTAGTTGTTAATATTTTGTCTGCCGCCGTTCTTGTGGATGAGGATTATTTTTGAAGTTTTCCATTCGTTAGGTATTTCTTTGTTCTTTAAAATTTCGTTAAAGATGAAGCATAGGATTGTATGTAATCCTTCTCCTCCAGATTTTAAAATTTCATTTGTTATTCCATCTTCTCCGGGGCATTTATTATTTTTTAGATTCTTGATCACTGCTTCCACTTCAGATTTCAAGATGGGAGGTGCTATATGATTTGTTTCGTCATAAGTTTCTATGTTTTTGAGGGAGTAATCATTTGGACAATCGTATAATTCTTGGAAAAAATCTGTAGCAGTTTTCACAATATCCTGTCGGTTGCTTTCCGTAATACCTTTCTTATTAGTTAATTTAGTTGTCCATAGTTTTCCTTCGCTTTGTTCCATTTTGATTTTTTTGATTGATCGACTGCTATTAAGTATGTCAGCCATTCTTTGTTCTCTATATATTCTTAGGTCCTGTTTTATATTTTGTCTAATTCTTCTGTTCCAATTATTAAGGTTGGTTGAATTTTTTATTGCCTTTTTCCTTTCTTCGATCATTTGTAGAGTCTCCTCAGATAATTTTGAACGATATTCTTTGGATGTATAGGTTTTTAGTTTGGCCTGGAGGGATGCTTTCTGAATTCTATTTTTAATGTCAATGTATAGTTCTTGGACGTTATTGTTTTTTCTATTGTTTATGTAGCTTCTTATTTTTTCAATCTTTGTTAGGAGAATTGTAGTATTTATTGATCTTGTCACAGGTGTGAAATTGAATGGTCGGGTGTTCTTCATTTTATCTAGCCTAAGAGTGGTCCTGATTAATCTATGGTCTGAGTTAAAATTTATATTTGGCATTATTTCGCTGTTTTTATTATACCTATTTTATTGCAAAGTACATAGTATATTTCGAATTTATCTCCTGTAGGAGACTTCCAAGTCCATTTGTTTTTTGTTTTCTTTTTGAAAAAGGTGTTTAGAATTTTGAGTCGATTGCTATGCGCGAAATTTATAATGAGTTCTCCTCCCTCATTGCGTTTACCACCACGATTTGCCCATGATAAATTCCTCTCCTATTCTGTATTTTCCCACTCTACCATTCCAATCTCCCATCACTAATTGGGTATTTTTAGGGCCGACTTTTATTTTATCTATAATATTTTGTAGTTCTTCGTAAAAGTTTTCTTTGTCGTTGCATGAGGAAGAAGCTGTTGGGGCATAAATTTGAACTAGGAATAGCTTTTTATTTTTACCTATATCAATAATTAATACGGCTATTCTTGAACTGATTTCTTGAAAATCCATAATTTTTTAAACAATTTTTTTTTATTAACTGAAAATCTCACGCCACCTAACCCTTTAGTTGAATGTGTGTGCACTTGTAACATACCGTCCTTCGTATTTAACATTGTTTTAAATTTTCGCCTGGTTGTCGCTAGACCTATGATGTCCCACTTTATTTCTTCTAGAGCTAGTTTAAGTTCTGCAACCCTTTCTTCTTCCATTATCGTTCGAACGTTAAATGAACAAATTTGTAATTCCGAATTGTTTACCTTTTCCATAGCCGATTTTTTACCTTTTTTGCCATCTTCTTTATTTTCTTTTTGCTATGTGTTCGTTCTTGCATTTTGTTGTTGTTTTGTTTCGATTTTCGTCGTTGCTTGAACAGAGTTTGATTCAGGTGTACCTAGTATGTTATCTTTAGAAAAATAACGGTCTAAGCTGCTAGTTCTAATTTTTATGTTGCTCAATTTTTTATTGTTTTTTTACTCGGGTTATTCGATGTGTTTTCTTCACTGTTTCTTTCTCTTTTTGAACTCTTATTTTTATTAAGATCTTCTAAAGAGTATAATTTTCTCTTTAACATTAACAGTATAATTTTAAATAACTCTGCACGGATTTTACTTATTTCTTCTGACAGGTCTTCTTTAATCTTAATATGTTGATACCTCTCTTTTAATTTTTTCTTTGCTCTTAGGATATCATTTCTTAGAAAGATTGATGTCAGACTTACCAGGAAGAGAGACTTCGAATTTTTAGTTGTTATTAACCTTATATTATTGATATCATATAATCTTATATCACTCACCAGAAATCTTAAAATCTCAAGTACTTCTCCTTCTTTGGCCCCTCAGTTCTCAGATTTAAGTCCTGTTATGATCACATTCTTCTTTCTTTCTTGATCTAGTTTCTTTTCGATTTTTGAGATTCTGATATTTTGTTCTACCTGCTTTCTGTTGTTATTTTCTACTATTTGATTTATTTTCAGATCTACTTTGTCCAACATTTGAAGTTTTTGGAGTATTTCGCCCAATTTGGCTTCGGAGCTCATTGTTATCGATAAAAGTTCGTATGTTTATCTATAACATGCGATTTAATGACTGTTCACTGAGGCCAGCTGACTGGGAGGTTGGTGGTGGGGGCTGGCTTGTCTTCTTTTGCTCGCTGATAACCAAGACAGTTAAACAGATCTGGTATATTTTATTTATTCGATTATTACTAATATACTGTACCAATCGACACAGAATTTCACTGTCGTAATGTATAACCTATATTACTGTCAAGTATCATCCAAATCCGTTTAGTAGTTTTTGCGTGAAAGAGAGACAAACATACAAACTTTCACATTTATAATACACTAGCTTATGCCCGCGGCTTCGCTCGCGTGGAATTTGGTCTGCCACATAAAGTTTCGTGAAAGATCATTTTAAATAAATAATTCAATTATTTTTTTTAAATATAAGTTACTCGTACACCCAATATTTCAGATCTCTAACTTCAAAACTGACGGATTCTATACAACCTTTGAATCCCTATTATATTTAGGTAATTGGAATTACCCAAATTTCTTTCTTAAACTATACAAAGAACCTATCTACAAATTTCAAGATGCTAAGTTCCTGATTTGCCTTTAATTATGTACTATAACGGAGGGGGGCACATGCCCTCCCATAAATCTGCCCTTGCTGTGGCCTATGATGTATAACCTATTTTACTCAATCAGTTTCATCCAAATCCGTCCAGTAGTTTTTGCGTGAATGAGTAACAAACATTCGCATTTATAATATTAGTAGGATATCAAAACAAATTGTTTCACTCATGTTCTTTCTGTTATTTTAACCACATGATCATGTGATTTGCCTTTAATTATGTACTATAATGGATTCTCCACAGTACCTAAAAAACTCGGAGGGGGGGGGGTAGAACGTGCCCATGTGCACCCCTAAATCCGCGCCTGCTATAGCCTATGTGTTATTCTGATGTATAACCTTTATTACTGTAAAGTTTCATCCAAATCCGTTCAGTAGTTTTGGCGTGAAAGAGAGACAAACATACAAACTTTCACATTTATAATATTAGTAAGACTAATATTTTTTTATTATTCAATGAAATTTACAACTGCATTATTCTAATACAACAAGTAAATATTTGAAACTATATCATTTATAGTATAATATATATTAACCTATATTACGAGGCATCTTTTTTGAAGGGGATAATATGTTGGAGTGGTTGACTGGTGGGGTTTAACCCCCCATGAGTCAACTCTAGTTACGCCAATGGGGACACTACGTTTTGTACCACTTATAAAGGTATTCCACTTATCCAGGTTCGACTGTAGTAAACAACAGAATTTAAATTAAGCATCTAAACAATTTTTAATTTTAGAAATAATAAAATGGATATTTGATATGATACATCGATTTTTTTCATAGATCTCACATTAATTTTTTGTTTTTGCTTTGTTGATAGTTTAATAAAATATTTTTCCTTCAATATTCATCTACAGAATGAAGTATATAAAGAGATTGAAAAGTGTTTTGCCCACTTCCGCTTTCCACTCGTACACAGATGAGAGAAAATATCCCAATATCTCCAACAGATGCTTATAAAAGATGCGTTTGAATGGAGTGCGTTTGAAAGATGTGTCTAAACTGTTCTTCTCACATTTGTGATCTTATTGTTGCCGCTATAATTGTAATCAATTGTAAATAAACAGTATTACGTTTTGGTTTGTCATTTTAGTGTACCTTTTATCCATTAAAATATCTGCACTTTCTTTGCTGTGTTTTTGGCATTATTGACCCTTACTTCTGTAATCCCACAATAATAACTTTGAAAAAGTAAAATTCTTCAAATTTTTATTTTTTTTAAATTACAATTTTTACAATACTTACTATTACTTACAATTTTTTAAAAAATTTCTTCTAAGGAATGGGGGGTTACATCTCCAATTACCCCCCCCTCGTTACGCCTATGATTGTCCCTTCATTTTCCCCTTAAATAAACTCTTAAACTGGAATGTTTTCACCTCTATAAGTGGAACCAATTTTTGTGGAAATTACCTCTGTAAATGGGACAATTATTGTATTAACCTCTATAAGTGGAATTTACATTACTATTAATATATAAATATACATAATTTTTTTTTTTTTTTTTTAATTTGGCTTTAAGACTTTATTATCGAAGTCCTATTTTTCCAGTTATGTTATATATTTACTTGGTGCACTGTTAAGTTAGTTGCCAACAGCAAGCGGTTTTTCCCAGATGGTTACCGCCTGTTTTTCCCAGGCGGTCACCCTTTCAAGTGCTAACCACGCCCGACGTTGCTTAACTTCGGTGATCTGACGGGAACCGGTGTGTTCAACGTGGTATGGCTGTTGGCGAACATAATTTACATTACTACTAAGAAAATGTGAAGTGATAGATGGGTTTGTTTTGTTTTGATTGGTACCGGAAGTGTAAACATTAAGTACATTGTTACTCTGCAATGATGAAATCTTTAATACATTGTATGACATTGAAGAGACATATTTAAGTGCCAAAGTGAAGTGTAGAAAAAAATACGTTATTACTTGCATTAATACAATTTTACACATGTGTAATCCGCATTGTTTTATATTCATATTACAAAAGGACTGTTTCAATATTTTATGTATGTATGGTTTTTAATTGTATACTACATACACAGGTAATAAATTGAATAATTAATTGATCAAAACACAACATGCATTGGTTATTTGGAAGGGACCTTCACTCTTGCAAGACATTAGACCTCAGGTTTCACAACAGACAGTAAACAAACTAATGGTAGGATTATTAAGTCCTCCCTTACCCACCTTATTCGCCAAATTTATCTTCAACAGATTTCTATCTGTTCAGAAATTTGGACAACTTCCATAAGGGTAAAAATTTTCAGAATTTGTTTAATTTCAAAACCCTGAATTTTATCAATTCTGGGATTGAAAATTTGATAACATTCGGAAAAATTTGTAAAAAATGAGGAATATTTTATAAAAATGTTATGATTTTAAATTTTTAAAGTTGTTTACTAAATAGCCATTCCTTTGAAAACAGATATTTCATATGAAATAACCCAATACAAGGTGAAAATGCTTTATTATTATTTTATAATGCTTGGAACTATGTGATGACTTAGTGTTGAAGAACTCGGGAGGGCATTAGCACTTTTAGAGTTAGATCATTCTCAACGTGATGTCAGTCGTAGGCTTCAGTTTTCTCACAGTCATTGGACGAGCATGGTCTCAATACCAGGCAACAAGTACTGCTCAGTACACACATGGAAGGGGCCGAGTTTGAAAAACCACCCTTCAGCAAGACCGATATCTCAAAATCCAAACCACTAGGCAACGAGGTTTAACAGCTCGGCAGCTGCAAAGCTCTTTTCAACAAGCAACAGGAGTCCGCATTTCAACTCAGACAGTTAGAAACCGCCTACATGAAGTTGGCTTGAGGGTAAGAAGACCGGCGAGGAGGGCTTATTTAACCAGACAACAAAAGGCAGCACGACTCCTATGAGCTCATGAACATGTTGATTGGACTGACGAATCGAAATTTGTTCTCCGTCATCAAGATCGAAGTTTAAGAGTGTGGCGAGAGACAAAGCAATGATTTAGCCCAGGTATGACTGAACCAGTTCGCTCTTATGGAGGAAGCTCAATAATGGTGTGGGGAGGGATAATGAGTAATTAAAAAAATCAGCTTGAACTGTTTAGAAATGAACATGTAACCACACAAACCTACCTGAGCAACGTCATCAGACCTGTAATTATCCCTTTATCCCAAGAAACGGGTGAGAACTTCATTTTTGTTGATGATAATGCTCGTCCTCATAGGGCAAGGATGATTCAACGTTATTTAGCAGAGCAAGAAATAACGCGCATGAACTGGCCTGCTTGTTCACCAGACATAAATCCAATTGAACATATTTGGGACAAACTCCAATGGCAATTACACATGCGTTCACCTTGTCCAGATAACTTTGATGAACTTGCTGCCGCCTTAATTGAGGAATGGGCTAATTTACCTTAAGATTACATATTGAGGTTAATGAGGTGTATGAATCGCCCATGTGAAGCATTAATTCAAAGTAGAGGGGGTCCAATACCCTACTGAAGAAGGTTAAATTAAAATGAAAACCAATATTTGTAAAAATTTAAATGTTTATTTTGTAAAATGTTTATTTAATTTTAAAAAATAAATTTTTCTTAAATTTTGTTTGGTTTATTTATTTCTGTTGAATAAAAACCATTAACAATCGATAAGTGAGGTACTATAAGCACAAGTATACAAAAAAATAACCAGTATTATTGTTAAAAAAGAGAGTTACTTAACTTTTGATGAGTGGTCCACTTCAATTTGTGAGCAGTGTAATATAATAAATCTTTGTTTATTATTTATAGATGGTTACTTGTTCTGGAGTGATTGGGGATCTCCTGCAAGAATTGAAAGAGCTGGAATGGATGGAAGTCAAAGAACAGTTTTCTTGACTGGAAACATGAGCTTACCAAATGGCTTAGCAGTAGATTATGAAACATCAAGGATTTATTGGACAGATGCCAGATCAAAAACAATTGAGTATGCAAGTTTAAATGGAAAAGGCCGAAGAATTTTAAGTAAGTGCATTAAATAAATTAACTACTGAATATTTAATTCTTTGTATATTATTAGTATAAATTCTTTGTCATTTGTTTTTTAGTGTCAGAAGTATCTTATCCTTTTGGTTTAACTATTTTCAATTCGTTATTACTTTGGACTGATAGAGTCAATAATAGTATACATTCAGTTGATAAAATGAGTGGAATGAATGCAAAACATCTTGTGTAAGTAAAAAGTTTAAAAATTATGTTTAAAAAATCTTTATAATATGCACCTTCTTTAATGTGTGTCATGCACTTGACTATGGAAAAAAGAAATTGCTCAGTTTACATTTTTCTAATACTAACATACTTTCTCAAAGCCCTTATTCAGGCTTATGAATTATTAACATAAAACATTTTTTGGATGGTTTGACTGTTATTTCTGTTGGAAATTGAATGGCATCCTTAATTAAATAAGATTACTTAAAAGTTGTATAGTTTTTATTAAGTATTTTTCTACCAATAATATTTTTATTTTATTGTAAAAATTTTATTAATACACTTTTTCCCATCCTTAGTGCCATTATTGTGTATTAATCTTTATTTTTATATTTTCGATTCTTTGAAAATCATTTCATTATCTCAAATGTATCGATGAATTTTTACCCCATCAAAGCAGTTTGAACAGAAAATATTATTTTGATCTACTACTGTTTGAATGAAAAAAAAAATAGAGTAGGTGATGAAATCAAAAGGTAACTATATAAATTTAAAATTATTAAGTAATTTAAATTTATTATTTGTGTATTTTGCATGTAACTAGCAAAGGATTGTCTGGTTTAATGGATCTAACTATAATGGAACACCACAAAGAAGCAGTCCCCACAAAATGTCTTATAAAAAATGGAGGTTGTTCCCACTTATGTCTATTATCTCCTAAAACTGAGCATTATAGCTGTGCCTGTCCAATTGGTATATTACTCCAGGTAAATAAAGATTTTTAAATATACTATATATGACTCATAACTTCTTCCTACAATCTTCCATACTACCACCACATCCACATTCTTTAATTATATCTGTAAATGACACAATTAATTTACTAAATTAATTTAGCAGTTACTACGTTACAATGTAGGGATCTTTTTAAAATTGTATGTATATTACTGGACTAAATTACTTCAAGTTTTCATAAAATAAGGAAAAAAAACCATTATCCAGTCAAATAAATTTTTCATTTATTAATTCTTGAGATGTTTCGACTACATTCATTTTCAATCACAAATAATTTCTGGTTTTATGCTTCAAAAACCATACTAGTACATTAGTAAATATTATTATTATTTATGTGTGACTCTTGTTTTTTACCATACACTTCGGCCTAAAAAGGCCCATTGTGCTTGATTCCTAAAAATCCCTAACTTAGATCTAGACTTCTGAGAAATTTTAGATAGTCTTTGAATCTCAGTTCTTGAAGTTCCTTGTGTCCTCCAGGACCAAGGTCAAATGTCCTCTTTCAACTTAGTGCTTTACATTCCAAGAGAACGTGCCAGGGGGTTTCGACCTCCTCTGTGCACCATCTGCACCGAGTTTCTTGTTCAAGCGATGCATATTTTTCCTGAGTTTACAGTGCCCAGTGATGGTTTCAAATTTTTCATATGCTTTTAAGGTTGGTTCTCGACATGTGAGCGGCTTCTTTCTTGATTTTCTCAGAAAAATTGTCATTGGGATCCTTTATAAAAAGTTTAGTATGTCTTATCTTGGCTCTATCCCAACACGATTTTATCTTCCTCTTGGCTAGTTTGTCAATTGTATCCTTAGCAAGGGGAAGGGGAACCCCGCACTATGGTTCTGGTCCTATTGGAGCAATTACTGCTCCTTTCTTTGTCAGATTGTCGGCCCTTTCATTTCCTGGTATATTACTGTGCCCAGGGGTCCAAAATATGTTAACTCTGTTATGTACAGCTAGTTCATCAAGTCTTGGACAGCATTCCTCCACTAGTCTAGAGTTTGTTACTGCATTTTGTAAAGCATTGCATGCTACCTGACTGTCAGTGAGAAAATTGATTACCTTATTCTTGTGGTCCTTCATAGCGAAGGCACCTGCAAGTATTGCCCATATTTCCGCTTGGATTACAGTGGGTGTCGTCTGACTATTGCTGTATAGATCCAACGAGCCATCTTGGGGCTAATTCCCCACTTGTTGCCACAAAGGCTCTTGCAAGTCCACAGAATTTTAGTGGCTATCTTGGTAACATAATCGATATGTTCATTCCAGCTTAATTTATTGTCCATTGATAACATGGAGGTATTTAACCTTCTTGCTAAATTGAATGCTCACCCTTTTCATCCTAGGGGGGTTGAGCTCCCTCAGTGTCCTTTTGTTGGTAAAAGGTACAATTACCGTTATATTAGGATTGATGTTGAATCCTACTTTCGTGCACCATTCTCAGTGCCATTATCATCAACTCTAAGATAGTTTGCTGATCAAAGCCCTTGATGATAATTGCTATGTCATCTGCATAGCCTATCGCTTGGAATCCCGCCTCATTTAGGACGTGTAGTAGTTCATCCACTACCGGGTTCCAGAGGAGTGGGGAAAGAACACCTCCTTGGTGGCAGCCTGCGGCTGCCTGAACCTTTAGGTGATAATTGCCCATATTGGCTTGGATAACCCTGTTCTTTAGCATGACAATAACCCATTTAGCAATATTTGGTTTATTGCCATACTTTTGTAGGGCATTAGTTAATATATGAATAGGGGTATTATCAAATGCTCTCAATCAAATGCCATCAAAAATGCTCCGAGCACAATTTGTTTCCACTGTAGAGCATCTTCTATTTGGTCCACCACTGATGCAGCGCAGTATCGCAAGATTTGCCATCTCTGTATACATGTTGATGCAACATTACTGATCCATCATTGAGATGTTTGTCCCTGATATATCTATCAAGAATTTTCTCCATTATCTTTAGCAGAAATGAGGAAAGACAAATGGGGCGATAAGATTTGGGTTAATCATATGTTTCCTTCCCTGGTTTGGAAATAAATGTGACCTGAACTTCTCTCCAGGCTGTTGGGATATAATTATAGGCCAAACAGCCCTGGAATAGAGTGGAGAGCCTGCCTAACAGTACATAAATGCACAAGTTAAAAGTCAGAATTTTCAGTAAAAAAAAAAAATTAAAAAATACAGATTTAAGAATATTTATTGTCCCAACTGTAGTGAAAGAGGATAGATTCATTCATAATTTTTTTTCAATTTTAAATGTAATTTTTAATCAACTGGAATCACCTCCCTCTTTTTTATCATTAACTATATTATCTAAGTTTTCATTAATATATAAGCTTCTAAGAATTTTCGTTTTATTGTGTTTTTCCCTGTGTAAAATTTTAGGTTTTTCAAAATTAAAAGTGTAGTTCTTTTTTGCTGTGTTGATAGTGCAGTGTTAGTTTTGGATGTTGGTTTTAAATTATTTCTATGGTGATAAAATCTATTTTTGAGATGTGTGCTGGCATGTCCTATATAATGTTTATTACAATTATTACAGCTTAGGTCATATACCACATTCGTGTTTTCTAAAATGGGTATTTTATCTTTTTGGCTGTTTATTATATTTTTGACTGGGTTTATTGTCTTTTGAGCTAATTTAATTTCAGGAATGTCATAATTTTTAAAAGTTGGACCATTTTTTTCAGACAGTGCTTTTATGTATGTTAAACTTTTATATTTTATTTTATTTTGTTTTAATTCTGAATTTGGAGATTCAATTAAATTGTGTACTGTGGTATTGTTTATTGGCGGGTCTGTACTATTGGGTTCTTTTTGAAAAAAAACAATAAACCCAATCAAAAATATAACACACAGCCAAAAAGATAAAATACCCATTTTAGAAAACATAAATGTGGTATATGACCTCAACTGTAATAATTGCAATAAACATTATGTAGGACATACCAGCACACATCTCAAAAATATATTTTATCACAATAGAAATAATTTAAAACCAACATTCAAAACTAACACTGTCTACACATCGCAAAAAATAATTCCATATTTTTAAGACCATGGAAAAATTCCAATGAAAAGCCCTTAAGTCTCCAAACTAAAACAGAAATTAAAATTATCTGTCCAATATTTCGCCCACTCAGGCATCCTCAGGGTAAAAAGAGAATTACTCCAAAACAGAACATGAATAATGCACCCAAGAAACATTCCACCACCTCCAAGGCTCAAATGCAATTAATGAATCAAAAGGAAGGTTACTGGAATCAGGCTGGATAAGGTTAGATAAAAACAGCTGATAAATACTCCAGAATTTGAAAATTCAACATACATTCACCAAACTTCAAAAAGCACAACAGGAAAAAATAAATAATAGTAAACAACACAAAAACATAAGACAAAAGACCATATGAAATAATGAAAGTAAAAATGCAAGAAAAAAAAAGAATAAGAAAAAAAACATTATCCAGAAACCAGTGGACTTATGGCTATTGCGCAAAATATATTAATATTTAAAAGTAAAAAGAGACCTTACATAAATGTTAAGACCATGGAAAAATTCCAATGAAAAGCCCTTAAGTCTCCAAACTAAAACAGTAATTGAAATTAATCCAGTAACCTTCCTTATGATTCATTAGTTATATTTGAGCCTTTGAGGTGGTGGGATGTTTCTTGGGTGCATTATTCATGTTTTGTTTTGGAGCTATTATCTTTCTACCCTGAGGATGCCTGAAAGGGCGAAATATTGGACAGATAATTTCAATTTTTGTTTTAGTTTGGAGACTTAAGGGATTTTCGTTTGAATTTTTCCATGGTCTCAACATTTATGTAAGGTCTCTTTTTACTTTTCAATATTTACATATTTTTAATTTTGAAAAACCTAAAATTTTACACAGGGAAAAAAACAATAAAACGAAAATTCTTAGAAGCTTTATATATTAATGAAAACTTAGATAACATAGTTAATTATAAAAAAGAGGGAGGTGATAAAGGGAAATTATATTCATCTATACTTTTAAAACTGAAAAAACAATAATATAGAATTTTTCAACTTAAATAACATTTTAGCATAGGGTATTGGTAACCTTAACGTTGTACATATTGTTACGGGCTACTGGGTATTAAAATGAATTAAACAATTCCTTAATCAAAGATACTAATATTTATTAACAAAATGATAAAAAGGATACAATTAAACTATTAACAATTAAATTATTAAACTAATATAAATTTATAATAACAATATTCTAAATATTATCATCTAGGCCTAACTCCTATTTAATTATTACAATACTATAAAATATTACTAATTCTAGATAGCTTAACTAGTTACAATAGTTTCTATGAATATTATAAAATCACACTACAATTTATAACTAATAATTAACACTTACAGTTCACTAGTCCACCAACCCTAAGATTCTTCAAGTATCACAAACTGACACACAGTAACAAACAGAAACAGTTTATTACACTCGCGAGACTGTCACAGTTCACTGATACACTTATTACACGGGCCGGTTCAACACTGACTAGTTTATCACACTGACACTCACTTATTACACTTATCACAGATCTTCACTGGTCTACTCTCAGGCTAAGACTGACTGACTCGAGGTGACGGAAGTCTTTTTATAGGCAAAGCCGAACATTCTAGAACTCGAAGGGGCCAGATAATTCTGGAATATTCTTAATCCTTTGCCGACAAAAGAAGACGATCTAGAACCGTCCTAATCCTATTTAAACGTCTCCCGCTGACGGAGTTAAGCCGCTAATCCCCCGCTTCCGCCTTCCTGCCGGCGCCCGTAACACTGCCCCCTCCTTAAAAGTGCTCTGCCCCAGAGCAAGTCCGGAGAAATCGGGCATTTATGAGCTTCTACTGATGGAGACGCACTTTCTTTCCAGGGGTTGAACGTGCACACCAATATGGCAACTCATAAATGCCCGATTTCTCCGGACTTGCTCTGGGGCAGAGCACTTTTAAGGAGGGGGCAGTGTTACGGGCGCCGGCAGGAAGGCGGAAGCGGGGGATTAGCGGCTTAACTCCGTCAGCGGGAGACGTTTAAATAGGATTAGGACGGTTCTAGATCGTCTTCTTTTGTCGGCAAAGGATTAAGAATATTCCAGAATTATCTGGCCCCTTCGAGTTCTAGAATGTTCGGCTTTGATCAGAGGCACGCTTGGTAACCAAGTAAAACAGGTGTCGTCCTTCGTGCGGCTGGTGGAGTGCCTTCCCGACACTTGGTCCTTGGCGTTCCAGCTCCTCAGTTCCGCCGAACTTCTTCCTGAAGACCGTTGCAATCCCTCGAGAAGTCCTCAGATCTTCGGCAACGCAATGGGCCAGAGAATACTCCACTGGTAACGAGAAGATATCTCTGTAGATTACCTGAGTTACTCCACGGGTCCCTGGTACTTTAGTATAAGCAACTGAGTTATTTGTCTTCACATTGTTTAGGTACCTAACCTGCTGGTCTTCTGCCGGGCCATGGTCTCCTTTGTACGGCGCCAGTCTATTGAAATGGACTACCTTGGGTTTTCCTTTAGGCTGCTTCCTGATCCTATATACGACGTCGTTGATCCTCTTGACGATCTCAAACGGGCCGTCCCAGGAGTTCTGCAGTTTAGGTGAGTAGCCTCGCCTTCTTCGAGGATCATGTAGCCAGACCAAGTCTCCAGGTTGGTAGCCACCTTTCTCAGCCCTGATGTCGTAGCGCTCCTTCATTCTGTCACTTGCCCCCTGGATGTTTGTGCGAACCTTCTCGTGGATATTATCCATTCGCTTCCGTAGATCCGTGACGTACTCCTCTCCGGCAATTTCCTCGTCAGGCTTGAAACCGAATTTCAGATCACAAGGCAACCGAAGTTCTCTGCCGAATACCACATTTGCGGGAGTCTGCCCCGTTGCCTCACTGACTGAACTGCGGTAGGCCAGCAGGAACAGGTGAAGATACTGGTCCCAGTCTCGCTGATGGTCGGAGACCACTTTGGACAAATATCGACCCATAGTCCTGTTCATGCGCTCCACCATGCCATCGGATTGAGGGTGAAGAGGTGTCGTCCTGGTCTTCCGTATTCCCAGTGCTTCGCACATCCCGGAGAAGACTGCAGACTCGAAGTTTCGTCCCTGGTCAGAGTGAAGTTCCATGGGTACTCCAAACCTACTGACGAGGTGCTTCACCAGTACGTCCGCGACCGTGACTGCCTCCTGATTCGGAAGGGCGTAAGCTTCCACCCACTTGGAAAAGTAGTCCATGGCCACGAGAATATACCGGTTACCTTCATCCGTTACAGGGAAAGGGCCAGCGATGTCAATTGCTATTCTCTCAAACGGTGCTCCCACGTTGTACTTCCTCATTGGGGCCTTCTTTCTTCTTATGGGTCCGTTAGAAGCCGCACAAGTCGCACAACGCCTGCACCAGTCCAACACATCGTCCTTCTTTTTCACCAGTACAACAGGAGACATCCAGGGGCTACTCGAAGGCTCAATGACACCATCAGTCGCCATCTCCTTGATGATCTTCTCGGCGTCCTCCCGTTTGGCTAACGGCAGCCTCCGCGGGACCTGTCGGATGGGCTTAG
This sequence comes from Arma custos, assembly GCA_037127475.1. NCBI lineage: Eukaryota > Metazoa > Arthropoda > Insecta > Hemiptera > Pentatomidae > Arma > Arma custos. Next base: position 55,273,325 of record CM073759.1, on the reverse strand, counting down.
CATCCCCGGTGTCAATCCTATGCTGGACGATATCCGTTCTACCCCGTGGCCCTGGGCTGATCTCGAAGACGTCCTGCCATCGGATAATCATCTTCTTCACTTCCTCGCTCTGTTCAGGCGAGAGTTCCCGGCAGGATTCGTCCACAAATCCTGTTAGTTCTTCCGGCAGTCCTCGCAGCTCGGTGGGATGACGTTGCAGCTGACGAACCACTGAGGTAGCGGTTGTACATTCCCCTACCGGTGTTCCTTTGTTCAGCGTTACTGGGAAGCTGTTCAGGTTCATTAGCCGAATCGGAGTGGTACGTCCGACCTTGATGAGGGACCTTGCAACCATTACGCCGCGTCCGATCTCCTGTTCTTCTTGCCTTCCCGGTTCAAGTAGCACACATTGACCCTCAGGTAGAGGCCCTTCGATCGTCCCATGCGCTATGATTTGGCTCCGTGCAGGTAAAGTGGTGTCTTCCAGTAAGCGCACTCGTGCGTAGATGTCTTTTTCCTGCCGCAGGATGACTTCTTCGTCTCCCAGCGTCATCACCCCTCTTGCCATATCCAGCTTGATCCCGCATGTGATCATCAAGTCCGTGCCTAATATGACATCTTCATCAATATCTGCCACGAGAGCGCGGTGCTTCAGATGTTTACCACCGATGATGAAGTAGGCAACTGTCTCCCCGTAGACCTTCGCTGGCTCTCCTGTGGCAGTCCGTAATTTCCAAATCGTTGGCAACATCTTCTCAGCAGGAACTGTCTTTGAGCTCAAGATTGTCTTGGTTGCGCCGGTATCCAGTAGCAGACTTCGCAGCTGCCCGTTCACCTTCCCATCAACGTAGAAGCTGTTCGCTCTGCTCCCTAATGACGCAACTCTACTGGTCTTCCTGGGGCCTCTGACGTAACGGGCTGATAGTTGTTCCATCCCATCAACCCTACTTCGTTCCTGTGGCTTTTCTTGCTTCTTGGATGGACATTTGCTTCTAGGGTGTCCAAGTTGGCCGCAGCTCCAACAGCATACCTCCTTCTTACGGGTCCTTAGAGCCTCCAAAACCTTTGACAGAATATCTTCGACGCTAGGGACCACATTAGGCTCCGCTCCTGCTGCTCGAATACGTGCATGGCCCCGTACTGACTGCCTGACAGCCTCGAACTCCATGGCCTGAGATAATGCGTCTCCCAAAGTCTTTGGCCGGGCGAGCTTCACTGCCTGTTGCGTCTCGGGGTCCCGAAGTCCATCCAGGAATTTGTCGACAGCCAGGCTCTCGTAGACATCATCGGTGACCGATGGGTAAGCATTCCTCACCAGCCGTGCAATGTCTGCTTCAAATTCCTGTAGCGTTTCGTTGGTCTTCTGGATCCTGCTTCTCAGCTGTGAGCGATATAGCTGGTCCATGTGGCGATGGCCGAAACGCATCTCCAGTCTTCTAACCAGTTCCCCGTAGTTAGACCGCTCTGTCATGGGCATCCCTTGCAGTACTCCCAAGGCGTCTCCACGCAAGGCCAGGCACAACGCTGAAGCTTGGGTCTCTTTTGACCACCCGTGGATCGAAGCCGCCGTCTCGAAGAGAGTCATGTAGTCCTCCCACGGCGTCTTTCCGTCGAACACTGGAATGGTGTTGTGAGTAGGTGGCGTCCCAGCATTGGCGGGCGTAATGGTACTATGAAGGCTGCCGTCGGAGGAACGGTCGGTGTCGTTCGTCGGTGGGTTGCTCTTACGTCCCTCGAGAGCTTCTACTCTTAGCCTAAGTTCGTTTTCGATGGAACTCAATTTTCTCCTAACCTAGATTCTACATTAGCTACCTTTTCATTTACATCGGCTAACTTATTATCTACATTAGCTACTTTATTATTTACATCGGCTAACTTGTTATCTACATTTTCCATTAACTTAGTCTCTAATGTGCCTAACTTAGACTCTAATGTATCCAATAAATCAATTTTTACAGTACCTAATTCATTACCTAGCCTATTTTCTATATTGCTTAATTCATTACCTAGTTTATTTTCTACATTGCTTAACTCATTTTTAACAGTACCTAATTCATTACCTAGCTCATTTTTAACATCGCTTAACTCATTTTTAAAAGTTGCAGACAACCTGCTTAAATCAGTTTCAAACAGAACGTCATCTGGATTTTCCCCTAAATCTACAAAAAATTGACGCAAGCGCTCTTGCAGTACACTTTTAGTTCCGGAACAATCAAGATCACGTTCCTCCAATTCACGTTTTAAATCCGCAACTTTTAAATCAATTAACTTAACACTTTTAGAAGCCATTCTTCATACAGTAGCCCAATAATTACAATATACAAGACCAAATGCAAAATAATAGCAATTACACAATTATCCCACTTCTGACACCAATTTGTTACGGGCTACTGGGTATTAAAATGAATTAAACAATTCCTTAATCAAAGATACTAATATTTATTAACAAAATGATAAAAAGGATACAATTAAACTATTAACAATTAAATTATTAAACTAATATAAATTTATAATAACAATATTCTAAATATTATCATCTAGGCCTAACTCCTATTTAATTATTACAATAATATAAAATATTACTAATTCTAGATAGCTTAACTAGTTACAATAGTTTCTATGAATATTATAAAATCACACTACAATTTATAACTAATAATTAACACTTACAGTTCACTAGTCCACCAACCCTAAGATTCTTCAAGTATCACAAACTGACACACAGTAACAAACAGAAACAGTTTATTACACTCGCGAGACTGTCACAGTTCACTGATACACTTATTACACGGGCCGGTTCAACACTGACTAGTTTATCACACTGACACTCACTTATTACACTTATCACAGATCTTCACTGGTCTACTCTCAGGCTAAGACTGACTGACTCGAGGTGACGGAAGTCTTTTTATAGGCAAAGCCGAACATTCTAGAACTCGAAGGGGCCAGATAATTCTGGAATATTCTTAATCCTTTGCCGACAAAAGAAGACGATCTAGAACCCTCCTAATCCTATTTAAACGTCTCCCGCTGACGGAGTTAAGCCGCTAATCCCCCGCTTCCGCCTTCCTGCCGGCGCCCGTAACAATATTCTATATCTGCTTGTAATTTTTCATATAGTTTTTATTTAATATCTTATAGTGATTATTATACATTTTATAAATAAAAATTTAAAATAATTAACCTTATTTATTTATTAAAGAATTTAAAAAAATAAAAATGCACACCAAGTGTCACTTTTCTCAACTACCTTCTACTGTTACCGTAACCTTTCTTAGTCCTTTGGTATTGTTTGTGTCAAGTGAACGTGGGTGTGTTTTCATATTTTTTTGACAGTATGAGTTAGAATTTAATGAAGATTTATCGCATGGTGACTGATAAAAAGTCAGCTCTCTTATTTCTTCAGGAGGAACTGACTTCCATAAAGTTTTGTGACGAACAGCTCAACATGTCTCATTCAACAGTGATTGATTATTCCAATTATATGAGAGAAGTGTGTGCTTTTAAATTAGAGAGAAGTTCAACAATTATTGGAGGTCCAGGGATGTATGTAGAAATTGACGAAAGTCTATGTACTAGAAGAAAAAACAACACAGGACGGATTTTGTTTCAGCAGTGGATATTTGTAGGAATATGTAGAGAAACAAAGGAGTGTTTCATAGTTGAAGTTTTTTGAGATATTATTGTTTTTAATGAACATTGCTTGTAATAAATGTTTCATTGTTTCTTGACATGTTTCTCATAATATCATATTTTAAAGAGAAATGATGATATCTAACTAAAATATGATATTGTTTTAATTTTTATATATTCTTCTTTTAAAGAGAAACGATTTGCCCGGGCAAATTTGAAATGGCTATTTGAAATAAATTGTAGGCAGCATAATGGTCCAATAGTCCTGACATGGTCCAATAGTTGAGGTAAGTGCCTGAGGAGCGCGTTGGGGTCAACGGACGTCAAAACAGACAAGTACCTAAAAATTTAAACAATAATAAATATTATATAAACTTGGTTAACCCTAGAATACTAATGTACGTCTCTGCTACGTGTGCTTTAAAGGAAAATCGGTTGCTGCCATTTTGTTTTTCGTAGTTTCAAGTTCCCCCTTCAATGTAAGCCTCTAGTGTTTAGTTAGCCACAGGTTGCCGCGAAGAAAATATTGTTATTGTCCCATATTTAGGGCTATCCACAATGAATAAGCTAAGTCACTACGTCTTTAGTACGTTCATTAGTTGGTGTAGAATATTTTTTACACGTCGCTGAAGCATACATTAGTAATAGTGTATTATCATTGTACACGTCGCCGATACCTATGTTAATAATAGTAATTAACTGTAGTTGGAACCATAAGAAAAAATTAAAGAGAGTTACCGCTACAGTTACAGAAGAAATTGTCGATTTAAAATTTGAAAAAAAGGGGTGTTAATTCTTTCTTTTTTCTAAGCTCCGACTAAATAACAATCGTCTCTTACAAACCGAAAACAAACAAGCTAGTTACCATGGTATCGGCAATGCATCATGGAGCTTCAACTAGAGTAGTGCTAAACCGGAAATTATACACACTTACAATGAAACAAAGGGTGCAGTTGACACATTTGATCCATTGTGTCAAAATATGAATTGTGGATAAAAGACGAGACGATGGCCATTGTGTTATTTTTACAATATGCTGAATATCCCTTGCATAAATTCGTACGTTATTTATGCTCATAACTTTTACCACCAAAGAAAGTGTAATGAAAAACCTTAGACAAGGATTGAATTCATACTAAATTTATATGACCTACTAGCGAAACCTTGGCAGTACCAAAGATTATCGTTACCAACAATTTCAAATGAGCTGAGATTGGTTATCAGACAAACTTTAGAAACTGACGACGATCGCTCTACACCACAACAGGTAGAAGAGAGAGACAAATTTGGAAAAAGATTATACTGTTTTATGTGCCCCTATAGTAAAAGGAGGATGACAAAGTCCTATTGTGGCAATTGCAACAACCCAATATGCGGCGAGCTCATACTCATAAAATATGTCCTCTGTGTGCAAACAATGGAAAATGATTTTTCAACTTTTTTATTATTTTTATCTAGATGTATTATTTTATTTAACGATATTTCTGTTTCATTTTTTTAATAATAATTACATCAAAGCTATGTGAAATGACAATTCGGTTACTTTTTAAAAAATTTATAAATTGATTGTTCAACTTTTTTCTAGTTTTATTGTTTATTGACCTTCTGTCTCACTTTTTTGTGATGATTGTGTTTGTAATGTGTCCATTGTGAAATAAAAAACTGTTAGTTTTTAAAATATTGGCCTTTTTATTTTACCTTAAGTGAAAAAAATATCTTGTGTATGTCACCAATACATACATTAGTATTAAAGGACTACTCTTAGAACGTTAGTATTCCAGGATTAATCTCATAGGTTCAATGTCTCAAATCAATTTTGAACAGGTGTGTGGACTATAGGGAATAAGTATACGGGTCATTATAAGTTAAGAGGTACTTTCCATGGCCAGGACAAAAAAATACTTTTTCTTTATACTAACTTCCTAATTAACCTATTTATTACTTAAAACTAAATGTTTTCTTCATTCTCACTGAAATTTATTACAGAAATGTACTTAGTTTAGTCATAATAAGTTCTAATATAAGAAAAAAGTCTCTCACCTGGTCTGTCCCCAAACCGACTTTATTTGTGAACCAGTTATTATGAATGTGTTAAAAGTCAATAATTACTTTATCCTCATTAATTATATACAGAACAATATCTTAGTCACAGTGTCTTATAAGTAAAATTAATTATTGTCACGGTCACAGGAAACAAAGGATTAGTGGCTTAAATTAAATTAAAATTAAATTAAATTAAATTAGTGGCTTAAACAAAGGATTAATAGTTAACACTTACAACTATTAGTTATAAATTTTAGTGTAATTTTATTATATTCATACTAATAAAATTCATACTAATAAAATACATACTAATGCGTAACTAGTTAAGCTGTCTAGAATTAGTAATATCTTATATTATTGCAATAATTAAATAGGAGTTAGGCCTAGATTATAATATTTAGAATGTTATTATAAATTTATATTAGTTTAATAATTTAATTGTTAATAGTTTCATTGTATCCTTTTTATCATTGTGTTAATAAATATTAGAATCTTTAATTAAGGAGCGTTTAAGTCATTTTTAATACCCAGTACCCGTAACAAATTGGTGTCAGAAGTGGGATTATTGTGTAATTGCTATTATTTTTCATTTTGTAATTATTGGGCTACTGTATGTAGAATGGCTTCTAAAAGTGTTAAATTAATTGATTTAAAAGTTGCGGATTTGAAACGGGAGTTAGAAGAACGTGATCTTGATTCATCCGGAACTAAAAGTGTGCTGCAACAGCGCTTGCGTCAAGTTTTTGTAGACTTAGGGGAGAATCCAGATGACGTTCTGTTTGAAACTGATTTAAGCAAGTTGTCTGCAACTTTAATCAATGTAGATAGTAAGCTAGGTAATTTACAGAATGAGTTAAGCAATGTAGAAAATAAGCTAGGTAATGAATTAAGCAATGTTAAAAATGAGCTAGGTAATGAATTAAGCAACGTAGAAAATAAGTTAGGTAATGTACAGAATGAATTAGGTACTGTAAAAAGTGATTTATTGGACACATTAGAGTCTAAGTTAGGCACATTAGAGACTAAGTTAATGGAAAATGTTGAGAATAAGTTAGTCAATGTAGATAATAAGTTAGCCGATGTAAATAATAAAGTAGCTAATGTAGAATCTAGGTTAGGAGAAGAACTGAATTCAATTAAAAACGAACTTAGGCTAAGAGTAGAAGCTCTCGAGGGACGTATCAGCAACCCACCGACGATCGACACCGACCGTTCCTCCGAGGGCAGCTTTCATAGGACCATTATGCCCGCCAATGCTGGGACGCCACCAAATCACAACACTATTCCAGTATTCGACGGAAAGACGCCGTGGGAGGATTACATGACTCTCTTTGAGACAGCGGCTTCGATCCACGGGTGGTCAAAAGAGATCCAAGCTTCAGCGTTGTGCCTGGCCTTGCGTGGAGACGCCTTGGGAGTACTGCAAGGGATGACAGAGCGGTCTAACTTCGGGGAACTGGTTAGAAGACTGGAGATGCGTTTCGGCCACCGACACATGGACCAGCTTTATCGCTCACAGCTGAGAAACAGGATCCAGAAGACCAACGAGACGCTACAGGAATTTGAGTCAGACATTGCACGGCTGGTGAGGAATGCTTACCCATCGGTCACCGATGATGTCTACGAGAGCCTGGCTGTCGACAAATTCCTGGATGGACTTCGGGACCCCGAGACGCAACAGGCAGTGAAGCTTGCCCGGCCAAAGACATTAGGAGACGCATTATCTCAGGTCATGGAGTTCGAGGCTGTCAGGCAGTCAGTACGGAGCCATGCGCGAGTTCGAGCAGCAGGAGTGGAGCCTACTAAGGTCCCTAGCGTCGAAGATATTCTGACAAAGGTTTTGGAGGCTCTAAGGACCCGTAAGAAGGAGATACGCTGTTGGAGCTGCGGCCAACTTGGACACCCTAGGAGCAAGTGTCCATCCAAGAACCAAGAAAAGCTACAGGAACGAAGTAGGGTTGATGGGAAGGGACAACTATCAGCCCGTAACATCAGAGGCCCCAGGAAGACCAGTAGAGTTGTGTCATTAGGGAGCAGAACGAACAGCTTCTACCTTGATGGGATGGTGAATGGGCAGCTGCGAAGTCTGCTACTGGATACCGGCGCAACCAAGACGATCTCGAGCACAAAGACAGTTCCTACTGAGAAGATCTTGCCAACGACTTGGAGATTTCGGACTGCCACAGGAGAGCCAGCCAAAGTCTACGGGGAGACAGTTGCCGACTTCATCATCGGGGATCAACATCTGAACACCGCGCTCTCGTGGCAGATATTGATGAAGATGTCATATTGGGCACGGACTTGATGATCGCACACGGGATCAAGCTGGATATGGCGAGAGGTGTGATGACGATGGGAGACGAAAAAGTCATCCTTCGGCAGGGAAAGGACATCTACGCACGAGTGCGTTTACTAGAGGACACCACTTTACCTGCTCGGAGCCAAATCATAACGCATGGGACGATCGAAGGACATCTACCTGAGGGTCAATGTGTACTACTTGAACCTGGAAGGCATTGGAGAACACGGAAGGAGATCAGCGCAGACTACAGCTCATCGTTCCAACGAGTAAAATGCCCGAAGTACTCTGGGAACTTCATGACGGAGTATCTGGTGGCCACCTTGGAGTTCACCGTACATTGGAAAAGGTACGTGAACGCTTTTACTGGGCTAACCTTAAGGACGATGTGTTGGACTGGTGCAGGCGTTGTGCGACTTGTGCGGCTTCTAACGGACCCATAAGAAGAAAGAATGCCCCAATGAAGAAGTACAACATGGGAGCACCGTTTGAGAGAATAGCAATTGACATCGCTGGCCCTTTCCCTGTGACGGATGAAGGTAAGCGGTATATTCTCGTGGCCATGGACTACTTTTCCAAGTGGGTGGAAGCTTACGCCCTTCCGAATCAGGAGCCAGTCACGGTTGCGGACGTACTGGTGAAGCAGCCCGTCAGTAGGTTTGGAGTACCCATGGAACTTCACGCTGACCAGGGACGAAACTTCGAGTCTGCAGTCTTCTCCGGGATGTGCGAAGCACTGGGAATACGGAAGACCAAGACGACACCTCTTCACCCTCAATCCGATGGCATGGTGGAGCGCATGAACAGGACTATTGGTCGATATTTGTCCAAAGTGGTCTCCGACCATCAGCGAGACTGGGACCAGTACCTCCACCTGTTCCTGCTGGTCTACCGCAGTTCAGTCAGTGAGGCAACGGTGCAGACTCCCGCAAATGTGGTGTTCGGGAGAGAACTTCGATTGCCTTGTGATCTGAAATTCGGTTTCAAGCCTGACGAGGAAATTGCCGGAGAGGAGTACGTCACGGATCTACGGAAGCGAATGGATAATATCCACGAGAAGGTTCGCACAAACATCCAGGGAGCAAGTGACAGAATGAAGGAGCGCTACGACATCAGGGCTGAGAAAGGTGGCTACCAACCTGGTGACTTGGTCTGGCTACATGATCCTCGAAGAAGGCGAGGCTACTTACCTAAACTACAGAACTCCTGGGACGGCCCGTTTGAGATCGTCACGAAGATCAACGACGTCATATATAGGATCAGGAAGCAGCCTAAAGGAAAACCCAAGATAGTCCATTTCAATAGACTGGCCCCGTACAAAGGAGACCACGGCTCGAAAGAAGACCAGCAGGTCAGGTACCTAAACAACGCCAAGACACAAATAACTCAGTTGCTCATACTAAAGTACCAGGGACCCGTGGAGTAACTCAGGTAATCTGCAGGGATATCTTCTCGTTACCAGTGGAGTATTCTCTGGCCCATTGCGTTGCCGAAGATCTGAGGACTTCTCGAGGGATTGCAACGGTCTTCAGGAAGAAGTTCGGCGGAACTGAGGAGCTGGAACGCCAAGGACCAAGTGTCGGGAAGGCACTCCACCAGCCGTACGAAGGACGACACCTGTTTTACTTGGTTACCAAGCGTTCCACTGATCAGAAGCCAACATATGACGCACTGCGGCGAAGCCTCGACGACCTACGGAGTAAGCTTCTGAGACTGCGTGTCACTAAGCTCGCTATTCCGAAGTTGGGCTGTGGATACGACGGCTTGGAGTGGAAGGTTGTCAGGGACATGATCGAACAGACATTCGCCAACTCTGGAGTTGCCATATTGGTGTGCACGTTCAACCCCTGGAAAGAAAATGCGTCTCCATCAGTAGAAGCTCATAAATGCCCGATTTCTCCGGTCAATGCTCTGGGGCGGAGCACTTTTAAGGAAGGGGCAGTGTTACGGTCACAGGAAGCAAAGGATTAGCGGCTTAAATCCGTCGGCGGGAGAAGTTAAAATAGGATTAGGACCTTCTAGATCGTCTCCTTTTGTCGGAAAAGGATTAAGAAGATTCCAGTATTGTCTCGCCCCTTCCATGTTCTAGAATGTTCGGCCTTGCCTATTTAAATACTTCCCTCGCCTCGAGCGAGTCAGTCTTAGCCTGAGAGTAGACCACGCAAGATCTGTGATAAGTGAGTGTCAGTGTGATAAACTAGTCAGTGCTGAACCGGCCCGTGTAATAAGTGTATCAGTGAACTGTGACAGTTTCGCGAGTGTAAAAAACTGTTTCTGTTTGTTTCTGTGTGTCAGTTTGTCATACTTGGAGAATCTTACGGTCGGTGGACTAGTGAACTGTAAGTGTTAACTATTAGTTATAAATTGTAGTGTAATTTTATAATATTCATAGAAATTATTGTAACTAGTTAAGCTATCTAGAATTATTAATATCTTATATTATTGTAATAATTAAATAGGAGTTAGGCCTAGATTATAATATTTAGAATATTGTTATTATAAATTTATATTAGTTTAATAATTTAATTGTCAATAGTTTCATTGTATCCTTTTTATCATTGTGTTAATAAATATTAGTATCTTTAATTAAGGAGCGTTCAAGTCATTTTTAATACCCAGTAGCCCGTAACATTATATTCCAATTTTTCATAAATAATATCAACGCCGAAATTTGTCCTCCGTGTTTTGTGTCTCGTCCCCTGGCTTTTTGTTTTTGTTTCAAAATCAGTTTTGTTTTGCTAGATTGTGGAAGTTGTTATCTTGAGTGCATAGGATGCAACGTAAAGCTAGGAGCGAGCGGCCCATGAGCCGACTGTGCATCTCTTTTAACGGTCATTTCAGTCACGCCGCTCGCTGGGTGTAGAAGTGTTGAGTGAATGCTGTCTTTCCACTGGTAAGTTTTATTTAGCAATTGTTTGTTAAAATACTAAAATAGACTTAAATATTCACTATGAATAGTGCATACATTGTTACGTTTGATTGTGAATTGCGTACGAGAAACACTTTTACGGCTACTTTAGATATCAATCGAAAATGTATCTCCCCTGGCTCTTTTGATGGCAGGGGAGATACATTTGTATGCGTTTTCATGAATACTTCTACATTTTTCTCTGAACCTTTACTTGGCATTATGTATATCTTAGCTTTACCATCTAATATGACTTTTTTACAGAAAAAATGGCACCTAGAAAGAAAATGTCGCGCGTAAAACGGTTCGAAAAAAAAAAGGATAACAGAACGATTAAGATACCAAAGAATTACAAATGACAAAGATAAGTAAGCTCAACAAAAATCAAGGAAAGGGAAAAATATGAAAAGAAAAAGGAGTTATTAAGACAGTTCAGCAAATGATTCCCAGAGAGCAGCGGAAGGTTAGAAAAGTATGGAGAGAAAAGCAAAAATTCGTAGACGTCGTTTAGCACTCCAAGATAATATAAACAATGCTCCTGAGCCACCACCATGTTCGGATAATGAAGACCCACCGCCCCCTCAAAATATAAACACTCGAGCGAATGAAAATTTTTCAAATCTCAACACTGTCCAAGAAAAAAGACTCTTCAGGAGAGTGTTAAGCGGAGAAGTAGTAAAAAAATGCAATGTTTTACCGAAAGAAATGAAAATAAAATCTTTGAGTAAAATATGCAAGAAATTAAGACTGATGGACACAAAGCGCAGCTCAAGAAAAAACTGTGAGAATTTGAAAACGTGCATAGTCAAATTTATGGAAGATTATTCGAGCAGTAGACTTTGTGTAGGATTATTTTAATTAAAATAAAAATAAATCAATAATGTTGATTCTTAAAAATAACCCTGTTTTTAATATGTCTTATCTCTCTTCCCTGTCTTATAAAGTATCCTCCCCTGTACATTTTGGCCCTGCCCTGTACAGAGTATTTACCCTGGTCACTTATAAAACAAGATAAAACCAACAAATTGACTGGCCACTTTGTAAACGTTATCAACTTAAAAGTTTCCATAAAAAAAATGTATACTTAAGTAAAAATTAAAAAAAAAATGCCATGCCGTCTCTTCATACAACATATTACTTCTTTACTTATAATACTCCCATACCCTACATTTTAACCTAAGGAAAAAAAAAATTTTAATTGAAAAAAATTTATGAAGGTATCTATCCTCTTTTCACTACTGTTTGGACAATAAACATTTTTAAATCTGTGTTTTTTAATTGTTATTGTCTTGGTTTTTTTTTTACACAAAATTCTGACTTTTAACTTGTGTATTTATGTACAGTATGGTTTTTGATGCATAAAACCAGAAATTATTTGTGATTGAAAATGACTCTGCAGTCGAAACGTCAAGAATTAATAAATGAAGAATTTATTTGAATGGATAATGTTTTTTTCTTTCTTTTATGAAAACTTGTTGGGATCTATAAATGTTATCTTTGTCTACAGGAAGATGGAAAAACTTGCCTTACAGCACCAGAAAAATGGTTGATTGTGGCTCATCGGAAACAAATTCGTCAGATTTCACTTGATGTACCTTACATAGTTGATGTAGTTCTTCCACTTCATAATCTTAGTGGTGCTGTAGCGGTTGATGTGGACACTCAGAATGGTAAATTTGATATTCCATTCTAATAACACTATTGAACAAAGCTTTCAGTTTATCTAATCAAAAAGAAGTTTCTATGTTTTTCTGATACAAAAAAATTGATTTACTCATTTAAAGTGAATGTTGCTTAAATGTATTAGATGATAAGGGAATTCTAGCCCTCGAAACAAATTACTGCATGTGTATATGTAACTAGCATATTTACATACTTATAATGAAAGCATATTTGGGTCTGGTGATATGTTTAGATTGGAATCGCATTGGGTCAGAGAAAATTGATATAAAGCAAAACAGACATTGTCTTTAAATTTCTCTTACTTACTGAAATAAAGATTTCAGCTTTACCCATTCCACCTGGCAAACAAATTATTTAGACATACTAAATATTTCTTGGATTTTGGTACATCATTACCTTATCAATTATAAGATATCACAAGCAAGTATCAATATATTGCAAATATTCAATTTTAATTAAGACACTCCATGACAGCCTAGTTTTCTTTTTAATTTAAGCCTGGTATAATGGATAGTGCTGTTAGCGTTTTTAATGAATACCTCCCCCCCCCCACAACAGAAGCCAAACTCAAAAAGTTTACAAAAGATGGTGCAATGGCCCAATGTATTATTGTACAGCGACTTACAGACAGCATTTTGGTTCCAACAAAAGATAATAAGATGACAAAGGCATTAATTGGAAGCCCTAGCAACAACCTAAGAAAAACTTGAATGGAAGTGTCTTATCATGGTGCGAAACACTTGGAGAAAGAAGCAGTACTATAAACTCCTCATTTTATACCTTCTAATATTGTATTGTAAACCGAAAGTTCTGAAATTGGTTACTTCCTTAATAGAACATTATATTTTCATACTACTGACTATTCAATAAATACTTTATAAGAAATGTAGAAGGGGAACACAAACATTTGGTGCTAAGTATCTCAGTTTTTGTGGTGTCTTTTTTATTTTATTCATATATTAATTATTAGAGGAGATACTTCTAACTTTTCGGATGGTCACTGAGATGTCAATTGAGTTATAAGCTCGAAGAACACAGGTCAGTGATAACATAAGCCAGTGAGAAGTGTCAAAGACTCAAGCGGCAAGATTATTACTGAAGAGGAGTAAATATTGGAATGATGGAGACAGTTCTATCAGATGAACTTAATAGCAGGGAGAAGCTATTAGCAAAGGAGAACATCTGATAGGAAATAATATCCTGGAGAGTCTGGTAGTCATCGAGGAGGATGAGGTTGAATACGCCATCGGAAAAATTAAAGCAGGCAAAGCAGCAGGAAGGGACGGCATAGCTCCAGAACTACTGAAATTTGGAGGTCAAGAGCTTATAAAATTTTTGCAACAATTCCTCCAAGAAATATGGAATACAAAAAAAAAAGTCCTAAAAGATTTGGAGTTCAGCATTATTATCCCGATTCACAAAAAAAGTAGCTCCACTGAATGTGAGAACTATAGACCAATAAGCTTGCTTTCAGTAGCATACAAGCTATACACCTCAATCCTAGAAAGGAAACTAAGGCTTGCTGTTGAGGACCAAATAGAGAGGGAACAAGCGGGATTTCACCCAGGGAGACTGATTCAAGATCACATTTTTGTAATATGAAGCATCACAGAAAAAGCATGGGACAGAAATAGGAATGTATACATGGCTTTCCTTGATCTAAAAACAGCATTCGACTCTGTCCCTCAACAAGAAATATGGGATGTTTTGGCAGCTAAAAATGTGCGAAAAGATCTTATCACTGCAATTAAATCAGCATATGAGGCAGCGAAAGGAGTAATGAGGATCAACGGAAGGAAGTCCAAGTAGTTTCCCATAGAGAGAGGTGTGAGTCAGGGCGACAGCTTGAGCCCTTTTCTATTTATATTATTTATGGATGAAATCCATAAAATCTGCAAGCTCCGTACTGCCTGGATGGTCAGCAAGTGGAACTTAAGAAATGTTATGTTTCAAAGCCTATTGTATGCCGATCACATGGTATTGATTGCGGACATAAAAGACAAGCTGCAGCAAGCCCTGCTGGAATGGGAGGAAGAACTCATCCACAAAGGAATGGCAATAAAAGCAAAGTACTAGTGGTATCAAGAGAGGAACAAGAAGAAGTCCAGCTGATCTGTAGTGGGGAGGTACTTGAAGTTGTAGAAGAGTACACCTACTTGGGGACAATCATCAGCAGCAGGGGAGAAATTGATCCAGAAGTAGCTAACAAAATATCCAAAGCCAACCAGGTTTACTACCCTATTATCAACAGTATAGTTGGGTCTATGGAGGTTGGAAAGGAAACCAAAATGCACATTTACAAATCAATTTACCTCCCTACCCTCAATTATGGAATTGAAAGCTGGGTTATCCTGGACAAAAAGCTAGCCGAGTGACAGCGGCGGAGATGAAATTCCTGCGGAGAGTCGTTGGAAAGACCAGGAGGGACCGCATCAGGAATGAAAGAATCAGAGAGGAGCTAAAAGTGATCGAGTTAAAAGATTCCATGAAAAACTGACAGCTAAAGTGGTTTGGCCACGTCTGTCGAATGGACGAAGAGAGAGAGAGAGAGAGAGAGAGGAAGGCCATGGAAGCTAGACCCACTGGGAAGAAGCCGAGAGGCCGTCCCAGAATTTCCTAACAGGAATATATCTAGCGCAACGGAGGAGAGAGAGGCAAGACCCTCCTGGAAATGAGGCGGCTAAGTAGGGACCCCCAGGCATGGTTGTTGGGTGGAGGCTCCTCGACGCTAGCAATGGCATAAGAGGATTTTAAAGAAGAAGAAGTTACACTTTAAACAAATCAATGTATTAAGTCTGTTATTTATTTTATACTGCCGCTTAGACTGAGTAACAGATGACAATCAGTCATCTGTTGTTAAACACGTGTTTAAAAAAAAAAATTCACAGTGGTTTGTTAAATATTAAATTATTAATTCAAATTTAGTTTTATTGAGAGTTTCCCCAAAGTTGAGGTTTTCTCCAACCAAATGTTTAGAGTAATTTTTCCAGGTTTTCCTGTCAAATGCATCATCTTCATTACCCGAGAAAGATAACCTACAACAAATCGACGTAAACGAATTTGGGACTTTTCAATGGTGAAGAGAACTGCCTTTTGTTATTTCAAGTATTTTTTAAATAAATATTTAAATGAACCAAATGTTTATCTCCAACACAATTACGTATATAAAATAAATAATCATATTTTTTAAACATATTAAATACAATTTTAGAAATATTTGAACTAAAACATACACACGTTGAAACGGCGTATGGTCATCTTTAGCGTACAGTGAAATATCGTAATCTTTCTAGAGTTAAGGCTATATCCTGCCATGTCTTCGTGGACTTGGTTCATCCAAGAAGTTTTCAGCCGTCCTCTTCTTCTTCTTACTTCAGGGCACCAGTTCATTGTCATTTTGGGTATTCTATTATTATCCATCCTAATGAGGTGTCCAAACCATTCTAATCGTTTTATTGAGATTTTTTTGAGTATGGTATTCTGAGCACCTATTATCTCTCACACTACTAAATTGAGAATCCTTTCACATCTAGAAATTCCAGCTGCCCTTCTCCAGAAATCCATTTCCGCAAATAAAAGCTTCTCTTGGCTTCCCTTTCCCAATTTCCATGTTTAACACCCATATAACATTCTAGCCGTTATAATACCATGGAAAATCTTTTTTTTTTTTTGTAGTTTTTAGGATGGTTTTACTCTACAGTACAGAATTTAGCATGGCAATAGCTTTTCTTTCTTCTCTGGTTCTTCGAGCTATATCCTCTTCAGAAGTTCCATGTATTTGAAGGATAGATCCAAAATATTTAAAGTTGGGTGCATTTTTGATCTGTAAGCCATTTACCTCCAATGGTCTGCCCTCCTCTGTATCCAAATATTCTGTCTTTTCAAAGTTCATTTTCATCCGAATATAAAAATTAAATTAACAATATTTTTATATGTAGTTACAACTATAAGTTACCCTGAGATTTTTTTTGTATCATTCAGATGTGTGATGTGGGATGGTCTTTTGTTTTTAAAACCCAAATTAACAAAGGTGTCTTATTTCAGGTGATATTTATTGGTCAGACACAACTGCTGACGTAATCAGGAAAGCAGATCCTATAAATTTTGAAGTGACTAATATTGTTTCCGATGGACTCGATATGGCTGATGGTATTGTTATAGATACCACTGGAAGAAAGGTAAAGTTTTATTTTCAAATTAAAATAATTTATGAAATCGTGTTTTTTTTTTACTTTAAAGTTTATATTGACTATATTGGAGGATATATATAAATACTATAAAAGTATTTAAATAATCAAAAAGAACAATAAATAATATATATATATATATTATTATATATATACATATATATATATACATATATTATTAATATATATACATATATATATATATATATATACATATATATATATATAGGTTATAATTAGACTGAAACACTGACTGAAAAAAATAGAGTTTTGGGCATAATAACGACACAAGTTCAAGATAACAACTGACTTTATTTCTCTTACCTCTCATATATATAGTCTATAATGTTTACAAACTCATAATAACAATCCTTAATTCCATACTTACACACTATTTATGTTTAGCGTCTATTTGTCCTTATAACTCCCCCCCTCTAGTTCCTTCTCCTGGAGGAACTCTTAAAACTTAAAACTAAGGAAAAGAAAGAAAAAGAAAAAAATAAAACAAAAAAAGGAACATAAAAATAATCCACAATCTGAGAGTAATAAAACGTAAGATACACTGACTACGCTCTATCAAAATACACTGAAAGCACTAACCTAAATAACAAAACCCTGAAAAAAAAATTGAAAGAAATATGATTGACTCATGAACATTAATTGAGTAGAACACCAAATACAGTCTTCATTCCTGCAGCGCAGCCTCCGGTCCGAGCGAAGACACTTTACGGGGGACTCGAAGCTCCCCGAGATGCACTGTACGGACTCAGTAGGGGCAATTAATGTCACGGATGGTATAACGGTTGTGCTCTCGGATGGTAATAATTTTGTAGGGGCCATCATACCGTGCAGCTGTTTTAGTTCGCGCTGTCCTTAATCGGCGGTATACGACCGTTCCCAATGGCAGCTGTCCTCTCGTATGGACTCCCAATCTCTCGTTGGCCTTGGCCACTCTAGCCGACTTCTCTCGAATGAGTTTTTTCCGAACTTTACGCCACAACGCATGCCGAGCCGCGCGTACATGCAAAAGGTGTCCGCGTAATACCTCGTTGTTAGCTGTCATGAGATCCCCCCGATCTCGGCGCGCCTGCCCAAACACAACTTCGACGGGTGATAGTCCTGTTACCGAGTGTATCGTATGATTATAGGCGATCACTGCCCGTGGCATAGCCTCATACCGGTCCAAATTCCGCCCTAACTTAAGGAAGCGAATATATTCTACCAGCGTGTTATGGAGACGTTCCACCGCGCCCCTGCCGGTGACGTGATGAGGCGTGTTTAGTCGCCTCGAAACTCCCAAGACTTTGGCTTCCTCCCTGATCATGGCATTATCGAATTCGCACCCACAGTCAGAAATGATTTCTTCCGGTACACCGTACGTCGCGCACCATTGAAGCACCCAGACTGCTCCCAGAGTCTTCTCTTCAATCGGATAGGCCATAGCAAGCTTGCTAAACGAATCAATGGCAGTAAGCCACGATTGACCTTCATTGGAGTATACGTAAATTTGAATTAAACGTAGCGGCTCCGACGCTGTAGGAAATACTATTTGTCCTGCCACCGGTGGCTGTCTATCATATTTAGCTCTCTGACACACCGAACATCGCTCGATATACTCGCGTACTGTCTTCCCCATAGCCTTCCAGAAGTACATCCTTTTAAGGGCCCGTATTGTTTCATCGACCCCGCGATGATTCGATTTGCCCTCATGGTGGTCCGAAACGATTTGACGTTGTCTTGATTTATCTGAAACTGTTTCGACCTCCCGTAAACAGCGAACCATCGAGTAACTTACCCCTATCCTCTCTTGACGCCATGACCTACGTAATTTATCGAGAAGGAGTTTATTCCCGACGAAAATATGGCAACTACGACCAGGGACAGCGAATTCTGAGAATATCCGTTCCAGTGCGTCATCATCCACCATACTTGGAACCCGCGCAATCACCACAGACGCCCATTCAGATGTAAATGCTCGAGTTTCGACACCCGAACTTTGTTTCGAACGGAGCATAATCTGTAGGCGCTTGTCGTTGATAATCTCATCGGTCTCAGGTAAGTCATTAGGTCGTTCCGAGGTAACAGAATTATCCTCAGAGTCCTGACGAACAAGCGGTATTTCGGATCCGTTTTCCGCCCAGTCCCGTAAGTATCGGAGGCCGAAAGGTTTTGCAGAAGGTCCTTTCTCATCGATCGCGTTCACCACTAGGTCCCTCGACAACCAATCTGCCACGGCATTTTCTGCCCCCTTCTTATGGACAACCTGAAATGTATAGGCCGCTAACCGTTCCTTCCATCGCGCGCCGATGATTCTTTCAGAGTGTTCAAGTATACTAGTGGTTTGTGATCTGTGAACCGCTCGAACATCCTACCATAGACTTAAGGTCGAAAATATTCAATCGCCCAAACCATCGCTAACAACTCCCGTTCTATCGCGCTATAACGGCTCTCCGCTCCATTTAGCTTCCTGCTAGCATAAGCGATAGGTTTTTCGCCCTCGGGAAAATTTTGTGACAGCACTGCGCAAATCGCGACCTCACTCGCGTCCGTGGTAATCCGGAACATTAATCGAAAATCGGGGAAGACTAGTAAGGGTTGAGAGGTTAGGGCCTCCCTGCAACGCTTAATACTTTCCAACTGAGTTTGCCTGAGCACAAATCGTCTCCCTTTCTTTAGTACCTCCGTCAGCGGTTGTGTCAATTCCGCAATAGCGGGGATAAACCGTCGGTAGTAATTTACCATGCCTAAGAACCGCCTGATGCCCCGAACATTAACCGGCAACGGAGCCTCCTGAATCGCCCTAACTCGTTCCTGATCCGGTCGCACCCCCGATCGCGAAACTACGTGACCCAAGAATCGGATCTTCCGAACTTCGACTTCTCTCGCGATAATTTAAGACCGAACTGGCGGACTCTGCAGAATACCACTTTTAAGTGTTTAACATGTTCAGCTTCCGAACGACTGAACACTATGAGGTCATTCATATAGACCTGGGCGAAATCCTCCCCCAAACCCCTTTGCAACTCATCCATAATGCTTTGAAACGTCAACGGGGCCCCTTTTAACCCAAATTGCATTCGCACGAACTCGTAGTGTCCGCGTTCCCAGGAAAACGCTGTTTTTCCAATATCTTCCTCGGCCATTCGAACTTGAAAATGACCGCACCCGCCAACCTGTCAAGTATATCTTCGACGCGAGGAAGAGGATACCGCTCATCTTGCGTCGCTTCGTTTAGCTTGCGGTAAAACACGACAACTCGATATTGCTTCCCTCCCCCGGGTGTGTTCTGTTTTTTCTCTACGACCCATAGAGGGCTACTAAAGGGAGAATTACTGTGCCGGATGATTCCCTGCTGCAAAAGTTTGGCTAATTGTTTCCCTATAATCTCCCGCATCGTTTGGGGGTACCTCATGTCCTTTACGTAAATAGGCCTATCTGCTTTGAGCGCAATTCGATGTACCGTTTTCCCAGTGGTCGGCAGAATTTCGTCTTCACGGTAAAACAGGTCTGCTTACTGGTTGACGATGACCTCCACGACCTCCTGACCGCACTCAACCGCCCCAATTTCGACACGTTGACCTGAACCCACCAATTTGGTTAATTATTCCCGTTCCCCTAACCGAACGACAGTGGCCTCGCCCAACCTTCATTTCCAAACCTGCTTGCTGCAATAAGTCGCATCCCACGATCAAATCGTACCCCGGCATCAAGGTTTCAGTGATATGAAGTTTAATTAGTACGTCCCTCCCCACTAACCTTTTACAACTGAAATAACCCTCACCCAATGTTTTACACCGTCCACTTACTGTAGAAATTTCGCAATTACACTGACGTTGCGTCCCCCACATACCTAGTCTTTCCGCCCCTTGTCTACTAATTAGTGAATTAGTACTGCCCGTATCCACAAGTATACGGAGTATGTGTCCATATACGTACAAGTCTTCAAGGTTGTTAATTTCTTCTTGAGCTTCATTCAGCAATCCAAAAACGATCCCTTAGGTTCTACTTCTAGGCATAACCTCTCCTTTATAAGCACGTAATCGATTAAAGACCCACCTAAATATTTGTAGTTGATAGAATTCCTAACAATATACCATCCTTTATCTCCAAAAACGTTCAAGAATGACTCTTTCCAAGTGTTCCAATAGCCATTTACACCTATTTTCTTTAAATTTATTTCAAACCAATCTTTTGCTGGGCCCATGACAAAAAAACGCAAAGCTTGAATCTTACCACTATCGGAATTTACCTTGAAGCAGCTACACTCTTCTTCAAATTTAGTTAACCATTCTTTAGGATCTGAAAACATTTAACTGGCGCCCGAACACAGGGACTTGGGCAGAATTCGCGGATATTATTAGTAACTTTGCGGAAGCTTTTGATAGAGTCGACGAAGACCACCCCAGAAGCAGCAAGACCACTACTTTACGTCTCGAGGAAGATTCGCTACTGCGTGTACAGGTACAGCAAGCGTTCTCCACGACTACGAGGTATCCAGTATTCTGTAGATTCTTCAATATTTAACCCAAGTTGAACATATTTTGTTAAATTCATTGGATCTTCAAAAAAACTTTCATTCACTGAAGATCACAGATACTGAAATTAAATTTAAGTTTATTTTATTAACAATTCAATTAATTTTATGTCAAATTTAAATTTTATTATTATTTTTATGTTTAATTTATAATTTATCTTCAAGTTTATTTTATTTATATTCAAATTTCATGCCAAATTTAAAAGAAAGACTGAACCAAATCCGACAAATTAATAACTACTCCACTTACTGTTGAAAATTTAGATAACTTTTTATTAGAGGATAACAATATGACTAATATGGAAATTAAAGATCATGACTTTAAATTAATACCGGAATACAATGGTGACCCGTTGCTATTAATAGATTTTATTAGAAATACAAATTATATCTATGAATTATATTGTAAAGAAAACAATTCGTTTCGAGAAGTTAATCATTCCAAATTAATATTAACTTTATTAACAAAATTAAAGGGTAAAGCAAAATAGCCACATACGATAACGAATTTGACAGTGTACAAGACATATTAAAATTTTTAAAACGCATATCAGTACACTAGAACTCGCGAACAATTAATAGCCGAAATCTTAAATACCAATTCATACGCGCACAAAAATCCACACGATTTCCTTGACAGACTTAGCAAAAAACGTTGTGATTTATACGCTAGAGTTTACGCAGACCCGGACATAGAAAACAAACTCGATGAAATGGCTAGATACGACAGACAGATATCACATCACGCCGTACATAATTTAAATCCACAACGTGGGCACGTGCCCCCCCCCAGACAGTTTTTTAGATACTGTTACGGGCTACTGGGTATTAAAATGAATTAAACTACTCCTAAATTAAGTATTGATTGTCAAAATCAATCACAGTTCTCGATGCTATTTTTTGGATTACGTCTTCGGTTCGGGAAGTTACACCGCAAACTGTGAGAAACTGTTTTTATAAAGCGGGATTCAGAAGAACCGATTCCGTAAGTCTCCCAATAGTTGACAATGAGCCAATAGACGAACTAAACAGCTTTATATGTGAAACAATTGGAGAAATTAATGAAGACTATTGGTCGATTGATGAAAGTGTGGTTACTGATGATAATTCTACGGACATTGCTACGATAGTCGAAATTTTGGAAGAAAATCGTAGGAGTGAAGAAGAAATTGAAGAAGAATTTGATGAGGAACAGCAATAAGTCAACGAATATGTAAAATTTCCTGAAGCATTACAGTGTTCAAAAAAACTAAAAGACTTTTTTCTCTATCATGAAGACGTTCTGGGTGTCAAAATGGCTGCTGACATTCAGATGATTATAGATTTGAAACCCAGTAAAGCCAAACGAAGATAAACAACAGTGAATCAATTTTCCCAAGCTGTTCTAATAATAAAAATTACATTTGAAATTGTTCATAAATTTACTTACTGAAACTAATTCTTTACTTATCTAATATTTATTGTCTAATATTTTACTTATCTAATTATGTATTCTAATTATTTACTTTACTTATCTAATTATTTTATGTTGTATTTTTTTATTTTATGAACATAATTTACACAATATATAAATGTATGCTGTATCATTTTTGGAATAAAAAGAAATTTTGTGTAAAACTTTTTTTTTTATTCTACTTACCTTTTAAACACATGGGAAATTGAATAAGAGAGAATTAATTTGTACAAATACATATTTATGAGAAAATAAAACCTCTCTTTAAAGGACACCTTTAAATAACGGACAAAAATATTTGCACCAGGGCTGTCTGTTAATTAGGGGTTTTACTGTATTGGTTAAAAATCGTATACATCCGCTACAATTTGCATACCAAGCAGGTAAATCCTGTGAGGTAGCACTATTTAACCTGGTGTCAGGATTGGAGAAATCTTTGAAACAGGGCGAAACAACTGTAGGCATCTTTGTTGACATTGAAGTAGCCTTTGACCGAACGCCTTATAGTACCATGAGTAAGGCCTTAAGGTACAAGGAGGTTGAGCCAGTCGTGTGCAGATGGATTAATTTCATGCTGGAACACAGAACGCTAATCTCTGAACTGGGTGGATCCAAACTGTGGATAAAGCCCAATGGGGGCTGTCCACAGGTTGGTGTGGTGTCCTATCGCCCCTGCTCTGGTGTCTGGTGGCTGACTCACTTCTGTCATCGATTAACGGGCCAGGGTTCTATACACAGAGGTATGCGGATGATGTAGCCATTCTTATAGGAGGTAAACATTACTGTGTAATCTCTGACTTAATAAACACAGCAACAAACATTTTGTCATGCTGAGACAATGGTTTGAGCATCAACCCGCGCAAGATGAACGTTCTGGCATTTATGAGAAAGCGGAACGTGGTAATAAGATTACCAACGCTCAATGGAACTCAGTTATGTTGGAATAACACAATGAAATACTTATGCGTGACGCTGGACAACAAACTGAGCTGGAATCAACACGTGGTCAACACAACTAATAAAGCCATTAGATGTCTTTGGGCCTGTAAAAGGGCAGTGGGCAATTCTCGGGGTTTGAAACAAAAAATGATCTACTGGTTGTATATGACAGCCATTAGACCCATTGTGACCTATGCAGCTCTGGTATGGTGGTGAGGTGCGGGTAAAAGTGGACCCAAATTTAAGTTGGAGAAGCTGCAAAGATTGGCCTGTCTACTGATGAAGCGTTCTATGAGGACGACTCCGACTGGTACAATGGAGGTGGTACTCGGTCTCAGGCCTTAAGTATTAGAACTTGAGTACAGAGCCATTGTGTCCCTGTACAGGCTGCTTAAACAGAGCATAATCCCATCAGTCTCGGCTCACTGCAGCTCGTGGGTGTTGTTCACAAAAATTGAGGCCGATCGCATTTTAGCTATGAGATCGGATTCGCAGTTGCGTGACTTAATGTAACCCAAATACAATGTCAAAATTGACACTGCAACACGGCATAAACCCTGCAACGGCATCAACTTTTTTTTTCCTCCCTTCCCTGCCTGTGAGGCTTACAGGGTCACCACTGGAGGTACAAATCGGGAATTTTATTCTGTTTTTTCTCTTCATTTCTAAAAACCAACTATGGAACTTAGGGATACATCTTATCCTTTTCCTTCCCTCGGTTATCCTTCGTCCAAGGGGTCCTCCAACGGTTGATCCGGCGGTCTTCCCGGTGCCCGTCCTCTTCTCGTCATCATGAAGTGGGCCGGACCTACGGCCTCTCTCCATCCGATATATATAGAAAAACAGAAACGTTAAGTGATAGAAAAGATGTTGAATTGCATAAGAAGTTGAATAAGAATAAAAAGGAAATATGAATGAGTTGAAAAATGATGAAAAAGCCACTACAACTATGAATGACATCGAAAAGGAATAAGTGTTGAGGTATATAATCAATTTCAAAATACAAGTAATTGTGAAAGGGGTTCAATTATGTTTCGGACTGTTTAACTTTTACAATTATTTTACCTCTACATTCTCGGATACATCAGTACTATGTACCTATAAAATAAAAAAGGAGATTAAAAGAGACTGGGACAGCAAACTAGAAACAGAATTTATAAAATTGAAAAAAGAAAGATGTGAATCTATAAATTTTAAATATCATAATTACGATAAATTTTTTAATCAAGTGTAATGCATCAAATCATATTAGGCCATTTCCGGTAATTAAAAATATTGAAACTTACTATATTGGACCTCCTTTCCTTCGAATCTCTTCAATCCAACTTAAGTTCCATCAACTGGGACTAGTACCCACTAAATAAAATTGAAAATCCCTCTTCTCTAAATGACTTGCACCCTATCTCCCTCATCTCTAACCTTTAAAAGCCATTAGAACGTCTTATTCAAAACCAAATTTCAAACTTTCTTGAGGAACTTTCCCTCATTAACCCTCTACAATCTGGCTTACGACCAGCCTACTCAACTCAATCCGTTCTCCTCAAAATCACACATGATCTCCATATTGTCTTTGAACAAAAAAAATTAACAATTCTGATCCTTCTTGATTTTTCCAAAGCCTTCGACACGGTAGACCACAATATCCCTCTCGCCAAGCTACATAACTTACCTCTATACAACAGTGCTCTAGGATGGTTCAAGTCTTTCCTCTCAGATCGCTCCCAATATGTTCTGGTCCCTGGTCAACCTCCTTCCATAACCCTTCCTCTGTCCTGTGGTGTCCCACAGGGTTCATCATTATCCCCCACCCTATTTGTCATTTTCATGAACGACCATCCACCTCTTATCCAAACCTCCCAGTACCATGTCTACGCTGATGATCTTCAAATATACCTGTCATTTTCACCTTCCGATTTAATACTAGCCTTGGAAAAACTCCAAGATGATTTGAATCGAATAAATCAGTGGGTCATATATAATAAGTTAACGTTGAATGTGGAGAAAACCAAGGCAATAATAATAGGATCGAACTAATTCCTCAAAACTATTCCCCATAATCAGATTCTCCTTCTAAATAATAATCCTATCAAATTCTACCCAACCGTCAAAAACTTGGAATTATTTTTGACCAAACCCTCTCCTTGAAAAGCCATATCTGTTAAATCTCCGGCCATACCTTCTCCACCTTAAAGCGCCTGAATTATCTTTGTCATCTATTCCCTTTTGAAACCCGAAGACTTCTAATTGGGCGTATAAAAAAAAAATGACTGTCTACTGGCCATTTTCACCTTCCCCATGGAGAGAAGATGGTGACGAACAAGATCTATCGACACACCACACTCCCTGACAAGTTCACGAGTACTTGTGGACGGATTTGACTCAACAGCTTCCTTCAGAACCTCATCAATATCCATTAATGGTCACCAGGAGCCCTTCTTCCTTTCCAACGTTGTATCTCCACTGCTAAATTTTTCAAACCTACGCTGCGCAGTGCGCTGGTCAAGGACACCTTCCCCTTCATATTTAATAATTTCACGACTTACTTCAGCGGCTGTGAATTTTTTTTTCCAGTAATGTCTTAAAATTACAAAAATTTCATAGGACACTATCATGTTTCTTCTTTGAAATAAATAACTAAACTGAGGCTTTTTTGAAGAATCAAGTGTTAGTAAACAAGCTTAGGGAATGCTCTAAAGGGATTATTAAGTGTTGGTAAATAATAAATAGCATTAAAATATTTACAGAACTCAGGAATTTGATAGAACGGTCATTTTTTTTATACACCCTATTAGCTGCTTCCTTAATTTGGATCTCGATGAAAAAGTTAAATGGTTGATGTCACCCAATATTACAATATATGAGTTGAAATGGCTCTATCCTTCCTACTGCTAAAGTACTTTCTAGCATCCATATAAGTACTTTCTTTACTAAGTTAGCCAATCTCGCCGACCATTATACATTTCCGATCTCCTTCAATTCAAAGCCTCAGTCCACTCCCACCGAGCAGCAGCTTTTGACAGAGCTTTCCTAATCCGATCGCGCTCCCTTTGGAACTCTATATGTTCTTCCATTTATCGTTCCAATATAGGCCAGTAGCCAGGAAGAAATAAGGGCTTTAGGTCGCAATAAATTGAGGAGAGCTGCATTGTTTCTATTTCTGTTCATGTTTGTTATTCTAAAGGGACTTAGTCCCAGAATAAAGTTACTTTTCTATTCTATTCTAATGTTTTTCCCCATAATATTGATGCTTATATTTTTTTATTTACCATATTTTTCTGTTCATATTTCTGTTACAGTATGACAATTCCATTTTGGTTTTGTCTGATGACTTTCATTTATTTATTACAGTTATACTGGACTGATGCTGGAACCAATAGTATCCAAGTATGCTGTATGAACAGCTGTGATATGATGCATAAGGTTTTGATTTGGAAGCACCTTGATAATCCAAGGGCTATCACTTTGAGTTATGAATTGGGATTGTTGTTCTGGACTGATTGGGGAAGTAAACCTCGTATTGAACAAGCTGATATGGATGGTCACAACAGGTTTGTTTATATTCTATTTATTTGTTTAAATGATAAAATGAAATAATAATCCATTTTCTAATATTTTGTTTCAGAATGACGTTAATTAACAAAGATTTAGCTTGGCCCAATGGTTTAGCAATTTACAACAATAGAATGTATTGGACAGATGCGAAATCTCAGACCATTGAAACTGCCTCGTTAACTGATACTAATGACAGAGTAAGGCTAATAAGTGATCTACCTCATCCATATGCTTTAGTCTTGTTTGGAGATTATATTTATTGGACAGATTGGAGTACTAAAGCGATTCACCGGGCCTTTAGAAATGGTTCAAATAACCTAACCATTTTGAGTGACCTGGAAGGATTGATGGATATTAGAGCTGTCCATGTGAGTGATATCTAGGATTCAATCTGTGGACAATGCTAACCGACCAAAATCTCTTTGTTTATTTATTTACCTCTATTTAATGAAGTTTTTAAATTGTGTTTTTTTTTCTACTATACAGAAAAGTGAAGAGAGGCCTAATGTTTGTGGCGAAAATAACGGGGGATGTAGCCATCTTTGCCTTCGTAATGCCAAAAGTTATTCTTGTGCATGCCCTACAGGAATTATTTTAACGGTAAGAATTATTTAGTTTTCTTTCATTTGTAATCATTTAAAGAATATGTTTAAAAGTAAAAGTATATTTTATCCTCTAGAGTATACCTTTTATAAATAATCCGTAATCAAATTGTAACGAGTATTCTTTTGTTTGCTAAATTCGTCCGTCAGGTGTCTCTACCAATCTGACCTGAACTGAGGACCGTCATTCCATACGGATGTGTATAAGTGGGTTATATGGCCAAGTAATTGCCAAATTTAATTGTTTTTACCTTATCGTATCTTTGCGGCTCAGCGTTGGTGGTGTTACGTTGATGTTACAATATATATTATGGTTATGTTTTTGGAGTTGGCATTATGTTACCGTTGATGTATAATATAAGAATACAACATTTTTCTTTGGACAATAGTTTTTTTAAATCAATTTGGACCTTGGACCGGAAAACCCCGCAACCTGGTCACAAATTTTATGGCGCCCGAACAGGGACTGCAAAAGAAAAATCTACAGATAAGTTATTAGTTGAAGATTTAATTATTATATTAACATTTTTTTGAAATAGTGAAGTTAACTGATAATAGTTTTATAATAATAGTAACAGGATAATTTTTCCAAACAATACTTTAATATTTTTTTTATGTTTAAATATAATTTTCGTATTAATCGAAGGTACTAAATTTCTGTTCACGGAAGCAAAAGGTTTGTCTTAGACGCAATTTTGGAAATGTAAAGATAATTATTTTTAATTTATAATTTTGTATCAACAACAAAAAATTAAGAACTTTTACTTAAGGTCGTAGAACGACTTAGTTTTGTTTAACACATGTTTTGAAAATTAAAATCTACTAATATATGATTTTATTTTGTATTTTTACCGTAAGTTTAAATAGTTGAATTGAACATATGTTAGATTAGCAAGTAAGCATTAAGTTCACCTAGAGACAACAGCTGTTGTTTGTTTCTATTTAGCATTATCTTGTGTTTCCTTTTAAAGGGAAAATATTTGTTTATCTATGGCTGACATATGAAAAATTATATATTAAGTTTGTAAAGGACGCTTACCGATTTAATTTAATTTGTTAGTTTTAATATAATTTTATTTTCAGTATTTTACGACCTTTAAAGGTTCTGTTGGTATTTTTTTCAACATTTACTTTCTTTGGCATTTTTTTTGTAACTTTGGGTAACGTCTTGATTTATTGTCACAATGGGTGATCCAGTCGTTCTAGTGTCAGAGAGGGAGGATATTTTTGCCGCAGTTCAATCCATTTTCACAAAATCCAAATCTTTGAGTACTGATTCAGCATCCGCTTTTAAACCCGCTTATGACCGCTTACTCAAAAATGAAATCCGATTTGAAGAAATTCAATCAAAAATTCGGATATTTAATGCAAGTATAAAGAACAAAAGTGAAAAACTCGAGACAACAGAAGTACAAAATTCATTTAACGATTTAGTTGATATTACTAAAGCAAATTATAATAAAGTGGTGCAATCTACCTGCCCTCCTGAGAATAAACCTGTGGTTGTCCATTCTCGTTCTATTCCTCAGGAGCTACCAAAAATTGACTTACCGATATTCACAGGGAAATTAGAGGACTGGAATGGATTCTATTCCCTATTTGATTCTATGGTTCATAGGGAAGAATCTCTATCGACCATTAGGAAATTTTACTATCTACGAAGTAGCTTACGCGATGAAGCTCTGTCGCTTATCTCGGGCTTCGCATTAGACGAAGCTAATTATCCGCTCGCTTACGACGCATTGGTCTCTCGCTATCAAAATAAAAGGCGACTAGCCAGATTTTATATCAAGAAGGTGATGGATTTTACCCCTTTAAACAATTCTTCAGCGTCTAATTTGCAGAGATTTTTATCTGAGCATGAAAATAATTTTTCTGCGTTATCGGCTTTAGGCATTGAAGACATGGGGGATTTCATTAAACTTCATTTAGCTCTTAATAATTTAGACCCAGGGACTAGAAAAGCATTCGAAGAACGAATAAAATCAGCAGATATTCCCTCTTATAAGGATCTGATTAATTTCGTCACCGAACGGACTAGAGTATATGAGATGATGGCTCAAGAAAGCCGATCAGAAAGGCCTATTATAGAAAAATCCCGCTCTGCGAATTCCACTAAACGATATAACAAATCCAATTCCGGAAAAGAACAAATGTCTCCGGGAATTTTTACTGTTTCGCCATTGGAAAAACAAACCGATGTTGCTGCTAACACAACGAATCACGATCCTCAATTCGACCAGTTCGAAATTCAGGCAGTTGGCTCTAAGAAATAGGTATTCTCTCCGACTGATGTACAATCAAGAAATAGTACCGAATCGATTCTCTACGAGAAAACGTGTCTAAAAGGCTCAAAACCGGCTCTACCAGCTAAGAAATTAATTTGCTGGAATTGTGGTGGACCGCACGTATATTCGAGATGTCCGCTACCACGAAAGTTGTTCTGTTACCGTTGTGGTAACCCAGGAGTTTCCATTCACGCATGTCCTAAATGTACTCCGGGAAATGTGCAAGGGAATCGGAAGTGAGGGTCAATCCTATTCCCATGGTTTCAGCTGACCCACCAAGTACCGATTTACCTATTACCGTGCCTTATCGTTTACCTTTTTGTACCGCTAAATCTGATATCGTTTCTCCTTGTGTCGTATCGAATTCTCCTGAAAGTTCTACCGTATCTTGTTATATTTTACCGTTTCCTAAACAGCACTATATTGATTTCCGAATGGGGAAACCTGACAAAGGAGGCCTGTCCTACTTGGCCCTGTTTGACCCTGGTTCCACTACCTCATTTGTTGGACCAGAAGGGGTTGAGATTCTCCTTAAATTGGGATATGAAGTTGAGAAAATTCCCGAATTTAATATTTGTGTCGCTAATGGAAGCTCTGGTATTGTTGATGAAAGATTCTCCATTTCAATTACCGTTGGGTACCGGTCATATGACACGAAGCTTTACGTTTTAACCAAGCTTCCATTTATGTTTCTTTTAGGGTTAGATTTTATCGTTAACACAAATATGAGTACTAATCATCGTGAAGCGACATGGTGGTTTGAAGATGACCCCGACCATAAGTTCTCGTTTCGTCAAGATGTTCAATTAGTAGAAGTGGAAACATCAAAAATATGCGGCATTAGTCCACTTGATCCCTCAGAAAGGGTGGATCTGGATAGAATAGTCAGTGAAGGTTTGCGAATTCTCCAAGATTCTCCAGGATTAACGACGCGCATTAGCCATAAGGTAGATGTTCAGGATGCCCAACCTATCAAGCAGCGCTCCTACCATTACTCACCCAAAGTACTTGAGGCAATGCACCAGGAGTTAGATCGAATGTTGGATGAAGACTTAGTGGAACCTTGCCAATCTCCATGGTCTTCCCCGGTAGTCATGGTTCGTAAGGGATCAGGTTATCGTTTTTGTATAGACTTTCGTAAGGTTAATGAAGTCACTTGTAAAGATTGTTATCCTATGCCTAATATGACATCTCTCTTGGACGGACTTCGACAGGCTAGATATCTCTCCAAGTTTGACCTCAAGCAAGCATTTTTGCAAGTGCCACTTGCCGACGAAACTAGTAAAGACATTACTGCGTTTACAGTTCCTGGCAGAGGACTATTCAGGTTTAAAGTTATGCCCTTTGGGCTGACGAATTCACCTGCTACCTTTCAGAGGTTAGCCGATGCAATATTTGGACCCGAACTTTACCCTTACGTGGTAGTTTTTCTTGATGATATTTTGGTTTGCACACCAACTTTCAAACTGCATTTGGATATGCTAATGGAAGTGTTCAGTCGACTTAAAGCCTCAGGTCTGCGTATCAACCCGGAAAAATGTGAATTTGGCTGTAATGAAGTTAGGTACTTGGGCTATCTGGTTAATAGTGATGGCTTGAGTGTAGATCCAGATAAGGTTGGTTCCGTTACTTCGATTCCTCCTCCCACCAACGCTGGGCAGCTCAGAAGATTCCTTGGAATGGCAGGATGGTATCGCTGTTTTATTAAAGACTTCTCCACAGTTGTCTCTCCGCTAACAGCTTTGCTTAAGCGTAACGCTAAATGGATCTGGTCAGAAGAGCAGGACGCTTCTTTCAATGCTCTCAAGTCAGCACTGACTGAAGCACCAATATTAGCTAGGCCAGACTTTAAACAGCCTTTTCAATTACAGACGGACGCCAGTGATACAGGTCTTGGAGCGGTCTTGACTCAAATACAAGACGGCGAAGAAAGAGTCATCGCTTTTTGTTCTCGTACCTTAAGTTCAGCTGAAAGGAATTATACCGTAACCGAAAAAGAATGCCTCGCAGTTCTGTTTGGTATCGAGAAGAATAGGCATTACTTGGAAGGTTATCCATTCACTGTAATAACTGACCACGCCAGTCTGAAGTGGTTACTGAACTTGAAAAACCCTTCAGGTCGTTTGCTAGATGGGCTCTTCGCTTGCAGCCTTACAACTACAAGGTGGAATATCGAAAGGGGAAACTCAACACAGTGGCCGATGCCCTATCACGAATTGCTGCAATCACAGTATTGTCTACCAGTTCCGATCCTAATTCTACTACCGATTCCGTTTCGACTTCAGGAACTCTCATAGCGACCGACGAATGGTATAATCAGAAATTTTATCGAGTCCAGAAGTCCCCAGAACTCCACCCTGGATGGTCGATAAAAGATGGACAGCTATTATACCATCGAAAGAATCCTTTGAAGGGAGAGCTAGAAGACCCCAGTGAGGAATGGAAAGTTGTCGTTCCTAGACATTTAAGGGGAGCAGTAATATATGAAAATCATGATCTACCGCAGTCAGGCCACCTGGGGATAGATAAAACTGTTTCTAGGGTTAGTAGACTATATTATTGGCCTGGATTGTACCGAGATATAAGCCAGTATGTGAGGCAGTGTGAGTTATGCCAGAAGGTAAAACCCAATAACACGCCACCTCGTGGGTTAATGTTCCCTCGCTATAACAAGCAGCCGTGGGAAATGGTGTCAGTTGACATTATGGGTCCTTATCCTAGGAGTTCTAGAGGCAATGTATATCTACTAGTGTTTGTAGATTTATTTAGTAGATGGGTGGAATTATGTCCCATCAGAAAAGCTAACTCTTCGGTTATTGTAAATAAATTGAAATCCCGCATAATATACAGATATGGCGCACCGCATAAAGTAATTTCCGACAATGCGAAGAACTTCGTCAGTAATCTTGTAACTGAAGTGGCTAAGGAGTTTGGAATCAAGAGAGAAACTACTCCTCTTTACCATTCACAGGCAAATCCGACAGAACGAGCGAATCGGAATATCAAGCAACTTATCGTAGCGTACCTAGGGAAGAAACACCAACGCTGGGACGAAAAACTAGGAGAGATCCAGTTTGCCTTAAATTCCGCCGTTCAAGATTCGACCAAGTTCAGTCCTGCCTTCTTAAATTTTGGTAGAGAACTGAGGCCTCTACATCAAGCTAACGACGATGATATCCTAGTGGCTGGCACAGACGAACATGCTGCTTGGGACGCTAAAGTGGGCAGACTGCCTGAAGTTCATCATATAGCCGAGGAAAACTCTCTGAAAGCAAGTCTAAATCAGAGCAGTCGTTATAACTTGAGACGCCGAAAAGATCGTTTCCAACCGGGGGACCAAGTCTTAAAGATGAGGTTTCAGCTATCGTCGGCAGCTGATAAACTCGCTGCTAAACTGAACCCCAAGGCCCTTTTACGGTTGTTTCCGTTACGGGTGGTGGATCCTGTAAACTGAGAGATGAAGATGGAAAGATAATAGGCTTATGGCATCCCTCAAAACTTAAATTATTTTATCCAACCCGACGGACTTAATCGCTGGAGGGGAGTATGTAACGAGTATTCTTTTGTTTGCTAAATTCGTCCGTCAGGTGTCTCTACCAATCTGACCTGACTTAACTGAGGACCGTCATTCCATACGGATGTGTATAAGTGGGTTATATGGCCAAGTAATTGCCAAATTTAATTGTTTTTACCTTATCGTATCTTTGCGGCTCAGCGTTGGTGGTGTTACGTTTATGTTACAATATATATTATGGTTATGTTTTTGGAGTTGGCATTATGTTACCGTTGATGTATAATATAAGAATACAACATTTTTCTTTGGACAATAGTTTTTTTAAATCAATTTGGACCTTGGACCGGAAAACCCCGCAACCTGGTCACAAAATATAATACTGTTTTCAATGACTTAATTGAATGATACTACTTTTTCCAAGTGTACATCATCACTGTTTCCTGGATTAGTATCACTTATTGGTAATGAGGACCGGTGTAAGTAAAGAAGCTACTATAGTATCAAGGGTCTTTAGTTCATTAACTCCATTTTATAATGTTTTCTATATGTTAATGATTTTCTATTGCTATTTGGTAGGAATAGTCCAAGATCCATGGTCCATTTTTGCACTTGATTACTATCAAGCTGAATCTTCGCGAATAGCTTTGTTTCGATGAGACGCCCAACAATTTCCTGTGCGAAAATCTATGGTTTGTAGGTCAATATGACTATTAAATTATATAAATAATAGCTTATGCCCGCGGCTTCCCTCGCGTGGAATTTGGTCTGCCACATAAAGTTTCGTGAAAGATCATTTAAAATAAATAATTTAATTATTTTTTAAAAATATAAGTTACTAGTACATCCAAAATTTCAGATGTCTAACTTCAAAACTGACGGACTCTATACAACCCCCTAATTCGAATCCCTATTATATTAAAGGGATGGAATTATCCAAATTTCTTTCTTAAACTTACAAAGAATCTATCTACAAATAAAGTCACCTGTGGTCTAGTGGTTTGCGTAACAAACTACTAAACCCAAGATCGTGGGTTCGTAGCCAGGCAGGTGGCCCCAGGAGTTTTGAAGGGAGTAAAAAATCCTTAGTTACGCCGTCCTTCGGAAGGGACGTTAAAAGAGGGCCCCGAGCCTCTACGATGTCAGGTACTCGTTAAAAATCTCTATCCTAATTAAACCTGGATAGGCAAAATTTAGAGCTCCCAGTGTAGCATCGTCCGTAAGTCCCAGAGTAGCAGCATAAAGTGACGTTAAATGAACTAATTAACTAACTAACCTATATACAAATTTTAAGATGCTAAGTTCCTGATTTGCCTTTAATTATGTACTATAACGGAGGGAGCACATGCCCCTATGCCCCCACATAAATCTGCCCTTGCTGTAGCCTATGATGTATAACCTATTTTACTCAATAAGTTTCATCCAAATCCGTTCAGTAGTTTTTGCATGAATGAGTAACAAACCTAAATACAAACATTCGCATTTATATGTAAAGGAGATGGTTGGGGGGTGCAGTCAATAAGAACACCGAATAAGTGAAGTACTTATATTATGTGCCGACGTTTCGACCTACAGTGTAGGTCATCTTCAGGGCTAACAAAGAAACAAACAGAACAAAAATGTAAAAACATCAAAGTTGTACAGTAACAATACTAGTGACAAATAATGTAGAAAAATACAAAGTGGCAGATATGAAAATAGAAGATAAAGAATATTAAAAAGGAATCAGATTATAATAAAATAAAGATATAGTCAGATTTAAAAATTACTGATAATGAAAAGGCATTAAACTAGTGTTAGATATAATAAAAATCAGATAAAGACAAATATAACAAAATTATTGAAATAGTGACAGATATAATTGTAGAAAATGTGATAGAATATAATAAAATTAAGATAAAGACAGATATAACAAAGATATTGATAATGGAAAGAAAATGAAAATAATGGCAGATATCATAAAGTAAGACAGATATAATAAAATTAAAGAAAATGAGCAGAAATGATAAATAATAAATAACGCATATAAAATAAAAATAGAAAATAAATGTACAGACTGGATAGTACAGTACAATATAATAATATAAAGAAAAATCAAAAGGAGGAGTTAAACAAAAGAAACAAAATGAGGATATTTACATATAAAGAAAGGTTGGAATATGAATAATACAGAAAAACTAGTAAAATAAAGGTGTAAAATGTATGATAACGGACTTAATGATGTTACCAAATTACAGAAAAGTATGGAACTATATGTACAATAACAATGTAAATAAAAGAAAAACTATTGTACAATAACACCAGTGTACAGTGACTGTTTTGAAAATATAGTAGATATACTGTTTTGAAAATATAGTGACTGTTTTGAAAATATAGTACCGTAACAATAGTTTACAATGTATGTATGAAAAAAATTAGATGGGATTAATGAATTAGAAAAATAAAATAGGTGTTTAAAAATATGAACACATGATTACCAACATATGATGGATGCCAAAATGATAAGGGGAAAAAAAATAAGAAAATTAAAATTGGAGAAAGGATAAAGAGAAGAGTTTAAAAAAGAAGAAATGAAGAGGAGACATACCGAATGATGGGAAGCGTGACCGTTACAGATCGCGGCTAGAGTGTACTGGGCCAATTTGTCCGTTGAGAACGGAGGGCGGAATCTAGTGGCCGGAAAGTTAACTATAGAAGGAAACTATACTGGAGTATAGGAAAAAGGGATAAAAAATATAAATAAAATTAAAACAATGAAAGAAATGTCGATAGAGTGATAAAAAAGAAAACATCAAAGTCGGAGTAACGGGAATTCGTCGGATTCCAGCAAAAGAACGTTAAGACCGGGGGAAGAGATAGAGGCGAAATCTAGTGGCCAAAAGCTATAGAAGGTAACCATGCTGGAGAATAGGAAAAGATGGGGGAAGGGGAGTAGATGGATAAAAATAATATGGATACATATTTTAATGTATTATGAATACAATAAAAATAAAAAAAATTGAAACAATGAAAGAGATGTAAACCGAGTGATAACAAAAGAAACGTAAATGACGAAGAAACGGAAATTTAAGGTCTTTTGAGTAAATTAAAAATTTGGGAGTAGGTAGAGGAAAGGTGATGAGAGTCAGACTTAAGATTGATAGAGGAGGAATCTAAATTTATGTGGATGGTTTCAGAGAGGATGCGTTTGTCATGGTTATGCGCTGTAGCTAGGATAGACGTATTTTCAAAATCAAAGGTGTGGTTTAAGGAAATGGCATGTTCGGAAAGTTTAGAGGAGGTGAGGTTATGGGAGGAAATGGCATATTTGTGTTGAGAAATACGGTCTTTAAGGAAGTTTTTGGTTTCACCTATATAGGAAGAGTTGCAATTAGTAGAAGAACAAGGTATCCGATAAACGACATGGGAACGAAGCTTGAAGGGAATAGGATCTTTGATACGGGTATAGATATGGGAAAGTTTGTTATGGGATTTGAAGGCAATACGCAAATTGGGGATAACGGAACATAAGTATTTTTGAATGCAATTAGAGAGGGTGGGTATATATGGCAAGGATCTGTATATAGGGATAGATGGTGGATGTGGTGATCGGGTGAGGGTGGGGGGGTTATAGTAGTCATGGATGAGTTTATTAACAATATAGGGAGGGAAATTGTTTTTAAAAAGGATTTCTTTGATACGGAGGGTGTTGGTAGTATGGAAGCAGGAGTCAGAGAGGGATAGGCCACGGTGAATAATATTTTTAGCGACGTTAATTTTAAGGTGGTGTGGATGTTGGGAGTAATAATTAAGATGTCGGCCAGAGTAAGTGGGTTTTGTATACCAATCGGTGGATAAGGTGTGGTCAGGATTTTTAATGATAAGGAGGTCAAGGAAAGGTAGTGACTTATTGGATTCGACTTCAACGGTGAAATGGAGGCGGGGATGGTATGAATTGAAGGAAGATAATAAGTCAGTAATGATGTTGGGATTGATGATAAGGAGGAGGTATATTTTTTGATGAAACAAATATCGTCGCGGAACTGTGGAAGAATGGAGTCTAGAAGGTCATTAAGAACAATATTAGAGAGGTCAGGAGCAAGGGGATTTCCCATGGCAAGTCCAGAAATTTGGGAATAGAACTGTCCATGGAAGGTAAGGTAGCCGGATTCACAGCAAAGTTTTAATGATTGAAGGAATGAGGACCGGTTAAGAGATGTATGGGGTTCTATTAGTGGCCACTGGTTATCTATTATGTCAAGAGCTTTGTCTAAGGGAATGTTGGTGAAAAGACTTTCGACATCGAAGGAAGTGAGGATGTAATGATCAGGGATGGTGAGGGAAGTTAAAAGATCACGTAGGTGAAAGGAGTTATGGATATCGTATGGGTTATTACGGCTGAGGACTTGTAAGGATGAAAGTAAGAAGCAAATTAGCATTTAGCAATTAGCAAATTCTTACTTTCATCCTTACAAGTCCTCAGCCGTAATAACCCATACGATATCCATAACTCCTTTCACCTACGTGATCTTTTAACTTCCCTCACCATCCCTGATCATTACATCCTCACTTCCTTCGATGTCGAAAGTCTTTTCACCAACATTCCCTTAGACAAAGCTCTTGACATAATAGATAACCACTGGCCACTAATAGAACCCCATACATCTCTTAACCGGTCCTCATTCCTTCAATCATTAAAACTTTGCTGTGAATCCGGCTACCTTACCTTCCATGGACAGTTCTATTCCCAAATTTCTGGACTTGCCATGGGAAATCCCCTTGCTCCTGACCTCTCTAATATTGTTCTTAATGACCTTCTAGACTCCATTCTTCCACAGTTCCGCGACGATATTTGTTTCATCAAAAAATATACCTCCTCCTTATCATCAATCCCAACATCATTACTGACTTATTATCTTCCTTCAATTCATACCATCCCCGCCTCCATTTCACCGTTGAAGTCGAATCCAATAAGTCACTACCTTTCCTTGACCTCCTTATCATTAAAAATCCTGACCACACCTTATCCACCGATTGGTATACAAAACCCACTTACTCTGGCCGACTTCTTAATTATTACTCCCAACATCCACACCACCTTAAAATTAACGTCGCTAAAAATATTATTCACCGTGGCCTATCCCTCTCTGACTCCTGCTTCCATACTACCAACACCCTCCGTATCAAAGAAATCCTTTTTAAAAACAATTTCCCTCCCTATATTGTTAATAAACTCATCCATGACTACTATAACCCCCCCACCCTCACCCGATCACCACATCCACCATCTATCCCTATATACAGATCCTTGCCATATATACCCACCCTCTCTAATTGCATTCAAAAATACTTATGTTCCGTTATCCCCAATTTGCGTATTGCCTTCAAATCCCATAACAAACTTTCCCATATCTATACCCGTATCAAAGATCCTATTCCCTTCAAGCTTCGTTCCCATGTCGTTTATCGGATACCTTGTTCTTCTACTAATTGCAACTCTTCCTATATAGGTGAAACCAAAAACTTCCTTAAAGACCGTATTTCTCAACACAAATATGCCATTTCCTCCCATAACCTCACCTCCTCTAAACTTTCCGAACATGCCATTTCCTTAAACCACACCTTTGATTTTGAAAATACGTCTATCCTAGCTACAGCGCATAACCATGACAAACGCATCCTCTCTGAAACCATCCACATAAATTTAGATTCCTCCTCTATCAATCTTAAGTCTGACTCTCATCACCTTTCCTCTACCTACTCCCAAATTTTTAATTTACTCAAAAGACCTTAAATTTCCGTTTCTTCGTCATTTACGTTTCTTTTGTTATCACTCGGTTTACATCTCTTTCATTGTTTCAATTTTTTATTTTTATTGTATTCATAATACATTAAAATATGTATTCATATTATTTTTATCCATCTACTCCCCTTCCCCCATCTTTTCCTATTCTCCAGCATGGTTACCTTCTATAGTTAACTTTTGGCCACTAGATTTCGCCTCTATCTCTTCCCCCGGTCTTAACGTTCTTTTGCTGGAATCCGACGAATTCCCGTTACTCCGACTTTGATGTTTTCTTTTTTATCACTCTATCGACATTTCTTTCATTGTTTTAATTTTATTTATATTTTTTATCCCTTTTTCCTATACTCCAGTATAGTTTCCTTCTATAGTTAACTTTCCGGCCACTAGATTCCGCCCTCCGTTCTCAACGGACAAATTGGCCCAGTACACTCTAGCCGCGATCTGTAACGGTCACGCTTCCCATCATTCGGTATGTCTCCTCTTCATTTCTTCTTTTTTAAACTCTTCTCTTTATCCTTTCTCCAATTTTAATTTTCTTATTTTTTTTCCCCTTATCATTTTGGCATCCATCATATGTTGGTAATCATGTGTTCATATTTTTAAACACCTATTTTATTTTTCTAATTCATTAATCCCATCTAATTTTTTTCATACATACATTGTAAACTATTGTTACGGTACTATATTTTCAAAACAGTCACTATATTTTCAAAACAGTATATCTACTATATTTTCAAAACAGTCACTGTACACTGGTGTTATTGTACAATAGTTTTTCTTTTATTTACATTGTTATTGTACATATAGTTCCATACTTTTCTGTAATTTGGTAACATCATTAAGTCCGTTATCATACATTTTACACCTTTATTTTACTAGTTTTTCTGTATTATTCATATTCCAACCTTTCTTTATATGTAAATATCCTCATTTTGTTTCTTTTGTTTAACTCCTCCTTTTGATTTTTCTTTATATTATTATATTGTACTGTACTATCCAGTCTGTACATTTATTTTCTATTTTTATTTTATATGCGTTATTTATTATTTATCATTTCTGCTCATTTTCTTTAATTTTATTATATCTGTCTTACTTTATGATATCTGCCATTATTTTCATTTTCTTTCCATTATCAATATCTTTGTTATATCTGTCTTTATCTTAATTTTATTATATTCTATCACATTTTCTACAATTATATCTGTCACTATTTCAATAATTTTGTTATATTTGTCTTTATCTGATTTTTATTATATCTAACACTAGTTTAATGCCTTTTCATTATCAGTAATTTTTAAATCTGACTATATCTTTATTTTATTATAATCTGATTCCTTTTTAATATTCTTTATCTTCTATTTTCATATCTGCCACTTTGTATTTTTCTACATTATTTGTCACTAGTATTGTTACTGTACAACTTTGATGTTTTTACATTTTTGTTCTGTTTGTTTCTTTGTTAGCCCTGAAGATGACCTACACTGTAGGTCGAAACGTCGGCACATAATATAAGTACTTCACTTATTCGGTGTTCTTATTGACTGCACCCCCCAACCATCTCCTTTACATAAGATCATCCAGTCAACCATTTTCATCTCATACATATTCGCATTTATAAATTAGTAGGATATCAAAACAATAGTTTCACTCATGTTCTTTCTGTTATTTTAAACACTATTATTATGTGATTTGCCCTTAATTATGTACTATTATGGATTCTCCACACAACTAAAAAAACAGTCGGGGGGGCACGTGCCACCATGAGCCCCCCCCCTAAATCTGAATTTGCTATAGCCTATGTTTAATTCTGATGTATAATCTATATTACTGTAAACTTTCATCGAAATCCGTTCAGTAGTTTTTGCGTGAAACAGAGACGAACATACAAACTTTCACATTTAAATTATTAGTAAGATTAGTAGTATATCGAAACAAATACTGTCATTCATGTTCTTTCAGTTATTTCAACAACTGTGATCATGTGATTTGCCTTTAATTATGTACTATAATGGATTCTCCACAGTACCTAAAAAACTGTCGGGGGCACGTGTCCCCATGCGCCCCCCCTAAATACGCGCTTGCTATAGCCTGTGTGTTATTCTGATGTATGACCTATATTACTTTAAACTTTCATCGAAATCCGTTCAGTAGTTTTTGTGTGAAAGAGAGACAAACATACAAACTTTCACCTTTATAATATTAGTAAGATTAGTAGGATATCGAAACAAATAGTTTCACTCATGTACTTTCTGTTAGTTTAACAACTGTGATCATGTGATTTGCTTTTAATTATGTACTATAATGGATTCTCCACAGTACCTAAAAAACTGTCGGGGGAGGGGGCACGTAGCCCCCTTCCACCTCCTCCCCCTAAATCCGTGCTTGCTATAGCCTATTTGTTATTCTGATAGCCTATGTGTTATTCTGATGTATAACCTATATTACTGTAAACTTTCATCGAAATCAGTTTAGTAGTTTTTGTGTGAAAGAGAAACAAACATACAAACTTTCACATTTATAATATTAGTAATACTAAGTAAAAAAAAAAAAATCAGCTGGTTAGTCATCATTTTTGATGACCTCGTTATCTATACATGTTGGACGGAGGGGACTCTTTGATCAAACCAAACATTTTATAGGACACATATTTTTTCAAATAATTTTAATAATATCATATAATCTCTTGAGATTTAACAAAAAAAAAACCCAGTTAGTAATAAATTTTTGAGAATCATCAAATCGACATATTTTATCCTTGCTACCTCTGTTAGCTACCAATCGAGAATTTTCGCACAGGAAATTGTTGGGCGTCTTATCGAAACGAAGCTATTCACGAATATTCAATTTGATAGTAATCAAAAGCAAAAATGGACCATGGATCCTGGACTTGAAGGATTTTTTTATTTGAAAAAAAATGTTATAGAAATAAAAAAGTTCCAATA
The DNA here is from genome assembly GCA_037127475.1 of Arma custos. Classification (NCBI taxonomy): domain Eukaryota; kingdom Metazoa; phylum Arthropoda; class Insecta; order Hemiptera; family Pentatomidae; genus Arma; species Arma custos. Next base: position 55,230,987 of record CM073759.1, on the reverse strand, counting down.
TAGGCCAGTGGCCAGGTACCAAAAAAGGGCTTTAGGTCGCAATAAATTGAAGAGAGCTGCATTGTTTCTATTTCTGTTCATGTTAGTTATTCCAAAGTGGCTTAGTCCCAGAATAAAGTTACTTTTCTATTCTATTCTAATGTTTTTAGAATAACATAGAAAACTGCTACCCAAAAACGGAGATACCATAAACTAACGGCTTAGAAGACAAGCTGCACTGACTACAAGGATTCACTCAAGAAGACTGTAATAAATCTCACCGACGAATAACTCCCAGATGAAGCCATAAGCTTCCTCCAGAAGGGATTCAACTACGCCATCGCCCCAAGACGTGTACCTGTAGAGAAGATTGTCACCAATATAGAAGCCTGTATCAAAAACATTGACCAAGACACTGCTGAAATTACCCAGCAGGACATTAGTAATGTTCTACTCAGAGCCAAGCCACTAAGACCCAACCACTCCCAAGAGCAATACAACGCACTGACTGCACTAAACAAATGAGACGACTTTCTCGTGATTCCTGCTGACAAAGGAAACGCCACAGTCATCATGAAAAAAGGCCAATACTTACACAAAATGAATAAAATCCTCAATGATGGCACATACAAGAAACTAGACAAGTACCCTACAAATGACATTAACAAGGAAATTCATACCATTATCAACATTAGCACAATTAAGACAATGAAAACCAAACAATTCATAATTTTTCCGACCCCACTCCACCAAGATTGTGAGGACAACCCAAAATACACAAAGACGGCATTCCTATGAGACCTATAGTTAGCACCATTGGCTCGCCTACATACCATCTCTCCAAATACATCTCAGACATAATCAAAACCCACGCTGGCCAAACCAAACACAATATCCGTACCTCAAAACAATTTATAGACACCATCAAGACCATCCAGATCAACGAACAAGACATCCTGATGAGCTTTGATGTCAAGGAGCTCTTCACTAAAGTCCCTACCGATGAAACCTTGAAGCTCATGAAGAACCTACGAAGTGAAGAAGAGTACCAATTAGCAGAGATATGCATGAAGGAGACATATTTCCTATTCAATGGAGTTTACTACAAACAATTGGAAGGCACAGCCATGGAATCATCATTAAGCTCACCAGCCGCAGGCCTGTACATGGAAAACTTTGAACAGAAGGCACACTCTACTGTAGCCGAACAACCTGAATGCTGGTTCAGATACATGAATGATACATTTGCCATCTGGAGACACAGAAAAGATTGAACAGATTCTTGCTCCATCTCAACAGCATCCACCCTAACATTCAATTCACCATGTTGTTGGAGAAAGATGGCAAACTCCCCTTCCTGGATGTCCTGGTTGAAAAGAAAGGAAACCACCAGAAACCAGAAAGGACACAGTGTATACCTTAAGCCGACCCATACAGACAGATACCTCCATGCCACTTCACATCACCAGCCCGCTCAGAAAGAAGGAATCATTAACACTCTACTCAACAGAGCCAAAATGATAGATGAATCGTCTCAGCTTCCGAAAGAGAAGAGGCACTTGAGAACAGCCTTCCTGAAGAACGGATACGACTGAGAAACCATTAACCGAGTATAAAACAAAAGAAAGCACAAGAAACAAGACAAATAACAAACAGACAATGAATCTATAACTCAAACGATCATCCCCTATATTAAAGGTACTTCAGAGAAAATTGCCAGAATCCTAAAGAACCACCACATCAAAACCACATTTTCCACCGGCAAAACAATAGCCCACATCCTACAGAATTCCAAAGACAAGTTGGAACTACGTACCCCAGGCATTTACAGTATACCCTCTTCCTGAGGCAAGGGCAAACAGGAAAGACCATCCAAAAAAAAAATCAAAGAACAGATATTTTGCGTCAAGAATTTCAAGAAAGAAAAATCGGCTGTAGCAGAACATTTCTACACCAACCACCATATACCCTTTGAAAATACTACCATCCTTGTAAAAGAAGCTAAACACCATCTCAGTATTATAAGAGAAGCTATCGAAACTGTCAAAGAACCTAAAAATTTCAATAAGGAAGATGGCTATAAGTTTAGCAAAAAACTGGAATCATGCCATCCAACGCAAGACCCACACATAACCTCACTATCCACATACAGATGAACCCTACCCAACAAACACACACGAACACAACACGACCGGTACAGGCCAGCCAATGGGAAGACCGACTTCAATCGAGGCCATGCTCCCCAGATATAAATACACCGACGCCAACCACCCGCTGTTCAAACAACTTTCTACAGCCAGCAGTCGAAGAAGAAGGATTTCCTGAAGACTATCTCTGAAGACTCCTGAAGACCCAGTCCTCTTGCTTAGTTAGCACACTCGAGTTGCCGTGGTCCATGCATATCACTTGGGACTAACCCCGGCAGCCACCCATGGGTAAGGGTAGTGTTGCACTAGCAAGCGACCGACATAGTGCGCTTTTTGTGTTAGTGCGTTGTTCAATTATTTAACGGTGCGTTCATTACGGTCTGTCCGGTGAGTGAACTTGTGACTTAAAAACAATATGATTCGCAGACTATTTCCTGTTCCAACGATCTCAGCTGCAGGGGGAGCCTCAACTTGCCGAACAAGAGATCAATTTAAGAAATTCTGAGGAGAGAGATGCCAAATCTACTTCAATACCAGCAGTACCAACAGAGAACCGGTTCAGTCCTCTCGAAGAAATTGTCACCAAACCCGAAGCTACAACACCAGTCCAAATGAAAAGGCATATCATACCACCAATAGTGATGTCAAATAAATATACTATCGGCAACGTGAAAGCTTTCATGGATAAAACCGGGATTCACTAATATCTACTCAAGCAAACATATAGAGGCATTCAAATACAGATGCCTTCGCTTCAAGAACGTGAAAAAGTGTTGGCGGGATTCAGGACACTTGATATACCCCATCACTCATACGCAACTAAAACAAAAAAGACTTTCAAAAAATTCGTTATCAAGAATTTGGATAAATTCAACCCCGAACAAAAACATAGATGAAGCTTTTAAGCACCTCCAAGTAACAGACGTGCATAGATTTCAACGAACAGATGATGAAGGGAGAAAGACACCATTAAACCCGGTCATTATCACTGTTCCAACCAACATCACTATCGATGACATTAGAAAAGTGCGACATGTTAATAGGTGCATCTTCATTGCAACCACCTATATACCTTAAAGAGACGGCCCAATGCATTGCTACAAATTCCAACAATTCGGGCACACGCGTAACTATTGCGGCTACACCGAAAAATGTGTGCGCTGCGGAGAACACCACGATATTAAAAACTGTCCACGCAGAGGATCTCCAAAATGTGCAAATTGCAAAGAAGAACATGTAGCATACTACAAGCAATGCATAGTGAGACAAAAATTGTTAAAATTGGCTGAAGAGAGGAAAAAGGAGAAAGCAACAGCCAATCAGAAGAGAGAAGCCCCTCCCACCACGAGACAATACAAGACGGCCAGCGCAGGGACCTCCTACTCCCCCTTCCTCCAATCCCCCACTCATGACGACACTGAGACTCCTCAGACATCACTGCCAACAGCTCATTCTGAAGGCAACACTCCAGAAGTCACAATGGACCAACTAGTACAGATGATGTACAACCTCATCAACCAGGTCGCAGCCCTTGTTCAACCGGTAGCAGCCAAACAGAAGCAACCATGAATTCGCTGTTTCTCATAAACTTCAACTGCTGCGGACTACTGAACAAGAAAGAGGAAATAGAAGCTCTTCTGGCTGCAACACAACAGACTGTGGCCGTCTTCACTAACACCAGGCTTCAAGGTAACCCACCACGTCTTCGAGGCTACTCGTTAGTAACCGACGATATACATGACGTACGGCTTGCGGTGAAGTATGGGACCCAGTGGAAGAAAATCAAAGAACCGATGGCCACTCAAGACAGAAAAATCAGCCACACGATGGTCCAGGTCCTGATCAAACAACCTACATACATCATGGGTTTCTACAGAAGACCATTTGGATCACTAAAGGAGTGCAAATCTTACCTTGATGCCTGCGCAGTAAGGACCAATCATTGGCTTATGGGATACTTCAACACCAAACACACGGCATGGCGCAACACCAATAACAATAAGTCTGGCTCGATACTGGCAAAAACAAGATATAGTACACCCGGACACACACACCTTCAGACACGCTTGAAACGGAGCCACTTCTACCTTGGACCTTCTTCACTAAACAGCCTCACCGTATCCACAAGCTGCTCAGCATTGAACTTCCTCTCATCCGATCACCGCCCAGTGCTATACTCTATAAACGGAAAAAAAGAAGAACCGATGAGGGAAAAATTCAGGTACCAATAGGCTGACTGGAAGAAATACAAAGAAGAAGTGCACAACAGCCTCCCAACCATGCCACAACTGACCACCAAGGATCAGGTAGACAGTTATATAGAGACCTTCACAGAAACCATCACACAAGCAGCAACAGCATCCATTCTGAAATACAGGCTGACACCACCACACCTCCGATCACCGCCACCACATATCCTAGCTCTGATAAAAAATCGCCACACTCTAAAATATAAGTGGTACAGAACTAAGGACAAAAACATTAAAATAGCAGTCAACGCCATCACTACCCAAATCAAAAACCTTCTGCGACAATGGAAGGCGTCGATCTGGTATGATCAGCTTAGAGCTAAGCATGGGGACATATGCAAATTTTGGAAACTGACCAAAAGCGCTACGAAGAAGTCATCGACCATCCGAATACATGATGGCGACAGCCTCCTTACACCAGAGAAACAGGCAGAACTCCTAGCGGATCACTTAAATAGTGACATACTGTCCAGAACTGACACCAGTACACCTCCAACTATGGATAGGGGCAATAATTACATGTTCGTCAGCCCGAAACAGTTAAAGGCTATACTGAGACGTTCAAACAGCAACCGCTCACCCGGTCATGAAGAAGTACAAACAATTCTACTGAAATAACTACACCGGAAAGGAATAGCACATCTCACACATTTGTACAACTCATGCCTCCGACTGAGATACTTTCCTCAACAACGGAAACACGCCATCTTGTTCCGGCTACTAAAACCGGTCAAAACAGAGGATAAAGCGGAACACTACAGGCCCATCAGTCTTCTACCGCACCTAAATTATCTTAAAGATTTCTGTGAGGAAAACTCTATTATCCCCTACAAACGGCTTTCAAGCACACCTCACTACCTCATGAAAATTCAGACAGAAGTATGTAGAGACCTCAACAGAAATGCAGCAACAGCTATAATCTCTATAGACTGTACAAAGGCGTTGATTCCATATCTCATGGAATTCTCTACCAGAAGCTTCTGGATCTCGAGTGCCTGGAACAGCTCTACAGCATAATAGCCTCATTTCTAAACCACCGAAGCCTGGCCATATGTGTATGGTACAAGTTATCGAGAAATATACCACTCACCTGCGGAGTTCCTCAAGGAGTGGTACTATCCCCAGTCCTTTTCTCCATCTATACTGTTGATATAGTGGATAAAAACTACAAACGAGCAACTGTCACTGCTTACGCGGACGATATAGCCATCTATACCAGCAGTATGATCGCAAAACGGGCTTTAAAAGAAGCGAAAAGTATGTGCCAGGAAATAGTAGAAAAATTGAGACACCTCAACATCCAGGTGAACCCGGCGAAGACGGACTGCATAGTGTTTGCCTCCCAAAAAGGAAAAAGAATCCGTTTACCAAAAACTCTACAAGTGGCTAATATCTGCCCATCTAACTCCATCGTTTACCTTGGAATCAAACTGTCAACCCACTGCTACTCAAAAATCCGCATGATAAGAAGAACCTATAGACTCCACCACCTACTGCTATCTCCAGCCTTATCAATACGCCTGAAAATAAAAATTTACAAGAGCATCCTAAGGCCTGCAATTCTATACAGAGCTCCGCTATTCACCCACCTCAGAGTCGGAACGCAGTGCCAATTACAACTATTCCAGGACATTATACACCGAAAAATTGTTAGGTCTACATCGCTGAGAAAACTAAAACCGGAATAATTACACGATTTCTTCGGCCTACCTACAACAACTGACTTCATAAAACGGAGGCATATACAATTCTTTGACTGCCTCAAGTACACAACTAACGAACTATTTAAAGCTCTCACACCTGCTTCAGCTCCAATAAGGTGGCAACAAGTAATGGAAGAAATTCCATAATTATTGTATACTTATCACCGGTTCCATGTACATAATAAACTTGTATATATGTAAATAAATGCAAGTCTGTAAGTATGTAAAAGTAAAGACAAAATATAAGTGTGCCCCGACACTAAAACAAATCAAAAATAAAATAAAGAGCAATAAAATCTCTAAAAACCTTAACTCCTTAAAATTTAGTTATACTACAGTAGAAGGAGACAAATTCCAAAAAATGAATATGCACGAAAAAGAGCACAAAAATCCCTGTTTAGACAATAAAATCATATTAAGGGGTTATGAAAAAAAAAAAAAAAAAAAAAAACCCCGCTGTTCATTAACTGACTAACCCTGAAGAAGCTCACTGCACGAAATCTTGGTTAATAGCACCGACATGACACGGTCCATCCTAGAAGAAGAATAAAAAAGTTGTTTTTCCGGGTTTACTTGGCTAAAAATTTTTTTTACTTACAAATATCTTATGTTAATCAGGAAAATACTACATGAAATTTTTATTTTATTCTTATTTTCTAATATATACGTATTAACACATATAGATACCATTTCTATTACATTGCGTTTCTGGAGAGTTCACTAATTAAAACAGTTTAACGTTATTAATTTTTTTTTTTAATTTATTTATTGATATTTACAACTGTATTACAACTATACAAGTAAATAGAATGCGTGTTACATAATGACATGAGAAAGACAAGTAGAGAAACTACCCACTGGTAGTACTCAAATCAAAGTTCAAATAAGAAGGTCACGTGGCCATCTTCTTTTCAGACGCCTCGGAGGATTATCGGGAATTGAAGAGGAAGCTAGGTTTGAAACTAGAGGATTTGAGTGGGAATGAAGTTTGCTATGAAAGGATTCGGGCCAAATCAGCAACAAAAGGGACATTAAGGTCGTTATGGATGACTTTATTCTTAACAAAATAAGGAGCATTGAGGATTTTACGAAGGATTTTGGATTGTAAGGATTGGATACGAGAGGAATTCGATGGCTTAGTAGAGCCCCAAAGCTCTACTCCGTAAGTCCAAATAGGTCGTATGATGGTCATGTAGATGAGTCTTTTGTAGTTAATTGGGAGCTTAGAGCGTTTGTCTAGTAAGTGTTGAAGTAGCCTGAAACGTCGAGCGGTTTCTTGTCTTTTCAGTCTTGTATGAGGATTCCAGGTTAATCGTTTGTCGAGGTGCAACCCTTGGGATGCAATAATTGGATTGGTATTGACTGATTATACACATGTATCATCAGCATACGTGTTAAGGATAGTATTAGGATGAGTTGGGATGTCAGCTGTATAAACTGTATAAAGGATTGGGTCCAGGATACTACCTTGAGAAACGTTATTAATAAAATAGTACTATAGTTAAAAAATATAACTTAAATAAAAAATGCTTGGCTAAAAAAGAATCAATAAATAATTGTATAAACAAAAATGTTACTGTTTTAGAATGATAATAAAACCTGTGTCAACCAACCATCTGCATACCTACTATTGGCCACACATCGATCTTTGGTGAGGGTCTCTCTGGACACAACTGAAATGTGGTATGTGACATTGCCTACTCAAAACATTCACCAAGCTGCAGCAGTCGACTACCATTGGAACAGAAATGTTTTATTTTATATTGATGGGCATGTCAATGCTATTAGGTGTGTATATAAACTAAAAAAAAATTGGTTAAAAAATATATTGTCTTTTAATAAGTGTTATAAATTGCTTTGTAAATAAATAAATTATTTGTGCTCTCCTTCTAGGGCTGTAAATATGTCTTTGTTAAATCATACTTGGGATGTTATTACGAATCTTAGTCAGCCTGATGGATTAGCAGTAGACTGGATTTCTAACACTATTTACTGGTCAGATAAAGGATCTAAAATGATAGAAGTCTCTAAACTAGATGGGAGCTCCAGGAAAGTCATTATTCCTAATGCCGAAGAACCTAAGTGCATTGCTATTCATCCAAAAATGGGGTAAAATTACTTTCATGTTTAATAATTTGATTTGGTTTTGGCTAAATTTATGCAAACAATCTTTAATTGTAGTCAGATAATGAATTCTTCCCATCTCATCTTTGCATTCACATCCCAAGTTTATACATGTGGCTGTTAAGTTTCTAGTGGCCTGTATTTATTGCTGTAATTTTCCTGACAGAACACCTATCCAAGGTTAGATGCAGTTCCTATCTGGGGACCCGGTGAGAATGAGGGAACTATTTTGACTATGAACCAGATCGATACCTAGTTAAATTTATAAATAATTTGTTAAATAGTAAATGCTCTGTGATTTAATTTTGAACTTTGCCTCCAAACTCTAAGAATGATATTTGCAATAAATGGTATATAGTGCTTCAAGAAAAGCTTTTCCTTGAAGCATAATTATTTATTAGTACTGAAATAAAAATTTCAGCTTAGATGATCACGAGGCCATTTTCTTTTCAGACGCCTCAGAGGATTATCAGGAATTGAAGAGGTTGCGAGGTTTGAAACTAGTGGGTTTGAGTGGAAATGAAGTTTGTCATTTATATCGAATTCGGGCCAAATTAGCAACAAACTGGACATTAAGGTCATTATGGATTACTTAGTTCATAAAAAATTTAGGAGAATTGAGGATTTTGGATTGTAAGGATTGAATACGAGAGGAGTTCGATGGCTTGGTGAGAGCCCCAAAGCTCTGTACCATAAGTCCATATGGGTCTAATGATCGTCATGTATATGAGTCTTTTGTAATTAATTGGGAGCCTAGTAAATGCTCCCGTTTATTAGCGTTTGTCTAGTAAATGTTGAAGTAGCCTGAACCGTAAGCTGTTTCTTGTCGTTTCAGTCTAGTATGAGGATTCCAAGTTAAGCGTTTGTCAAAGTCTAGTCCTAAGTAGACTTTTCGGAAAGGAATCAGTGGGATGTTATTAAACAATACAGGAGGACAGGAAGTCGTTAGATTACGACGGAGGGCAAAGGTGATTTGATGAGATTTGTGGGAATTTATTTTAATCCTCCAGTTTTGGCACCAATTTTCAAGGTTAGTGCTTTTCCAAGATTTTACCCATACATGGTAAAAGTGAGATAAGGCGGTAAGAGGAAGGGTATTCCGGTTTCTTTTTAGGTTTAGGTATCATTTTTACGACGGATAATTTCCAAAGGTTAGGAAAATATTTAGTGCAGAGTATAGCATTATATATGTAGATGAGGAATAGAATGGCTTTTCTAGGAAGACGTTTTAAAATGTGTATCATGATGAGGTCATGTCCAGGAGCTTTGCGAGAAGGTAATCTGTGAATAATATTCAATATTTCTGAAGGATGGAATGCTTTTAGTAGGAAGGGTCATTTGAAGGGGAATATTTAACTCTCTTTGTATATATTCATGGTTAGATGGATTCATGATATCAGGATAACTGTGCTTTCTCTTCATCTGATCTTGTCCAGTCATTGGATTCAGTAAGGAGTGGATGGTTTAATTATTTGAAGTGAAGGATCTTTTTGTTGGTCATCCATAATGATTTGTCAGAAATCGTTAGATTTTCAGTTAGGTTTCGTTAACTTATAAATTTTCTAATTTCTCCTTTTAGTTGATTATTCAATGTAGTCTAGATAGATTCATCTGCTGGGTACGGAGTTCTATGCTACTTCGATCTTGCTCTGCCTTTCTCTCTTAATAAGATACCAATATGCTGTGGCAGGTCAGTCTTCTGAGAATTATTAATTTTATGATTTGAGGTATTATCATTTAAAGTAGTTTTTATTAATGTAAATTTTTCTATGGCTGTATCAATGTCTTGTTTTGTCGTAAGTGAAATTTTTAAGTCCAGTTTGTTCTCCAAATCATAACAGAAGATTTCCCAGTTTACATTTCCTGTAATCAGTCCAAGAAGGAGAGGCTTGGGAACGAAACTTGAATGTAATAAAAGGAGAACGGGCTATGATCTGATGAAAGGTCGTTCAAGGATCTGATATTGGTTTGGTTGGTGGAAATCTGGGATGTGATAAATATGTCAAGAATGTCGGGATGTTTTTTGATGGATGTAGGCCAATAGGTGGGGTTGTTTGGTGCCAGGATAGAGTAACTCTTTGTGGATGTTACAGCATACAGGATGTTTCCTCGGGAGTTGGATGTTTGACAACCCCCATCATTGTAGTCTCCTCCAGTAATGAAGCGCAGATCAAGATATTGGAATAAGGATTCAATAAGGTTATAAGAAACAGCAATAGTATACAGCTGAAAATTTGTTATGGAAAGGACGACTTGTTACTGATTACTGAGATTCGACTACTGATTACTGAGGTACGACTGGTTACTGAGGTTCATTGGATAGCATCAGTTACAATGGAAGGAATAAGGGATAAGTTTTTATGAATAAGCATACAAGATCCGGCATGTTGTGTTGTCTGAGTATGACTTGTTTGTAAGTTATTATTAAAACATATGATTTTGTATACATGTGATTCAATCATAAAATAAACATCAGAAGTGTAACATGTTTATTTATTTAATATAAAATATTGGCAACGAGGATAAAAATTAAATTAAACTATGGAAGCAGAAATCGTAGAGCACTTAAGACAACTGAAGGTAACAAGAGGAACAGTGAAAGCTAAATTAACGCATTTGAAAAAAATGTTTAGCAATAGGTCTTCCAGAGTCTATAAAAGAAGTCAACAAAAGAATAAATCTTTTAGAAGCCTAAAGGATGAAATTTGAAATAATTCATGAGAAGATTGAAACTTCAGTTCAAGATGACAATTTGGACAATGAAATTGACTACCACGTTAGACATAAGTAATACTTATTTACACATGACAATGGACGAAGAGAGCAGCGTGATGCAAACACTTAGTATTCACAAGGGAATTTATAAAGTGAATAGACTTATGTTTGGAGTGAAAGTGGCTCCTTTCATATGGCAAAAATTTATGGATACAATATTCCAGGTAGTGGATGGAGTACAGAGTTTCTTTGATGATATAGTAGTGCAAGGATCCTCTTTCCAGAAAACATTGAACCGTCTGGAAGTTGTGTTTAACATCATTAAAAACATAACCTCTGCCTAAACAAAAAAAATGCAAGTTTTTTCAAAGCAGTAAAAAATATCTTGGACATATTATAGACGAGAAGGGCCTTTATAAGTCTAAAGCAAAAGTTAAAGTTATTCAAAATACAAGATCACCACGAAATATAAACGAACTTAAAACTTTCTTGGGAATGGCTACGTATTACAGTAAATTTATTCAAAATTTTTCTACATTGACAAATCCGCTTAACAGATTGCTTTGAAAAGATATTAAGTACGTTTAGACTGATAAGTGTGATCGAAGCTTTAGTAATATCAAGGATGAAATTGTAAGTGACAAAGTTTTAGTTTACTTTGAACCAGAGTTACCTCTACTTCTTGCTACAGACGCATCACCTGTGGAACTTGGGTCAGTTCTTTCTCACAGGTTCCCAGATGAAAGTGAGAAACCAATTGCTTTTGCATCAAGAACGCTAACAAAGAGTGAAGAGCGTTATAGTCAAATTGACAAGGAAGCAATGGCGATATACTGGGGCTTGAAGAAATTTTTCTCATACTGCTATGGTCGCAAGTTTATCCTCATCACAGATCATAAGCCTCTGGTATCGATTTTCGATCCACATAAGACCTTTCCAACACTCTCTGCTACCTGGATATTTAATTATGCACACTTTTTATCGGGCTTTAATTATACGATACAATATCAGAAGTCACAATGTCACAGTAATGCTGACTTTTCATCAAGGTTCCCAAAAAATCATGTGAGTAAAAATTCCTTAGATCAATTGTGCATTTTTTTACTTAACCAAATAAATCAGATTGAAACGAGTCATATCGACAGGAAAGTAATTGCCTACGAAACAGCCAACGATTCAGAACTTCGACCAATAATGAAAAACCTGGAAGTAGGCCAGAGCCTTAGGCAACTAGGTCTATAGGACAATGAATATTCATTAGAAGACTTCGAGGAGAGGTACTGAATCAACTTCACATTGGACATTTGGGAATGGTAAAGATGAAGGCGTTGGCGAGAAGTTATTGCTACTGACAAGGGATTGATCGAGATATACAAGAATTGGCTAGGACATGCAGAGAATGCTGCTTAGAAAGAAATCAGCCACCAAAGGTCGAAATGCATCCCTGGGAACAACCAAGTGGGCTATGGCTATGGATTCATGTCGAATTCGCTGGACCTTTCCTTGGTAACAATTATTTGTTCATTGTTGTCGATGCATATAGCAAATGGGTAGAGATTATACCAACAAAACTTCATACTGGAGTATAAAAGAACTAATGTCATTATTCACAATTTTCGGTTTCCCCAATATGTTGGTATCTGATCATAATGGCTCGCAGTTTACGTCCCACCAATTTTCAAAATTCTTGAAAGAAAATGAAATATTACATAGAAGAACTGCCCTGTCCCACCCCTCAACTAACGGGCAAGCCGAAAGATTTGTTCAGAACGTAAAAAAATCTCTAAAAGCAATGCAATATGAAATGGGAGACATAAAAATGAAAATACTTCACCTTCTTACCCAACTGAGAGCAGCACCTAATTCCACAGGAACTTCAGCATATAAATTAATGTTTGAACGGGACGTAAGAACAAAATTTAATGTTTTATTCAAAAACCCATCCTTATTTGTCAAACGCCTCCGGAGTTGAAAGATGCTAAAAAAATGTTATTCACAAAAATAAGGGTGGAGCACTGATGTGTTTGTTAGTTATTATTAAAAAGTATGATTTTGTATATATGTGATTCAGTCTTATAATAAACATCAGTAGTGTAACCGTGTATATTTATTTAATACTAGCGACCCACCCCAGCTTTGCTTGGGTAATAAGGCATATTATGCCTACATAATTTGTTTATGTAATGTTTTTTTTTTATCACGCACCGGCCACTAAGGACCACGCGAATATCATTGGCTAGGCTTCTTCAGGAGTCTTGATTTTCTTTCTTCCCATCTCAGCTAATGTACTTTATTATACAGAAATTATAAAAACAAAATCAAATATTTCTTTTTATGTAGATAAATTTATTATCTTGCACGTTAGATAATTGCACGGGATTTGGTGAAACCCATCGATATTCCAACCCATTTACACAAAACCTCGACAAATTATATACCTAAACCTTCCTGGTGAATCACTCTATCTGAAAACCACATGAAAATCCGTGCAGTAGTTATTGATTTTACCACGAACACACGTGGCCGAGGACTTTGTTTTATAATATGTATAGATACAATAGGATGGTCTGATCTCTAAGTGATGTAGTCCCATGTATAGAAATGTGTGCGGTGAGTGAAGTGTGTTTCAGTAAGTAAAGCAATATCGATTGGGTTGTAATATAGAAATATCTCAAGTTCGTAACAGTGATTATGCAGTCCATTAGCATTCCAAAGAACGACAGCTAGGGGCTTTATGTTCATCATGGGTAATTAAGTGGAACTTCGGTAAGGATTCTCGTGAGTCGGTTGATGAGAGGCTTGATAGTCTCTCGGAGATCTTTCAGGAAGGATGACAGGATAGAATTTATGTCGATCGGGTTTTGGATTTGTAATGGATATGGGTCTAGAGTTTGATAGGTATAATTAATGGGTAAAGGAGAGTTGGCTAGAGGTTGTACCTGAGCTGCTGTTTTTTCATTCATGTTCTGATGAACTACAGCATTCGCTTGAATGTTGTAATTGGAAGGGAGAGGATTTGGTTGTTGAGGCGGTAATTTGACCCGTAATGTCCAGATGAATTGGGAGGTCTGGGGTTTAGTAAAGAAATGCTGAGATTTGATTTGGGAGGCTTGAGGCATCTGAGTTCGAGGCTGCTGCTGAATGCTTGAGGTTCCCCAAGTTCTGTTGTCCAGAAGTCTATCTGTAGGGTTTACGGTGGTAAATGGTTGTTATACAGTTGGTTTAGGCAATTCAGGAAAAGAGGCCGCACCAAGGGACTTTACACAGAAAATGGTAAAAAAAAATAATAAAAGGATCGAAATGAAACACTCTGTTACACTTTGAAATGATACTTCTTTGTTCTCTCTTCTAATCCTTTACTATGTTTATATTTACATTAATGGTATTAACAATAATGCTGTCCTACTTCCACTCATAACTCCCCCTGCCAGTTTCCGAACAGTCCTCGGAAACTCTTAAATAAAGTAAAAATAAAATATATATATATATATATATATATATATATATATATATATATATATATATATATATATATATATATATATATATATATATAAGTATGTATGTATGCATACATAAAATGTGTAAAAAGAGGAAATCAATGAGCAAAACGGATTTATCGGTTTGGCTGGCTCAATCCAGTATCATGGCCAATATGAGTGCCCGTGGCGGCCATGGGCATCATAACGTGGCCAGTGATACGTTGTGCCGTACCTAAGTGGTTAAACATACATTTTATCACTATTTCTTTACAATTGGCCACTTAAAGCAAACATATCTTAGAAGTAAGCTTCATTAAATTTTCATTCAAATATTGTATTTTAGCTATTTATACTGGGCTGATTGGGGGCGAAGTCCAAAGATTGAGTGGTCATATCTAGATGGATCTGGAAAGAAAGTGATAATAGATGGTGATTTGGGTTTTCCATATGGTTTGGCAGTAGATACAGAAAGAGAGAAGTTATACTGGACAGACTCGCTGAAAAATAGAATTGAAATGTCTGAATTAACAGGTTCAGGCCGAATGTTATTGGTACCTGAAGCTGGGCATCCTTATGGTCTGACTGTGGTAAGTACAGAAAATAAGATAGATATATTTTATTGTTTGTAATCAAATGATATTTATAAGTCATGTATAAGCAGGATGGCTAGCAGTCATGCAAGCCTTCAGCATCTGAAATACTGTTTAAATTACAGGCCAAATCAGAAATCTAATAATTCTATTTTTCTATCATTAATAAGCAATAAATCTATAAAATATAGAGGAGGCTGGTTTAGTTACTCTTCTAACAACATCTAATTCCATGAAAGCTATAAAAAGCCAATTTTCTCTAATTTAATCAATCAGCCCCCAATCTCTCAAATAAGTACTTGTGCTTCCAACATGTATCTGCCACTAATCCAACTAGAGGTGTTTTGGAAGATTCAATTCTTTCATTAAGTTTGAACACCTCTACGTTTAATTTCAAATCATTTAAAGCTCTTTCATGGTCATCATACTGGTAAATTACTAATCTACTAACCTAACTACCTGATTCTATTTTTTTATTTATAAATCAGCATATATAAATACAAACATGTGTGTGTGCATGTGCGTGAGTTTTCTCTCTTTTTCCCTTCATGGTAACCCCATGGAGGACTGTTTATTAATATTAGGACATGATCCGCGCTTAAATAAGCATATTACATGTCATAACATCTGATTTTAATAATTACAGATATGTGTGTGTGTGTGTGTGTGTGTGTGTGCAAATTAATTAATATTTCAAATCAAAACTTATCAATCAAAATTCATTGTAGTGTTCAATTGATCATTTCAGTATGAGGACTATATTTTCTGGACAGACTGGTACAAAAAGGGAATAGAGCAGGCAGATGCAGTGAGTGGAAGGGAAAAAACCAAACTGCCTGGGCATGTTGAGGGAGTGATGGATATCAAAGCAGTGTCTCCAACTAAGCAGCTAGGGAAGAACCCATGTTCTGTTGAAAATGGATACTGCACTCATCTATGTCTTTTTAGGGGCAGCCATGGTTATGTCTGTGCCTGTCCTGATATTAAGGATTCTAGATGTTCTATTGGTTGGTATATCACTTTACTTTTCATAAAATATATTTATAATAAAAATACTTTTTATAGGATATATTTATATTAAAACTATTTTATGGAAGTTAATTGCTCAGACCAAGAATATGTAAAATGAATGGTGTGCATTTTCTAGCTTAATTTTGGAATCATCTTACGCCTACAATTTTCTTGCAGTTTCATTTGGAACACCTCTACTATATTTTTGTACCATAAGAATATATATATAGCCATATCATGACCTTGAGGGCATAACCCTTTACAGTCTCTATACCACATTTATCTTTAGCAAAAAGTGACTTATATTAGTTTATTAATTCATTTAATTCGAATTGTTACTGGCCATCTAAATAATTTATTAAAAAGTAAGGATTAATTTTCTTCTTCTGTGGGATTACTTCCACTTCTGTGTGTTCATTAAATTTTACTTTTTATTCACCATTTTTGTCTTCTGTCTTTGTTAATTTTTTAATTGTTTCTATAATTTATAATTTTTCATTTTGAGTCAGATGAAAATTTTGTTTGCAATCTAAGCCAATTAAAAAATTGTATTTAAAACTTTCTTGATACATTACAAAAACATTAAAATTTTTTTCAATATCAAAAATATTAATCTTTAGCCCTACAGTTTTCCTTACGCCATTAATCGTAATTTTCCAATGTTTTCTGTTTTATTGATAGGTTTATTCTTCATCCCTAACAACTTTGAATTTATTAAGGAAACATTTGAATCTGAATCATAAATACATAAAGCTTTAACCTTATCATTTAGCAATATTTTATTTTTGATTAAAGGTGGAACTATTAATTTTTTGGATCCAGTTCAATAAATTTTGCTTCCAACTCAGAAAGGTTAATATTTTTTTCTTTCTCTATAGTAGACCTATCGTTGAGTTAGTTTTTAAACCAAAAAAAGGCTTCAGGATGATATTGTATACCTTTGTTTTTTCTTTCACATATTTTACAAGGCTTTTCTTGTAAAAGGCTTGTAAAATATGCTACAAGGCTTTTCTACTTTTAGTAATAATTTTATTTTCAAACCCATTTAGTTTCTATCTTGTCAAAATTCTTTCTATTTACTAAATGTAAATAAACGTAACCTATTACGTTTTTAAATAAATCACATGTTTGCAATAAATTATTTGTACCAATCCTATCTGTTATAAAATTTGGGAGTCCTGTAGCAATGGGATCAATTAGAATAGAATTATCAATTGATTTATTTATATCTAATAAAAGTCTTTCTTTTTTGAAAGCATATTCTAGCAATGAACCATGTATATTGTTAAGGGTTTTAATTTTCTATATAAAATATGGATAGTTAATTAAAAGTTTACGTTAATTATAATTTTATTTTATTATAAAATTTTAAGTTATTACAATATTTTATTGAACATGAAATCTTTTATCTATGTGGGTCAATGATAATTAGTTACAATTTGGGATAATTAAAACCATTTAAATTTAAACACGATTTTTATAGTAAACTGACAAAAATAAACACTCACATGTATCTCATCCAATATGTGTCCTAAAACTCCTTCACGAAACAGCTTAGGAACCGAAATTCCATCCAGCTTCTCTTGAAACTCCTTACACCAGACTGCCAATGATATTGTAGAATATCTTATCTTCGAAACATCCAATAGCCAAGTAATATAACTTAGGAGTCCTCACTCAGGTACCTTCACACTGAGAGCGAATAACTCCTAATGTCCTCTTTCCTGGACGTCCCTGTAGAAAGTCTAACTTAGGGTGATTTCACTGGCACCTCTACACGCAGAGTGGTAATAACTGGTGAGGTCCTATCCTCTAGACGCCCCTCTGCCCCGTTGCAGACAGAGTAGTGATGGGCCAGAAATCACGAACTGTTACTTTTTCACTGCTACTCAAAAGTCACAGGTCTACCTGTGATTAGAAATTCATCAGTAACAGTTCCAAACTGTTCTTCAGATATGGGAACTGGTCGTCGGCGATCGGTGATCGGCGATAGAACGCGAGCGGAATTGAAGCGTGATTGTTTTTGGGACTACAGCAACAGTTCTAAACTGTTCTTCGCATTTGAGAACTGGTCGTCGGGGAACGGAATTGAAGCGTGATTGTTATTGGCACTACAGCAACAGTTCTAAACTGTTCTTCGCATTTGGGGGCTGGTCGTCGGCGAACGGAATTGATTGTGAATACTGTGATTTAGGTTAAATGAGTGATTACTATTGTTAGGGCGTCGTAGGGATCGCACCCTTGGAAAACCTTTTTCTATAGTAATAAACTCTGATAGGCTGCTACCTTAATTTGACTCAATTAATTTTATTGTAGAAAATTAACTGCTCAGTATTAAATTTAAATTATTAGATCAGTTATTCTGAGTGAACTAGTCGTCGAAATAAGATTTTTCTTGAACTAAGGAAATCTGTAAAGTACAAGAAAACAAAATTTGGCATTGGCATTACTGTGTACCAAAAAATCTAAAAACACATTTTTTTAAAACTTTTAACTTCTTTTTAAAAATATTCTTTACATTATATTCTGTTCTTTGTTATTGAAAACAAAATAGTGATTTTATATTATCCAATTATTATTGAAATAAATGTTTACACATTTTTTAATGATGTATTTTCATTTTACCTTGCATTGCACACTTGGTAAACATTGTAATAAAACTTTCCCGAGGACCCGGTGTTATTTATGTGAATTCACTTACGAATTGGGTGATTTCCATAGTAAACGTTTTTTTATTAAAAATAAATAATATAAAGAAAAAAAATTTTCGCACCTGGGGACCGTGTTTGAAAAAAATCGTCGTTTGAATTGGGTTTTTTTATTAAAAATAAATAATATAAAGAAAAAATTTTTTCGCACCTGGGGACCGTGTTAGAAAAAAATCGTCGTTTGAATGGGTTAAACCATAAAAGCAAAATTTACGTTATTTCGGATATTGAAAATAATTCCATCTGTTTGTATATTGACAGGATTATAGTGAATTATACAAGTAATTATAATTATAATAACAAGTAATTATAAGTAATTAATTACAAGTAATTATTATCCTTATAATGCATATTCTGTGATCGTTACATTCAAGATGTGGAATTAAGTACGCCGGGGCAATCACTGTTGGTAGCATTTCGACAGAATCACGAATCACAGTTAGTAGCAGTTAAGAAATCATATGCAAGAAAATCACAGTAACGGTTAGAACTGTTACCGGAAAGTAGCAGCTAAGCCCATCGCTAAGACAGAGTGAAATATGGCGGGAGCTTGCCGATAGTGGGCGGCAATACCATATGTATAATTTGAAAATCAGTTGCATGTATATAAAAATTGTGTTTATTAAACAATCAGTATGTAACGGTAGTAAAATAGTATAGTGAAAGTTATAAACAGCCGGGTGACCAATGAGGTTTTGTGTGAAATGGATTTGCCACTGCCTCAATCATTTAATTTATTTTATTGCATTCAATAGTTATTGCTTGACCAACATTAATTAATATTCATTTTTTAGTTCATTATTGCATAGTTTTTATTTATTTGTATTACAGTGGCAAATCCATGCGTAACCTGACCCCAGCCGTTGATAACCTGAGATATACGATTCTCAAAATTGTAAAGTTCACATTGTATGATATAAATATTGACAATTGTTAATAATACTGAAATAAAGAGTTTTGTTTGAAGCATAGCTCTTTAAAAGTATATTAAATTTTTAAATACGTATTTAAATAAGCTTTAATAAAATTTAGAATCATTTTTATTTACTTAATCTTACTTCTTACTAATATTATAAATGTGAAAGTTTGTATGTTTGTCTCTCTTTCTCGCAAAAACTACTGAACGGATCGGATGAAACTTTACAGTAATGTAGGTTATACATAGAATCAGCGGACTCATTCTATGTATTGCTTAAAATACCTCCGGGTAGAAAAAGTAGTATAATTATTTCCGTATATATATATTTATGTATTGTATATATATATATATATATATATATATTGTAAATATTTTTTTTTTATAAATAAATAGGAGATTCGAAACAAAAAAAAAAAGTTATACATCAGAATAACACATAGGCTATACTAACACATAGGCGCGGATTTAGGGGGGGAGGCGCACGGGGGCACGGCCCCCTCCCCGACAGTTTTTTAGGTACAGTGGATACTTCATTATAGCACATAATTAAAGGCAAATCGTATGATCATAATTGATAAATAACAGAAAGAACATGAGTGAAACTGTTTATTTTGATATCCTACTAATTTTACCAATATTATAATGTAAAATATATATTATATGTATATATTATATTAGGTATATTATATAATATTATTCGTATATCTATTATATGTATAATATTATAATTAAAATGATCTTTCACAAAACTTTATGTGGCAGACCAAATTCCATGCGAGCGAAGTCGCAGGCATAAGCTATTTACTCATAAATTCATATCAACTTAATATTGGTCCGCTATTGATATGCCAAATATCGATAATTAATTTGATTTATTATATAACACATTTATATTAGACGTTTAGCCGGAGAACAGGTCCCAGAAGTGATGCTCAGCACTTTATGGCTTCGCAGACTACCTGAGGGCATGCAAGCTGCTTTAGCCGTCACGGAACATACAGATGTGACGAAGCTGGCTCGAATAGCGGACAAGATCGCCGAGTTACAGCCCTCTTGTAACCCTATTATGGCTAGTTATGAAATTGCCCCGCAACCTAGACCGGGGCCTTCTACTCTCGTAGCAAGCGACGTTGGAGTAGCAATTATTCGACTGACCGCGGGGATAGCGGCACTTAAGGCGCAGATGGGGGCCAGACCAAGTCGGCCAAGAAATAGGACGCCAGCCAGGATCGTGGACACAGAAGTAAAAGCGGTCGGCGGCTTTACTTTTACCACGAACGGTTTATGGAGAAAGCAACCAAGTGCCGTCAACCCTGCGCGATTGGAAGCCGGCTGGGGCGTTAAACTAGTCGCAGCGATGAACGAGGCGGATTCAGTCGCTGAGATCTCCAACCGCCGACTTTTCATTGCCGACAAAAAGTCAGGGGTCAGATATCTGGTGGATAGTTGAGCCACCTTATCTGTCTTCCCGGTGAAGACTTGTCTTCCCAAGAGTACAGTCTTTATGCGGCAAACGGAACGCCCATTTCGTCATACAGGACCATTGTCTTAATCATCGACCTAGGTTTCCGTAGGAAGATGCCGTGGAGGTTTGTGGTGGCTGAAGTGAGTCACCCCATCATCGGCGCAGATCTACTTTATCATTATAATGTGATGGTAGATCTGGCCGGATGTCAGCTAGTAGACCAGCGGACGGGGCTCACTACGCGTGGAAGGTTAGCGAAGGTGCCAGTGCCCACAGTTTGTTCGGTACCTGCCGGGAAGTGGTACACTACTTTGTTGCGCAAGTACTCCAGTGTAACCCAACCGACATCCTTCGTTAAGCAGCCTAAACATGACGTAGTTCATCACATAGAGACAAGTGGAGCACCAGTCACGGCGAAAGCACGCCGCCTGCCACCAGAAAGGTACAACGCCTAATGCTAAGAAGGAGTTTATGCAGATGATGGAAGAAGGGATCTGCAGGCCCTGTGGAGACTACTGGCAACTTCATGCAAAGACGGTCCCCGACAGATATGCGGTGCCTAACATGGCTGACTTTAATGTTAATATGCACGGAAAAAAGATCTTTACAACGCTTGATCTCAACCGTGCATATTACCAAATTCCGTTGGCTGAGGAAGACATCCCGAAGACTGCGGTAATTACACCCTTCGGTTTGTTCGAGTTCCTCCGCATGTGTTTTGGTCTAAGTAACGCATCACAAACCTTTCAACGATTTCTGGATCGGGTGCTAAGAGATGTGGATTTCTTCCACATCTTCCATTCTTTCTTTCCGTGGAGTTCATTCGTGTGGTGGTACCTCGATAATAAAACAATCGGCTCAAGAGGCGAAGAACACAAGCACATAACACATGTGGAGGAAATCCTGCGTCGTCTCGAGGACAATGGCCTCACTGTGAACCTGGCGAAGTGTGTGTTTGCTCGCCAGGAAGTCGACTTTTTGGGCCACACAGTGAACGGTCCTTCGAAGGTGGAAACCATTGCTTCCTATCCTAGCACATGGCTGGATGGACGAAGATTCTTCAACTGTCCTTTTGTGTCTCAGGTCAGCGGTGAGAGAAGATATAGGATTCAGCTCTGCGGAAATGGTTTTCGGTTAGCCTCTGCGTCTCCTGGGAGAATTTTTCGAGCACCAGGACGCCGGGAGGACGCTGAATAACCCTCAAGAATTTGGGCGACTCAATGAAAAATTTGCGGCCAGCGCCACACCCCAGCTGCTCGGCCAAGTCCTTCGTTCACCGAGACCTAAAAGATTGCAACCACGTGTTCCTGAGGGATGATAGGGTGAGGAAGCCGCTTACACCGCCGTATACAGGACCCTACAAGGTAATATCCCGATAGGAGAATACCTATAAGGTGGAGTTGCCTTCAGGACCGAAGACCATCACAATGGACCGTCTGAAGCCAGCGGATCTCCTGACGGAATCGGCGGTGGATGGCGAAAACAGAGAGCGACCTTCTACATTGCCTGCAACTGTGACCAGCGCCAACAGGGATCGACCCACTCCTTCACCTGCGGCAGACGACCCTTCGAATGACCTCGACGCAGAACAGAAGCAACCGAAGCCGGTTTACCAGACCCGCTCCGGTCGTGTAGTGAAGCCCAAGGTTAGGTTCTGTGCCGATGCCATGGGGAGTGATGTAACGGGAGTAAAATAGCATAGTGAAGGTTATAAACAGCCGGGTGACCAATGAGGTTTTGCGTGAAAAGGATTTGCCACTGCCTCAACCATTTAATTTATTTTATTGCATTCAATAGTTATTACTTGACTAACATTAATTAATATTCATTTCATTCTTAGTTCATTAATGTATAGTTTTTATTTAGTTGTATTACAGTGGCAAATCCATGCATAACCTGCCCCCAGCCGTTGATAACCTGAGATATACGATTCTCAAAATTGTAAAATTCACATTGTATGATATAAAAATTGACAATTGTTAATAATGCTGAAATAAAGAGTTTTGTTTGAAGCATAGCTCTTTAAAATAATATTAGAAGCATAGCTAATAAAATATTTGCTCTTTATATTAAATTTTTAAATACGTATTTAAATAAGCTTTAATAAAATTTAGAATCATTTTTATTTACTTGATTTACTTATAAATTCATGTCAACTTAATATTGGTCCGCTATTGATATGCCAAATATCGATAATTAATTTGATTTATTATATAACACATTTTGAACCTTAACAATATATTTAAATGACATTGCATACCTGATTGGTGGCCCGCGCTGCAAAGGTTTCTCTAAAATAGTCTCTCCAAGTTGATCAATTAGAGTTGATTGTGTGTTTAATGAGCAAGGAACTGTAAAACCAGTCAAGACAAGATTCATCAAGAAATAATCTAAGAATTTCAATTTTATTAATATCTTCTTCTACTTTCAAACGATTACATTCGCTTTTAAAAGTATTCATCCATTGGACACTTTAGAAATTTTCCTTGTAATTTTTTTTTACAATTTTCATAAATTATGATGTCCAGAAGCTTCATTTTTGTTTTCATTAAAACTCTCCAACATTCTCGGTATTGCTTGCTCTGAAATATTATTAAATAACGGTTCCATTTCGGCAATTATCCTTATGGAACCGTTCCCCGTGTTCATCAGATACAGCTCCAATGTTGTGGGGAAAAAAGTTTGAGTGGGAAATGGATTTTTAAGGGCATGTTACAGCCAAGTTCTTTTGACGATTTGTTCATAGTCATTCGACCTCACATTTCCCAAAAAGTTGCTTCATACTTCTTTAAATGAAACCCATGCCCTTCTTTCTGGAGTGGTCAATTTTTCTAAGATCTCCTGTTTTTTTTTTACTAGTGATCGTATCAGTGGACCAACAATAATTCCCTCTGTAATTTTTGCATCACTAAGTTTAGGAAACTTAATTTTAAGGTGAGCAAATCCTTCCCTGTCTTTGTCCATTGCCTTAAAAAAAATTTCATTAGGCCCAGTTTGGTATGAAGCGGTGGTAGAAAAATTTTTGATTTGTCAATCAAAGCAGGATAAGCAATGTTTTTCTGGCCAGGCACATTCGTATTTCGGGAAGGCCACTCTTTCATTATGTAATGACTTCGTCTTACTCTGCTGTCCCATTCACATAGAAAACAACAGTACTTTGTGTAACCTGCTTCAAGACCTATGTGGAAGAAGGGGCTCCTAATTATAATTCGCCAACCTTCTATCAGAGCGAATTTACCGGTCCTGAATTCAATAGAAAAACAGATAAATTTATTCCCCAATTACATAAATTAAGGCTATAAAAGAATTCATCAAGTAAATACAAAATGAATAAATAATGGATTTATAATGTAAAAATAAAAGAGAGAGAATTACAAAAATATGAATGTGCACAACTAAACCTAAGAAAATACAAAAAAAAATATTTAAAAACTATATAAAAATTATGAAAAAGAGAATGCAATAAGCCCGTAAAATTAATTATTTTTACAAAAAAATACTTGAAATTAACTAATTAATAAAAAAAGGAGTCTTAAAACAAAAAATATTAGTAGTTGTGAATCAATAAAATTAACTGAGCTCTTGAAAAGTGTTGAGGTGAGTTCTTGAAGGTGATGAGTTGATAATTCGATACGTTGAGGAGTAGAAATAATTAAATGTCTCTTACCGGTAAGTCCAAAATTAGATGAAAATAGTGAGAAGTTTTACGAAATTCAAGATGAAGAAGATAGAGAGAGTGCCAACAAAATCAAAGTGTAGAGTAGCAATCAAACTTCTCACACGACAACTGTCTTGAGACTGATGTTTTGTTTTTTCAAGCATCACACTTAATATTAAAACATATATTTTGAAAATTACTCACAGAATTATTTTATTTCCTTTTAATAAATTTTATTATTATCAGAATTATATCAAATCAATTCCAACATTTATAAAAGGTCGTCCTTGTTCGAATCTTGACTATGGAAAATTTCCCATGAACGGTGTATAGGGTTTTACTTTCAAGCCATGGCATTTTAGACAGTGATGAATTCGAGTGCGTATAAGACTTCTTGCAGAGATAATCCAATAATGCTGACGTAGTAAGAAATGTAGTAGCTGCTGCCCAGCATGTAGGTAAGCGGTAACACTGGGTGTTTAGCATCATAAGATAAAGGGGCATTACTAAGGCGACCGCCCACTCTGTACACTCCACGAGAATCGATGAAAATTGATAAAGAGTTCAACGATGTTACAAGAAAAGTTTCGGAGACTGCAGAGGGGAAGTGATGTACTAATTTTATCAATGTGTGGGTAGCTTGACAAAGTTCATCTAAACTTAATTGACCTTTCCTCTAGGTTGAATGACGATGAGAGTTCACAATGAAACGTTGTACAATGGCAAATACCCTATTAAATTTAGAATAGGATGGGAATTTTTCAAAAAGTTCGAGGAGTAATGATGTCTTTGTTGTGGTAGCCAAGTGCGAACTTGTTTAGTTTCAGGTATGCCTGAAAGATTCAATGATTTTGTTGGTTTAGTCAGAGCCCATTCCAAAATAGGTTTCTTCATCCAGTCAGAACCCTTCCACCAAACTGAATGTTTAACTAATTCTGATGAAGTTCCCCGAGATGCAATGTCGGCAGCGGGAGAGCGGAGTTAACCAATATTTTTACTATTCGATTGGCTACAAATGTTTTGAGTTGATGAGGGGTTGTGTTTAGCCACGACAATAGTTGTGTTTTTTAAATTATTTTTATTTTTTACGAGATCGGCCTGGTGGGCCTTTACATGGTTGTTATAATATTGATTGTTTATTGTTGTTAGCAATTGATTTTTATTAAAGCTTATTGGGTATAGTCTAGTACAATAGACATCCCTAACTAAATACATCGTTATAACTATTGGTTACATGTAAATAACAGTGAATCGTGGCATATATATTGTTCACGCCATTCGGCGTTCTTTGAAGTAAATTAATGCCATACATGAGAAATAGGTAAAATCTTCAAATATCACATTACACCCGATCTAGCGGTTATTGATAGTAACTAACGCTTCAATTAATTGACATAATCACCGCCAGAGCGCGATATACGGGTGCTCTCTTCATATGTGGCACTGTTTTTTAATCTTGGGTTCAGCGTGAAGTTACACAAAGTTAGTTACACAGTCACACATGTTCATCGTTTGTATATCCAGCTCAATTTTAGCGAGTCTAGTTCTTGACCAATTCTCTACTTTCCGTTGTATTATTCCATTTATGTTTTTTACAAATAATACCCGTTTCACCTGCAAATAAGTATGAATTCCTCTGGAAGGTTTCTAGATCATAGGAACCCCAACTAGAAGGACGTTACCAGCTTCTTTTGGTCGTTTGAGCGCGCTCAAGGGGCTAAGGAGGTTTTATCGACGAAGCTGCCCGTCTTGGGTAAGTAGCTTTTATTTCAAATGATTTAGAATTCTTCATATTATTTCTCCATTGTTGCGAACTCTTTTCAAATTACACCATACAGTCCACACCCAAAGCGAGATTTGATTCAGACGAAACCTTCGCTTCCCTTTAAGAAATTTATCACCGAACTTACGAGCTTTGTCTCAACATTTATGGTCCTAGCGGGCCGGATTAAAAATTCAACATTTTTGGTCCTAGTGTGCAGGATAAATTTCTTAAAACTTGTTCAAACGTTTATTTCGTTTCCTATTTTCCTAAGTAATCGTAAATTATTGGCCTTATAAACCGAAATTTACGATTTCTTAATCTTGAAAAAGTGTTCGCAATATAGAGAGATTGAATTTCATTCTTTTTTGCAAGTGAAACCCATATATTTAACTTCTAACAGAAATTTCATTAATTTTAAAGTTAATGTATATAAATCTACATATATAAAGAGCTGCAAAATAAATTTAAAGTAGTAATATCACTAGAAATATATAGTTTAACCTTTAACTCCTCCTTTAACTGCTGGTAGTAGGGTATGAAATTTTTTGAATCTTTTTTTTTATGTGGTCGTCTATTGTTTCTATTTGTAGTTCACGGTGCAGTTGACTCTTACTGATGAACCAGGGGGCATCCACTGCGATTCTTAGGAGCTTGTTTTGAAATGTTTGCTATATTTTTCTTTTCGTAAAGGATGCTGCTCCCCAGGCTTCACAGCCGTACATCAGTAATGGCCTTAGGACTGTTTTATAAATGAGAATTGTCTGATTATAATTAAGATTTTCTATTTACTCTCTGATTATAATTAAGATTTTCTATTTACGATAGGATAGAGCATTGATAACCTTGCGTAGGTTTGGGTTAAATTAATATTGATATGGGTATTCCAGGTTAGGTGGCGGTCCAGGCGGGTGGTGGTCCAGGTGAATTCCAAGGTATAGGAATTCACCATCAAGAATAGTGAAAAGGTCTCTGGCAGGGTCCCATTTCACTATTTTACCTACGAGGGATAGCTCAGGTGGGTCTGGTGGGCGTCTAAGGGTAAAAACTTTTGAGGTAGATTTTTCGATGTTAAGAGTAATCCTCCATTTAGTAAAGTATTGCTCGAGATCATCAAGGTGGCTCTGCAAAGTATTTCTGGCTATTATTAGGTCATTGTGTTGGGAGAAAACTGCTGTATCGTCGGTGAACATAGCTATGGAGGTATGTGTAGACTGGATGATGTCGTGAAGATAAAAGGTGAATAGAATGGGAGAAAGGACTGAACATTGTGGAGTAACTGCATGGATTTGTCTCATAGTTGAATATGTGTTATCTATTCTAACTAAGAATATTCGAATCGACCGTTTAGGAATGAACTCGGAATAGCATATAAGTATTTCGGGGTACCTACTTTCTTTAGTTTGTTCAGTAGACCTCGGTGCCAAACCTTATCAAACGCTTGTTGGAAGTCCAAGAATGTTACCAGCGTATGTTTCTTCATTTCGAATCCGTTTATTATGAATTCTGATAGTCTTGCAAGTTGGTGCGAGATGGAATGACTATAATGAAAATCAAATTGAAAATCCGGGATAATGTAATTATTGTTAAAAGAAGAAGAAAGATGCCTTTTTATAATTGATTCCAATAATTGGTAATAAGCTTATAGGTCTATAGCTGCTGACTTGTTGTTTTTACCAGGTTTGTGGATGACTATTAGTTCGGCTTTTTTTCCACGTATCGGGGAAATATCCAATTCTCAGACTACTATTAAATATGGACGAAATGAAAACAACAGCTTTCTTGGACAACTTTGTAGTAAATCATGATATTATATTTGTATCTCACATGTTCTCTATATAACCTTCAAGTTTATGGTTACCTTTTATTAGTTGTTTACACCCATGCAATGTAGTTTTTATATGTGTTATAGTGTTCAATAAATTGAGAAGAAATAAATACCTCTTGAAAGGTTTATTGTTTGGGAGTAGTCGATACACATACGCCTTTTATAGTTTTCGCCGGAAACAACTAAAACCTGGGTTCGCCATGGGGAATGACTTTCTTCAATGATGCCATCGAGTGCGTGATCCGATGCATCAGTTTCTACTGTGAACATGGCTGATTGATCAATTGTGGATACCGTAGCGTTTTCAATATCCACCTTTATTGATTCAAAGACTTTGGCAAAATCAGATCTAAGTGGAAATTTTGGATCCTTAAAGACGCGAATCTTATCTGAGAACTTGGGGATAAAATGTGAGTAGTGTGAGAACATCCCTAAGGCTCGACGTAGGGAAGGCATATCCTTGGGGATCGCTAGCTGTCGTAGAGGTCTAAGACGCTCAGGATCTGGGCGCAAGGTTCCATTCCCAATAACATATCCAAGGTAATGGATTTCACGGTTGGAAAATGTTGATTTTTCCTCGTTAATAGTTAAATTGTATTTCTTTGCCGCTACCATGAATTTATTTAAATTGATGTCGTGTTCTTCCTGAGTCTTTCCACAGACTGTTACGTCATCAAGATAAGCAAAAGTCCCCTGTAGCTGCTCAGTATCGATTATCTTCTTCATCTGGCGTTGGAAAGCAGCCACACCATTAGTGACGCCAAACGGGATGCGTGTGAATTGAAAAAGCCGACCGGAGGCCTCGAACGCGGTATAAGGCCGATCCTCATCTCTGATTGGTATTTGATGGTATGCACTGCGGAGATCAATTGTGCTGAATACTTCATATTTGGACACTTTGTTCACTAAATCTTCAATAAGGGGGAGAGGAAAGGCATCGAGTTCAGTAAAAAGGTTTATTTATTGAACACATTGCTATGTTTAATACTGAATTAATTTCTTTTGATTGATTCTAATTTACCATTAGGTATTAACAGTTTATTAATAATAGTGAATTATAAATCATTCTGATGGATCGTCTACTTCGCCCTGAAAGATTAGACATCGACCCCGAGTCATTATCAGCCAGCAAAGAATGGAACCACTGGTATCGGACCTTCCAGAACTTCTTACTCGGGCGGATGAAGCAGACAGACACCGGCTACTTATTAACCACCTATCGGCGAATCTATACGATTATATCAGTGAATGTGGGACTTATAACGACGCCATCAATACACTGAAGAATATCTTTATCAAGCCTGTGAATGAAGTCTTTACTCGACATAAGTTGGCCACCAGAAAGCAGGAATCGGGCGAATCAATCAGCCGTTACCTAGAAGTTACTCAAAACATCCCAGAACCCAATGTCCAGCGAAGGACGCAGTCTGCCATGGTTGTGGTAAGACTGGCCACTTTAACAGAGTGTGCCAGCGAAAGAAGTCTCCAAAAAGAGGTATAAGTTCATGTAGCCCTTATTGCACCGCTAGCCTGGCTTCATGCCTTTCTAAGAAGCTTGTTACTGTTTTGGTTAATGGGTCAAAAGCGCAAGCATTAGTTGACACGGGAAGTTCTTCCAGTTTTATAAGTCAAAAGCTGATTAATCAGCTCCGAATTCCAGTACGCAAAGGAAAGGGCATGGAGATCACTATGGCTAACACCCAGTTACGCTCATCCACCAGCGGGGAATGTATTCTAGATTTAGAGCTCAGTGGTCATAACTACAAATCTGTGACTTTAAATATCCTTTCGGATCTTTGTGCTGATCTAATCATCGGTCATGATATACTTAGGCGACATTCCAACGTTAATATTAAGTTTGGTGGCCCGCAGGAGGCCCTTGATATCTGTGCTCTTGCAGCAGCTTTTGTAGAACCTGCTTGTTTGTTTACTAATCTTAAACCTAACATTCGTCCAATCTGTGTCAGATCCCGACGCCAGACAGAATCAGATGCTAACTTCATAGATTGTGAGGTACAGAAGCTACTCAGGGAGGGCATCATTGAAGAAAGTCATTCCCCATGGCGAACCCAGGTTTTAGTTGTTTCCGGCGAAAACCATAAAAGGCGTATGTGTATCGACTACTCCCAAACAATAAACCTTTCAAGAGGTATTTATTTCTTCTCAAACTTCTTTATTGATATGACTGGGATCAAATCATGGCCAGGACTTCTTTTTATTTTAAGTTTTTTTATTAGTTCTTTCCTGCCCTCCTATAAGGAACCTATAGCTCTAGGTAACAGGCGGGTCGCAATGGCTGATAGCGCAATGTCCGGTTTTCTCCTACAGGATAGCTGGAAATATGATGATGATATCAGATAATATGATACCAGCCCAGGATCATGAGCGGCCAAGTCTAGGGCGGGGGACATGGTTAGTGGCGTTGCCTGGTTCATCAAATACCCCAGCGGGCCCGGAGACGACTTCGGCTGCGTTGCGAGGAGCGCCGCCACTCAATAGGTGCTGCCCCCTAGTGCGGGACTCTGCAACTCCGAATAAAAAGAAAAACCGGGTGGATATAACTCGAAAACCAGGCGATGGCAGTCTGTCTAAGGGAAGGAAAACCCTGAAAGAAAACCCTGGTCCTCCAGGTTAGCTGCTCAACAATGTAAAATCTGATTTGCTAAAAATAGTCAACAGAGAGCCTCGGATTTGGATGGATTACGCGGAAAAAGACTTTGGAAACGGACAAGGACCCTTCATTTTGGAACATGGAATATACAGAGCCTATCAAACAAGAAACAGGAGATACAAAGAGAGATTTCTGCTTCCCAGCTGGACGTAATTTTGCTTACTGAGACTAAGATCAAAGGAAAATGTCAGGAGTTAATGAGGAATTATGTTCACCTGTGGAGTGGTGTGCCAAAGGAGGAAAGAGCGAAAGCAGGGGTTTCCATGATGGTGAAGAAAAAGCTAAAAAGTAGGATCACCCATATCGCTGAAATGTCCGAAAGGTTAATGAGAGTGGATCTCAATATCTGGGGCAGATGAGTTGTGATTATAGGGGTGTACGCACCATAATGAATCTCATACGAGTAAAGATGCATTTGAGGAGAGCTTGAGGGAAGCTTTAGAAAAAGTGCATCCTAATGCAGAAATCATCCTTGCTGGGGATTTCAATGCGAAAGTAGGACGAGAAGTCGGCAGTCAGGTGATCGGATGCTTTGATAAGGAAATGGTGACAGATAATAGTCGGAGGCTTATAGATATCTGCGATTCATCGATCTAAAAATTCAAAACACCTTTTTTGAACATAAGAAGATCCACCAAAGAACATGGAGCAAGCCGGGATTTCAGTCCTCGATGTTAGATTACTGCATTACAAGGCAAAGGTTTTCAGGGGATGGGAGTGTGGCAGTGACCACTACATGCTTAGAGCCCTTCCCCTGGAGGATGTCAAGAGATACCCCGGAAAAACGGAGCACACATCGTTTGGAAACGCCAAAGTACAAGTTGCAACTTCTGGGCGATGTGAGTGCTAAAAACCTATATAAGTGGAGGTTGGATGAGAAGATTGACCTTTCGTATGGGCGAACAGTGAAAGTGAAATATGGGCATCTGAAGGAATGTGTCCATTCGGCAGCTAAAGAGGAGAGGCTCTTGATAAATTGGTGGACACAGGAAATAGCCCAACTAGTAAGGGAAAAGAAGCTGGCCTATGGAAGTTATCTTTCTTCCACTAAAAACGATGACTGGGTAGCATATAGAACACTGAACCGGAAAATAAAAGAACAGGTGGCAAAAGCGAAAAACGACTCATGGGAGAGATGCTGCCAACAAATCAACTGTACTTTAGGATTTAATCGAATCCAGGAGTCTTGGGGGGTACTTAGGATGAAGAGGAGTAAAGAAGATTAAAACTGTGAGAAAGGGAAATATATTATCTCCCATTAAGGAAAAGGAGTGGGAAAATCACTACAAGACCCTCCTAAGTGAGGATAGACCTCAGTTCGCAACCCAAGAAAATGATACCGAACAGGAAGAAGCGGAGGAACCGGATAAAGTGGAACAGAGTGATGTACAGCGATCCCTTTCAAAGACGAAGACTGACACATCTCCGAGACCCGGGGAAATTGCTATGGAGCTCCTGAAAGCTGGAAGCACAAAACTGATAACGCTTTTGACGGATTTGATTAACCTTGTTCTCAGGGGAGATGATATCCCGGATGATCTTAGGCCTGGGTACATATCGTCAATATACAAGAAGGATGATAGGAAAGTGTGCGGAATCTGCGTGCAAAGTTCCGTTGCCAGAATTATTGGTAGGCTACTGCGGGAAAAATTAGAGGAAGCAGGAACAAGCAGGTTTTACGGCAGGACGGTCATGCACGGACAACATATTTGTTGTTCGTCAACTAATTGAGAAGTCTCAGGAAAGGAAGCAGGAACTACACTTGGCCTTTATAGACCTGCGACAGGCATATGACAATGTGCCTAGAGAGAGGTTGTGGGTGGCACTTAAAATAGCAGGCATTAGTGGGGCTCTGATAAAGGCTGTGAGACATCTAACGTATAAAGTGACGACATGTACCAGATGAGATGCGGGAACCACCATTCGGGCCCTTTTCATGGTATTAAAGGTTGTAGCACCCATTCTTTTCAAGATATACTTTCACGAGGCTGTAAAACCATGGTACAAGCAGTGTGGGGATGTTAGGCTGTTCATTGATGGCGCAGAACTACTGTCCTTATTCTTCGCTAACGACCAGGTCGTGTTTGCAAAGCGAAAGGTCTAATTGAGAAGTCTCAGGAAAGGAAGAAGGAACTACACATGGGTCTACCTTGAAATGATGGTTTATGCCCTGAAGATGTGCTACGAAACGGTGGGCTTAAAAATTAACTTTGAAAAAACCGAGTATATGGCAATCGCAGATACTGATACAGGTCCACTTCTGGTTGACAGGGAGGCCTGTAAAAAAGTAAATGAATTCATGTACCTGGATTCTTGTATTGATGCTGCCGGGTCGTCCGAGCATGACGTCAGAAGAAAGTTGGAGCAAGCCCGAAAGGCTACCAGAATGCTGCATCCGGTCCTCTGGAATACAGAAATATCTATAGAAAACAAACGCATTTTCACAGCCATAGTGGAAACCATCCTGACATATTCCTCGGAAACCTGGACTGTGAGCCACCGTCTGTACTCAAAGGTGCAGGCGGTTGAGTTGGATTTCTGGAGGAGGTGTCTCCGTGTCAGTAGGCTGGATAAAGTAAGAAACGAAGAAATTCGACAGAGGATGGATGTAGTTATATCTACAAATGAAAGGATCGGTTCACGCCGCTTAATATGGTACGGTCATGTGAAGAGTATGGAGTTTGAATGGCGAAATCGAGTTCTGGATTGGGTTCCACCTGGGAGGAGACAACGCGGACGGCCCAGAAGCAGTTGGATGGAGGGAGTCCAGGAGATGGCTGGTCGAGGTCTCCAAGAGGATGATTGGATGAATCGGGAGATATGGAACTCTGCTCTGACCAGTTGAGGGAACCATTGTCGGAACGCCTATAAGATAAGATATTAGTTCTTTAATTTCTTTTGGGGTCGTGAATTTGGGTGGAAGCTGCACTGTTGCAACGGGAAGATTTAAATAATCGTCGATGCCATTAGCTATATGCGGACTTCTTTCGCATTCTGTGTTGGAGAACGTTTTCTCATCCGCGAACATTTCAGCCTTTTCTACACCGATGAGATAGGAAGCCTAATATTTTTGGTTAGTGCTATGCCGAGGATGTCTGGTTTACAGCCTGATCTGTAGAATGTTGGTGCATTAATTTGTATATTGTGCCTTGAACAGATTTCTAGCAAGGTGCTTCCACTAGTATTCGATTTACATTTCATGCCACCTAAAGCTAGTGTATGGTCAGCTGGTGGTAAAAGTTTTAAAATTTCTTCTTGAAGCAATTTTTTGGTTGGGGGTTTATAAGCTGATGTGACAACTGTAGGGGGAGACGAATGTAATCGAACTGATATAATCTCTAGGTTAAATGTATTAAAAATAATATTTTCAGAGAAACTAATATTATTCTTAATTATCAGAGCAACACCGCCTGAGGAGTCAAACACCGTCTTTTCGTAATATTTTGTATCCTGGGATTTTGAATTTGATGTTTTGAGATAGATGGGTCTCAGTTACGCAGGCTATGTTAATGGAATTTGATTCAAGGAAAATTTTAAGTTCAGTTCTTTGAGAGGATATGCCATGTGCATTCCAGTTTAACAATTTTAATTGCCTGAGTTCATTAACCATAGTTGAAAAAATGATATAAGGAAGTTAATTCAATATAATACGTGGACTGGAATAGAGCGCAGTTTGTTGTGAGAGAATTGGTAACATCAGATAAGCTATTGTTTATTTTTGAAGGAGGCTTACTAACGATGAGAAAGGATATGCAGTAAGCATTCCAATTTAAAAGTTTTGTATTTCTTAATTCAGACGTCTGGGAACAAATAAATACAGTAACATTTAGGAAATAATAAGAAAAATGGAAAAAATAAATATAACGAACATAGCATGCTGACTAGGAATTAGTAACTATAGATAGCTTAATGTTTACACAAGGCCCATTCGTAAAGAAGGAGATTACTAGTGAGCTTAACTGTTGCATAATTTGTGGTAAATGCGGTTTTATAGCTTCTAAGATTACTTTTCTTATAGCAGATAAGATGCTGTCAATGTTTGATTCCGTAGTAACTGTTTGTTATTGCGTTGAGTGTGCTGGACGAGCCGCATCTGCAAATGTGAATTTCGTCGAGGCATTATTCCTAGCTGGTTTATACGTAGTTTCTGGAGTCGTACTGCTATTATTTTTTTCACTTTGTCCAGGTGAGTTTATTTTGTGTTTTATTGTTTGATAGTGGGAATAGCCTCTGTAACTAGCCGCGTGTGCTTGTTTACAATTGACGCAATATGGCTTACCCGTGTATTTTAGAGGACATTTAGAAAAATGGTGATTTTCCTTCCATTTAACACATCTAGGCTCCAAATGACAATAATTTTTTTTGTGTCCATACCTTTGACAGTTGGTACACATTGGGATATCATTAGTTTTGTGTTTTGGCTCAACTGATACGATAATATAAAATAAATTATAAACCTTGAAAATGTTGCTAGCCTGGTCATTATTCCCTAGTAATACAGAATAAAAGGGAGTGGGCTTTTTATCTTTATTTAATATTCTAGAAATCAGTTACGGTGTAAGGAACCCCTCTGATTATAACATTCAGATGTTTATTTTTTTTCGTAGGAAAAGTATGAGATTCTATTTTTTCTTCGTCGTAATATTTAGTCATTCTTCTGTAATCTTCAATGGTTGTTAACATTATTTTTCTGTTGTTGCCGATTAATTTAATGGTGAAGGGTCCTAAACGTAATCCTTTTAAATCATTTAATAGGAGTTGATAATTATTTGCTTTGTGGAGAAAAATTGGGGGAATTTTTGGAGAATTATCAGTAATATTTTTTTCATTGTTAGAAGTCTGGTCTGAAGCAACCGGATTATTAGATGAAAGTGCATTCTCAGTTAGTGTATGAAATCTGTTACTCACCGAACATGTAAAAGAGAATGGGGCCGTAAATTACACTGCTTGCAGGAGTTTGTAGAGGTGCATTTTGAAGCTGAAAGACCAGAAGCCTAACAGTTGAGACAACGATTTAACAATTTTAATTTTTCAAATCTTTGCCTGGGTGCGAGCAAGCGAAAATTAGAACAGTTGTAAATTCTATGGTTTTCCATACAGACGGGACATTTAAAACGTTCGGTGGATGCTGTGGAAGACATCAAAACCTTCTTAGAGTGGTAAGTAGATTTGAAGTTGGTGTTAACTGAAATGGGTTTTTGATATGCCGTTTATTTGCCTGAGATTAATCGAGCTGATAATCTGAACTGCTCCACCTTTCAAAGAGGATTTTAAATAGTGGAATTTTTGAAAAGGATTTAAGCCTGGATTATTGTGAATAATCGAAGATAAGATGTCTTAGAACGAAGGCCAATCTGAGATATTTCCAGAAAATGTCGGAATATTTATCGTAGGAAAGCGTAGTTGTGAATGTTCTTCTCCTCTGTCAATAATTGATCTATTTCCAGTGGATTCGGTAGGGGCTAGAGAAGAACCCAATGCTAATGCTTCATGATAAGTGCCACGAACCTCTTTTTAAGCCAATTAACATTCTGTGAAGGGCTTCTTTAACTTTTTTGCAAGCTTCCTCAAATTTGAATATATTGTTGAAAACTTTTCGAAAGTATTATCAAGTCGGGAAATGCGAGCAGCTAAAATTTTTTGTTTAGTCGAGTCAGACCACATTAATAAGCCTGCAGTTTTGGTTTCGTTTATGTCATTAGCTAAGTCCCGGAATTCATCCCTACGAGCATCCAGTAGCTCTTCCGAATCATCCTGATTAAATTTGGGAGCCATTTTAATCAAACAAATTTAATAACAAACAAAAAATTACTGATTACCCAAATAAAAGAAAAAAACAACAAGTTATGAAAATGGGAAAAAATCAAAATCAGATATTTACAAGAAAATTTACTGAAATCACAATATCCGGCCCAAAAAGATGTGGAATAAGGGGTTCCTAATTATAATTCGCTAACCTATCCGAGCGAATTTGCCGGTCAAGAATTCAATAAAAAAAAAAAAACAGATAAATTTATTCCCCAATTACAGAAATTAAGGTTATAAAATAGTTCATCAAGTAAATACAAAATGAATAAATAATGGATGTATAATATAAAAATAAAAGAGAGAGAATTACAAAAATATGAATGTGCACAACTAAACCTAAGAAAATACAAAAAAAAATATTTAAAAACTATATAAAAATTATGAAAAAGAGAATGCAATAAGCCCGTAAAATTAATTATTTTACAAAAAAATACTTGAAATTAACTATTTAATAAAAAAAGAAGGAGTCTTAAAACAAAAAATATTAGTAGTTGTGAATCAATAAAATTAACTGAGCTCTTGAAAAGTGTTGAGGTGAGTTCTTGAAGGTGATTAGTTGATAATTCGATACGTTGAGGAGTAGAAATAATTAAATGTCTCTTACCGGTAAGTCCAAAATTAGATGAAAATAGTGAGAAGTTTTACGAAATTCAAGATGAAGAAGATAGAGTGCCAACAAAATCAAAGTGTAGAGTAGCAATCAAACTTCTCACACGGCAACTGTCTTGAGACAGATGTTTTGTTTTTTTCAAGCATCACACTTAATATTAAAACATGTTTTGAAAATTACTCACAGAATTCTTTTATTTCCTTTTAATAAATTTTAATATTATCAGAATTATATAAAACAAACAAAATATCAGGCTGGCTTTAAATGCAATAAAATATTCGTTTGTAAGGGGAGTCATTAGTGGTCCAGCAAGTAGTTTTTTCAAGCCTTCCTAGTCAGAAAAGTAGACATTTGCATTTAAATGGGATTAAATTACATCAAGAGCAAAATAAAATATGTGGACTGTCATAACATCAACTACATACTTTTACCTAACTTAATAAATGGGTTTCCATTAAAAAATAAAATCTGACATTATGCATAGGCTAAAATCATCCAAAATTCTCATTTTCCTGAAAAAACTTGTTATTTTTACAAAAAAACAACTGTAAGTGTTAAAGAATTTTAGACATCAGAACCGTGTTCAGCTCACCAAGAAACATAAGGAAACACCATTATTTTTCTAGAGCAGATTTGGTTGCAGAACAGTATAATCATTGAACTGCAAATTTCCATCTTCATCGAAATAAGCTATTTTTAATTCTTCAGTTAATGAAATCCATAGTTGTCTTTTATCATGTCTTATTTGTAGTGTATTTTTCGCTTTTCGGTAGGCTTTTGTTTTTATGATTGCTTCGTGTAATTTAGCAGGTTGAAAATGTTCGGGAATTTTAGTTTATCCATTCTTCTTTATAGAAATACTGAAAAAAATTTCGTTTTGTATTGTAGAATAGTTTCAAATACTCAACTTGGTGTGTTGGACTGAAAACTAAAGTGATTGATTATTTATTCAACATCACTTTATGCTGTCATGGCTTATCGGACGATGCGACACTGGAAGTCCTAAATTTGGCCTATCCAGATTTAATTAGGATAGTGATCTTTAACGAGTACCTGATATCATATAGACTCAGGACCCCCGTTTAATGTCCTTCTGAAGGACGGCATAACCAAGAATGTTTTACTCCCTTTGAAAAATTCTAAGGCCACCTGCTGGGCTACAAACCCGCGATTGGGTTTAGTAGGTTGACATGCTAACCACTAAACTAGACCACAGGTCACCCCAACGATAAAACTAAATCTACACTGAGTTCCTCTATAAAACAAGAAACGACATTTTAAAAGACACTATTTACAAATCCAGTTTCATTAAACGGTTTAATATAAAACACTGGGAGTGACTTTCCCGGCAGCTATAGTATATTGTTTGGTTATCGCTGTTTAGGAATCCTCGGCCAGTCCATCTCATCTCCTGGATCGCAGTGACGTCCAATCTGTTATTATTCCAATTGTTTTAGCAGCTGTTGGACGGCACCATATAATGTATAATGATAGAACATTCCAGGTTACATGTTTGGGTTCTTTAGGCAGACTATATGTCGTTCCCGTGTCATTCCAGCTGGTTTATCTGCGGTTTTCCAGCTTGTTATAACGAGGGTACATTAATCCACGAGGTGGAGTGTCATTGGGTTTAACCTTCTGGCATATCTCACATACTGGCTTATATCGCGGTACAATCCAGGCTAATAATATAATCTACTAACTCTAGCAGCAATTTTATCTATCCCAGGTGTCCTGACTGCGATAGGTCATGGTTTTCGTATATTATTGATTTCCTTAAATGTCTAGGTACAACTTTCCATGCCTCACTGGGGTCCTCTAACTCTCCCTTCAAAGGAATCTTCCGACAGTATAATAACCGTCCATACTTCATCAACCATGCAGGGTGACATTCATCACTATTGATCACTATTAACCAGATAGCCCAAGAACCTAAATTCATTACAGCAAAATTCGCATTTTCCGTGTTGATAACCAGACCTGAAGTTTTAAGGCGACGGAACACTTCCATTAGCAGTGTTATGAGCCAGGTCAGCTCAGTGGGTTAGAGCACCGCGCTAGAGATGCGGGTGACCCGGCTTCGAATCCCGGTCTGGACAAATCTTCCCTTCAAAATAAAAATATTTAAAAATTATCACCATCATAAGAATAATAAATATAAAATACTTTTTTTTTATTGTTTCTTGTTAATTTGATAAAATAAAAAATGTAAGTCGAATATTATGAAATTTTAAAGATGAATTTGATCCGTTGATATAGTTATAGCTAATTAGATCGATACGTTGTTAGTTGCATCAGTTAAATGATAACACAGTTTTATTATTTTTGTGCATTAAGTAAGCCTTATTCCACGATACTAATCAGAAAACAAGACAAGTTGACCCTAAAATTATTATCTCCCCACTATGGCTAGCTTGGAATGATTTCCATTAGCAAATTAATTTCAAATAAGACATTCCATAATGACAAATATAGTATTTTATGGGAATCCAACAGTTTAATTAGTGATTTACGTTGCAATTAATATTATGGTTCATGTTTAGTTGCATCAGTTGAATATAACAGTTTTATTATTTTTGTACATTTTGTAAGCCTTATTCTAAGATGCCAATTAGAAAGAATTAGCAATAAAAATGATAAAGATGTACAGTAAGGTAATTATGAAGGTTAAAATGTATGAGTGTATTCTATAAACAACGAAGTGCCAAAAAGGTAGTAACCCACATCATGAAGAAAATAATAATAAAACAGAAAGTGTTGAAAGGTAAAATAATAAGGTAATACAGATAAAAAATAAAAACTGAATATAAAATAGGAATGTGAAATGATAAAAATGATATGGGTAAATGCAGAAAATGATAAGAATTACGCACTAAAAATTGTAGGTAATAAAAAAGTAAGAAATAAAAATTGTAAAATTATAAAAATCTAGAAACCAAATTATATAAAATAAAATAAAAATGTAAATAAGAACATTTTTAGAAAATACAGTATTAATATTGATAGGTAAAAATACTTTATACAAGTGTAAAGAATATTAATTACATAAGAGAAAATGTAAGAAGAGACTTTATATAAGTGTAAATAATATCAATTGCATAAAAAATAGGTATGTTTTAAGTAAAGTAAGTGATAACACAATCAGACTATAACAGACTAAAATACATATAAAAAAAAAAAAGGCAAGGAGATGTGGAAGAGTAAAGATAATAATAGTGAGTGAAGTTGGACCCGGATGAATGTCATAAAATGATAATTAGGGTGGGGAATAGATAACTAAACAAATAAACGCCTTACAGTAATAGTGAGCTTGGAAGTAGTGATCATAAAGGTAAATTGTGTTTAGTAATGTTATTATTACAAGGTTATGAGGGAAAGAAAATAAAATGGAGGAGGGAGGGTGAGTAAATAGCACAGAACATTGAACTAACTATATAGAAGCGGCATCAGGGCCCGTTTGGAGGGAGGCAGGTGAAGCCAGCTCCCAAGCCGTCCCCCCACTCCTGCCGCCCCCTTACAGCTTAGAAAGTGTTGCAGCGCTCAGTTTATTTAGCCCAAGAATTCCTAGTGTTTTATCTTGTCGGGGTAAATACACCGTGGAATGTTCCAATTGATTATTTCCTTTGTAATACTATTACTGGGGTGCAGCTGTAGACCTGATACCCCAAACAATAACCAATCTTATCTTGCCGGTAGCCAATATTTCATCAGCCGGCACATTTCATCTCCACACCGCTCTAGTTACTTTAATACTCCATTAATATTCCAGCACCTGCACTACCTACTACTGTTCGTCTTTATGTGGTAACTTTTTATATATAGTAAAAAATAATGGGTGACAAAGCAGGAAAAATGAAGCTCATCCGGTTTATAGAGTATTTTAATTGTAAACTACATTACTTTTAATATTATTGTCCTTTAAATAAAACAAGTGTATTATTCTTCGCACGTATCTTTTCCAGATTCAGATTGTCATGGAAACGTTTCAATTCGTGGTACATTCTAGTTTTTAAATATAATATTCCCACTGCAGAGATGATTGATGAGTAGTGAGACTCGTCCTCTAGAAAATGTGTTACATTAGGAAAAAAGTTTCTGCCAATGCAATGCTTTATTAGGAGTGATGCGAAAGCCCCCGACTTGGGTGTCTTTTATGCTTGGGCATGTACCAAAACAATTTTTCACTTATTTTACAAATTTCAGTGACATTATCACTTGGTAGGATCAACCCTCTCGGTCCTTTATTACAATAAGTCGTCAATTTCCAATGGCATTCGGGTTTGATTCTACAGCTCTCAAACATTCTTCACATTTTAATGTCAAATTCAGTCTTCTCACTATAAATCCTGTAATAGAAATAAATCGTCGCGAGAAAATCTGAATGACACATTAGGTAATGATATTATTAAAATAATGTACTTATTATAAATGAGGTAATGCGTTTATTATTAATAAAAATTGTTATTCTTATTCAAAATTCTTTGTCAAATAAACAAATCAATAAATAATGGACATGGAAAATTAGATAGGTACCTGACATGTATTCTACAACATCTTGTGAAGTGTTTGAGCTATACATAATATAGAAATATTTTAACCCTCTGTGTACCAAGGCCTGATGAAACAAATAAATCAAGTAACATAATTCTCAACAAAAAAAATTTCCAGGAAGTGCTTATACAATGTATGGCTTTGTTTCTAGTGAATTGAATCCTTCAAATAAGAAACATTCCAGTAAAATTTATCTATTTTTAGAAACAGTTCCTAGTAAAAATTAGTTTAATTATGGCTATGGATTTTTTAAATAACTAAGGAGAAAACATAAAAAGGTGACGTTGGATACCACGGGAGTCCAATGTGTATATATGTGTATATATATATATATATATATATATATATATATACATACATATATACATATGTATATATATATATATATATATATATATATATATATATATATATATATATATATATATATATATATATATATATATTGTTACGGGCGCCGGCAGGAAGGCGGAAGCGGGGGATTAGCGGCTTAACTCCGTCAGCGGGAGACGTTTAAATAGGATTAGGACGGTTCTAGATCGTCTTCTTTTGTCGGCAAAGGATTAAGAATATTCCAGAATTATCTGGCCCCTTCGAGTTCTAGAATGTTCGGCCTTACCTCTATAAAAAGACTTCCGTCACCTCGAGTCAGTCAGTCTTAGCCTGAGAGTAGACCAGT
Organism: Arma custos; assembly: GCA_037127475.1. Classification (NCBI taxonomy): domain Eukaryota; kingdom Metazoa; phylum Arthropoda; class Insecta; order Hemiptera; family Pentatomidae; genus Arma; species Arma custos. The sequence continues at coordinate 55,188,328 of CM073759.1, read as the reverse complement.
GAAGATCTGTGATGAGTGTAATAAGTGAGTGTCAGTGTGATAAACTAGTCAGTGTTGAACCGGCCCGTGTAATAAGTGTATCAGTGAACTGTGACAGTCTCGCGAGTGTAATAAACTGTTTCTGTTTGTTACTGTGTGTCAGTTTGTGATACTTGAAGAATCCTACGGTCGGTGGATTAGTGAACTGTAAGTGTTAATTATTAGTTATAAATTGTAGTGTAATTTTATAATATTCATAGAAACTATTGTAACTAGTTAAGCTATCTAGAATTAGTAATATCTTATATTATTGTAATAATTATATAGGAGTTAGGCCTAGATGATAATATTTAGAATATTGTTATTATAAATTTATATTAGTTCAATAATTTAATTGTTAATAGTTTACTTGTATCCTTTTGATCACTTTTGTTAATAAATATTAGTTTCTTTAATTAAGGAATTGTTTAATTCAGTTTAATACCCAGTAGCCCGTAACAAATTGGTGTCAGAAGTGGGATTATTGTGTAATTGCTATTATTTTGCATTTTGTAATTATTGGGCTACTGTATGAAGAATGGCTTCTAAAAGTGTTAAGTTAATTGATTTAAAAGTTGCGGATTTGAAACGTGAATTGGAGGAACGTGATCTTGATTGTTCCGGAACTAAAAGTGTGTTGCAACAGCGCTTGCGTCAATTTTTTGTAGATTTAGGGGAAAATCCAGATGACGTTCTGTTTGAAACCGATTTAAGCAAGTTGTCTGCAACTTTTAAAAATGAGTTAAGAAATGTAGAAAATAAGCTAGGTAGTGAGTTAAGCAATGTAGAAAATAAACTAGGTAATGTACAGAATGAATTAGGTACTGTGAAAAGTGATTTATTGGATACATTAGAGTCTAAGTTAGGCATATTAGAGAATAAGTTAATGGAAAATGTTGAGAATAAGTTAGCTAATGTAGATAATAAGTTAGCCGATGTAAATAATGAAGTAGCTAATTTTGGTAATAAGTTAGCCGATGTAAATAATAAAGTGGCTAATGTAGAATCCAGGTTAGGGGAAGAACTGAACTCAATTAAAGACGAACTTAGGCTAAGAGTCGAGGCTCTCGAGGGACGTATGAGCAACCCACCGAAGAACGACACTGACCTTTCCTCCGAGGGCAGCCTTCATAAAACCATTATGCCCGCCAATTCAGGGACGCCACCAACTCACAACACCATTCCAGTGTTCGACGGAAAGACCCCGTGGGAGGACTACATGACTCTCTTCGAGACTGCGGCTTCGATCCACCGGTGGTCGAAAGAGACCCAAGCTTCAGCTTTGTGCCTGGCCTTGCGGGGAGACGCCTTGGGAGTACTGCAGGGGATGCCACTGTCGGAGCGGTCTAACTACGGGGAGCTGGTTAGAAGACTGGAGATGCGTTTCGGCCACCGCCACATGGACCAGCTATATCGCTCACAGCTGAGAAGCAGGATCCAGAAGACCAACGAGACTCTACAGGAATTTGAAGCAGACATTGCACGGCTGGTGAGGAATGCTTACCCATCGGTCACCGATGATGTCTACGAGAGCCTGGCTGTCGACAAATTCCTGGATGGACTTCGGGACCCCGAGACGCAACAAGCAGTGAAGCTCGCCCGGCCAAAAACATTGGGAGACGCATTATCTCAGGCCATGGAGTTCGAGGCTGTCAGGCAGTCAGTACGGGGCCACGCACGTGTTCGAGCAGCAGAAGCGGAGCCTAATGTGGTCCCTAGCGTCGAAGACATAGTGGGAAAGGTTTTGGAGGCCCTCAGGACCCGTAAGAAGGAGGTATGCTGTTGGAGCTGCGGCCAACTTGGACACCCTAGAAGCAAATGTCCATCCAAGAAGCAAGAAAAGCCACAGGAACGAAGTAGGGTTGATGGGGAGGAACAACTATCAACCCGCTACGTCAGAGGCCCGAGGAAGACCAGTAGAGTTGCGTCTTTAGGGAGCAGAACGAACAGCTTCTACGTTGATGGGAAGGTGAACGGGCAGCTGCGAAGTCTGCTACTGGATACCGGCGCAACCAAGACAATCTTGAGCTCAAAGACAGTTCCTGCTGAGAAGATGTTGCCAACGATTTGGACATTACGGACTGCCACAGGAGAGCCAGCCAAGGTCTACGGAGAGACAGTTGCCTACTTCATCATCGGGGGTCAACATCTGAAGCACCGCGCTCTCGTGGCAGATATTGATGAAGATGTCATATTGGGCACGGACTTGATGATCACATGCGGGATCAAGCTGGATATGGCAAGAGGTGTGATGACACTGGGAGACGAAGAAGTCATCCTCCGGCAGGGAAAGGATATCTACGCACGAGTGCGCTTACTAGAAGACACCACTTTACCTTCTCGGAGCCAAATCATAACACATGGGACGGTCGAAGGACATCTACCTGAGGGTCAATGTGTGCTTCTTGAACCTGGAAAACAAGAAGAACAGGATATCGGACGCGGCGTACTGGTGGCTAGGTCTCTCATCAAGGTCGGACGTACGACTCCAATTCGGCTAATGAACCTGAACAGCTTCCCAGTAACGCTGAACAAAGGAACACCGGTCGGAGAATGTACAACCGCTACCTCAGTGGTACGTCAGCTGCAACGTCATCCTACCGAGCTGCGAAGATTGCCGGAAGAACTAACAGGATTTGTGGACGAATCATGCCGGGAACTCTCGCCTGAACAGAGCGAGGAAGTGAAGAAAATGATTACCCGATGGCAGGACGTTTTCGAGATCAGCCCAGGGCCACGGGGTAGAACGGATATCGTCCAGCATAGGATTGACACCGGGGATGCTAAGCCCATCCGACAGGTCCCGCGGAGGCTGCCGTTAGCCAAACGGGAGGACGCCGAGAAGATCATCAAGGAGATGGCGACTGATGGTGTCATTGAGCCTTCGAGTAGCCCCTGGATGTCTCCTGTTGTACTGGTGAAAAAGAAGGACGGCACAACGAGATTCTGCGTGGACTACCGCCTTCTGAACAACGTCACCAAGAAAGACAGCTATCCGCTCCCCAGGATTGATGATACGCTGGACACCCTAGAGGGGTGTGAACTTTTCTCTACCTTGGATCTCCGCAGTGGATATTGGCAGGTTGGATTGAAACCTGAAGATAAAGAGAAGACAGCGTTCTCGATTGGGACTGGACTCTGGCAATTTACAGTAATGCCATTCGGACTTTGCAATGCTCCTGCAACATTTGAGAGGCTGATGGAAAGCGTGTTACGAGGTCTCTCTTGGGAAATTTGCCTGGTATACCTAGATGACATCATTGTGCTGGGAAAGTCCTTCGCTCACCATCTGAACAATCTGGAGAAGGTCTTCGAACGACTGCGTGCAGCGAACCTAAAATTGAACCCGAAGAAGTGTCATCTCTTCCGAAGGCAAGTCAACTACCTGGGGCATGTTGTGTCAGACAACGGGGTTGCCGTTGACCCAGAGAAGATTGCAGCGATCACCGACTGGCCAGTACCTCGAGATAAGCACCAAGTAAGAAGTTTTCTCGGCCTCTGCACCTACTACAGAAGGTACGTGAAAGGATTTGCTAACATTGCAAAACCTCTTACCAGGCTTACCGAGGAAAAACGGACGTTCCCTTGGGATCACGAATGTCAGGCATCCTTTGAGGAGTTGAAGAAGAAGTTGAGTAGTGCTCCTATTCTGAGCTATCCACGTCCCGAGGGCAAGTTCATACTTGACACAGACGCTAGCAACACCGCTATTGGAAGCGTCCTCTCTCAGCTCCAAGATGGAGAAGAAAAGGTCATTGGATATTTCAGTAAAGCGCTCTCAGCTCCGGAACGCAACTACTGTGTCACAAGGAAGGAGCTTCTGGCAGTGGTGAAATCAATAGAGCATTTTCACAAGTATCTATATGGCAGAAGATTCCTCCTGAGAACGGACCACGCGGCTCTAATGTGGCTGCTACGATTCAAGTCACCAGAAGGACAAGTGGCGAGGTGGATAGAGCGCCTTCAAGAATATGACTTTGAATCTGCTCATCGTGCTGGAACGAGTCACAGAAATGCGGATGCGCTCTCAAGGAGGCCTTGTGGCGAAGACTGCGGGCATTGCTCTCGACAAGAAGAGAAGCAGGCAGCAGTGTTGAGGACAACGGTGGTCATGGACAGTTGGCAGGATGCAGAGGTGTCAAAAGAGCAGGACAAGGACCCGGACTTGAAACAAATGAAGCAGTGGAAACTATCAGGGCAAGGAAGACCAACCTGGCAGGATGTTGCTCCAATGTCGAAGAATGTAAAGACTTACTGGGCCCAATGGGACTCCATTCTAGTGGACAACAGGCTGCTGAAACGGGCATTGGAGAACACGGAAGGAGGTCAGCGCAGACTTCAGCTCATCGTTCCAAAGAGTAAAGTGCCCGAAGTACTCAGGGAACTTCATGACGGAGTATCTGGCGGCCACCTTGGAGTTCACCGTACATTGGAAAAGGTACGTGAACGCTTTTACTGGGCAAACCTTAAGGACGATGTGTTGGACTGGTGCAGGCGTTGTGCGACTTGTGCGGCTTCTAACGGACCCATAAGAAGAAAGAAGGCCCCAATGAGGAAGTACAACGTGGGAGCACCGTTTGAGAGAATAGCAATTGACATCGCTGGCCCTTTCCCTGTAACGGATGAAGGTAACCGGTATATTCTCGTGGCCATGGACTACTTTTCCAAGTGGGTGGAAGCTTACGCCCTTCCGAATCAGGAGGCAGTCACGGTTGCAGACGTACTGGTGAAGCAGCTCGTCAGTAGGTTTGGAGTACCCATGGAACTTCACTCTGACCAGGGACGAAACTTCGAGTCTGCAGTCTTCTCCGGGATGTGCGAAGCACTGGGAATACGGAAGACCAGGACGACACCTCTTCACCCTCAATCCGATGGCATGGTGGAGCGCATGAACAGGACTATGGGTCGATATTTGTCCAAAGTGGTCTCCGACCATCAGCGAGACTGGGACCAGTATCTTCACCTGTTCCTGCTGGCGTACCGCAGTTCAGTCAGTGAGGCAACGGGGCAGACTCCCGCAAATGTGGTATTCGGCAGAGAACTTCGGTTGCCTTGTGATCTGAAATTCGGTTTCAAGCCTGATGAGGAAATTGCCGGAGAGGAGTACGTCTCGGATCTACGGAAGCGAATGGATAATATCCACGAGAAGGTTCGCACAAACATCCAGGGAGCCAGTGACAGAATGAAGGAGCGTTACGACATCAGGGCTGAGAAGGGTGGCTACCAACCTGGAGACTTGGTCTGGCTACATGATCCTCGAAGAAGGCGAGGCTACTCACCTAAACTTCAGAACTCCTGGGACGGCCCGTATGAGATCGTCAAGAGGATCAATGACGTCATATATAGGATCAGGAAGCAGCCGAAAGGAAAACCCAAGGTAGTCCATTTCAATAGACTGGCCCCGTACAAAGGAGACCACGGCCCGAAAGAAGACCAGCAGGTCAGGTACCTAAACAACGTCAAGACAAATAACTCAGTTGCTCATACTAAAGTACCAGGGACCCGTGGAGTAACTCAGGTAATCTACAGAGATATCTTCTCGTTACCAGTGGAGTATTCTCTGGCCCATTGCGTTGCCGAAGATCTGAGGACTTCTCGAGGGATTGCAACGGTCTTCAGGAAGAAGTTCGGCGGAACTGAGGAGCTGGAACGCCAAGGACCAAGTGTCGGGAAGGCACTCCACCAGCCGCACGAAGGACGACACCTGTTTTACTTGGTTACCAAGCGTGCCTCTGATCAGAAGCCGACATATGACGCATTGCGGCGAAGCCTCGATGACCTTCGGAGTAAGCTTCTGAGACTGCGTGTCACTAAGCTCGCTATTCCGAAGTTGGGCTGTGGATACGACGGCTTGGAGTGGAAGATTGTCAGGGACATGATCGAACAGACATTCGCCAACTCTGGAATTGCCATATTGGTGTGCACGTTCAACCCCTGGAAAGAAGGTGCGTCTCCATCAGTAGAAGCTCATAAATGCCCGATTTCTCCGGACTTGCTCTGGGGCAGAGCACTTTTAAGGAGGGGGCAGTGTTACGGGCGCCGGCAGGAAGGCGGAAGCGGGGGATTAGCGGCTTAACTCCGTCAGCGGGAGACGTTTAAATAGGATTAGGACGGTTCTAGATCGTCTTCTTTTGTCGGCAAAGGATTAAGAATATTCCAGAATTATCTGGCCCCTTCGAGTTCTAGAATGTTCGGCCTTACCTCTATAAAAAGACTTCCGTCACCTCGAGTCAGTCAGTCTTAGCCTGAGAGTAGACCAGTGAAGATCTGTGATGAGTGTAATAAGTGAGTGTCAGTGTGATAAACTAGTCAGTGTTGAACCGGCCCGTGTAATAAGTGTATCAGTGAACTGTGACAGTCTCGCGAGTGTAATAAACTGTTTCTGTTTGTTACTGTGTGTCAGTTTGTGATACTTGAAGAATCCTACGGTCGGTGGATTAGTGAACTGTAAGTGTTAATTATTAGTTATAAATTGTAGTGTAATTTTATAATATTCATAGAAACTATTGTAACTAGTTAAGCTATCTAGAATTAGTAATATCTTATATTATTGTAATAATTATATAGGAGTTAGGCCTAGATGATAATATTTAGAATATTGTTATTATAAATTTATATTAGTTCAATAATTTAATTGTTAATACTTTACTTGTATCTTTTTAATCACTTTTGTTAATAAATATTAGTATCTTTAATTAAGGAATTGTTTAATTCATTTTAATACCCAGTAGCCCGTAACAATATATATATATATGTGTGTGTGTATATATATGTGTATATATATATATATATATATACACATATATATATACACATATATACATACATACATAGACATAGATACACGCACAAAACATACATACATACAAAAAATACACACAATATTGGCCCCGGGGAGGGGAGGGGGGAGATGATCATTAGGAAGCGGGGGTGGTTAGTTCTTTTGAATTAGGTCTAGTATTTTCAATATTTACTCACCCTCCCTCCTCCATTTTATTTTCTTTCCCTCATAACCTAATAACATTACTATACACAATTTACCGTTATTATCACTACTTCCAAGCTCGCTATTACTGTAAGGTGTTTATTTGTTTAGTTATCTATTTCCCACCCTAATTATCATTTTATGACATTCATCCGGGTCCAACTTCACTCACTATTATTATCTTTACTTTTCCACATCTCCTTGCCTTAATTTTTTTATATGTATTTTAGTCTATTATAGGCTGATTGTATTATCACTTACTTTACTTAAAACATACCTATTTTTTATGCAATTGATATTATTTACACTTATATAAAGTCTCTTCTTACATTTTCTCTTATGCAATTAATATTCTTTACATTTGTATTAAGTATTTTTACCTATCAATATTAATACTGTATTTTCTAAAAATGTTCTTATTTACATTTTTATTTTATTTTATATAATTTGGTTTCTAGATTTTTATAATTTTACAATTTTTATTTCTTACTTTTTTATTACCTACAATTTTTAGTGCGTAATTCTTATCATTTTCTGCATTTACCCATATCATTTTTATCATTTCACATTCCTATTTTATATTCAGTTTTTATTTTTTATCTGTATTACCTTATTATTTTACCTTTCAACACTTTCTGTTTTATTATTATTTTCATCATGATGTGGGTTACTACCTTTTTGGCACTTCGTTGTTTATAGAATACACTCATACATTTTAACCTTCATAATTACCATTATTTATTAACCCCTGTACATCTTTATCATTTTTATTGCCTGTATTCACCTTACTTTTGGTATATTTATATTTGAAATGTTTTAATATATTTGCACCATTTTCTTATATTGTCTATATTTTGCATATAGCCCTGAAGAAGACCTACAAAGTAGGTCGAAACGTTGGCTATCAATAAAGTTTTTCTCAAATTACACGAGAAATTCATTCAGTGACCTCTACCCGGACCAATTTCTTCCACTTAAAAATTTTAAATAAGTTCCTCTTGCAGACCCAAAAAATTTTCTTTTCCCACCTTTGCATATTAAACTTGGGCTCATGAAAAACTTTGTGAAAGCTATTAGTAAAGAGGGCGAAGGACTTAAATACATAAGGCAACTCTTTCCCCACTTAACTGGTACCAAACTTAAAGAAGGAATTTTTATTGGTCCACAAATTATAAAATTGCTGGACGATGTGCATTTTAAAGAAAAGCTCAGCATGCAAGAACTTAGGGCTTGGAACGGATTCGCAAATATAGTGAGGGGCTTTTTAGGCAACAAGGTTGGGGAAAACTATGAACAACTGGTTAATGAACTTTTAGACTCATACCAGTTACTTGGTCGCCGAGTGTCATTAAAAATTCACTTTCCACATTCCCATATGTTTTTTCCTGAGAACTTAGGTGCGGTCAGTGATGAGAAAGGTGAAAGATTCCATCAAGATATGAGAACAATGGAAGTTCTGTATCAAGGACGAAGGGATCCAGCAATGATCGGTGATTACTGCTGGTTTTTAAAGAGAGATGATGTGACCCCCATAAAAGAAAAAGTAAAAATTCAACGTGTTTTTTAAAAAGGTTTTTGATGTATGTATGCTTCTTAGATGTTAACTTAATATAAATAATACAAATAATCGATATATAGGAATAAGGAAGCTAATAAAAGCATTAAAAATAAACAACAATTGGCTTTGTAATGTAAAAATAAAAGTACATACTTTGTTTAATGTAACAACGATTGCTTATGTGTTATGACTTCTTGCTGGTCATTTTCGCATTAGGAGTGGTTCCTTCTCCTAGCTTATTTTATTCAGCTTTATGTTACTAAAAAAACATATTTTTTTGTCGGCCAGTGTAATTACTGTTAGTGGAACTTCTCCTTAATAAAGCTGGTGAACTGGTGATTGATTTTTATTTTTCACAATTTGTTATATTAAAAATACTATAATTATAGTATTTTATATCAACTCTGAATATAATTATAATTATAGAGTTAGTTAAGTTTCACTTTTTAAAAATAAATAACATTAAAAAAGTTTTTTTATTTTAATTGTTGACCTGCAAACTGGCGAATATAAATCCATATTCCATTTTGAGTTAAAAAATAAATGGTCAGTTTCTATATAATTCTCTTATAATTTCCAAGGGCTTTTATATTTGAACATGCTAATTTCAGTGACTATCTTCCTGATTAGTAAAATAATTTTTGCATTAGATAAATCTTTTTTTGAGGAAGAGGTTGGGCTTTTTAACAGCATGTTATAACACATAAGAACAAAGCTGTAACTAAAAATACTGTTGCGGTCACAGAGAGAGAGACGGGCGCGGGGATTTGGCGATTCCTGAAAGAAAATAAAGCACCTTGGCGGCAGAGATGAAAGAGGCCTTTTCCCGAAAGCTCCATACCCTTCTACTGCGTGTCGGCCTTGCTATTTAAATAGCATCTCGGCGCGAGTAGATACAGAGTTTTAAACCACGCGGTACAGTGAACATCGGAACCAGTGATAAGCCAGTGTAATAATAAGTCAGTGACAGTTTGTGAGTGTAATTGTGTGTCAGTTTGTTATATTCAGAGATTCTTACGGTCGGTGGACTTTAATTAGTGAACTGTAAGTGTTAATTAGTAGTAATTAATTAGTTAAGTAGGAGTTGTAATTTAATGTGATTTGTACAAGCTTAAGTAAATAGGTAAGCTATTTAGTAATAATAATATCTTATATTATTGTAATAATTAAATAGAAGTTAGTTAATAATTTATTTGTTAGTAATTTAATTTTTAATACTTTAATTGTATTCTTTTATCACTTTTGTAAATAAATATTAGTATCTTTAATTAAGGAGTGTTTAAGTCATTTTTAATACCCAGTAGCCCGTAACAATACTTTTCTTAGAGAAAAAAATGGGCACTTGTGTAGTCATTTTGACTACATACATACACAATGTGGGCTTATTATTTTTACTATTAAATTATTATGGCACTGAAAGCAAGAATGTAAATAAGAGATAAATTAATTTTGTTTGACATATGCCCCAATTATTATTTCCTAGTTTTATAGTTAATCTATCATTTGAAAATTGATAATTTATGGTTTGAAACTTCTACATAATCATATCATATCATTTATTAGCCTGCATTAATTTTATCATTTTTGTTTGTACAGAACCATCTTCCAGAGTGGAATGGGACATTGGATTTGACCCCTTAGGCACTGGATTTGTTACAAAGGAAGTAAAACCAGATAATTCCCTAACTACCCTCATCGTCCTTGCCATAGTGATTTCACTCACCATCTTATGTATAGTGGGCTGCATTGCCTATAACCGCTATCGCAGGTAATTACTTAATTCTTGTCCTCAAAAACTTAAAAATTTGTTTTAAATAATTGCTCTCAACATTTTTCATTAAATTAGTCTCTAATGTGCCTAACTTAGACTCTAATGCATCCAATAAATCACTTTTTACAGTACCTAGCTCACTTTTAACAGTACCTAATTCATTACCTACCTTATTTTCTACATTGTTTAATTCATTCTGTAAATTACCTAGCTTATTATCTACATTGCTCAATTCATTCCCTAGCTTATTTTCTACATTGCCTAATTCATTCTGTGAATTACCTAGCTTATTTTCTACATTGCCTGATTCATTTTTAAAAGTTGCAGATAACTTGCCCCTCCCCCTGTGGGTAGGGGGTAGAATTTACCCACGGAATCTCCGCCTGTTGTAAAAGGCGACTAAAGGGGCATGTTGTCCCGAGGTTACGGGGCCTCTCGCATTGGGCCAATCACCCATGGGAGAGTAAATCTGATTCAAAGAAATCAAAATGGCCTCGGAAATGGACTGTCTCAACGGCAACGACATGGAACGGAAAAGGACTTGAGAATTGCAGCGTGGAACATCGGGACTCTGACGGAGAAAGAAGCCGAGCTTGCCTTGGAAATGAAGAAGTTTAGATTAGATACTCCGAATAGCTGAGGTTAAGAAAAAAGGAAACGGAGAGATGAGGCTGGATAATGAGTATATACTTTTATACTCTGGAGTGCCTAAAGGGGAATTCGCTAAAAAGGGCGTTGGAATCGTTATGTCTCCTGCAGCATATTGTAAACTAGAAGTCTGGGAACCAATATCCTCTAGAATAATAGTGGCTCACCTAAACCTAAGTATAGGGAAAGTAACGCACATCCAAGTCTAAGCACCAACAGAGAATTATTCAGTCTTGGACAAGGAATTATTCTACTCAGAGCTACAAAGAACCGTAGACAGGTGTAGGGCCAAGCAAAGGTCCATAATCTTGAGTGGGGACTTCAATGGTCGAATTGGATGGAACTATAGAACAGGACATGGATCTATGGGAAGATACGGTGGAGAGAGCACCAAGAACGAGAATGGCCAGCGACTGATCGACTTTTGTGTTGATAACAATCTCATTATCGGCAACTCATTCTACCCACACAAGACAGTACATAGGATTACATTCTCCAGAGAAGGCCAAAACAGCATCATAGATTATATAATATACGATCGCTGTATCAGAAGATACTTCACAGATGTGAAAGTTATCCGAGGAGCGGAGTTAGGAACCGACCATATGTTATTAGTAGCAGATACCATAATTATAAAAGGATGCTGCCCTCAATCCAAAAAGTACGAAAACATCAATTTTCATGCACTGGATAACCGTGTGAAAATAATGGAATATGCAGAAAAACTGGGGGAAAGATCAATGATTTAAACCTAGAGGATAACGTTGATACCCAGTGGGGTAACTTGAAACAAGCAATCTTAGAAACAGCTAAGGAAATCTGCGGCATGCACAGGGTGACAGGAAAAGGTAAACGTACCAAGTGGTGGGATGACAGCATAAAGGAAATTGTCGGCAAGAAGAAACAAGCCTGGAAATCATATTTCCAAGATGAATCCTGGGAAAACCTCATCGAGTATCGCAGGGTAAGATCTGAATGTAAGATAGCAGTTCAAGCGGCCAAAAAGAAGAATTGGGAAGAATTCGGTAGAAGTTTGGATGAAGACCATCGGGATAATATTAAGAAGTTCTGGAGAACAGTTAAGGCCCTAAAAGGTAAATATAAAAAGCCTTTAAGAAACATCAAAGACCATAATGGGAGCATACTCTCGGAGACGGAAGGAATCCTCGACAGATGGAAAACCCACTTTGAAGAACTCTTTAAGAAAGAGGAATATGCGGTCCCTCAAATTATTGCCAATGGTAACACAAGCCAGGAGTCAATAGAAGAAGAATAGATAGCCGATGCCATTGAGAAAATGAAGGTTGGAAAAGCCCCAGGAAGAAATGGCATTGCCCCAGAGTATATCAAAGAACTGGTGAAGGCCCTTCAAGGGCTATTTCAAGAAATATGGGATTCCGGGAGAGTACCACAGGATTGGAACTTCAGTGTGATTATTCCGATACATAAGAAGGGCAACACTACAAAATGAAAAACTATAGGCCGATTAGTCTACTCTCTGTCTTATATAAGATTGTAATGACCCTTCTCCCTAAATGATATAAAATATACTCAATAATGTTCGTGGACCGAAGGCAGGAGAAAAATAAGGCCAATATTCTCAAATTTTATATATATATATACATAGACACTATAACATGCAATACTTATTCATTACACTGGTCGACAAAAATGAACATTTTTTCTTTCACAAGAACTAAAATAACATTTTCTAGAAGTATTTTTCGTGCCGAAATCAAATATAACTTTAGTTTTTCTCTATCGGGCAGGAGTTATAATATTCGAAAAAAATCGATCTAACTCAAAATTATAACTACTCATTCTGACTTACCTAGAAAGTGGTAGATAGTGATTTTCGGGCATATTTTGCATCTGGAACGTCTCTCTTCTTGGTATTGGAACTCCACTTGCCTTGGTACTTCTTTTCCATAGTAGAAATTTGCTGATGAAAACTGTGCTCATCACTGACAGCTTCCCAATTTTCTGGGAGGAAGTCTAAGTGAGAGTCCAAGAAGTGAATTTTAAAGACATGTTGCATCCCATAGCTTTATAAGAATGCAGAAGATCAGTCACTATGTCACAATAGTTTTCTGCTGTATAGTTTCCAAGAAAATTGAAACAAACTTTTGAAAGACTCCCAGGCTGCTTTTTCCAGTGGATTAAACAGGCCTTCAAAATGCTTATCACCCATTAATGACCGGATTTGAGGTCCTATAAAAAATCCTTCTTTCAGTTTAGTATCACTGACTTTGGGAAATTTCAATTTCAAGTACAAGAGTCTATCAGACTGTTTATCCATAGCTTTGAAGAAATTTTTCATTACTCCTTACTTAATATGCAATGGAGGTAACACAATTTTTTCAGGATTCACTAACGGGACATATGACACATTTTTCTGGCCAGGGATAAGAGATTCTCGTTTAGGCCATGATTTTGTAACATAGTGAGACTTCCTATCTCTGCTGTCCCAGAGGCACAAAAAACAGCAAAATTTGGTGTGCCCAAGCAATAAAGCAATGACCTTTAAATCACAGATATTCCATTCATATTTTATCTAAAATTAGTTTCATATTTTGATATGTCTCTTTCATATCAGCGGCATGCGCTACAGGTATTGATGGAAGTTAATTGCCTATATGTAGCAGCCCAGCCATCTAACTAACTTTAGACGAATCTATGAATAGTCGCCGGTATATGGCCGGTGTTGAAGCCCAAGAGTTTCCATAACTGAACAAATATCACTGCAAAACACAATACCATTTTCTTCAGAGAAGCAGTCCTTGAAATCCCTATGGCGGCCACGATAACTACATATTCTTACTTCTTTTTGGAGTAGATTCCACCCTTTGGGTCTGGAAGTTAAACCTTCAGCTTGCTGTTTAGACAGATTTAAACCCCGAATCAGGACATTAAGGTCTTTCTGATTGGGAAAGTATGGTTCTGATGAGCAGGTATTGGCTTCATATGTAGGATCATTTTTATTGTTATCTGAAGCATTTTCAGATTTAGAATAATCACCTAAGGTCGTATCTGCTTATACTGGTACAGGGAACTGTTCATTGTGTAAGACAGGTCTTATTGCAGATTGCAAATTTGGATACTTAACTGTATGTTTTGTTTTAGATGTGATTCCTTTAATATTTATCAAACAGAAAGAACAATCACTTAAATGATCCTTCGGTTCCCTCCAAATCATGGGAATTGCAAATGACATACTATGTGTACCATTTTTCCACCCAGTCAGCAATCTAACACACGAAACACATCATGGATTCGGGGTCCAGCTCTTATCAAAATCACCAGCCTGACAGCCAAAGTGAAGTTCCATCCAAATTTTGTCTCTGAGACTTGAAGGTCAGCTCACCACAATTTTATGGAAGCCCACAATGTTATGGAAGCCCGCCCGATAGGCAAAAGACCCCGTGGACGCCCGAGAATTCTCTATGAGGATTATGTCCAAAGAATAGGAGGAAAAAGAGAAAAAAACCTGGCTCAAATGAAGAGGAGTTGTCGGGACCGGGAGGAATGGCTCCAATGGATTGAGGCCCCTCTACGCTGAATGGCGCAAAAGAGGTAGCGAAAGAAGAAGAAGAAGAAGATAACTTGCTTAAATCAGTTTCGAACAGAACGTCATCTGGATTTTCCCTTGACTCTACAAAAAACTGACACAAGTGATGTTGCAGTACACTTTTATTTCCGGAAGAATCCAGATCTCGTTCTTCTAATTCCCGTTTCAAATCCGCAACTTTTAAATCAATTAATTTAATACATTGAGAAGCCATTTTTCATACAGTAGCTCTATAATTATAAAATGCAAGAAAAGCAAAATAATAGCAATTACACAAGATCCCACTTCTGACACAAATTTGTTACGGGCTACTGGGTGTTAAAAATGAATTAAACTATTCCTTAATTAAAGATACGAATATTTATTAACAAAATGAAAAAAAAAACAATTAAATTATTAACAATCAAATTATTAAACTAATATAAATTTACATTAACAGTATTCTAAATATTTATTATAACCTAGGCTTATTTAATTACTAAAATAATATAAGATGTTGCTAATTCTAAATGACTTAACTATTTACATAAATTTGTATGAATATTATAAAATTACACTACAATTTATAACTACTAATTAACACTTACAGTTCCCTAATAAAGTCCACCGACCGTAAGATTCTCCAAATATAAAAAACTGACACACATTAATACACTGACACAGTTTATTACACTGACACCCACTTATTACAAGCTCATTACAGTGCCTGGTCTGCTTTCAGACCGACTCGCTCGAGGCGAGAGGGGTATTTAAATAGGCAAGGCCGAACATTCTAGAACACGGAAGTAGGGGAAAGGAGGCGTTCGAGAAGGTTCCAATCCAATCTTAACTTCTCCCACCGACGGATTAAGATGTCAATCCCTTGTTTCCGTCTTCCTCTCTGTAACAATATTAAAAGCCTCTTATGGGTAACTGACGGCGGATTTGAGGGGGGCCATGCCTCCCCTAGAGTTCTCATTAGTTGATATTGACTTGAATTTTAGTTGGTTTTCAACAAGAAAACACGTTTTACACACCAAAATAATTCAGTATCGAATGTTTTCTCAATGGTTGCATCCAAAATCGGCGATTCCGAACCCTTTTATGTTTTTTATTCACATATAGATATCTACCGCTTTGATCAAGGAGCTTATTTTATCCATGTTATTGTTTTCTGGCCTCAGTTGTCTTAAATTAAAAATTGACATTTTATGTATCTTCATTCATATATGGATCGCATACATTGGTAACAAATTCACATTGACCCATGCCCCCCACTTAAAAAATCTCTTAGATTCGTCAGTGATACCAGGAGTACTTATTGCTTCTTCAGGAGACTCCAGGTGTCATGAGCTGTTCTGTGCTTGCAACCGGGTGTATTTTTACCTGCTCACTTGTACCCAAATTTTTAAAAATTAATTATATTTATTGCAAGCCAATGGAGAGGTACCGCTGGGTACTGTTCTTCGTCATGGCTTCCATGACATTTTGTATTTTTTTCAGTCAGCCAATCTGCTGATTGTCAATTACTTGTATTTGACAGCTGTGGATGGAAATATAAAGAGAAAAAATATTATATTTATTAATATTATTCCTCATTTATGGGCGATTTATGGTACAAGTGTGTATGTAGTGGAACAGAAAATAAAATTCAAGTTTCAAATATAATGTTGAACATCTCAAACTGTGCTCGCTGGGAGTTAAAGGGCATTAGAGGAGCTGGCACACTGGACTACACTCTTAGATGATCGCTCTACGCACATAAAAGGTTACTTTGTATAGTGTATGTATATATATATATATATATATATATATATATATATATATATATATATATATATATATATTGTAATGTCTTACAACACTAATGAAATACGTTGGTAATTAACTCAAGAAAAACCTTTATTCCAACAGAATCACAATTTTTTAATGATCATAAAAACATCTGTGAATTTACTTATAATCGATACATCGAATACTATACCACATTCTCCCCCCCCTGTAATTTCCAAAACTTTGAAATTTGACAAATTGCAAAACACATAATTTTATATGTACAAAAACCAACAAAAAAAAATTATAGTTCTTCTATTAGTCTTCTTGTTGGCTTCTTCATTCGTTGAGGGCGAGCTGATTTACTCAGTTGAACCTCTTCACAGGTGCTCGAAAAAGTGTCAGATTGACTGGCTGGAGTCTCCTGAGTTGGCTCCATAGTTGCTTCATTAGACACCTGTGCTGATGATGGTTCTGCCGTACTGGAACAGGACGGCAGACACACTTGTGCAGAAGAAGACCCATGGATTTGATCCACATGCCTGATCCAGTGTCTATTCAATGATGGCACAAAAACTTGGCGTCTCCGAGGTCCTAAACATTTTACAACAGATGCCGGAATCCATTTTCCCCAGAATGCCGATAGTTTCAGACATAAACTGAACTTCCTTCTCGATAGGAATCACTAGTTGTAGGTGACCCACGATAAGCGTCTACTTGTTTTTCCTGAGCTTTTTTCACCTTAGTAGACATAGCAGGAGGTCGTAGGAGGTCAAGTCTGGTTCTTAGCTGACGGCCCATCAATGCCTGAGCGGGGGAAACTCCAGTGGTAATATGAGGTGTATTTCGATAATCCAACAGGAATCTATTAAAAGCCACATCCAAATCTGAAGCAGAAGAATCTACAAGAGCTGTCTTCAAACTGCCTTTAATTGAACGCACCGCATTCTCTGCCGCCCCATTGGTCTTTGGTGAAAAAGGCGATCCATGCTTGAGTGAGATCGACACCATTGTGCTGAAGAAAATTCTTAAAAGTCTCACTATCAAAAGCTGAATAATTGTCAGAAACAATGGTTTCAGGTAACCCGAAACGCGCAAACACCTGTCTCAAAATTTTCATGGTGGTATCTGCGGACATTGAATGTGTAGAAAAAGCTTCAATCCACTTTGTGTGACTATCGATGATAACGAAGAAATAGCGTCCTTCCAATGGTCCCAGATAATCTATGTGAAGTCGCTGCCAAGGTTTCGCTGGCCATTCCTATGGTACTAAAACTGCCTTTGGGGGGTTATCCTTAGTTGCAGTGCATGCATGACAGGATCGCACGATCTCTTCTACGTCCTCATCCAACTTTGGCCACCACACATACGATCTCGCTAGGGATTTCACTTTTACCATACCCATATGAGAAGCGTGAAGCTCCCTCAGGACCTCTTGTCGCAACGCAGTTAGCACAATAACACGATATCCTCACAGAAGAATATCCTTTTCCACAAACAGCTCGTCCTTCTTTCGTAAATAGCGCTGAAATTTCGCTTCAACCTTGTCTGGCCATCCGAACTTTAAAAAGGTGATGACCTTCATAAGGATGTCATCCTTCTTGGTTGCTGCCAAAATCGTTTTATAATTTAATGGAAGTTCACTGCAAACGTCAAAGATGTAGTTGATACATAGGTCTGGCTCATTCGATGTAGGACATTCCGGAAGTGGAGCTCGAGCACATTCGCTACTCCACTTCTAAAGATGTCCCTTTTTCAGCAAACAGTACAGTGGTGATAGAACTGTCGCTACATCCGGGAGAAACTTTGACAAGAAATTTACTACTCCTAAAAAGCGCTGGAGTTTCTTAACATCATTTGGTACTGGTGCTTCCAAAATCGCACGAACCTTGTCATCAGTTGAATGCAATCCCTCAGCATCTATTCTGAATCCAAGATACTCGATTGAGCTCTTTCCGATCTCACATTTCTTAATAGACACCGTGAGTCCTGCTTCTCGAAGCTTTTCTAGTACTTTGAATACTCTAGTCCGCAACTCTTCAATATTTCGGGCTCCAATTAAGACGTCGTCGATCATGACTGACGTGCCTTCCAATCCTGAGAGCAAAACATCCATAGCCTTCTGAAATTTGCTGGGAGCTGACGCAATGCCAAAAGGCAAACGAGTGTAACGAAATAAACCTTTCTGTGTCGAAACTGTGAGGATGTCACATGATTCTTCATCTACCTCATACTGCTGATATGCATGCGAAAGGTCGACTTTGGCAAAGATTGAACAACCCTGTACTCGTTGAAAAAGATCCTCTCCACGGGGAAGGGGGTGTTGATCAATGGGAAGGTGGGGATTTACTGTCAATTTGTAATCCCCACATGTTCGAATCAACCCATCTTTCTTCAATACTGGAACTTATTGAACGAGTTGCGCTCCGGCAGTTGATGGGAACGGACGCACGTTACATTGGCTCCCGGGGATTATCCCCACCTCTGCAGAGACATTGAGCGCTCAGTCTTCACCCAGCCGGCGGTCAGGTAAGACGTATTTTTACTTAGCTCCCGGTGAAGTGCGCTGGCGACAGTGATAGTGAGTGGTTGAGACCCGAGGGACACTAGTTGCGAGTCGGAACTCCCAATAGGACAGGAGAATCATTGGATTCGTAATTATTAATTAATTAATATTAGCATAGATTTTAAATAAAACAAAGACAAAACATTTTTAATTTGAATTACGTGATATCACGTAAATTAAATTTTAAAAAAATGAGCTCTTTAAAAAATGGCAAAATAGTGTCCAGTGAGGAGGGATCCTCAAGCGAAGAAGAGGAGAGGATGGAAGAGTGCGACCAAGAGCTGAGTAGGGACGGAGCGCACGCGCAAGCGGTCGCAGCAACAAAAGGATCGCAAGAAGAGCGGAAAGGAGACGAAGCGCGTTCAGAGAAACCAGTTGGGCCTATCCTCTCGGGGTTCTTTGATAAGCTTCTTAAACCCGCCATGAGAGCCCCAGAATTGACAAGTGAAAGCGAAGCTAGGGAACCCAAGGAGTCGGAGGAGGACAAGAAGAAGTCGAGCCCCACAAACAAGTAGAGGAAGCTAGGAAGGAGAGGGAGCACTCCCCCATGTATGGTAGTCCGGGGGACCAAGCCCGGGGTATACAAAGAGGTATACAGGAATACTTGGAGAGGTTCAGGAACTCCATCTCCAAGGAGAGAAGAGACTACATCAACAACAACGTAGAGAAGTTGTGTGATGTAGTCCTCAGGATGGAGGTGGAAAGGAGGCTGATCCCCCAGATAGTGAAACATGTTGTGAGGGAAGTGATGCACAACGAGGAGCTGCACCAGTTGGTGGCTCAGAAGGTTGCGGAGTACCTAGGGCCGATGGTCGCAAGTGGGCTGCCTAAGCCCCAGAGAGAAGAGAGGACCCGCATGCAGCAGGTTCCTGGACCGTCGGGGGCCGCCAAGGAACGCCCTATAGAAGAAGGGAAGAAGAAGGAGAAGGCCCCGAGGGACCCTGTGGCGGTGGCCGGAACGTCCGGGGTGCCCCCGCCCAAGAAGGAAAAAGGAAAATACGACGTCCTCCCATCGGCTGAAATGCCCCAGAGGTGGAGCATGACGGAGATATGCCGGGGGAGGAATATGGAGGATATGAGTGAGGTGGAGCCCTCACCCTGGGAGGAGGTGAGAAGCAAGAAGAAGAAGAAGAAGAAGAAGAAGGGGAAACCTACCTCCCAGGAAGAGGAGAAAGAGAAGAAGAAGAAGCCAAGAACCTTCGCCGGAGTCTTGGCCAGTGTCCCTACCGGGTCGAGAAGACCAGAGGAGGTCTCCACCTACATCACCCTGAAAGGGAAGGTAGACGGATGGGAGGCTGGTAGGATCCTGGAGCAACTCCCGACCCAGGAGGAGCTCAGGGAAGTCGGCGCCATTGTTAGTGTGGTTAGAGTGACGAAGGCTGGCGCCGTCCTGGTCAAGACCGGAGGGCCTGATCAGGCCCAAAAGTTGCTGAGTTGGGACGCCCTAAAAGGGAAGGGGCTCGAAGCCAAGATGGCAATGGCGAGAAGACCCCGGCTAGAAGTTAGAGGCGTCCCCAACCACTGGGACGAAGAAGTGCTCCAGAGGTTCATCTGGAGCAAAGTATCCTTCGTACGGCCGGAGGAAGCGTCCGTCAGGAGGGAATGGTTAAGACCCTGCTTTTCCAGTCCTGTGAGGGGCGGGCTGACCAAAAAGTGGATCATCGAGGTCCACCACTCGATGAGGCTCGCCCTGATGAACCTGACGGAGGCGGATTTGAGTGGAGGATGGTGGTGTCTGGCCATCAAGGATAACCTCGAACCCCTGCTCTGCCTGAAATGCATGCAATATGGCCACCCGGCGAAGACATGCCAAGCGACCGGGATAGCGTGCATGTGGTGTGGAGAGACCGGGCATAAGGTGAAGGATTGCCCGGCAAAGAGGAGCAAACAGGCACCAACATGCGCCAACTGTAAGGCCAAAGGCAGGCAGGGGGAAGAGCTCCGACACTGCGCGGGCAGCAGGGTGTGCCCGCAGCACCTTGAGATGATGGCCGGACAGGTGAAAAGGACGAAGTATGTGTAGGCTGCGGATTCTGCAGGTCAACATGGGCCGGAGGCGAGTGGTAGCGGACGAGCTGAGAGCTCTCGCAAGGAAAACTGACATCATGGCTATACAGGAGCCTTGGTGTCAGAGAAACGTGGTCGCCGGATTTGGTGTCGCGTCGAGGGTAGTCGCGATGGGCAGTGGAGAGAGGAGGCCCAGGGCGGCTATTGTGATAGTTAACCCCAACCTCGACGTCATGGAGCTGAGTCAATTCACCACGGCGGATCAGGCGGCGTGTTATGTCGGATGGGGAGGATATCCTTCGCCCTCGTCTCGTCATACATGCCACCGAGGCAAAGGATAGAGGAAAGTGTTGCCGCTGTGGAGGCCATCGCACAACGCTATAGGAGTGTGGTGGTCTGCTCCGACACCAATTCGTGGAGCACGGCCTGGGGTTCGGTTCGCACAGACGCCAGAGGAAGAGTGGTGGATGAGACCGTGGCGAGGTGTCAACTCATAGTGGTTAATGAGCCCTCTGGCCCACGTTCGTTGGAGCTAGGGGCAAGAGCTGGATTGACGTGACACTCGCCACGGCCACCATGGCGAGGCGCATAGCGGACTGGACCCTACGGTCTGACACGAGCTCCGACCACCGGGTCATCGCCTTCAGTGTGGTAGAGGAGGAAGGTGAAGTCCCGTACGGCGAACTGGGGAGCTTTCTCCAGTGAACTGGAGGGAATACTGGTAGATAGACAATGGGAAGAGATGGCGCCGATGGAAGGAGAGTCAGCGATAGACCACAGAGTGGTGGAGCTGACGGGCGCCATCACAGACGCGGCCCCTCCCATTATATGACCTCCAGTATGAGTATGATAAGTATGACCCTCCAGCGCCGCAGAGCGAGAGCGCTGGAGGGTCATACTTAAGGTCAGGGACGCCTGCCCTGACGCTCCACAAGAAGGAGTATTACAGGGCTAGGCGCAGGTACCAGGAGTGCAGGGATGAGGAAAGGAGGCCTGCACTCCGAGATGAGTCCAAATGGAGGTACAAGGCATACCGAAACGGAGTGCGTCACCGGAAGAAGGAATCCTGAGACGAATTCATCGTCAAGGAGACGGAAAAGAATCCCTGGGGTATCCCGTAAAGGATGGCTCTGGGCAAGGTGAAGCCGCTCACCATGGTGGCGGCTCTCAGAGTGGGAGATGCCCAGGCAACCACCCTGGAGGAGACGGCCAAGATGTACGTGGATTACACGTACTCCAGGGACGACCCGTCCCAGGATACCGACGAAGATAGGATGGTGAGACGCACCACGGTGTGCCCTCCGGGTACCGATTATTGTCCGCCATGGGACTTATGGGACCTTCGCCTTGCCGTGGAGAGGCAGAGGATCGGCAGAGCCCCAGGACTCGACGGAATAGATGCCGCGATCCTGAGGAAAAGTGCCCCCCTCGTTGAGGACGACCGTCTGGGTATCTTCAACGAGTGTCTGGACCAGGGGCGTTTCCCGAGTAGGTAGAGGATTGCGGATTTGAGACTCATCTACAAGGGAGGAGGTAAGGATAAGAAGGATCCTAAGGCGTACAGGCCGATATACCTCCTCCCAGTCGTCAGTAAGGTCCTGGAGAGCCTGATGGTTAATAGCCTGAGACCGGTCCTCATTGCAGCGAGCCACCCACGGCAGTCGGCTCGACCCGTGGCAAGGGAACGACGGACGCACTGCTGAGAGTGCGCAGGGATATGGAAGAGAGGGCGGAGAAGTATGTCATCCTAGTACTGTTTGACATATCCTCCGCCTTCGACAGAGTGTGGTGGCCTGCGTACTTCAGCGGTTGAAGGAGCTCAACACCCCCAGCAACTTGTACTCCCTCGTAAGTGGTTACCTCAGCGACAGGAGCGTCAACTACTACGAGGTCGAGGAGAAGTTCGAGAGAGGATGTCCATAAGGGTCGGTCCTTGGGCCACTGACAGGGCTCACCCTATCACATTGGATATTGAAGGCGAGAGGGTTAGGCACGGTGAGGAGGTGAAGTACCTCGGAGTAAAGTTCAGAAGGAACTTTGACGCCACTCCTCACCTGGTATACCTGAAAGATAGGGTGACCCTGTCACTCAATGGATTGGCAAGAATAGGGGGTGCTTTCTGGGGCCACAGGTACCCGGCAACGATGACCATTTACAAAGGCGTGGTCTTGGGTATCCTGAGGTATGCATCCCCGGCGTGGAGCCGCAACCTCACGCAGCTGCAGAAGAGGTGGCTGGCGACGATCCAGAGATTGGCCCTGCTGAGAGTCACCAAGACGTATAGAACGGTGTCGCACGAGGCGGTGCAGGTGCTGGCGGGAGCGATGCGTCTGGACCTCATCCTCAAGGAGGATAGCTTGATATATGAGGTGAAGAGGCAGGGGCTGACGGCGCTCCCGGAGGGACTCCGAGAGAGAGTCTGCGAGACCCACAATAGATGGAAGAAGATGGTGAGGGAGGATACCATAGGAGAGTGGAATGGACGGTGGTTGGGAAGCCAGAAGGGCTCAACCTTGAGGAAGTTTTTCCCCACCGTCCAGACAAGATTGTCTGCGACATGGGTCCTCCCGGACTACTGGGTCTGTCAGATGCTGACAGGCCATGGCGGGTTCCGGGGGAAGCTCTTTGAGCATAAGGTAGTGGTCGACACCCTCTGACCCGCCTGTGGAGTCCCCGAGACAGCGGAACACGTGATCGTTTCCTGCACTGCGATGGATACCGTTCCAGGTTGTCGACAAAAACCGGGATTTTCACCCTCGCCGAGGACGACTTCCCCCGGTTGATGGAAGAAGCGAATTATCCCTTCTTCAGGGACTTAGTCTACGGGTGGAAGGACGTGGTTGGCAGGACCCGGCCCCTCGGCGAGCCACCAGAAGAGCCGCTGGACGAGGAGCCAGATGAGGAGCCGGACGGGGATCCAGACGAGGAGGGCCCTCCGGAGTAGATAGATGCGGAGGACCGGACTGATGCGGACTGGCCGGATGACCGGACGGATGCGGCGGACCGAGAGGACTGGAAAAAAAAAAACTGGAACGATAAGCGATCCCCATGGACTGTAGTCGATTGGCTCGAGAACTCCATCATGAACTAACCGGTCGATCTCTGCATTAACACCAGCTTGCATGGCAAATGGCACAGGTCTTACTTTCATGAATCTGGGTTTTGCATTAGGTGTCAAATCCAATTTAACTTTCCCCTTATTGCACTTGCCCAGCCGATCCGAGAAAACTTCGGGAAATGTTTGCACCACTTCTTGTAACAACGCCGTTGACAACTCATTATTGAAAAACACTGGTTGAGTATCCCTATCATTACTAGGACCTACTATTTTGAACCCCAGATGCTCAAACCACGCTCTACCAAGTAATGGAGGCCCAGTAGAGTTTACCACATAAAACGTCATATCTTGATACTCTTGATTTTTATACTCGACGGACACATTCACAGCACCCAGTGGCCGAGATTTTTTGTTGAAATACGACATTAAAGTCTTTCCAGTAGGTAACAATGGTAAATGTGCGCAATTTTTTTTGTACATGGAAAGGGGTACAATAGTACTCCGGCATCCTGTGTCTATCTGAAAAGGTATTTCAGTATCCCGATTAAGTTTTAGTTTAATGTGATAACCAAATTCCTTATCACCAGAAGCTTCAATGCTATAGAACAGTTCTAATTGTTCATCCGGATCTTCTGACACAAAATGAGTTTTTTCTTTATTTGTATGGCTATTTCTTGGACACATTTTTGTTTGCTAAATGTCCAATACGCAAACATTTTTTGCAAGAATAATTTTTGAATTTACACTTTGCAAATTCATGGTTAGTATAACCGCACACAGAACATCGTGTTTTCTCTGCTCCCAACGACCTAGAGTATACTATTTGTGTATTTTTCCTGGAACCAGTACCTTGTGAAAATTCCCCTTTACAAAACCGAATCGGTTCTTTTTTAAATTCCAAAAGTCTATTTTGCTGTTCCGTGATTTCTTTATTAGTGGCTATTCGAATTGCATCCACAATCGTAAGCTTTTCAGAGTCTTCCTCAAATAAACGGTCGCGAGCGGGACCCTTTTGCATCCCGATCACGAATCTGTCGACCAACATCTTGTCGAAATATGTAACTGCCGAACTTGCAATTACCCGCCAGATTACGGAGTCGGGCAATCCATTCATTAACACTTTCATCTTGTTCTCTCACAACATTATAAAATTTGAAACGAGATGCAAACACAGATTCCGTCTTCCAGAAATGATTATCCAATAAACCAACCAGCGAGCTATAGGAAACCGACTATGGTTTTTCCGGAATGGCTAAATTTGTCAACAACCTGAAAGCGTCCTCTCTCAAGGCGTTTAGAAATGTGTCGCGTTTAAGGTCTTCGGTCTTGAAAAAATGTTTATTCGCTTTAAAAAAACTTTCCATACGCGGCTTATAAATTACCCATTCGTTTTGAAGAGAAAACTCTCGTAACTGACCAACGATTACTCCTTCACCCATCTTTAGAACCGTGTTTTCCTTTAAGCAATATGACTTCTTACAATTAAAAGGAAAACACTCACCCTGCAACTTCTAGTCCTCAGTTTTCCATTGATCTATTGAGTTGATTTTCGATCTCTGGATTACTTCGGAAAAATCCCATCCTCGTCGCCATATTTGTAATGTCTTACATCACTAATGAAATACGTTGGTAATTAACTCAAGAAAAACCTTTATTTCAACAGAATCACAATTTTCTAATGATCATAAAAACATATGTGAATTTACTTATAATCGATACATCGAATACCATACCACATTCATATTTATATATATAAGGTTACTTTTGAATAGTGTGTGTGTATGTATTTTAATATTTATATTTGTATTTATGTATTATTCATAAATATATATTTTATTATATAAATCACTTTGTCTGGCTGGAATGCGTGCCTTGGTAGCTCAGTGGTTAGAGCAACGCGCTAGAGACGCGGGCGACCCTGGTTCAAATCCCGGCCGAGACATAATATTTAAATTTTCTCTTCAAAATTTAAAAAAAAAATTAAAAATATTTAAATAATTCAAAAGAACCATAAATAAAAAATAAATGATATATATATATATATATTTAGTTAAATATCTTCAATATACTAAGCACTTTTTAAAAAGAGCTTCATTCAACTTAAACATGTACTTTCAATGGAGAGACTAAAGACTAACTGACTTAACGAGCTAATGACATAATAAAAGTAAGAGAGGGCTCCTCTTGATCAGAGGTCCTATATAGGTTTTTACATTGCTGATCCTAATTCCTAGTATTGTTTACTAGTTAGACAGCTACAACTCGCACCTTCACAACAGTTCCTAGAATTGTTTTTGAATACCCTTTTGGTTTCCACTTTTTAACTCATATAACTCCTCCAGGGGGAAGATCCGAAGCTACTCCTGGAGCTTTGAAAATGGTTTATATTGAAATGTAGGTTCATATGTAATCTGTCGTTGCACAGCTAGTTCATTTAATTCAGGTGCTGTAGGTATAATTTGCTTTTTCCTATAGTATACATAATAACTTATAACTACAATGAGTAATATAATAATACATACAGTGGTATGAAACAGTTTATCAGGAATATAGGGAATAAGAGGGATTTCTACAAATTCTGGCATTGTAATATTTAACATTTCTACAGTTTCTAAGTGAATATTCATATATAAAGGTTGGTACACATGATGCAAATTAAGTTTATATGTTTTGTTAAATATGGGTATACTGTCAGTTGCACTAACATTAACTATGTCAGGTAGAAATATAGTATCATTTTTACAGGTATTAGTTTTTCTTGTGCCACTAGTAAAGTATACACGTAAGTATTCATTAAAGGAAAGGTTAGTTTCACACAAAGAATAAGTACAATTATTAAGATTAGCATTTTCAATAATATTCATAGTACATAAATTATTGACAGGTTTTAGTTGTCGACAATAATAATAGTCTAATAATTTACATTGTCCATACATAAATAGATCATTATGTTTAATAATTAATTGGTAATCAGTGTCTTATTGTGTATAAGAATTATTTACATTAATCGGGATTGGTATTATAAGATATCCCATATAGCTTTTTTCATCAGCCTTACAAATACATGAAAGGTTTTATTATAAAATGAACAATATATCTTTTCCCATATGATATTGGAATCATTACTAATTAAAGTTACATTATCAGGTATATTTTCGATAATATCTGCTAACAGATTGGAATGAATTATGCCAGATTTACAAAATTCCATTGATAATAATAGGTTAGTAATTTGATTTTCAAATATCTGAGTATGAATATACTCGTATAAGTCATATCAATCCTCTTTATCTTTTATTATTTGAGATATTTGTTGTATCAATGGGTCTGGGTGTCCGTATGGTTTTTCTTGAAAGCGTTTGTAGTACGTTCGTATGTGTTCGTCAACCATTTTTATTTTTAAGTCAGTATGCAGAGTTTTGTTATTGACGAACCATGGTGCATTAGTGATAAGCCTAAGTACTTTTGACTAAAAAGTTTGGGGTCTTGTTTAGATTAGGCCCGCCAGTGATTTTTTAATGATATTTAGTATCAGTTGTTGTATAACCTGATACCATTAATATAGAAATAAAATCACATGTTCAAATATTATTTAATTTAGTATTGTTTGTGTAATTGCGGTTATAAAGTGATAACACGATAAATATTTTTGAAGTTTACGATTTATGCAAAGAAGAGGAACGAGCCAGGATTTTCTTTGAAGAAAGAGGAATTCTACCTAAGGAAAGATATTGTAAAAAAGTCCACATTATGAAATTTAACGAAGAATGGAAAAAATATAGGTGCAACAAAAGACAATGCCGATATGAATGTGGCATGTATACGGGCATATACGATATGTCACAGATATGTCACAGCAGGTTACCATTAAGTAAAGCCCTTTTATTCATTAACTCATGGACACAGGAGTATACGACGTTTAAATTCTGTTCCAAAGAATTCAATATGAGCTCCGCAATAATTGTAGATTGGAAAAATTATCTGCGGGAGGTGTGCATAGCTAGTTTGCTGAAAACCCCAATTGTTATTGGAGGGAAAGGACTGACAGAGATTGACGAGTCCTGTTTTTCTCGTCGAAAGTATAATGTAGGACGCACCTATCCTCAGCAATGGGTGTTTGGCGGGATCTGTCGTGAAACTAAAGAATGTTTTTTGTACGCAGTGCCCGATAGGAGAAGAGAAACCCTGGAGGAGTGCATAAAAACATCAATTAGACCGGGTTCCATTATAATGTCTGACCTGTGGAAGTCCTATAGTGGGATAGAAGGAATGATTGGAAAGGATTACAGGCATTGTACTGTAAATCAAAAATTTCGTCGACCCAGAGACTGGTGCTCACACTCAAAGAGTTGAGTCTATGTGGGCTAAGGCCAAAATGAGAAACAAAAAGGAATGTGGGACTCATCGCTCTATGGTAGACTCGTATTTATGCGAGTTCATGTGGTGGCAGAGAAACTGAAATGAAGACGTTTTTGATAAAATCCTTAAGGACATAGTAGAATTTTGGCCTCCAGAGGTCCCTGGAGTAACTCATTAAAAGTATGTTAGTGTTTTTGGTTATGTATAAAAAGTTCCTATTAAATAAATCATATGTTTCTTTAACCCATATTTTTTTAATATATGAATAAGTAACTGTTACGAGATAAAATCACTGGCGGGCCTAATCTAAACAAGACCCAAAGTTTGTAGTCGTTTTCTGTGCGTCTGTTTAGTGATGCCGTAGATTTGTAAAGCATATGTCCAAACTGGTTTTAGTAAGTAAGTGTACGTATTTAATTTCTGTCTTAAATCTAATTTGGAGTTTTTCCTGAATAGCGAGTACATTAATTTGAGTTTGTGATTTAGTGATTGGCGTTTCATCTTAACGTGAGGATCCCATGTCATTCTCCTATCAAATGTGAGTCCTAGGTATTGTACTTTGTCTCTCTGTGGGATGGGTGCGTTATTAAGGAAAATGGGAGGGCATGTTTCGCGTCTAAGAGTAAAAGTGATGTGTTGTGGCTTTTCGTGGTTTAGTCTGATTTTCCACAGTTGGCACCACTTATTAACCTTTTGTAAGTTTTGTGAGGCCTGTGTCGCGTCTTGGTGATCATGGCAGTGTCGTCAGCGTAGGTTGCGATCAGTGTGTTAGGACCTTGTGGAATGTCGTATGTATATGTTATGTACAATAGCGGTGCAAGTATTGATCCCTGAGGTACACCAGCTAAAATGGGTGAGCTATCTTATTGAAGATAGCTCTGAGCCCTGTCGGACTGAGAAAAATCTGTCTGCAAGGAATGAGAGAAGAATCAGATAATAAGTGTGTGGTAGTACACAGTACAGTCTTGAGCTTAAAGAGAAGCCCCTTGTGCCAGACCTTGTCGAATACTTGGGCGACATCCAGAAATACTCCAGTTGCATATAAATTCTGTTCTAGTGCTGTCGATATGAAGTCAGTTACTCTCTGTAATTGCTGAGTAGTCGAGTGTGCTTTCTAAAACCGAATTGATGGTAGGGATTGTATTTTTGTCAGTCAGTAACTTTAATAAGCGGGAATAAAGTAATTTTGCAAACATTTTAGAACAAATAGGGAGTAAACTGGATATACAAATAGGTCTGTAGGATGAATGGTTGGTAATGTCTCTATCTTGGTTTTTGATCATTGAAACAATAGAGTATTTCCACTGTATAGGGAATTTCGTAGTCCTAAGTATTGAGTTGTAGATTGTCGTAAGAAGCACTAGAGCTTTCCTAGGCATTTGCTGGAGCACCTCGGCATTTATTAAGTCATAGCCCGGGGCTTTTCTTTTTGGTAAATGTCTAATTAGTTCTGCTACTTCTGTTGGAGTGAATGAAGGCGGTGGTAGTGTTAGTTGTAATGGAGAGTCAAGTGTGTTATTTCGTGTTCTATGTTAGTGAAGTCAGAATGTGGTGTAAACACGGAAGAAAGATGGTCGGCAAAAAGCTCAGATTTTTCCTCGTCCGACACAGCCCAAGAACCGTCTTCTTTTCTAAGAGGTGCCGAGATCTCTCGTTGTTTTAAGAGTCTTTTGGTATGCTTCCATAAACTTCCATCGTCTGTCGAGAGGGATTTATTATAATTCTCATAGTTTGATCTGTTAAATTTGGTAATTTGACGTATTAGTTGATTATTCAGT
Source organism: Arma custos (assembly GCA_037127475.1). Classification (NCBI taxonomy): domain Eukaryota; kingdom Metazoa; phylum Arthropoda; class Insecta; order Hemiptera; family Pentatomidae; genus Arma; species Arma custos. The sequence continues at coordinate 55,158,260 of CM073759.1, read as the reverse complement.
TTGTTAAATGTCCGTCTATCTGATGGTTGTCTTTAGTTTGCCATATTTTACGAGCTCTTCTCTTGGCCCTGGTCAAATCTCTAATATAGTGCGGATAGCTTGGTAAACTATCCACTTTTCTATCCCTGGGTTTTGATGATAACCACGCTGCGTCTTGAATGCTTGTAGTGAACTTTTCCACTACCTACTCTAGTTTTTCTTCATTCATTATAGAAATAGGAAATAGATAACTTCTGTATAAATCCCAATATACCCTGTGTTAGGGAAGGTCTTTTTTGTGCCTCAGAAGGCTATTCGCACAGGATCATTTGAACTACAGACTGATCAGAGCTCGTATTTACTGTCTTATTTACTGTTCTTAAGCCTTTTGTAACAAAAAAGTCCAGTGAGTCCGGGGTTTTGCGTCTAGAAGTAGGCCAGTAAGTAGGAGAATTTGGAGTTGATGTGTCTAATGAAAGTTCATGAAGAGCATACCACAAGTTCCTGCCTCTTGGGGTACACAATCTTGAACCCAAGCATTGGTGTTTCGCGTTGATATCACCTCCTGCGATAAAACATTTACCTAACCGTTTAAAAAACTCAGAAAACATCGAAGATGTAAGCTTGTACCTAGGGGGACAATAATCTGCAGCGAACGTGATATTTTTCTGTTTTGTATGTAATGTGATTCCAGTTGTCTGTATGTGTCGTGTGATGGGTAAATGAATAGGACTGTGCTTTAATGACGATTTGATAATAATGGTGGTGCCACCGTGTGCCGTTTTGTCAGGGTGATCAGTTCTGTAAATAATATAGTCTGAAATATAGATTTTTGATCGTGAGGTAAGATGTGTTTCAGTGCTGAGTCCTATGTCTGTTCTTTTTTCATGTAAATATAAATCAAGTTCGGTCCTGTGTTGCGTCAATCCATTAGCATTCTATAGGAGAATTGACAAGCAGCCAGCTGTTGAAAAATTAGGGGGCATGGCTGTGGCTCGAGGCTTGTGTAACCTGAGTTAACTGTTGGAGAAGATTAAAAAGAGGGTGGATAAGGTTGTTAAGACCCGTTAATATTTGAAATAGTTGGGGAGGGGCAGTATCATAAGGGGGACTGGCTGGGTACTGTTATTCTTCATACCTGTTTGAACATTATAGTGCTGAGGTGTTGACTTCGTTACTGGTGGATTTCTTGGCTTCTGCTGAGATTCCACGCTGTTCTCCGGATGTCCTGGAAGATGGTGCTGTATAGGTCTGAGATTTGGGAATTCTTGTGAATCTGGTGGCAACTGAAAAGGTTGAGCTGGTGAAGGCCGCTGTTTGTAATGTCTTGAGCTACGCTGAATTCTTAAGTTCCTCAGTGTTTGGCAGCCTTTGTAGTTGGCAGGATGTTGGCCTCCACAATTGGCACAAGTAGCAGGAGTTTCTCTTGTTTTATTGCAAGTTTTGCTGTCATGGTGCCCGCCACACCTACACACCTTGGTGGGTGATTACAGTAGCCTCGTGTGTGACCATATTGTTGGCACCTTAAACACTGAGGAATGTCTTTTTTCTTCCGCGGTTCTTCGAAGTTTACTTTTGTGTAATAGATATATTTTAAATCGTAGATCTCTTCTTTAAAAGTTTCTTTTGTAATATCTACAAAGAACATTGGTAAGGGCTTCTTAAATCTTGAAATAACGTTGGTTACATTACAAGCTTCGTAACCTTTCTCTTTCAATTCTTCTTTTATAATGCTAATTGGTGTAGAGTGATGGAGGCCCTTAATCACTATCCTTGGGCATCGGTCCTGTGGGAGCTGATAGGTGTGAAAATCTGCGCCTTCACTTCTTAGGCTCGCATTTAAATTTCTTTAAGTGTCAGGTTACAAACTGTTATACCTTTAAGTGTGGTTTTCACTGTAAATTTGTTTGGTCCGGCTTTTTCTTTTAGGAATGCAATTAATGCAGGGTAATTTTCTACTCCATTTATATAAATTGGGGGCGGTTTTTGATATAGCACGTGTCTCGTAGTATTTTCTAGTTGTTCGTCAGGTATTGAGGTTAGTATTTGAAAACTGTTGTGTGTTTGGATTGGCGCATGCTGTTTCTGTCTAATGTGATCTTGTTCAATTAGTAAAGGTCGTTTACGACCAGTTACTAGCTCCCAGGAACCATTATTATTACTATTAGTACTTAAATTAATACTGTCCGCTTCCATATCACTTACCGCCTGCGAAGTAGTAGACGCTTCGCCCATGGCTGGCGGAAAAACCCGCTCTTTTATTATTTAAATCTTAAATCTAATCTGTGTGATCAAAATAAAACATTTTTTAAAAAGAAAAACAGAATATTAAAACATTAACCGAAGTTATATTTATAACACATAAAACTAACCTATTTTCACTTTCACTTCGATCATATGTTCCCTGGTATGAATATCAACGTTTCTATTTGTTTCTTTAGTGTTTGTATATTATGTAAAATTAATTTATTGAGACTAGTCGGTTTTATTATTGTTTAATTAGAAAGATTATTTATTTCGTCAATAATTGGTTTGGTATAGTAATAGTGGTAAGTCTCAAAATATTTATCAATTACTTTTATTTTATCTACAGTATCATGAAGTACACCGTTTGTTGTTCTCGTGTCTTCAATATGAAGTCCGGTGACTCCTAGAAGAAGAAGCGAAAGATGAACGATTTTCATCTGAAACACGAAAATAAGATTTCTTCATTTTATTAGGACGTTTTATATTATTAACATGTTGATTGTTAATTTTTAATTTATTATATAGATTTTTATTTTTACTCTTAACTTTAGGAGTTTTTACATAAATAGTGTCTTCAAGCAAATCTGGTGGTTCTTCTCTATTTTCGTTAAGTTATCTTATAATTATCTTATCGTGTACCATTTTTTGTAATTTATTTAAGTGAGTAAAATAATCATGTATATAAATATCTTGTATGTATTCGGTTTCGTAATTATTTTGAAATTTACCAAATGTAATTTCAGATTTTGATTAAGTGAATTATTGTAAGCAATTACACTTGTTTTTACAATTCTATCAAATTTATATTGTTTATTCGAATTAGCGTTAAATCTTAATATTTCAGTTAGTGTTGCATGACATTTATTAAGTATTCCGAATGAGTTGGAATGATTAGTACTTGTATAATGAATTTCAATTTGTAGCGATTTACAAAATTGTTTGATCAACATGTTGCCGAATTCTTTTCCTTGATCGCAAATTATTCGTTCAGGCGGAGGATATAGCATACAGTATTTTTCTAAAGATTGACAAATCGTCATAGCGTTATTAGAATTAATAATTTGTGCATATAAACGTTTTGAAAAAGTGTCTATGCTTGTAAATATAGTATGTTTATTGTAAAAGAATAAGTCTATCATTATTTCTTGAAATGGTCTTTCAGGTGTGTTAGTTAGTTGAAATTCAGCTTTAATAGGTCTCCTATCATATTGCTACGGGCTACTGGGTATTAAAATGAATTAAAAAATACCTTAATTAAAGATGCTAATATTTATTAACAAAATTGATAAATAAGCAGAGGTGGTTCTAATATGCTGAGAAGGTCTTAATCCAATTTTAACTTCTCCCGCCGACGGACTTAAGCCGCTAATCCCTTGTTTCCGTCTTCCTCTCTGTGACCGTAACACTCCCCCTCCTTAAAAGTGCTTTGCCCCAGAGCATAGTCCGAAGAAATCGGGCAGTTATGAGCTTCTACCGATGGAGACGCATTTTCTTTCCAGGGGTTGAACGTGCACACCAATATGGCAACTCCAGAGTTGGCGAATGTCCGTTAGATCATGTTCCTGACAACCTTCCACACCAGGCCGTCATATCCACAGCCCAACTTCGCTATGGCGAGCTTGGTGACACGCAGTCTCAGAAGCTTACTCCGGAGGTCGTCGAGGCTTCGCCGCAGTGCGTCATATGTTAGCTTCTGATCAGTGGCACGCTTGGTAACCAAGTAAAATAGATGTCGTCCTTCGTGCGTGTGGTGCAGTGCCTTCCCGACACTTGGTCATTGGCGTTCCAGTTCCTCAGTTCCACCGAACTTCTTCCTGAAGACCGTTGCAATCTAACGGAAATCCAAAAGAAGTCCTCAGATCCTCGGCAACGCAATGGGCCAGAGAATAGTCCACTGGTAACGAGAAGATATCCCTGTAGATTGTCTGAGTTACTCCTCGGGAGCCTGGTATCTTGGTATGAGCAACTGAGTCATTATTTGTCTCCACGTTGTTTAGGTACCTGACCTGCTGGTCTTCTGTCGGGCCATGGTCTTCTTTGTACGGGGCCAGTCTATTGAAATGGACTACCTTGGGTTTTCCTTTAGGCTGCTTCCTGATCCTATAGATGACGTCGTTGATCCTCTTGACGATCTCAAGAGCCAGACCAAGTCATCAGGTTGGTAGCCACCTTTCTCAGCCCTGATGTCGTAATTTTACTTCAATCTGTCACTTGCTCCATGGATGTTTGTGCGAACCTTCTCGTGGATATTATCCATTCGCTTCCGTAGATCAGTGACGTACTCTTCTCGGGCAACTTCCTCGTCAGGCTTGAACCCGAATTTCAGATCACAAGGCAAACGAAGTTCTCTGCTGAACACCAGATTTGCGGGGGTCTGCTCCGTTGCCTCACTGACTGAACAGCGGTAGGCCAGCAGGAACAGGTGAAGATACTGGTCCCAGTCTCGCTGATGATCGGAGACCACTTTAGACAAATATCGACCCATTGTCCTGTCCATGCGCTCCACCATGCCATCGGATTGAGGATAAAAAGGTGTCATCCTGGTCTTCCGTATTCCCAGTGCCTCGCACATCCCGGAGATGACTGCAGAGTCGAAGTTGCAATCGTGACTGCCTCCTGAATCGGAAGGGCGTAAGCTTCCACCCACTTGGAAAAGTAGTCCATGGCCACGAGAATATACCGGTTACCTTCGTCCGTCACAGGGAAAGGGTCAGCGATGTCGATTGCTGTTCTCTCAAACGGTCCTTGGTGTTCCAGCTCCTCAGTTCCGCCGAACTTCTTCCTGAAGACCGTTGCGATCCCTAGAGAAGTCCTCAGATCCTCGGCAACGCAATGGGTCAGAGAATAGTCCACTGGTAGCGAGAAGATATTGTAGATTGTCTTTAGTTACTCCTCGGGAGCCTAGTACTTTGGTATGAGCAACTGAGTCATTATTTGTCTCCTCGTTGTTTAGGCACCTGACCTGCTGGTCTTCTGTCGGGCCATGGTCTCTTTTGTACGTGGCCAGTCTATTGAAATGGACTACCTTGGATTTTCCTTTAGACTGCTTCCTGATCCTATAGATGACGTCGTTGATCCTCTTGACGATCTCAAACGGGCCGTCCCAGGAGTTCTGCAGTTTAGGTGAGTAGCCTCGCCTTCTTCGAGGATCATGTAGCCAGACCAAGTCTCCAGGTTGGTAGCCACCTTTCTAAGCCCTTTGTAGTTTTTCGAGTCAGTTAACCATGATCTATTATGGAGAAAGTTAAATTCATTGGGCTTATAACGCTGAATTATATGCAATATTGCAAGCTCTTGAGTTTATAAAGGGATCAGACGAAAATAAATTTATAATATTAACTGATAGTAAGAGCTCATTATTAGCAATTAACAACAATAGCAATATACAAATAAATAACATCTTAGTGAACGTAATTAAAGAACATTTTTATGCAATGAAACAAAAAAACAAATATTATTTATTAGGATCAAGGCTCACATGTAAATTCCTGAAAATGATGAAGTAGACTGTCTCGCAAAATCTTCCGTTAACTTACCGCGCTTTTCTCATATCAATCTGCCATACACAGATTATTTCCCGGAAATTAAAAAATGTATGTGTAAAAAATGTAAAAGATGTACGAAGAGACGGCATGGGATTTTTTTTAATATTTTTACTTAAGTATAAATTTTTGTTATGGAAACTTTTAAGTTGAAAACGTTTACAAAGTGGCCAGTCAATTTGTTGGTTTTATCTCGTATTACAAGTGACCAGGGTAAATACTCAGTACAGGGTAGAGACAAATGCACAGGGGAGAATACTTTATGGACAGGGAAGAGAGATAGACATATTAAAAACAGGGTTACTCTTAAGAATCAACTTTGTTTATTTATTTTTATTTTTATTAAAATAATCCTGTACAAAGTCTACTGCTCGAATCATCTTCCATAAATTTGACTATGCACGTTTTCAAATTCTCATAGTTTTTTCTTGAGCTGCGCTTTGTGTCCATCAGTCTTAATTTCTTGCCTATTTTACTCAAAGATTTTATTTTCATTTCTTTCGGTAAAGCATTGCATTTTTTGACTATTTTCCCGCTCAACACTCTCCTGAAGACTCTTTTTTCTTGGACAGTGTTGAGATTAGAAAAATTTTCATTTATTTGTTGAGTACTAACAATTAACAATTAACTGTTATAAGTGGATTAATTTGGTGTTGGGATTGCTAATTTGTGTTTTTTTGATCCGTTTATTTGTTTCTTTTAGCGTTGGACTGCAGACTTTCGTTGAACTATTTCAGTCTCTTGTTTCCTTTTGCTTTTCTTGCTCGAATTGACTTTAGCTGTGCTGCCTGCGCTCGCCTGTTTATATTTTGAGGGGGCGGTGGGTCTTCATTACCCGAACATGTTGGTGTTTCAGGAGCATTGCTTATATTATCTTGGAGTGCTAAACGACGTCTACGATTTTTTTCTTTTTCTCTCCTTACTTTTCGAACCTTCCGCTGCTCTCTGAGAATCATTTGCTGAACTGTCTTAATAACTCCTTTTTCTTTCTTCTTTTCATATTTTTCCCTTTCCTTGATTTTTTGTTGAGCGAACTTATCTTTGTCATTTTTAATTCTTTGGTATCATAATCGTTCTGCTATCCTTTTTTTTCGAGCCTTTCTTCGTGCGTCATTTTTTTTCTAGGTGCCATTTTTTCTGTAAAAAACTCATATTAAATTGTAAAGCTAAGATATACATAATGCCAAGTAAAGGTTCAGAGAAAAATGTAGAAGTATTCATGAAAACGCATACAAATGTATCTCCCCTGGACATAAAGTATCTCCCCTGCCATCAAAAGAGCCAGGGGAAAGACGCCAGGGGAGATACATTTTCGATTGATATCTAAAATAGCGCTAGAGGTGTTTCTCGTACGCAATTCACAATCAAACTTAACAATGTATGCACTATTCATAGTGAATATTTAAGTCTATATTAGTATTTTGACAAATAATTGCTGAATAAAACATACTAGGGGAAAGACAGCATTCAATCAACACTTCTACACCCAGCGAGCAGCGTGACTGAAATGACCGTTAAAATAGATGCACAGTCGGCTCATGGGCCGCTCGCTCCTAGCTTTACGTTGCATCCTATGCACTCAAGATTATTAAATTGTGCAAAAAATAGTTTAACTGTAAATATAAATAAAAGTAAAGTTATTTTATATGGTAAAAAAAAAAATGAAAAAGACAGGTATGGAATCAATTAAACTAAGTATTTTTATAAGGTTAGTGAGATTTTGGAACTGCCTGCTTTCCCGCTCATATGAAAACTATGAAAAACAGTGTCTTAACCTACTAAAACCGTTTAGTAACAAGAAACCATCTGTATGATATTATAATTGATTAACTTACTTAAAATAAATTTTGATATCAATAGGTGAGGTTCATTTAATTGAAGCGGGAACCCAATCTTTTCCAAAAAGTAGCATTGAAAACTTGATAGAAAAATATTCCAACCACCTTAACTCAAAAGATATAGATTTAGCATTAATCTATAAATGCAACCTGGTTTTTAGGCATAATAATAACTTTAATGTAATTCAAAATTATTTTTCATTTAGAATTGCTATTGATAAAATGCGATTAATAAGCCAAATTAGAATACCAAGAATGAATGACTTAAGGTTGATGTATAAAGGTTTTAAATCCTTCATAAATGGATTTGATGCAGGCCCACAACTGAATGTGCATGAACCATCACATTTTATGGCTGGAGGCTTTAAATTTGAAAGGGTGGGGAAATTTGCTTATCTTTGATCTTAGTTATGCTCTGATGTCCATCATGCAACCGATTAAGAATTTCCTTATAAAGACTTTTAGGAATTAACAGTCTGTTTCCATTCATAAGAAAACCACTAACTAAGAAAATGTTGTTTCCTTCTGGCCAATATAGAGCAACTTGTGAATTAACTTCTTCACGGACAGGCCAACCCTAATATATAGTTAACTAATACCTGGAAATCATCTTCAATTAGGTATTGAACGGGATACAAAATTGATCATGCCCAAAAATCTTTGAACTCCTTTCTTATCAGTAGGTTCAGGCATGTCAGCTATCCCTTTAATCTTGTCATCATCTGGTCTTATACCAGTTCCATTAATTTTATGACCTAGGAAATGAATGGATTCAACTCCAAACATACATTTACATATTACGTTAGAGAAGAATTGGTCGACTGTATCTTCTAATGTAAGGAAGAAATAGTTGGGGGTGCAGTCAATCAAAACACCTAAATAAGTGTAACTTATTTATTATGTGCCGACGTTTCGGCCTACAATGTAGGCCATCTTCAGGGCGAATAAAACACGCGGAAGCTAGGCGAGCTCAGACCCAAGTCATTAGAGTCAGACCCAAGGGACTTGGGTTTGAGCTCGCCTAGCTGCCGCGTGTTTTATTCGCCCTGAAGATGGCCTACGTTGTAGGCCGAAACGTCGGCACATAATAAATAAGTTACACTTATTTAGGTGTTTTGATTGACTGCACCCCCAACTATTTCTTCCTTACATTTACATATTACATATGCCGTCCATCTTACATATTGCTCCTTCTTCACCATTTAAAATTTCTTCCATTTCTTTGAAAAATCTCAGGAGCAGAGTTTATACCGAACGGTAGACGGTTAAAGGTATACATACCATAGGGATTAATAAATGTTGTAATATGCTTGCTTTCCGGAGCTATTTGGATTTGATAGAATCACGAGTTAGCATCAAAGTTTCGAAAAATATTTCATCCCAGATATCATGGCCAATGTACTTTCGGCCTTAGGAACGGGGTAATGATGTCGTTTTATACTAGCATTCACCTCAGTAAAATCGATGCACAGCCTTATTTTAGGAGTGCCTTTAGAAGTAACTTTTTTTGTGGGGAATAGGAGAAACACCGTTCACTCGGTGCCTCAACCCGATTATTATACCCTTTTTCTCTAAAGTTAATAATTCTTCTTTAAGAAAAGATAAAAGCAGAATCGCATGACTTCTAGGTGTCGTTAAACAGTAGGGTACAGCATCCTCTTTAATATCAATTTTACAGACTCCCGGAATAGTGTCTAATCCAGTCTTCTGTCAGAATTGTATTTTGCAACACAAGTTTAATCATTTTAAGGTTTTCTATCACTGGTCTCCCAAGAAGAGGGCAAAAAAAAATCGTTAACACAATAAATCTCTTCAACCGACTGTATACCATGATATTTTAATTTAACTCTAAGCTTACCTACAACATCTAATCTCTGATGGTTAAGTCCATACAATTTCTTGCTAGTCGTCTCCAGTATTTTATTCTTGCCATAAGTCGACGGGACTACTGTCACATCAGCCCCAGTATCCAGACGGAAACTAATGAACTGTCCGTGCATATCAATGTCACCTGTTGTTCGAGTCCTTAGACTGCTCCGAGAAAACTGTGGTCTGAATCAGAATAATTAATATCGTCGCTGTATTCAACAGCACCAACTTTGCCGCTAGCTCGGCTTTTACAAGCTCTAGAATAATGGCCTCTGCCTTGGCAAAGGTAACAAGTAGCATTCCTAGCCGGACAACGCTCTGTCGCGTGTTTTCTGAAATCCCACTTCAGGGGCACTCTCCACACAGGGGAGAAATTATTTAAATTAAACAAAGATTTATGCAACACTATTTAACAACTTGTTATAATAATATAATTATTATTATACCAATGCAATTCTAACCTTTAAACTAACCTAGATTAAAAGAAGTTTTGTAACTCATGCACAGACCGCTAGTTAATGCCAGTCTCGAGCATGTTGCTGACGTAAACCCACTAGTTTAACCCCTACCAAAGCTTTCATTTTTTTCCTATTTGTAATGATTATTTTTGTTTTAAGGAAAAAACGAAGTGAGCGGGTATATATGTACAACGGAAGGAGCGTTTTAACATTTTCAAATCCCAATTATAATGTATCTTCCTCCAATATTGAAAGTACAGAAGAACATCATAGACCATCTATATGGAGAAAATTACGTTTTGATAGGTCTCATGTAAGTCATTTGAAATACTATTACTAATAAAGAAAATATTTTTAACTGAAGATTCAAACTTAAAGCAAATTGCTTTATTAAATGGTTTGATTGATTAAAAAGGCTTAATACTGAGTAAATTTGAACTATATCGCTTTTAAAATTTAGTGCTTTAGCCAGATTGTTTATAAATTCTAGACACTATTGCTTGTTTTATAAGTAATTTTTATTTAATAAGTTTACTTTTTTCAAGGAGAGAACACTGTGTTCCTGTGATACTGGGCAATGTGATGGTGATAAGACAGGTAATGCCGAAGTTGTTTCTTTGATCCGTGTACCTCCCAGTCCCAGTCCGATACTACTACCTTCCAAGTCTTTGGCCTCAACATCGAATTGTTAACTATTCTTGAATCTTTGTACAATCATAAATTCCTAATGCCATAATATTCTTCACTAAGTTGTTTAATTTTCTAACAAAGCTCAATCCATATTTTATTCTCAAACGTTTATCCTCATGAGGTTAGTAATTACAATTCGATTTTATATTTAACAGTAATACTTCCTATTGATAAAAGTAAAAAATTCAAATTTATTTTGTAAGTCACTATGCATATAGCTCAATTGTAACAATTAATGTGGACTGTTTGTAAAAATTAAATTAACATAAAATTATTAGATTAATCAGATTTTTTTTAACATGGTAGAATGGTGTAGCAATTTACTTTGCCTTTTCCAAGTTAAAATACACACACAAATAAATCAAATTGATGTGTATATTCTGAGTGCAGATATATCTTACAGTTTTAAAAGCATTGCCAAGTTTGAATAGTGAATATTATTAATAAATTTGTCTGTTGCTGAATTTTTTTTGTGGATTCTAATCACTGTATGTTCAGTTTTTTTTAGTGTAATTGTGTTTTTATGAACTTTCGATTGTGATATTTACATTAATATTATTTTCATATTTTTTTAATGAATAATACTTGATCAGGTTGTGTGGATTTGATTGAATAAGTTTTATTTTGATAATTTGCCAAGTGTATATTGTTTAATATATATATTTGACTTTTGTTTAAAAAAAGTGATAAATAAAAAAAAATATATACACTCCCCGTCAAAAGTATCGCAAAACTTTTGAAATATTTGAATTTTACAAAAACGTCTGTCTTTTAATAATAAAGTAAGGTTCTGAAGTCTGTAATAAGCATTTTTAAACTGGACATAAACAAGTCATATTAAAAGAAATTATAATATCTCTTCCAATAAAATGAAAAAAAAAATCTCGAGAACTATGGGTGTTGCAGTACTTTTGACTGTGAGTTTATTTATATATATATATATATATATATATATATATATATATATATATATATATATATATATATATAAAGAGAGAGAGAGAGAGATATTCTATATATATTTAAGTGTGTGTGTGTGTGTTTGTGTGTGTGTATACATATATATATATTGGTATGTTTCTACTCTTAAACATATTTTGAATATGTTGGTTGATATTTTGGGATGCCAAAGTCTAAGTTAGGGTGAGTACTCAAATTATTATTTATATGCCTTAATCTTAATTGGGTTCCTTCCCAAAGGTCTGTTCTTGTGTTTACCAATTTACTCATCTATTCAATATATTATTTATAAATAAATAGTGTATCTGGGGTATGTAAGCACCAAAAGAATTAAAATAAGGATCGTTTATTTATTCAATTTTAAACAAGGTTTATTATTCAGATTTTAATAAATAAAAAGGATTGCCATAAAATACCTTACAGGAAATAAATTAAACTTATCTGTGAACAGGGTTAGATTGGGTTACAGGTCGGTCTTCGCCTTGTCGCCTCCGGGACTCTCCTCTATCTTCTGGGTCTGTGTTGTTCGCCGGCTCTCCTTCTTCTGCAGGATCTGTGTAGCCCTCTACTCCGCCCTCGTCTCCAGAGTGCTCCCTCAGCCTAGTTTTACTTGCCCCCCTTTTCTTCTTTCTCCCACCATCTTGGACCATAAAGGCTCCATAAGGGGAGCAAAAGGTCTGTTCTTTGTGCAAACACATTCCTCTTCATGTGTCCCGACATGACACATTTCCTCCGCTTGGCATCCCTTTCATAGTGCCGACAATACATAGCAATACATAGCAATATATATATATATATATATATATATATATATATATATATATATATATATATATGTATACACACACACACACACACATACACTGGATATTTTTTTTTATCTTAAAAGGTAAAAAAAAAAATGTTTGCCATAAACATTCAAAACTTTATGGCTTTAATCTTGTATTTACAAAAAATTGATGTTGCCTGGTATATGTGAGAAATTCTTTATCAGAAATTGTATGCTTCCTGAAACATTGTTAACAGTTTGAATGCGTACAAGAAAAAGATATTTTACTTTGTTAATATAGTTGTGGCCATTGTTCAAGCCATTTTGAATAAAGATATTTGCTATGATTTTGTAATTTTAAATTTAGTATTTAAAATTTGTTTTCTTATAGCTCAGAAATATAAGGCCATTATAGCTTCCTTTAGAATGTATCACTATATTTTTAAAAATATAACAATTAGAAGTTGTTTGTTTTAAATAAAATATCAATTTTTTATAAAGTATATCTTTTATACAAATAAAAAAAAATATGCATATAAATTTCCAAACTTTTCTACAGGTTTCTTATGTGTTATTTGCATTATCAGTATGAACTTATATTATTCATATAATGAAGTAAATAGATATACCTAATTATATTTTAATAATTCTTATTTTTGTATTGGTTTATTATATTAGAATCAGCAGTATTATCAGATTATATTTATTAGAAATTAGCACTAGTGACGGAGTGACTGTAAAATTTACATTCTAGGGGATCGTTTGGATATGTTCTCATGGGACTTGGATTATATTTTAAACTAATGCCATTGTGCTTTTTCCCCACATTTTTATTTATTTTAAAATACACTTTCTTGTCTATTATGTTAATCTTAATTCAAGGATTAGTCCTAGACTATCACAATGAAATGTAATCTTTAGGGTATACACTGGCAATAATTTTCAACTGCTGATACTGTCATAGCATTTTCTCTCTTAACATATCAATACGTCATTCTACTTTTAGGTAGTGAGGATTCGTCAAACATGCTAACTCAATCAAGAGATTGAGAGCCGATTCAATGTCTTGGCTGTTAAATGAATCAGAACGCTCAAGGTTTTTGCTATTCTTATTTTATATATGAATATGAATGTATATATGTGTGTGTATATATATATATATATATACACACATATATACATATATTTTGTGTATATATATATATATTATTTTTTACTCTGGTGGCTTCAAATTTTGTCAAGATATTTCTCAATGTTTTTTGACATTTTCATTAACAGTTTACTTTGAAAAATTAGAGAATTCAATTAATTATTATACATTCTAACCACAATGGCATTAAGCAAGAAAAAATAAAACAAAAAACACTTGTCTTATTGCTGGATTAATTGCTATTAACATACTTTTTGAAGACTCGATAAATTTCACATTTATTTGACTGGTTAATTAGATCAATTCCATCCAATGTATAAATGTATGCATGTATGTAACAAAGAAAATGCTCATGTGTTATTAATAAAAATTAGTTGAAAAAACCCATCAAAATATTGAATATTGATAAATATTGAATATTTATTGTTCGATTATTGGATAGGAAATGTTCAAAAAAAAGGTTTATAATAAAACCTTATTTATTATTACTTTGTTAAATAAAAATAAATATAACTGTAAGTTCAATATAGTTACTACTAAGATAGGATTTTGAAAATGTCATTTGGATTACTCATAATGAGAAAAAATTGTGTGGTAATATTGGATTAGATTTGTGGTCAATTGTATTGAGAGGGAATGGCTCAGTCCCTCCTCTACAAACTTCAAATCTGTTAGGTGTGGTATTTAAATCCACTTTTTGCTTCTTTATGTATAACTTTGTTTTACAAGAATTTAAGGTTAATTGGATGACTTATTCAAATTTAAGCAAATGAATAATTTTTCCCTACCTGTATTCTCATCCAATCAAGTCCAAAATTCTATATTATAGTATGTCTCTTTTAATACTCTCTTGTATCTTCAGCATTTCCAATTTGACTTTACAATTTTTTCACATTTTGGGACTATTTAGATGTTCCATATTATTAGAAATCAACGATCGTAGCAAGTGAAAGATATAATAAAATATATAGGTACAGTCATATTAAAATATATAGGTACAGTAATATTCACACAGCATATTTCAATAAGCTTAATATAATATTTTTTGGTTAGGAATTAAAATATTAACTGATATCTAAGTGTGAATCTGTACTTTTGAATCTTCTTTTAGGTAATAGGTGTATTCACATATTTAATGGCTGTTTAATTGTGTTAAAACTCTAATCTATTATATATGATGTTTATTCTTAGATAAACATATTTGTGTTTATTACAAAAATGTTGAATTAAAGAAAAAAATGATTGACTGTATGTAATTAAAAAGTTTTGCCTCTTTTGAGGAAGATTGTGTATAATCTATTTTTGAAGAAAGACTGTATAAAATAAAAACGTATGTACATGTAATCGTGGTTGGTTCATAACTATCAAACTTATCTATCATTCTCATTACAGAAATAGAATCATACAAATTAAATTAAATTTAAAATAAGAAATTATATAACCTCCATTTATATACCGTATATAAATGTATATAATTGTAATAAATTATGATTAGACTACTTGTAATAAAAAAAAGGGATATGTTCGCGATTGTAAAATACTGACTTAAACGCCTATGCAGGTCCATGCTTGCTCACTCCATACCCATCACCCCTTAAATACCCCTTCCTCAGTACTGTCAGTCAGTGTCCAGCCTTGAAGGAAACTCCCCATTTTTACAATGTTCAAATTCGAGTACCGTGTGGTTATTAAATTCTTTTGTAAAGAGGATCTTACTCCTCTAATTAAAGAGCGCTTGGATTGTGAATAGGGGCAGTCCTCCTCCTCGTATTCCACAGTGAAAGAATGGGCAAAAATATTTAAGTTAGGGAGAAAACATCTAGAAGATGACCCGCGTCCTGGTCTCCCATTGGAAGCTGTCAATTCTGAAACAATCCAACTTGTGGAACTTGAATTGCTGTCTGACCAACGACTAAAAACCAAGGAAATAGCAGCGAGATTGGGGCTTTCAAAAACAAGTGTTTTGAGGATCATCAAAGAATATTTGCATATGAACAAGGTTAGAGCAAGATGGATTCCAAAAATTCTTGTTGCCAAAGCTTTGTATTAAGTATGTTGAACTTAGAGGATAATTTATTGAAAAACCGTAAAACCAGTTGTTTTGTTTCATCTTTCCGTCTATCCCAGTACCCAACCATCTACCTCGCGCACGCTAACCACAACGTGCGAGCCCTGCTCTGCCGCGTTGCGGAAACTCCTTGTTGAATCAAAGTTCGTAGGTTAACTATTTTTTCTAATTCAAAACGAAAAGTGACTTCGTCTGAATTAAAATTACGCTCTGGGTAGGACTATATACAATATCATTCGCAAAAGAGTTCGCGATGATAGAGGAAATAGTTAGAAGAAATCTAAACCAAGTACATAAAATTATAGTTGACTTACCAAAGATGTAGGTCTGGTAGTTACGCCGATAAAACCTCTCTGGACCTCCAAATTCATTTATCAGCCCAGAGGAAGCTTGGGGCGCCTTTCTAGATGTTGAAACTGTAGGTTGAGAGATCTTCCAGCTGAATTTACATTTGAAAACCATAAAAATGAAAACTGGAAGGCAACTGCCTTGAATTAACGCGGAAGGCAAGGGCCTTGAACAAAAGGTAAAAAAGCATCTATACAGAACGGAAGTTCGTGGTAGAAGGAAGGTATTAAGAAGAACAACAGGTGGGGGGAACAAGCAGAACGCGCTATATCTCTATTTATATCTCTTAATTGAAGCTTTTGTTGCTACAAATATCCACTAGATAGAGTGTAATGCGCGATTTCAACATTCATTTCACACATTACCTTTTTTTTATAAGTATTAAATTAATTTATTTAACAAAGGACGCCTAATGGCGTGAACATACCACCCACAAAAATTGGGACGACAGTCCTATTTTATGACCGAAAAGAAAAAAAATAATTATTAGCAAATGGTGAGTAGACTTAGCACAGAAACTATACAAATGAAACTTGAGATCACAAAATAAAGAATCAACTTGAATTCAAATCTGGGTGAATAAAATAAAATTAAATAGCCCAACTGGGCAGACAATTATACATATATGGAAAATTATTCCGGAAGTGGAATGAGCTTGTTTACTCGCCTTGTTAGAGAGCCAGTAGAGATCTCAAGGATAGCCACGCGAGATACACTATCTTCTCCAGGCTTGAGTTCGGAAATGAGAGTTGACTATAGTTTCGTTGTGACGAATTTAAAGTTGCTGACTCAAAAGTGATTGGTTTTTCTATACCCTTATCGACCAGACTTAATACTGCTACCACAAGCAGAACTATCTACCGTTAACACCAGGGATTATGTGATTATGATCAATAAGACTAACAGACTATTTTCTGACAGTGTAGTTTTACTTTTATGAAACGCTAGTTCACATTCGGTAGAAATTTCCACACATAGACTTTCCATAGCAATGGATGTAATGGTCCCAACATGGTTGGTGGACAATGGTTCTTACAATGGTAGACATATTTACCCGTTGGCTCGAGGCGTGTCCATTGGACGAAATCACCATCACGAAGGTGGCAGAAGCGGTAGTCTGCTCGTTGATCTCTCGCTATGGTACGCCGGCTAGGATCACGACCGACCAACAGCGTCAGTTCGAGCCAGATCTATTCATTAACCTCACTCGCGTCCTTACCGCCACAGCATCCACACCGCCGTATACAGGACCCTACAAGGTAATTTCCCGGCAGGAGAAAACCTATAAGGTGGAGTTGCCTTCAAGACCGAAGACCATCACAATGGACCGTCTAAAGGCAGCGGTGACGTGATCGGCGGTGGATGGCGAAAACAGGGAGCGACCTTCAGCATCGCCTGCAACTGTCACCAGCGCCAACAGGGATCGACCCACTCCTTCACCTGCAGAGGCAGACTAACATAATGATCTCGACGCAGAACAGAAGCAACCGAAGCCGGTTTGCCAGACCCGCTCCGGTCATGTAGTGAAGCCTAAGGTTAGGTTCTGTGCCGATGCCATTGAGGATAGTAATGTAACGGTAGTGAAATAAATACAGAGAAGGTTATAAACAGCCGGTTGACCAAGGAGGTTTGGTATGAAATGGATTTGCCACTGCCTCAACCATTTAATTTATTTGATTGTTTTCGACAGTTATTAGGTGACCGTCATTAATTAATGTTTATTTTTTAGTTTACTATGGCATAGTTTTTACTTATTTATATTACAAAGGCAAATCCATGCGTAAGCTGCCCTCAGCCGTTTATCATCTGAGATATACCCTACTGAAAGTGTAAGGCTCACCTTGTATTTACGTAAGAAATTAAAAGTGTTTTTCTGACTTGTACATACTGAAATATAGAGGTGTATTTGAAGCTTAGCTCTTTAAAGGGTCAAGAACGAGATCTTGAAATTGAGTTAGTACATCGTAGTCAATATTTGGGAGCAGTAGTTGAAATTTTATGTTGCTCGATGTAATTTTCGATGTTGAGAATACGGCTTCGCAGGTAACGAACCACAAGGCGGAGTTATTTTTCCAAAATCGAGGTATCCGCGAAGTTGGGCCATGATAAAAATCGATTTGCATTGGGTTAATAGACTATCCTTCTCCACGTGATTCTTTAGAAGGTGTATCATTAGGCACTTTTAATGTTTGTAAGTGAAGAGAGAAAAATCGAATTAAATTGATGTTACTGTTTCTATCACGTCGGGCTCACCATAAGAAATTTATTACTTACAGTAATGTACAATAATAAACGACTTCAATCTGTTAAAAACCATATGGTGTTAGGGTTTTAGGTAAGGCGCTTTAACTGCACAGTTGTTTGCACCAAAAAAAAACAACCACTTGTGTGTTATCTTAAGCCCCTGCTACACGATCGGGACCAAACGCCGAACATCGTGGG
This sequence comes from Arma custos, assembly GCA_037127475.1. Taxonomy (NCBI): domain Eukaryota; kingdom Metazoa; phylum Arthropoda; class Insecta; order Hemiptera; family Pentatomidae; genus Arma; species Arma custos. The sequence continues at coordinate 55,139,900 of CM073759.1, read as the reverse complement.
CTTCGTCGGGTCAACCAATTTTTGTATTCATTCTACACGGTCGGCGGGTGACTCAACTTGTTAATTCTTCTCTGGTATTTGCGATGGCTCCTTGCTTTTCAAAGCTACGAAGATCGGTTTGGCAATAACTTTTTTAAAATGAAACTTTTATTCTATCGCCCCAAAATTTTTCGCATGTCGCATTACACTTGCAGTAGGAGTAAAGTGAAAGGCGCATGGCAGAGAAGCCAAGGCCAATATGGCGGCGCCCAGTCAGCTGTCCGTGTAGCATTTATATTCTCACTTATTTGTGCAAGTGTTCCGCGGTATTTGTATGTTGAATCTGTGTCTTAATGTAAATGTTTTTATATACTTTATCGTGATGGTTTAAATGCGGAAAGATGCCGCAGATATCGTCAGAAATGCAAGCGGCTAAAATCGGGCGCCATGGCGCGCCAGTTCTAATCAAGCCATGAGCTGCAGTGATACAAGTACGATTCAAGATACAAGCATTTACATATTTTATCCAACAGTGCCTCGCACTGGTTCAAATCCTTCCTCTCGCCGTACTTTTTCTACCCTGAAGAGATTAAACTACACCCGTCACCTACTTCCATTTGAAACTCGTAGACTCCTAGTTACCTCTTACCTTTAGTATTCCCCTACTTCGACTACTGCTGCGCCGTATATGGGGTGTCTCTGTGGAGCTCGAGACCAAAATAAAACGTTTGATGAATTGATTTGTACGCTTTGTCTTCGGGATCCTCAGGGACACCTCTATCTCCCGATTTTATGAAGAGTTGAGGTGGTTGTATGACCTTGTGACGTCACGGGGGCATTGACCTTGTTCATCAGTCATCACTGGTTTTCTCAGCATTGTTTACATTTGATCGGTTTGTTTACATTTGAGCAGTATTAGGGGTGTATATGACCTTGTGACGTCTCGGGTGCATTGACCTTGTGACGTCAGAGTCATCGCGGGGCCATCTTTGTTTACATTTGAGCTGTAGTGAGTCTTAAAATGACCTTGTGATGTCACGGGGCATTGATCTTGTGACGTCAGAGTCATCGCGGGGCCATCTTTGTTTACATTTGAGCTGTAGTGAGTGTAAAAATGACCTTGTGACATCACGGGGGCATTGACTTTGTGACATCAGAGTCATCGTAGGGCCATCTTTATTTACATTTGAGCTGTAGTGAGTGTAAAAATGACCTTTTGACGTCAGAGTCATCGCGGGGCCAGGCTTCCCGGTATTATGCTGTGCTCAGCATAGCTTCATATTTTATCTCACGGATGATAAGGCGCTATAGTAGTGCGTAAAAATGACCTTGTGACGTCAGTTCCGTCAGAGCAGGTCTCTGTCTTTAATCATGTCATCAGGACACCACTCTCGTTCTTTTAATTAGTTCAAGATGGGGAAGTGAACAGGTTGGAGCCAGAGGTATGAGGATGATCGTCTATCTACATTTGTTGGATGGTCTTCACCAGTGAGTGCCGTTAAGCTTGCATCAGCAGGATTTTACTATTTGAAAAAATCAGACCGAACAAGGTGTCCTTTTTGTGGAGTAATATTACACGAATCGATAGTACATGATGACCCTATTGTAGATCACAAGAAATGGTCTAAATATTGTCCGTTTATCAAGTACTTGGAACAGCTAGAGAAGCTACGATTAATAATAATAGATGAAGTTGATAATAAAAAAGAACAGGAAAACAGCTGTGGATGCTGCTAATATGCATAAGAGGTTTAAACGTTTTATTCAACAACTTTCACATTTAAAAAAACAAATAGTTTTATATAAAATAAAAAGAAACGAAATAAATCAACTGGTAAAAAGAATAGAAAAACTTCATTTATCCCCACCTCTCTGTTAAATCTTTTAGTCTCAACGTTGAAGCCTTGCAAGATGGAGGGACCACGACGATTGGTACTAGTGACTGATTACCCCATCACTAATAGAAAACTAGTTCTAGTCGGTCTTTGTGATTTTGTCCCCATTGTCGCTGTCTTCGATAAGAAATATACAGTGTATATGGATACAAAAGAATGGAAATTCATCATCGACCAAGTTCCAAGGATGCTGTCTCTTTTGCAAAGGAGGCCCGAGAAAGTGGAGGTTGAAGACCGCGTAGGATGTAAAATTGTATATTGCATATTTTCCAAGAGAGGGAGGAACAGAATCGTGAAAATAGAACACGTTGTTCTTTGTTTCGCAATGTTTAACCAGAGTCCATCAACCCTTCAGCTGAATACACCTTCGGCATGTTTCAACAAAAATGATGTGACAAAGCTTTGTAGAGACATTAAGAAAATCAACGACTCATTGGGCTTGGTAACCAAAATGGCTGAACTCTATAAGGAAAATGAAGAATGTCAACTCATCGAACCTGTGGATTGTGTTCCGATTGATTTCGGCATCAATACCCTCTTTTATAACCTTAAAGAACTCAATGATATATGTAATAATAATTAAAACCAGTTGTTATTGTACTGATATGTAAAAATATATAATTTCTTTCTATATTTCGTGCTTTTAATTTTATCCCAACACCATCCCTATAATTAAAATAAAATAAAAAAAGGAATAATATTTTTTTTTAAATACGCATTGTTTTATTTTTAACAATAAAATAATGTAAAAATAACAAAACGAATTTCAAAAATACATATAGTACAATTAATTATATGTGGAGTCTTCATCAATGTAGGAAAGTCTTCGTTTCTGGATAAATTCCTCATCATTTTGTCATTCCTCAGGTAAGTTGTCCAAGATATAATCCAACGTATAGTCCAAAACGTACAAAAGCAACGAGCGAGGTAAAATTCTCAATTCTTCAGTAGTTATTGTTTCTATGCCTTCCTCTCCCATGTGACGGATTATCGCCTCCATTCTGTCCATTATCAAAGTGATGATGTCAGATCCTTCCAATCCTTTTATAAATAATACTCCTCCCCAAACCACAAGCACTGAGGATGACTCTTCCTATGGCACTTGAGAGGGTTGATTAGTGATTTGGAGTCATAGACCAGCCCGCAGTATACACATTTAACATTATCCTTGACTCCGCGTATAAATCCTGCAAACGACATCAGATGATGAGGCGAGTCGAGGTTTCTATATGATTGCTTACGTACCTCTTCTTTTTTGAAATTTATAGCCTCAGAATTTTTTCTCATCCATGTAGCCAATCGTTGGGCTTGATTTAATGAGCGAACAAAGGAAGTGTTCAAATGAAAATCACATGCAATCTTATCATTTTCTAAAATTTTCAAGTTTGGACAGCCGAAATCATGGAGATCATAGACTGCTTTATAGTTCTTTAACAATCAATGAGTTAGAAGCCGAGCGATAGCCCTGAAAATCGGTGACCGCCGAAAGCATTATATGCTTTAGTCAATGTCCTACTGTGAACTGATATTTTTGCAGTCGACTTAATCTCTATATATAGATTGATATATAGAGATTTGATAGATATAGTCGACTTAATCTCTATATATATAAAATGTGCAGTTTCAGTACATTTTAAGAACCAAAGTTCCCACCTCATATTCTACAATTTTATCGTGCAGAATAAGGCAGTATGCCTCAGTATTTGGCGCAAAGTTTTCACTCGCCTCTAGTAATATACGAATATCAATAGTCGTACTTTTTATTGCCTCGGATTGTTTAGATTGTTAGAACAATCTATGGCTACTATAGGCGCGAAGGTCTCAAAATCGGATCGTGACAACAGAGGTTTCGAATGTCTATTACCATAATAACTCGTTTGAAACTCGTTATACAATTCATAGAAGAGAGCCACTTTTCCTAGTGCAAAATCTAGATTTAAATCGTCATAAGGATATTGTTCGCTATTCAGATAGAGTTTCAAATTTTTCAATTGGCAACTATCAAACTGACTGCTGTCTTTGGTAGCGTTTCTCGTTCGATCATTCTGGAATGCGATAATAACATACCGCGGCTTTTCTAAATTTGTCGATGTTTTGACAGTTCAATTTTCTTGCTGTGATGCTGGTAAATTAGGGTATCCGTAAAGATCCCACGATCTGAATGGAATAGAAATGACCATTGGAATGTTTTTGTAAACCATTTTTAACAACTTTAGACATTCTTGATCAGAAACACGAACATGAGGCATCCTGCAAACCACTTTATCCAATTTTATTTGTACATCATAACTACCCTTTACAAAGTTCTAGCCAGTACTCGATATGATCAAAACGAGATCTTAAGATTTCTGAGAGTTGCTTAAGATTAATTAAAATTGTTCGATAGTCCTCACATATCCCTAAGAGAATAGTCAATGGCAGACATACGCTAAAAAAACCGTTTTTGTCTATTGAAACTGTTTTAGTGACACCTGGAATTATCTACCCCGCATTTTCTAGTCCTTTGACTCGATTGGGTGAAAACGATGTATGACCTTTAATCGTTGTAGTTATTCCAGGATCTCTCACTCTATCGACTTCAATACCGTTCAATTCATATCTTATCTCATAAAAAAAAACGCAAACGCGTTATTAGTGAATTTTGAAGTTGTTCCATCAGTCTCATCCTTTTTTTAAATTCGTCCTTCAAGATAAACATTACTTAATGAAGGAAACGTGTAGACATCTTGTTGATGAATAGGTATTCTGATTTCGTCGAACGTGTTAAAGGTGTATCTCGCATTCGGCTGATGCGAATGATATTGTAATTGCGTAAGGGAATCATCAAATTTTATATCTGATGTAACGTCAATTTTATAGCTTATGTAGTAAATTTTATATCTGATGTAACGATGTAATTATGCTATTCATTTTTTCTTATTTTTTTAATCGAAACCCGCACTGTTTCAAAAAGTTAGCGTTTGTAGTTGTTAACTGTCTCGTCAGCTTAGGATTACTAATTCTTAACATGGCTTGTTCTCTCCTTTTATAAAGAGCTACACTATTTTACTGCACACCATTCAAAGTAAAATCAATCCCCATTTTTCTTCAAAAGCATTCTCAATGTAATAGTTTCTCCCCTAAAGTCATTAAGTTCTCCGTCTTGATCCACTAACCGAACGGTAATATTGTCAACAGTCCTCATGTTAGTAGGAAAGTAAACGACAGGATTCGGGGTTTCTATTATTTTATATCCTGGTTCTACAGCCGGAAAGAACTCATATATGCTATGATCCGGATCCCCATTCACATAAGACCCTGATGCGATGTTACAATGAATCGAAATAATGTTTACAGAAAGAATTTTCACAATGCCATCCGATTCGCTCTACAGATGCAATGGGTTAATGACTTGATTGGGGCGATGAAAACCCAACAGTGGACCAATAGAATGGGGCTTGTCGGGGAAGTTGAAGTAGGCCGGCTTCGTTGTTCTAAGTTCCGCCTTTAAATTACTCTGATTTCCTCGCAGTATAAACCCCCACCAGGTTCCTGGTGAGCAATTTCTTCGCGAAGAAAAGAATTAAGTGCATCGATATCATACAATCCTTCAGGTATCTGAATCGTCAGATTTCCAAAGTTGTTAACATCTTTCCTGATATTAGGAATAGTATTATATGAGTCAAAAGATAATAACCCAATGGTATAACTTGAGCCTAATTCCAGCGGAGGTAAAAAGTTCGCATGGAGAACACTAGAATTGCCCGTAAGCGTTACTGTGTAGCTCATGATTATGAATGATCAACATTTGCGAGAAACATCTGCTAAATACGCTAAGCAGAAATGTCCACAAATCGGTGTATTCCACTTCTGATAACGACGTCTGTTGTAAGTTATTTTTGAACCCTTGAAATAATGAAGTAGCTATGGTGGTGGTTTTAAATTACCAAAGGAATCAAAGTATTTCACAAGATTATCTTTTTTCACATAACACACCCAATGAGAGCCAGGTTCTGAACTTGTTTGCTAGTTTATAATAGCTGTCTCATATTTATTCGGATATTTAGGGAGATTATCGATCATAAATACTCCGCGAAAATTTTGAATATTTAAAGCTTTAGCCATATAATTTAATTCAAGATCGGTCAACGGTTTATTTGGTAGTCATATTTTTCTAGGTCTTTTTTGTCGCCTTATAAACAGACCGTAACCATCCCTGTGGGGGTTCAAATAAAGTCCATCACCGACTCTCTGACCTTCCATAGCCATGTTATGTCTCTTTTGCTCGTCTAATTTAAGTTTGGCCTCTATCGCCTCATTGATCGCTTTTGCCACACTAGCAGCTCCTCCTGCCAAAGATCCTACAGCGGAAAGTCCTGCCATCAACGGTACAAGAAATTGGAGGAAGCCTCCCTCCTTTGGCAGCGGTTGAACTCTAGGTGGTAAAGGTTTCGTCTTACCGCGTAAATGCATTAGAGCCTTCTTAAATGCCACTTTTAGAATAGAATAGAAAATAAACTTTATTATGGGACCAAGTCCCTTTAGAATAACAATAATGAACAAATATAAAAAAAAACATAAAATTCATCTGGCCAGAAGGCTACATAACAACACAAATCATGAAATAATCAAGAGTGACAAAACATTGTAAAAATAGAAATAGATAAGAAAATAAATAAATAAAATACAAAGAACTTGGCTGCTTTTTAACTAATTGTTGAAAATAAATATATTTATATTAACAAAATAATGATTAATAATATTAATACAGTAGTTGCTGACGAAATTGCCAACTAAAATAATTGATTAGCATAGTATGCGATAATATATTTAAAAAGTCGGTATCATCTTTGTTGTTGGGAAAATAAACAAAACAAAGGGTAGCGGGATCGAGTTTACAATACTGATATATTCAAGCAGACATTTGACCTGCTTGGAGAGCGACTTTTTGAGATGCCAAGAGATGATGGAAAAGCAGGGATTTAAATGAAGCTAGTGAAGAGGAATGGCGAATGAAAGGAGGGATTGAATTCCACACAGTGGAGAAGCGGGCGAGGAAGGAGCGCTCGAATGCCTTAGTTCGAACGCACTTTCGATGCGTTCAGAATTGATGTTACTTCGTCTACCTTTGACGATTTAACCAAGTCAATAAAACTGATCTTCTTTTTCTTTTTTTCCTTATAATTGATACCCGAACCAGTTGTTCCTTTCGCTTTCATGACATTTGTAACTAACCAAGCAGCGGCTTTTCCCCCCATGACGAATCTGAAGCTTTAACTCATTTCCAAGCATTATCAGCTAGGATCTTGTCCGCTTGTTTACGACTATCCATATCCGTATTTTGGCAATAACCTATATCATGTTCCTTACAAGCTCTGTCAAGCTGGTTTAATCCTCTATCGTCCGCAATTAATCGTTTTTCTAATCTCGTGCCCGTTCCGCAATACTGATATCCTGGTATTTTTAATTTAATTGGTAACTTGTTTATAAGACTGTTCAACAAACCTCTTCCTTTTCGAACGCTGCAAGTCATACTGTACTTGGAAAATTAAACAAGGACAACGTTTCTCTCCCACAGACGTTTCACCTGTCAAGTGTGATTCAGAGGGAAGGCACAGTTCATTATTACCGAGCACCATTAGGGCATCAATTGGTGGACCAAGCGGATGTGGAAAGACTAATATTATGATTGGTATTTTATTAGAACGAATGGTTTAAAATTTAAAAATGTGTATCTTTTCGGAAAAACGTTGCATCAACGGAAATACCAGTATTTAAAAAGTATCGTAAATCTTGTTCCTGAAATAGGGTTATATGAATTTGAAGATGCGAAAGAATTGCCACAAGAAGTTTAATCCAATTCGGTCTGTATATTTGATGACGTCACTATGGAAGACCAGGACATAATTAAACGATACTTTAGTTATGGTCGTCATATGAATCTTGATTGTTTCTATTTAACACAGAGTGATGTTTGTATTCCGAGACATCTTATCAGATGTAACTTTAACTTTTTAATAGTATTTCCTCAAGATGAATTAAATTTGAAACATATTTACGAGGAACATGTAAGAACTCCAGATTTAAGTTTTGCACTTTTTAAAGAGATGTGTTCTTTATGTTGGAAAGAACCATTTAAGTACTTCGTCATTGACAAAAGTAGAGACCTGAATAATAGAAGTTTTAGAAAAGGAATTGATACATTCATTGTAGATATATAAAGAACAGTCATGACAATAATTGAGCATTAACGATCGTGAACCGAAAAGTCACTCGTGAGATTATAAAAACTAGTGAGATTTTGAAAAACAAATTTCAATCGTTGAAACGCAGTCTCCAGGATATCGAGGAAGGTCGAAAAGCGTTTTTTACACCCGTGCTAAAACCTTTCGAGAACATTAAACAATATCTACAATTAAGTAATAAAGAGACCAAATCGGAACCCGCATTGACGTCTAGAAAAGTAAAAAGAATTGACACTACTAATTCTTGGGACGAATCGCCTGATAAAAGCAAGTTAGAGGCTGCTAGTATTTACAGAAAATCAACATTAATGCCGAAAACAACACCTTTTGTGATGACAAAAGAGTTACACAAATTTCATCTGATGATCCAAGTACTGTGTTAACGCCATTACCTCACATAACAAATCCCCTTCATGAGTTCATGTCACCAGAAGTAGAAATGGATGAGTATGTGACAGATGATCCAATTTCAGAACAAGTCACAGAATATGCTAAAACGCCAAAGGGAGAAGCCGAAGTTATGGAGCACCTCGCCGCATTTGGAAACCTACAAAGAGTATTCTTGTATAAGATGTTGAAAGGTGATAAGGCACATGACTCTCGTTACGGCATTCGAGTAATGCCTTTTGGAGGATTGACTATTGGTGACTCTACCGATGTTCAGCTTTTCGAGAACAGTGATCATATGTCTATAAACGGTGTGGTTTATGAAGGAACTCCGGGATTGGTGCAGCTACTCTACTTGAAAAATCCCAAAGGTTATACCGAGTCCGACTTGGATAATTATAAGAATATCTTACTGTCGACCAATGCTCACAAAAAAGGCTACAGTGAGGAACAAGGGGTGTCCGGAAATAGATCTGATAAATATAGAAATATAATATCGAAGTTATTCCCAACACAATCTTTAAAACCCCACCCTCTTTCCACAGCATCAGGAGGTCCGAGCAGGCTAACTTCACTCCGTTCCCACTCTTGCAAACGGGGCACTGGACTTATGACAGCAAATAAACCTCTGTATGAGTATTGGAATGACCCCAACGAACTAGTCGATCATCTTCAACTGATGCAGGACATGAAGGACACGGAAACGAAATAGAATCGATAATTGAAGAGCTACGAGAAGAAAATAAAATATATTATCATCTACATTTAGAGATTCAGTATAATCATGACGATTAACAAGTTCGGAACCCACATAGCGAAAAAGCATTCAAAGTACGAAAAGAAACATTATTTTCCCTTTAGCTTATTAAAGCCTGAAAAGGACATTGATGCACATCATTTAAGGATAATCAACATTGCAAATCCAGTCGCTGCTCACGACGATGCAAATAAAATATATTGCGATACACAAGAGGCACCTACACCGATTTAAAAAATTGGCCTGGTAATTTTATAGATGGAAAAGGAAAAAGACTCGTAAACTTCGCACAACCTAAAGATGGATCTGATGTTGTTACCAACAAATATTTAAACAGCGTTGCTTTAACTTTGGTTGCATATATGTATGACTGTGCAGGCAAGAGAATAACAAACGTAACAAAGAAAGCAGCTGGATTGACAAGAAGGATATCGCATAGTGGTGTAAAAAGAATAATGCACTCTTATAATGAAAATGGCGGACACAGTTCGGTACCTGGAGGGCACACCGTGGTGCGTCTTACCATTCTGTTATCTTCCGTATCCTTGGACCGATCATCCCTGAGGTATGTATAATCTATATACATGGCCGCCGCATCCTCCAGGGTGGTTGTCTGGGCGTCTCCCACTCTTATTGCCGCCATCATCGTCAGCGGCTTCACCTTGCCCAGTGCTACCCTGTACGGAATACCCCAGGGATTCTTGACGATGAACGATTCCCAGGATACCTTCTTCTGATGACGCTCGCCGTTTCGGTATGCCCTGTACCTAAGTTTAGATTCATCTCGGAGTGCAAGTCTCCTTTCCTCATCCCTGCACTCTGGTACCTGCACCTAGCCCTGTAATATTCCCTCTTGAGGAGCGTCAGGGCAGGCGTCCACCATGGGACCGGACGCACTCTCGCTCTACCGCGTTGTAGAGTCATATTGGCCGCTTCCGTGATGGTGCCCGTTAGCTCCGCCACTCTGCGGTCAATGGCTGACTAGCCTTCCATCGCAGACTTCGCCTTCCTCCTCTACCACACTGAAGGCAATGACCCGGTGGTCGGAGCTCGTGTCAGACCGTAGGGTCCAGTCCGCTGCAAAACACCCCCACGTGACACACGCCATGGTGGCCGTGGCGAGTGTCACGTCGATGCAGCTCTGGCCCCTGGCTCCAACGAATGTTGGGCAAGGGGGCTCGTTCATCACCAAGAGCTGACACCTCGCCAAGGTTTCGTCCACCACTCTTCCTCTGGTGTATGTGCGCACCGAACCCCAGGCCGTTCTCTCCTTCGTGCAGGCCTTCGCCACATGGTCGTGTTCCAGGCACTTTAGGGAGAGCAGGGGGTCGAGGCAATCTTTGATGACCATGCACCACCATCCTCCGCACACGTCTTCCGGATTAAGGTCCATTAGGGCGAGCCTCATCTTTTTGTGTACCTCAACGATCCTCTTCGTTAGCCCGCCTCTTCCGGGGGTGGAAAAGCAGGGTCTCAACCACGCCCTTCTGGCACGCTCTTGCTCCGGCTTCTCCAACGCTACCTTGCCCCAGAGATATCTCTCCAGTTCGCTCCCATCCCAGTGGTTGGGGACGCCTTCAATCTCCAGGCGGGCCTTCTCGCCATTGCCAGATTCGCCTCTATGCCCTTCTCCTTCAGGGCGTCCCACTCAATGATCTTCTTGGCCTGGTCCAGTCCTGGCCAGGACGGCGCCATTCTTTGTGACTCTAACCACTCCAACACTGGCGCCGATCTCCTTCAGTTTCTACTGGGATGGGTGATGTTCCAATATCTTCCCGGCCTCCCACCCTGCCGTATTCTCCTTCAGCGTTACATAGGTGGGGGCATCTTCGGGCCTCTGCGACACCTTGGGGACGCTGGCCAGGACTCCAGCGAACGTCAGCTTCTTCTTCTTCCTTCCTCCCTGCGTCTTTTCCGATGGGGAAGAAAGTGAATAGGCCTTCAATGGCCACAAAAGTGGTCAAGGGCGCTGAGAAGGCCGGAAAATGGCCGCTAACTTCAGCGTCCGATGCGGACACCGATACCGAGAGGAAAAATAAGAGACCCAGAGAGGATAACTCACCGGGCGAGGAGATCGTAGAAAATCCGACGGCTAAGGCAGAGAAGATCTCTGGCCAGATAAGGGCGTATCTGATCAGAAAAAAAATCTCCCAGGAAGCCTAGAGGGATATCCTGGGCATCATAGTGGGGCTACAGGCCCAATGGAGCATGGTTCCCACGATCGTGGAGGAGGCTGTAAAGGAGGCCCTGGATGGGGAAACCCTTCATCGTATGTACTCGTAAGTAATCTTCGCTGGCAAGTAAGTTGGCGGAGATTATCGCCCCCATGGTGGCAACATCGATTAGTGATACCATAGGGGGCGAGTACGATAGAAAGAAGAAAGAGTGGGTTTCCCCCACTCTGAATAGAGTTCAGGGTCTCATTGGGGACCTCCACCTGAAAGACCAAGAGGCCGGTATATTGAGGCACGCGGCAGTTACCAGGGCGAAGGAGAGGAGGAAGAAGGTGGCGAATGCCCCCGAGAAGCCCGAGAAGGTGGTCGCTGGACCTTCCGGGGTGATCCTGCCCCAGAGGTGAAGTAACACGCCGTTATGCCGCGGGAGGAACATGGAGGACTTCAGCGACGAAGACGCATCACCCTGGGAGGAGGTGAAAAAGAAGAAGAAGAAATAGCCAACCACCCAGAATGAAGAGGAAAAGACCTCTTCATTCTAGGAGGTTGGAGGAGGATGATGATGATGATTACTGATGATGATGGATGATTACTGATGATGATTATGGATGACGATGATGGGTGACGATTGTTTATAAAAACTTATCCTGTGGGAGACCCGGCTCGCAATTGTGTCCCAAGGGACTCAACCACTCTCACTCGCACACTCCAGAGCACAAATATGCAGAGCACTAGTAAAACACGTCTTACCTTATTGACTGTTGCAAGACGACTGACTCCACTGGGGCACTGAAAAAGTGGGGATAATCTTCAAGAGCGATTATGCGTCCTCTCTCTTCAACTGCCGGAGCGCAACTGGGTTCGGATTACCTTTTTTTTTTTCCCTACCTGCCATTGCTGGCAAACGGGGTTCGGCAGTGGCGGGTTGATACGTTGGGTTTACGCACGCCCACCACTGCCAAAAAACTACTCTTTATTCAACAAAACTTCTTATTTTACACTTAATTTGGGGGGTACCATTTCATCTTCTGGGTACAAAAAAAAATAAAAATCTGTGGTGCTGCCCGGTGAACGGATGTGCACCTTACTGATGGGGCAGCACCTTTTAGGCCTCCTGGCCGGTCTGCATCCGTCCGGGTGCCGTCCAGCCTCCCTGGTCCGCCGCATCCGTCCGGCCCGCGTCCGGCCAGTCTGCATCCGTCCTGTCCTCATCCTCCTGGGGTGACTCATCGTCTGGTGGCTCGCCGGGTGGCCGTATCCTGCTGATGGTGAAGTGCGTAGGACCAGACGGGGGAAGTCTTCCTCGGTGAGGACGATGATACCGCTTTTCCACGACAACCTGGCGCGGTGTCCTTCCATCGCGGTGCAGGAGAGCACCACGTGCTCTTCCGTTTCTGGGACTCCACAGGTAGGGCACCGGGGGTCGATCTCTCTTCTATGGTCACTGATCTTTCCCCGGAACCCACCGTGTCCCGTCAGTATCTGCGAGACCCAGTAGTCCGGGAGGACCCATGTGGCAGCAAATCTGGCCTGGACGGTGGGGAAGAACTTCCTCAACGTAGAGCCCTTTTGGCTCGTCACCCACCGTCTGTTCCACTCCTCTACTGAGTCCTCCCTCACTATCTTCCTCCACAAGTTCGGGGTCTCGCCGATCCTCTGACAGATTCCCTCCGGAAGCGTCCCCAGCCCCTGCCTCTTCGTCTCATACTTCAGGGCGTCCTCCCTCAGAACGAGGTCCAGGGGCATAGCTCCGGAAAGCACCTGCACAGCCTCGTGCGACACCGTTCGATACGTCTTCGTGACCCGCAGCAGAGCCAGTCTGGATGCATACCTCAGGATACCCAAGACCACGCCTTTGTAAATGGTCATCGTTGTTGGTTACCTGAGGCCCCAGAATGCACCCCCTATTCTTCCTAGTCCATTCAGTGACAGGGTCATCCTATCCTTCAGGTATCCCAGGTGAAGAGTGGCGTCGAAGTTTCTCCTAAACTTCACGCCTAGATACGTCACCTCCTCACCTAGTCTGACCCTCTCTCCTTGGATCTCCAATATGATAGGGTGGGCCCTGTCAGTGGAGCCTCTTAAGAGTATAGCCTGAGTCTTGGCAGCGGCCATACTCAGCTTCCTCCTCACGCACCATTCCGCTACGAGACTGGCGCACCTCTCCGCTTGCATCTTCAGTCTGGCTCTGCTGTTCGCGGCCACGATGACTGCCAGGTCGTCGACGTAGGCCGTGGCAAGGAACCCTTCCTCTTCTAGTTCCCCCAGCAACTGGTCGAACACGAGCTTCCACAGTGCCGGCCCAAGGACCGACCCTTGTGGGCATCCTCTCTCGATCCTCCTCTCGACCTCGTAGTAGCTACCTATAATCCTGACACTCCTTTCACTGAGGGTTCGGATTAACTATCACAATAGGCGCCCTGGGCCTCCTCTCTCCACTGCCCATGGCGACTACCCTCGACGCGACACCAAATCCGGCGACCACGTTTCCCTGACACCACGGCTTCTGTATAGCCATCCTGTCAGTCTTCCTTGCGAGAGCTCTCAGCTCGTCCGCGACCACTCGCCTTCGGCCCATGTTGACCTGCAGAATCCGCAGCCTACACATACCGGGTTCTTTTCACCGGCCATCATCTCCTAGTGCTGCGGCTCTCCACTCGGCTCGTCCTCCATGTTCCTTCCTCGGCATATTTCCGTAGTGCTCCATCTCTGGGACATTTCCACCGGTGGGAGGCCGACATTCTTACTGCGGGTGGTCTCCTTCTTGGGTGGGGGAACTCCGGAAGTTCCGGCCACCGCCTTCACAGGTTGCTTCGGGGTTCTTAACTTCTTCCCTCTATCGTCGGCGGGGCGACCCTGGGTGTTTACAGACGGCCCTGGACCCTGATGCTTACGGGTCCTCCTTTCCTCTCTCTTTGGCTTGGGCAGCCCACTTGCCACCATCGGGCCCACATATTCCACCACCTTCTCCGCCACCAACTGGTGAAGTTCCTCAGTGTGAAGGGTCTCCCTCACGCTTCACCACCTGGGGGATCAGCCTTCTCTCCCTCTCCATCCTGAGGACTATATCACAAAGCCTTCCTACATTATTGTTAATATAGCTCCGTTTCTCCTTGGAGATGGTGTTCCTATATCTCCCATATATTCGGTTATGCCTCTTTGGGTAGCCCGCGCCTGGTCCCCTGGGCTGCTCTCAGTGTCTGCGTGAGGGGGATGTACTCCCTCTCTTCCCTATCCTCCTTTTCCCTCTGTGAGGACTTAGCTTCTGGTCCCCTTCTGACTCCTTTGGCTTCGCTCTCACTTACTTCTGGGCCTCTCCTGACAGGATTAAGAAGCCTATCAATGAACCCCCAGATGGTGGGCCCTACTGGTTTCTGTGCGCTTACTTTCGCTTCTTTTCCTTCTTCTGGAGCAGGTAATTTTTAATTTTATTTATTTTACGTAATGTTACGTAAAATAAAATAAAAAATTGTAAGCTAAATTAATGTATATTTTTTTAACTTTAAAATTAATTAATTAATTTATTTATTCGAACCCGAGGGTTCTCCTGTCCTATTGGGAGCCCCGACTCGCACTTGTGTCCCTCGGGGCTTCAACCAATCACTAACACACCCGCCAGCACTCAAACGCGGAACCAAGTAAAACACATCTTATCTTGGCGACGTCTGGGCGACTATTGAGAGCTGCAACTGACTGTGAAGGTGGGGATAATCCGCAGGAGCTAAATTGCCGTGCGTCCGCTCTCATCGACTGCCAGAGCGCAACTCGATGAGTGGAACGGACAGTGGTTGGGATCCAGGTTGAGGAAGTTCTTCCCCACCGTCCAGTCGAGATTGGTAGCGACATGGGTCCTCCCGGACTACTGGGTCTCGCAGATCCTGACAGGACACGGCGGGTTCCTGCCGCTCAGTCAGCTCAGTCAGCATAGGAGAGAAATCGACCCCCGGTGCCCAGTGACGAGTCCCTGAGACGGCAGAGCACGTGGTGCTCTCCTGCACCGCAATGGAAAGACACCGTGCCAGGTTGCCGAGGAAAACCGGGTTCTTCGCCCTCGCCGAGGAGGATTTCCCCCGGTTGATGGAGGAGGAAAACTATCCCTTCACGTCCTTCCACCCGTAGATCAACTACCTGAAGTTGATCTACGGGTGGAAGGATGTGGTCGGGCCTGCACATTTCATCCTTGCAGGATCCGGCCCCTCGGCGAGCCACCAGACAGACAACGTGACGGGGAGCCACCGCAGGAGGAGAGAGATGGAGAGAGCCGAGACCGGACGGATGTAGACTGGCCGGATGACCGGACGGAGGCAGACTGGCCGGAAGACCGGACGGATGCGGCGGACCAGGAGGGCTGGACGGCATGCCGGCCAGGAGGCCTAAAAGGCGCTGCCCCAACAGTAAGGTGCACATTCATGCACCGGGCAGCACCACAGAATAATTTTAATTTAAAATTGTACCCAGAAAATTAAATGTTTTTTTTTCCATTTTGTAGAATAAGAAATTTTCTTAATAAAGAGTTGATTTTTGGCACGGTGGACGTGCGTAAACCAAAAGTATTAACCCACCACTGCCGAAACCCCGTATGCCAGGAATATCAGGTATTGTGAAAAAAAATATTACTGCGGTTTCAATGGAAGGAAACCGTGCCAGGTTGTCGAGGAAGACCCGGAACCTTGCCGTCTTCGAAGAAGACTTCCCCCGTTTAATGGAAGAGGGCAATTATCCCTACTTCAGGGAATTATCTACGGGTGGAAGGAGGTGGTCGGTCCTGCACATTTCACCTTTAGCAGGATCCGGCCACCCGGCGAGCCACCAGATGATGAGCCACACCAGGAGGAGAGAGACGGAGACCGGACGGATGCGGATCGGATGGATGCGGTGGACCAGGAAGGATGAACGGCACGCAACGGATGGAGACCGGCCAGGAGGCTTAAAAGGTGCTGCCTCAACAGTAAGGTGCGATTCCATGCACCGGGCAGCACCACAGATTTCTATTTTCTTTGAAATTGTACCCCAAAATTATAATACCACCCCAGTATGATGTAGAATAAGAAATTATTAATAAAGTGTTGATTTTTGGCAGTGGTGGGCGTGCGTAAACCCAATGTACTAACCCATCACGGCCGAACCCCGTATGCCAGAAATGGCAGGTAGGGAAAAAAAAAGTTACTGCGGCTTCCACGATCCGATTTCTTAGCTCTTCTTCTGGCGTGCCAACTACCGCAGAATAAACCATAGACTTCATCAAAAAATAATCTAATGGCATTAAATCCGGAGATCGTGGTGGCGATTTAACAGGTCCGTTTCGATCAACCCATCGATCCCTATAAGTAGCATTTAAATAATCAATGACACTATGAGAAAAGCGAGCTGGAGCACAGTCATGCATAAACCACAGCCTTTGCCTAATGCCTAGCGGAGTATCGTCTAGGAGTTCATGCAAGTAAGGAATACCTGTCAGCCTAGGTG
Organism: Arma custos; assembly: GCA_037127475.1. Classification (NCBI taxonomy): domain Eukaryota; kingdom Metazoa; phylum Arthropoda; class Insecta; order Hemiptera; family Pentatomidae; genus Arma; species Arma custos. The sequence goes on along the minus strand of CM073759.1, from coordinate 55,123,018 downwards.
GCAAAGAGAAGGAGCCGATGATGTCGCCTAGAAGACCACACCAGATATTTAAAGAACAGGAATTTTGTTAATGTCCAACCGCAGTCATATGAGGGTTTTCTTCATCCCAAGTATGGGTATTTCGAAAATTAAGAACCCCGTTTCTTGTAAAGCAAGATTCATCAGTAACCTAAATGCAGTCCAGGAAGTTAGGATCTCGTGTGCATTGTCGAATTAACTACTGGGAGAAATTTCTGCACTTTTTATAATCATGTAGTAATAAAAATAAAATAGAAATTAGAAAATAATTAAACAATTTAAAATGACTATAAAATAAATAGATTACACTATTAAACTAGATTACTAGACCTCGAATAGTGATTTGTTAAGTGAGAAGTATATGTTTTGTTCTTTTGTGCTTGTATCGTCGTAGCGAATGTTTATCATAGTTACCGATTTCTCGGATTAACGGGTTTTCGGAAGTTGGAGTTTTTTCGAAGCTTTTGTTTGGGTTGAAACATATTGTTTTACAGTGGGAATTGTGTAGCGGGGATAATTATTAATAATTCTCATGCATAGGTTTTGTATCCTTTCAAACTTTCTATAATTTGTAGCGCAGGTTGAGCTCCAGACAGGTGCATAGGTTAACATTGAGCGGATTACTGTTTTATAAAGGATTAGTTTGTTTTTGGGACTTAGCGTGGATTTTTTATTAAAATAGGGAAACATTTTGTAGATGTTTTTTTTCGCTTTTTCTGTTTTCCTGTTGCTCTGTGAATTTTATGGATCTGTCTAGAATTAAACCGAGGTGTTATTACTTTAGACCAGGGGATGTGTTCGGAATTTAAGATGATGTGCTGATCTATGTGGGGTCTGCGTTTTGTGAAGATTATGGCTGTAGATTTTGTTGGATTGATTTTTAGTTTCCATTTTTGACAGAATTTATGGATTTTATTTTTATTTTATTATTGTATCGATTCTGTATGCTGCTGTGTACAAAGCGGTGTCATCTGCTTAAAGCGATGTGGTTACTTTTGGGTGTTTCGGGAGATCAGATATGAACAGATTGAATAGAATTGGAGATAGGCAGGGGCCTTGAGGAAGTCCACCGGGTAGGGGAAGTGTTTTGGAGCTAGCAGTGTTTATTTGAACATAGAATTGTCTATTGGAGAGGAAGGAATATGTGATATGTATTAGGTATGGAGGAAATTTGTACAAGATTAATTTATAAATAAGACCGTATCGAAAGATTTTTCCAGATCTAACTTAAGCATGCCTGTATGTTTTTATTATTAAATTCTTGTGTTATAAAGTCGGTAAGACGAGCTAGTTGGTCGACAGTGGAATAATGTTCTCTAAAACCGAATTGTTCATCACTGATCAGTTTGTTCTGATTTACATGCTTAAGAATTGTATATAAAAGCAAGCGTTCCAGGATTTTGGATAAAATGTTTAGCAGGCTAATTGGTCTGTAACTTGTAAAACTGTTTGGGTTTTTATTTGGTTTCGGGATAGCGATTGTTTTGGAAATTTTCCAAGCGGAGGGAAAATAATTAAGCCTTAATATTGAATTAAATATTTTCGTTCTATGGTAGATGGTTTTCCTGCTTAGGTTTTTAAAACCTATGCAGGGATGCCATCGTCCCCTGAGGCTTTCTTTTTTTTTAATTTTTTTATAATTGTTCCGGTTTCTTTGAGTGAAATAGCAGGGAAATTAATTTCGTATGACGTTTTTAAGTAGTTCCGGACAGATTTGTTTATTTTTTTATTGTGATGGTTAGAGCCAAAATTCGAAGGGGTAGAGTTCATAGATTGGAAATTGCGGGCTAATAAATCGGCATTGTCTTTGTCCGTGTAGACATAACTATTGTTCTGTTTCAGTGAGGGAATTTTAGTAGAATTTTTGGTCAGAATTTTATGTATTTTCCACATTTTATTTTCACCAGGTTTACATGACTTTAAGGTTGTTGCCCATTAACAATCATTTCTCCATTGATTGATACGGAATCTGACGAAGTAGTTAAAATTATAAAAAATTGTCTTAATTTGAGGGATTTTGGTACCTTGATGTTTTCTCATAAGTCTATTTTTAATTTGTATGAGCGCTAGTAGAGGAAGGGCTAAATTATAGTTACGGTAAGACTGTAAGGAATGTTTAGGGATAGTTTCTGTCATGACTTGTTTAATTAGTTAGTTTAAATTATTAAGGTTGCGGTCGATCTCGTGAGAGTTATTAATTATTGGGTTGTGGTTTATTTTAGAATCTATTATTTTCCGAAATTTTTGCCAGTCAGCCTATTTGAATGCAAATTTACTTCTTTTCGGGCTATTAGATAAAGATGATCCTAAACAGAAAACCACGGGGTTGTGATCCGAGTTAAAGCATGATGATGCGATGAGTGGGGATATATATATATATATTTATATTTATATGTATATTTTTGGTAAGAGCTAGGTCTATTATGCTTGGTTTGTAATAGCGTTGCGTGGGAATGTGGGTTGGTTCATAAAGGCTGTGCAATTCTATTTGATTGTTTACTATGTAATTTAATAAAAGTTTACCATTTTTATTGGTGTTGTGGCAGTTCCACTGAAAGCTTTTGGCATTCAGATCACCGTATATTAATATATTTTTATTTAACCTAAACAATTTAGCAATGTCTTTAATATTTAATTTATTTAGAGGTATATAGACTGATATGATTGTAGTTAGTTTATTATTTATTGTTGTGTTAATGGCTACTGCTTCGGTAAATTCTAATTTTGGCACCTACATGGAATGGTGTTGAATATCGGAACGCACTAACAGCATGACGCCCCCTCCCGTCCTGTTACGATCTTTACGATAAATGTCGGAACTGAAAATCTATCCTGCTGAGCCAGCCAGGTTTTACATACTGAAACAAAGTGAGGTTTTTTTGCCCTAGAAATAATTTAAACTCCACATCGTTACCACGAATTGTTTTTGCGTTCCACATCATTAATTTAATTTTTTCTTTATTAGTTATCATAATATTCTTGGTTTGCAATTGTTGTTTGTTGTTTTAGAAATAAATAAATCGAAATAAAACAGCAGTGAAGAAACTAGTATAAGAGTTTGTTTAATGTTTATATTGATAAAGAGTGGAGGCTGTAAGCTGTTTTGAGTGGGATATAAACTAGTGTGGCCTTGGCCTTCGTGATGAGAGCAACGAGAAAAAGTATACTCAGAAAGTATTTATTGTCAAGTTCGTGATTATGCGTGATTGGCGAAATTTTGTTGTTGTGCCTATTGTGAATAGCATTAGAGAAGTCCAAGTAGGTACGTAATTCTACATCACTGAAGTTTATAAAATGTCCTAATAACATGTAAGTATTATATATATTTATATCAATTATCATGATTTTTAGTCTAATCCCTCTATTAGAATAAATACTTTGGGCGTACCATCATCTGCATTTTTATGTTGTTAGTTGTACTAACGTGCTTTTAAATTTAGTAATTATCTTACCTATGTTAAATGAGCTAAAAATCTTTTTATTTCTTTAAAACAGTCTGTAAATGAAGGTTCACTATTGTTCTGATTTTGATTTCCTAAGATGGTGTTTGGAGGCCATTCTGAGTTCGGTGTTGGTAGGGAGGGAAATTCCTGCTCGATTGTTTTGAAATTTTGTAGTAATAAATCTTTTTACGATTTGGTATTCTTCGGTTACGAAATTTTTCATATCTTCGAACAGCAGCAGCTCCGTTTCTACTCGCCATAAGTTAAAATCATGTCTGTACTGCAAAAGTCGATAAATTTGTGGTGCCTCCCATGATAATCATAAATTGAACTGTCTCAGTCCCATTGGTCATGGCTTCTGAGAAGTTTTATTACTACCAGAACCCAAGCATGGTACCCCTCACTGACGAAACCCATCGGAACTAGACTGGGAAGTAGATAAACATCCCCCAATCCAGGCGGAACTGCATAGGCTATTAGATGAACGGCTGAACGAGCCCCGGTCGGATTTTACGGCTACTCCCTGAGAGATGGAGCACTGGTGGTGAACTACAAAGACGAGCCTACCAGGGAGTGGTTCGTTATTAGCATCGCGGAGCTCCGCTGAAAACCTGCGACCCCAAAGAACATGAGGGTTTCAGGAAGATGGGCATTTTCATACCAAACCCAGAGGAATGTATTAAGGAATGCCTACAGAATCTGCAGGTACAAAACACCTGCAGACTGAGAGATGGAAGATCCTTGGCAACAAGGCCCATAAACATGTTAAATAAAGAGTAAAAGGTAATAGAGTGCAGGGAAACAGCAGTACGAGTTATTACGATAAAAGCACAGAATTTATTATGATATAAACACTTGACAAAACACTTCACACAAAATGGCAGATGCAGTCCACAATACAAACCGACGCTAACTGAGAGTGTGACAACGGCTGTTGGTGCCAAGACACTGTGGTGCAGAGCCAACATGATCTCAACTGCCACTACATTGTTATCTGTCTATAATACAATATATACATAAGAGGAATTACTTCAACAAAACATGGGATGTACATTGTGGCATCCATACCAGAACATTCACCAACAACAATCGAAGATAATAACATTCATCGGTATTTGGATGTACCAAGAGCGTCTGAGGCAAATACATTTGGGTGTCCTTCAACTGGTGTTCCTTGTTTCCGACGCTGAAACGATTTCGATGATGTATTCCACTTGTAATAGCGTGGCATATCAGCATACAGCAAAGTGCGAGTCTGACAAATTGAGAATAAACTTGTTGTTAATGTGGTCGGTGGTGGACGTACCGCTCTATCCGCAGCGGTCTCTTGATTGAAATACACTCGTTGGCCGTTTTCTAGATGAAGTGCCAAATGGACTACTGTAGAGTGTCTTTCGTGGATCGAAAATGAAAATATGCGCCAAATGGCTTCGTTGCTGCTTATATAGCGACTCATCTGATACCGAGATACTTCATCATTTGCATTTGTTACAAAAAATGGCCATGTCGCTACCTTTGTTAACATATTGGCGAGTACGGCACAATCCAACGATTGTCTACTTCAAAATCTTGTCGTTTTACCTTCACAACTACTGATCGCCCACCGTCCGCAAATGTTCGCCGACGAAACAATGAGTAACCGTCATATCCCGTGATCGTTTCAGTAATCAGGCACATGCCGTCGATCAAACAGGGTGAGTTGTTGTTGAAAACTCCGCAAGGTCCATGTATCATGTGTTAAGTCACTACTGCATGCAATTTTGGGTCAACTGTTTCATTGGGAATCTCAACTGAAATTATTGAATCAATTTCATTTGGCCTTATTTTGTCAACTAACCAAACTAATATATGCGCATGAGGCAGACCACGCTTTTGCCACTAAACAGAGTACATCGAACAACGAACTCGGCCATACACACGATGTCATGATATTGAAATTCATTTGAGATTTTTAGTGATGTCTAACATACGGCATCGCATCTTGAGCGTACTCGTGTATGTGGCGCGGGCTTCCAATGTAAGTGGCCGGCAAAAATGAATATGATATATTTTAATATTAAACGCACCTATAAATATTTGACAACCAAGTGACAATTTTTTATTTCCAAAAAGCACAAAAGACATATGTTTCACAGCTAGGAACATTCTATACTGGAAATATAAATTGTCGTTTTTAGCATTTTCCGTTACTTATTATTTATGTTTCTCACCGTTTAAACCTTCCCTGAAATTCCACAAATATTTCAAGATCAAAATTATTCAAATCGGTCCAGTCATTCTCTAGTTTTAGCGAGACAAACGGACAGCAACTGGTTTGTTTACATATATATATATATATATATATATATATATATATATATATATATATATATATATATATATTGTAAGTTTGAATACTGACGCCAAACTTAGTCATATGACAGACGTGAGATAACCTTCAGAGACAGATGTGAGCGAGGTTATAATAGACATTATAGACTGATATTGTAGAAATTAAGTTATTGAGTGTAATTACTGAATATTGACTATTGTGTTGATTCAGGTATGTTATTAAAGATACCTGGAGTTATTTAGTTAGTTATAAATTTGTAAATATGTTCTCTTTAATTACAGTTCTGAACTGCATCCACAAGAGTTTTATTCTATCACCTCATTGGCAAGTCGTTGAATTCACGACTCCCTCTCCCACAATATTGCAGAATAAATAACAACAAAAGGCATTCGACATCAACTGCAGGCATGATCGCTATCCACTTCAAATCAGGTTTCTTGGAGGGATTGGTTCATCCCTATCCTAGATAACAAATATTACATCAACAAAAATAACCATCACTAAAAAGTATCGACGGATTTACAACGATCATTTAAACAGCAATAATTTTAAAGAGATAATATGATCAAAAAATGCGATAATTTCTATTTTGTAATGTAAAAACTTTGTTATGTTTTTTAGCATTTTAGCAGCATTACAGCAGAAATGCAATTTGTAGTGGTGTATAAAAAATGGAGACCGAACAAACATGGACAAAAGGAACAAAAAGGAGCCCACATGGGCTCATGAGCTCATAAACATGTTTAAAGACATGAAAGAGATGTTTATGGCATTAATTGGCACGCTTAACGTCGTGCTTCAAAACTCTTTCAGCAATAAACATGGATAGACATTCTATCATAAATTATAACATTACAGGGCTCGTTAAGCGAAAGCTCGAGCAAGAAATCCTCTAGCCTATTACAGGCCTTCCGTTGTCGCACTTATGGACACAAAACTCAACAGACAAACACAAGTGCAGTTTAGAGGTTACTACACATACAGACTAGACTCACAAACCAATCACGGAGGTGTAGCACTTTTAGTGCATATCGACGTCTCCTCCAGACTAATAGACAACAATACACTTAACGACGACAAACACAGTACAAGCCAGACTCAATTACAAAATCACATGCATCTAAAGAAGACCGAATGCCAAACTCGACACTATCAAAACACTACTTAAAGATAACGAAAATGACAGACAACACATCATCTAAGGAGACCTAAACGCCAAACACCACACATGGAACTGTACGAAACTCAACGCACTAGGCAACCATTTAACAAAAACAAAATACACAATCATACTCCCCAACGCCTACACGTACAGACATCACTCAAACCCTTCATACACTTCCACTCTAGACCTGCTACTCACACAACAGGCACAAAGATTTACAGACTGCATCACAATAGACTTTAGTGACAATGACCACATTCCTATACTCTATGAACTCGGTAGAAACGCAACAATAACACCAATACAAATACAACTTCAAACTAGCTGACTAGAAACATTACAAAAAACTAGTCCACTCAAACATACCAAACATCACCCCACTCACAAACACAGAACACATTGACAACGCCATAAACACGCTATTCACCACTATGCAAGACGCAGCTTCAGCCTCCATACCTACATTCAACCCAACGCCCATAAACCTACGCAAACCTCCACAACACATACTCGCCCTCATAAAGCAACGAAATAACATTAAGAACTGCTGGTACAGGACAAAAGATCCTACTTACAGACCCATAATAAACAACATGACCAGACAAATCACATCCCTAATGGCGCAGTGGAAAACCTCCCTATGGCATGACCAATTACGCTAGACTCACTACGATCCTCATAACTTCTGGAAATTAGTAAGAAGTCATAACACGAAGTCCAAATCGGTCAAAATCCACCATGGCGATGAGCTTCTCACACCTGCAGATCAGGCGACTATACATGCCGACTATTACGTAGAACGTGACTTAGCACGAACAAACACACCAAATCAACACCGCCCTCTGAGCATTAGCTCAGAGAACACCATTTTCTCAACATGTAAAGAACTGACTGCAATTCTGAGAAAAACTAAGGGAGACAAATCTTCTGGAAAGGACAACATCCCTTATGTCCTCTACAAACAACTACCTAGGAAACCCCTCATGTTTCTCTTAAATATTTATAACTCATGCTCACGCCTTAAATATTTCCCTACAGAGTGGAAACATGCTATCGTTGTTCCACTCCTAAAACCCCAAAAACGAGGAACTGTACCGGAAGAATACCGGCCCATCGGCCTTCTCAACCACATCTAAAAAATATATGAGAAATTAGTTATTATACACATCCGCAAATACTGCGAAACACATGACATTATACCCCCTGAGCAAACGGGGTTCTCTCGCGGAGTAAGCTGCTATCACCACGTAGCGAAATTACAACATGATACAGCTCACAACCTAAACAAAAACGGGCGTAATAACCTAGTAGTTGATCGCCCAAAAAAACCCTAATCTATCTACCTAAACAAAAACCTCGCTACACCAATGATATCCCTCGACTGCACTCAAGCATTCGACTCTGTATCTCATTCTACTCTGATAGAAAAACTCAGGCTTCACCACTTCCCAGACCAATTGGTCGATTTAATAGGCTCATACCTCAGTGGCCGGACTTTCTCCGTTCGGGGCAAAACTGAACTTTCTACAAAACGCCCAGTCACTTGTGGGGTCCCCCAGGGCTCGGTCCTTGCCCCAATATTATTTAACATTTATACTGCCCATATAGTGGGGCAGAAAATCGACAACGTGCAAATCGCCGCCTATGCTGATGACATAGCGATATACACAGCTAGCATGAATGCGGATCATGCCATGCGCAAGGCACAAAAGGCAACTGATCTCAGAACAGTTACAAGACATAAACACGCACAAAACAGACGCCATCACCTTCTCTTACAGGAAAACACCTAAAACACAACCAACACTAAACGGACAAACAATAAAGAACAAAAAGCACCTCACATACCTAGGCATGAAATTCGAAACACACCTCTCATTCACAGCTCACAGACAACACAGAATACACATCGAAAGAGCCACAACCAATCAACTCAGACACTTACTCTACTCACCGGGGCTGTCACTCAGACTCAAGATCCTACTCTACAAAGCAGTCCTCTGACCCACACTACTACACGGAGCCCCACTCCTTCACTACCTATATCCGTCAGCCCTGAAGTAACTCCAGACATATCAAAACAGCATACTACAGAAGATCACTAGAGGCACTATATTAGAAAGACGTAACATGGTACACATACACAACGAACTACAGTTAAACACTGTAAAGACAAACATCACTCGGTGTCACCTTAAGTTGTTTGACACAACCTTCCCGCATCCCACAAACCACTCTTCCGAGCCATAACCCCATCCCCCCTTCCTGCTAGGTGGCAGGGTAGGAAGGGGCCCCTAAACCCCGTCAACATCACAACCTAATTACCCTTCCCTTTCTCCCTCTCCTATCCTCTCCTTTCTCCTTTCCTCTTCTCATCACCCCACCCCCTCCCTTCTTAGTTCTAAGTTTTAGTATTAATTTAGCCTTTAAGTTACTCAACTAGAGAAGGCTCCTCACCTTCAGATAATATTTTACCTGAAAAATGGACAATCTTATTACTTTATGAGTCACTAAACCTTCCAATACTATTTAGTAGAATAAGGTTAATTTTAAGCTATAATTTACATTAAGTATTTTACTAATCACATTGTTTTTTATGTTTTATGTTTCCTGAGGGATTTGAAAAAAAAAATGTTCGATGGTAAAGTCACAAGGGCATGTCTTATTGTCTGTAAGTTTAAATTTATACAAGTATGATTTTGTGGGTCCATGTCCTGTCAACATTTGTGTGAGGTAGAAGTCAGTTGTTATTTTGTTATTCCTAAAATATTCATGTAAGTCATTTATGTATAGTTTTAAGATTTTGTCCTTTAGTTGTCGTATCCCATGTGTTTTGCCACTGATCCATATTTGTAACTGTTTGTCTGTGTTTCAAGTAAGTCTTAGTCAATTTACTGTAGAGTATTGAAAGTGAGCCGTCTTTGACAGCTGACTTAGCAGCCTTGAAAGCTAATTCGTTACCCACGTTGCCAGAGTGCGCTCTCACCCACCTGAAGTTGATGTTGTATCCTGCATTTTGTAAGTGGAGTATAGTAAGTCTGGTTTCTTCAATCAACGGTTCATGAATTTTGCGATTAATGAGTTTGTATAACGTACTTTGGCTGTCAGTTAGTTTGCAAATAGATGTCCTGCGGAAATTAAATGTCTGTACATATTCTAGTGTTTTCAGTATAGCGTATTGTTCAGCTTGATTGTTTGTGCAATTAGGTCCAAGTCTGTATTTCTTTACATCAGTCAGTACACCGTCTTCAAATAATACCGCTGCACATCCCACATTTCCACAATCTTTACTACCGTCTGTATAAATTTCTGCTTCAGCATAATCTTCTTTTGTAGTTTGTTTGATTTCTGGGAAATGTGCAGGATGCTTCCAATTTTTATAGTTAATAGGTCGTTCAACGTCATCGGCAAGTATCCCGTCACATTCTTGGTTGGTCCGAAGTAAAGTATATAATGTAGTGTACTGTTGAGCGATCAAGTCGATGGGGATCAGTTTTGCAAGTACACAGGCTGCTTCATAAGATAATGTCTTGAAACCTTTTATCATTTTGATTGCCATTAATCTCTGTACACGTCGAAGTTTAAAAAATATTGTATTGTAAAAAATATTACAGAAAATATTGTATTTTCTCTGCAGTCCTGTGTGCCAGATGTTAATAGCGTAGGTTAGTATTGGTAATATGGCTCCTTTGTACAGTATCCTTAATGCTTCAGTTTTTAGTCCCCATGTATTCCTAGCTGCTATCGTTGAGTTGTTGGTAAGTCTCAGTAGTTTAGCCTCCAGTAATTCAATATGTACGTTCCATCTTAATTTTGGGTCAAATGTTACTCCTAAATATTTTAGTTTATTTGTTTGTTGTAGAAGCTGCCCTGGAATTTTTACCTGTAAAGTTGGTAAAGTCCTTGATCTGGTGAAAATTATGTATGTAGATTTTATAGTATTGAAGCTTGAAGTTAGTTTGTTTTCGTGTGCCCAGTTGTCAATTTTTTGAGTCGATCTATCGATCTATTAATTCTGGAAGTGTTCGAGCATTGCCAGCTTGTGTAAGTAAAATTATGTCATCCGCAAATGCCTGCACAACCACGCTCTCCGGATGTTCTCTCATCAATAATCCATTTACGATTAAATTCCACAATAACGGAGATAGTGCTGACCCCTGTGGAGTTCCTAGAGTCTGTGTTTTTCGTAGTTGATAATGAGATGTTACAATACAAGCCTGTCTGTCTTTGAAATAGTCAGAAATCGAGTTGTAAATGTTCCGTGGACAGTCCATTGTCTGTAAGGTATGTAGAATTGATGGCAACCAGGCATTATCAAACGCTGCCTTAATATCAATAGATATTAGAACAACATGTAGTTTTCTACTCAAGCCATATTGAATAAAATCAGTTGCATTTTTTAGTGCATCTGCCGTAGAAGTTTGGGGGGTGAAAGCAAACTGATTTTCATGAATGTGGTCATTTTTATACAGATAGTGTGATAATATTCGATTTATTAATTTCTCGAGAACTTTGCCTCCCATCGGAAGTAGTGATATCGGTCTTATGGCAGATATACTATTATCTTTTCGTCCTGGCTTAGGAAACAATACAATTTCAGATTTCTTCCACTCTGTTGGAAAAATTCCATTAGAGAAACACTCTTTGTACAACTTAGTGAGAAAATTGGGAAATATTTTAAAAGTATATTGAAATATTTCGGTGGTTATGCCGTCTAAACCTGGAGTTTTCCTTGTTTTTAAGTTATGAATCGTATCAGCTATTTCGGAATCTGTAAGAGGTAGATCATCTTGTGTTACTCCGCGAGATATAATCGACTGTCTAATTTCTGTGTGATACGGTGATTCTGTACTTATCAAGTCAGTTCTAATGAAGTTTTCAAGAATATATTGGTATGTGTCAATATATCAATTTTCTTTCTGGACCGTCTTTAGAGTGTATTTGTCACGCAGTTTGTCAGCAGCATTTTTGTAAGGCCATTTCCAAGGGTTCGTAGGGTCAATGTTAGTACAGTAATCTCTCTAAGAAGTCTGTTTGCTCCGCCTGATGAGCCTCACATATTGCCTTCTAATTTCAAGGTATTGATTCTTCCTTGCAGTACGTAAGTCATTGTCGTCCTTAGTCATTTGGTAAATCTTTCGTAGTCGGTTAGTTTCTTTCCTATATTGCGTCAGTTCGTCATTCCACCAGGACTTAGGCATATGAATCCTAGTTGATTTAAAATTGCCACCTCGAGCTTTAAAAGATTTTTACATGTTTTTTTCAGACACGAGAACTTTTCTAAAACTAATTGGCTATTGTCAATGTTTAAAATATTTTTCATGCCAATATCGATATCATCTGTTACTCAAAATACACGTATTTTTGAGTAACAGGTGATATTTTTAAACCTACAGAGAAGATTATAACCAACATAGAAGCATGTATCAAGAATATGGACCAAAACGCCGCCAAAACCATCCGGCAAGACATTAGTCACATTTTACGTAAAGCCAAGCCACCAAGACCTAACCTCTCTAAGACGCAATACAACTCACTCACTACACTAAAGAAACGAGACGACCTTCTTATAATCTCTGCTGACAAAGGAAACGCCACCGTCATAATGAGGACAGACCAATATCTAAACAAAATGACGGAAATCCTCAACGATGGAACGTACAAGAAACTGGACAAAGACCCCACTAATGACATTAGCAAGAAAACCCAGACCATCATCAACACCAGCCAGACACTGAAAACCAAACGCCTCATAATATCTGACCCAATCCCACCAAGACTATACGGACAACCCAAAATACACAAAGACGGTATCCCTATGAGACCCATAGTCAGTACCATTGGCTCACCTACATACCACCTATCCAAATACATCTCCGACATAATTAAAACCCACACTGGCAAAACACAACACAACATCCGCAACTCCAAACAATTCATAGACATAATCAAAACCATTCATATAAACGAAGAAGACATCCTAGTAAGCTTCGACGTCAAGTCGCTCTTCACCAAGGTCCCTGCCGATGAAGCCCTGAACCTTATGAAAAATCTTCTGAGCGAAGAAGAGTACCGACTGACGGAGATATGCAAAGAAACATATTTCCTGTTCAATGGACAGTACTATAAGCAAATGGAAGGCACAGCCATGGGATCTTCATTGAGCTCACCGGCAGCAGACCTGTACATGGAACACTTCGAACAGAAGGCACTCTCCACCGCAGCCCAAAAACCTGAATATTGGTTCAGATACTTGGACGACACCTTGGCCATCTGGAAGCACGGAAAAGATGCACTGGACAGATTCTTACTCCACCTAAACAGCATCCACCCTAACATACAATTCACCCTGGAGCTGGAGAAGGATGGGAAACTTCCCTTCCTGGACGTCCTGGTCGAGAAGAAGGGAAACCACCTTGGACACACCGTCTACCATAAACCTACACATACAGACAGATACCTTCATGCCACATCACACCACCATCCGTCTCAAAAGGAAGGAATCATCATCACTCTACTCAACAGAGCTGAAATGATAGCTGAACCGTCACAACTCCCTAAAGAGAAGAGGCACTTGAGAACAGCCTTCCTAAAAAACGGATACGACAAAGAAACTATAAAACGGGTAGAACGCAAGAGAAAACTCAAAAAACAAGACAAGAACGAAACCGACAACGAACCTAAAACCCAGACAACCGTTCCTTACATCAAAGGCACCTCAGAAAAGATCGCCAGGATTCTAAAGAACCACGACATCAAGACCACATTCTTCACAGACAAAACAATATCTCACATCCTACCGAAACCCAAAGACAAGTTAGGACTACGTACTCCAGGCATCTATAGCATACCCTGTTCCTGTGGCAAGGTCTACATTGGACAAACCGGAAGGATCATCGAAAGAAGGTTAAAATAACACATATCTAGTGTCAAAAACTTCAAGACAGAAAAATCGGCTGTAGCAGAACACTTCTACAACCCCAAGCACCACATACCTTTCGAAAACACAACCACACTGGTTAAAGAAAATAATTATCACCTCCGCACCATTAGACCCATCTGATACTGAGATACTTCATCATTTCAATTTGTTACAGCAAAGATGACCATGTCACTACATTTGTTAACATATTTAAATATATACTTTATTGATTTGACGGAGCTACAATATTCCACATTGATGTCAGCTACAAAAGCTTTGGACAATATTGGCAAGTACGGCACAATCCAACGATTGTCTACTTCAATCTCAATCACTCTTGTCGTTTTACCTTCACAACTGCCGATCGCAAACGGTCCGCAACTGATCGCCGACGATACAATTCATCGTCATTTCCTGTGATGGTTTTAGAAATCAGGTCTCTCGGGTATCGCTTGGAACAAATGCCGTCGACCATACAGGGTGAGTTGTTGAAAACTCCGCAAGGTCATGTATTATGTGTTTAGTCTCTACTGCATGCAATTTCAGTCAACTGTTTTATCGGGAATTTCAGCTATGAAAATTTTATACTGGAAAATTAAATTGTCGTTTTTAGAATTTTCCGGTACTTATTATTTATGTTTCTCACCGTTTAAACCTTCCCTGAACTTCCACAAATATTTCAAGGTCAAATTAGCCAAATCGGTCAAGCCATTCTCCAGTTTTAGTGAGACAAACGGACAGCAATTGATTTTTATATGTAAGAAGATATATAGATTTACATAGTAACAGCTGCTACAATGACCAGCTTGATCTTAGCGTCTGTACGATCATCATTCTTGTCTCAACTCCCCCCTGCCAGTTTACGAACACCCTCGTAAACTCAAAACAAAAAAAAATTCAGAGAGAGAACACAACAAAAATAAATTACGAATTACTTGAATCTTAATTACTCTTTCAGGTGTCCACGACCACTATTTATTTACAAAACTTTAGTGGTTTCTGGCTAAGACCGTGTTGTTAAATTTATCTTCGTCAACGTTTTGCCAGACATGCTTCTGGAATCTTCCAACGCTCTCGTGATTACGGGCTGAAACCGGTCATCAATGCGATGTCCCGGCAGATAGCCAGCCTCATGCGAGACTGGAAAACATCCCTCTGGCATGAGCAGTTGCCTCGGACTCACGACGACCACGTTCAGTTCTGGCGGCTCATCAAGACCCACGTAACAAAACGGAGAGGTGTGTTTCTTTCATCCGGAGGCAACCTGCTGACGCCCGGGGAACAGGCTAAACTTCTGACGAAGGCTTATGAAGAGAGAGAGGCTGCTCGGCTGTTAGACTCACCACAGATTTCTGAAGGACCACTACCGTGCCCTAACATATTCTCTAACTTCAGTTAGAGTATAACCCATATTCTCTACCTTCAGTCAGCTCGAGTTGGTACTACGACGCATTGAAGGTAACAAAGCCTCAGGGCAAGATGATATCCCATATGTGATGTTGACGATGCTTCCTAGGAAGGGTAAAGCCTTTTTTTTTAACATATTCAACACCTGCATGAGGATCTCGTATTTCCCTTATGCGTGGAAACAAGCCGTCGTAGTGCCGCTACTCAAGCCTGGGAAGAGTGGGGGACTACCGGAGTACTATCGGCCAACCAGCTTACTCCCTCTCATGAGCAAAATCTTTGAGAGACTGGTTCACCATCACATGACAAAGCACTGCAGAGAGAACAACATCCCGCCTGAGCAAACTGGGTTTCAGAGAGGAGTCGCCTGTGACCATCACCTGGCTAAACTGCAGGCGCACACCATGGAGCACTTTCAGATGAACAGAGCTACACCATTCATTTCACTGGACTGCACCCAAGCCTTTGACTGCGTGTCTCATGAGTTGTTACTCCGACGTTTGGAAGAGTTTAGCTTTCCCGACACGCTATGCCGTCTGATCCAAAGCTATCTTAGCGGAAGATCATTCGTCGTACGAATCGGTAACAGTTACTCGACTTCTTGCACCACCACCTGTGGAGTACCTCAAGGCTCTGTATTGGGACCACTGATGTTCTTGATTTTCACAACACCCGTGGTTGCGATTAAGCATCTAGGAGCAGTGGTAGCAGCCTATGCGGACGATAGAGGCGTTTACGCCACCAGCGTCAGCGCCTCACATGCCCTTAATAAGGCACAAAAGGCGACTGAAGTGATAATCAAAGAGCTCAAACTGAATAGGGTGAATCCGTCTAAAATGGATGCCAACGTGATGTCATCAGGGCCAGGGCGGATGTAAGAAACGTCTACCAGAGATATTCACCGTGTACAGCGAGGACCGAAGTCTATCCACTTCAATCCTCTACCTTGGCGTGCAGTTTGTTAGGCATCTCACCTTCTCACGGCACGTCCATGCATGATTGAAGTTGGCCAGGCGAAAATCATTTAGGCTCTAGCACCTGCTAGTGTCACCACAGCTTTCACTACGATTAATGCTTCAAATATATAAGTCAATAAAAAGACCTACAATGCTCTATGGTGCTCCGCTTTTGAGATACCTCTACAAGAAAACCCTGTTGCGCCTGCAGAAGCACCAGAATGGCATCCTTAGAAAGATTGTACGAGGCACATCGCTCGAGAGGACAAGTAGCACTGCCATCCAGGAGGAGCTCCGGCTCCCTTCGGTGTCTGAGTACATAGGCCGGAGGCACATCAAATTCTTTGATGGGTTGAAGGCCTGTGCGAACCCCTTATTTAGGGACATTAAACAACCCCCAAGACCTGGGAAATGGCAGCGCAGTGTCTCCTTGGTCGATGTTCTTACACTAATCTAGGGATGAGGCGAGGAGTCCCTTCTCCTTATCCTTTCTTCCTTTTCCTTCTTCCTCTTTCTTCTTCCTTCTATTTCCTAATCCCGCTAAACGGTCCCTCCCTGTTTTGTATTATATAGAGTCAGCGGCATTGCCGGTTCGAGTATAAACTCAGTACATTTGTAATGCCTTAAAATACCGCAAGGTGAGAGAAGGCTTTTAGTTTGTATAGAAGCATTGCAGTTATTATTGATAATTGTGATTGTACATAATTGTAAATAAAATTCTTGGAGGGATAAAAAAAAAAATAACATCCTCATTCTCGATCCAGCCTTGAAGAAGCAAGCAACATGTCTGGCGAAACGTTGGCGAAGATAAATTTAAGAGCATGGTCTTAACCAGAAACCAATAAAATTTGTGTATACTTGAATCTTATTCTACTTACATAAAAATAAAAACAAAAGACCATACCACTAGCTTAATCTACATAAATATTGTTCGTAAATAAAAAATATATTTCTAGACAAATAAGTTACTTTACAAAAACTATACACAAGACAAATGAAAATACACTGTTCCACTACACCTCTAAAATAAGCTCCAACAGTACTTCAGATAAAATAGTAAATAAATAATTTAGGAATATAAAAAAAAATGCTTCCTTTTTTTATATTCTTAAATTATTCTTAAATAGTAAATAAATAATTTAAGAATATAAAAAAAAAATGCTTCCTTAGCAATAATATTAAATACCGGAATAGTGTACACGGTATGGGCTGGCTTCTCGAACTGGAATCTTGAGCTGTTCAATATGAACTGTCCTACGTTTTCTCGACTCAGCAACACTCTGAATAGTGACTAAGTTATGCTCTCTAATAGCAATCACTCTGAATGGCCCCTCATAACGAAAAACCTCCTTTACACGGTTTGACAAAATTTCCTTGTATACGATAGTACCTATCGTATCTTACGTACGATAGTACCGTAATATCTTTTACTCCCAGGTTTTCCCGCGCGACTATCTTGCGCTTTTCCGCGACCATCCTTCCGTGTGATTTTTCCCATATTCTCTCGAGCTCTATTCTATTGGCGATCAATCGTCCTGCCATGCCCTCGTCCACGACCGTACCGCCTTCATCACTCCGTCGTGCATGTAGACCAAAAAGGGTCTCGAAAGGGTAAAATCCAGTAGCCATGTGGAGTGGTTATATGCCGCTATGGCCCGGAACATTGCCTCATCTGCTTCCAATCCCTTGTCCGCGTGAAATACTCTCAGATGTTCCCCCAAAGTATTGTGAAGCCTTTCGACTCCCCCCCCCTGCTTTTGGTATGTCCCGGCGTATTCCAATGCCAAGCGGCAACTTGATCTTTCATCTCTTTCCTAAGTTGCGCATTGTCAAATTCCCTACTCTCATCTGAGAAGATCTTATCAGGCACTCCATAAAACTGGAGCCACGTTTGGAGGTCTCTTTTGACTGCTGCCGCTGATTTCTCCTTCACCGGGTGAGCCATGGCTATCTTGCTGAAGGTGTCCACCGGTGTCACCCATTTGTATCCCCGCCACGTAAAAGTGTCGAACTGGAGCTCGGTTAAAGGTACCGTATGGTGATGGCGAGAAAGCCCCGTCTAGAAGTCAGAGGCGTTCCCAACCACTGGACGGAGGAAACGCTACAGAGCTTCATCTGGAGCAAAGTGGCCATGGAAAAGCCGGAGGAAGCGTCCGTCAGGAGGGAATGGCTGAGACCCTGCTTTGTCAGTCCTGCGAGGGGCGGGCTAACAAAGAAGTGGATCATCGAGGTCCATCACTCGATGAGGCTCGCCCTGATGAACCTGACTTATACTTGAATAAAGTTCTCATTAGACGCTGAATAATAGTCTTTCAAAGCCCAGTCACTTGTTTACACACCACGTTTTTTTGTTCACCCACTCTCGGCAGGTTATGTACATGGTTATGTCAGTGTTCCTAAAAAAACTTGCTAATAAATTAATTGTTTAATCACTGGCAACACTGACTGTGCCGGGTGTGACCTTCCCCAGTGACAGGTCAGGTTATGTTTGTGGTGATACATCACTTCCTCCCAATGGCACTGTCACAGAATCGGACAGGGAGACGGATGAGGCGTCCACGTCGTGACGTCTTAACCGATGAAGGCTGGTCGACGTCTGTGGCGGGAGCATTTTCAGCAGGCGTCGCTGGTGACGCAGCAATCGGTGGATGGGCTGTTGATGTGGTGGTTGCGTTGGTGGCGTCCTCCAAGACGTGGGCTGGTTTTAGACGGTCCATTGTGACTGTCTTCTGTCCCGCGCCAAGACCGATGACGAAGGTTTTCTCCCCTCTCTGGAGAACTGGATGCGGCCCAGAGTAGGGTGGTGTCAGCGGCTTCCTCACTGTGTCGTCCCGCAAGAAGACATGAGAGCAGGTCTTCAGATTCTTGGGCACAAAGGTTTGAGCTGTACTCGACCTGTGTGTGGCTGGCCGCAGGCGCTTGAACTGTTCTCTTAGGTTGTGGAGGAATCCCTGTGGCTCGTCGGGTTGGGAGGTTGACTGCAGTAGTTCCCCGGGGAGTCTTAAAGGTTGCCCATAAGTCAGCTCAGTCGCACTTGTGGAGTTGTCGTCCCGTAGAGCAGCTCGCAAGCCTAGGAGGACAGTGGGTAACAGTTCCGTTCAAGAGCTTGCGTCGATGAGATGTGCTGTGAGGGCAGTCTTCAAGGTCCTATGCCATCTCTCAACAACCCCGTTGGACTGTGGGTGGTACGCGGTAGTCCGACAGCGGCGCGAGCCGAGTAGGTTCAGGAGTCCAGTGAACAGCTCGCTCTCGAACTGGCGGCCTTGGTCTGTGGTGATCCGAGCAGGGACGCCGAATCTACAGATCCATGTCCTGTAGAGGGCTGAGGCGACTGTGAGTACAGGCCAGTGTGAGTACCTATCTGCCATGGTGAGACTATAGCGCTTTCCATCTGATGGTGGCAAAGGTCCAATTATGTCCACATGAACCTGCTCAAATCTGCCGACTCGTGCGAAGATACCTGGAGGTGTTACCGTGTGCCGGTGGATCTTCGAGCGCTGGCAGGCGATGCAGTTCTGGGTCCAAGTCGCTAGATCTGCTTGCATGGCTGGCCAGAAGTATCTTTGCGACACCAGGCGACGGATCCCACGAACACCAGGGTGGCTTAGGCAATGGAGCTTCCTAAAAACTTCCAGACGGAGGGATGGTGGCACATAAGGCCGGGCCTTTGGTGTCGAGAAGTCGCAGAGAAGTGGCTTGTCCAAGTGCGGGAGCTCGATCAGCTTCAACCGCAGGCTTGTGTTCCGAAGGAGTTCAGGAATTGCAGGGTCTTCCTGCTGAGCCTGGACAATGTTCCCCATGTCGTCAGTGCCGCTTATTACCTCCAGCCGTGAAAGGGTATCAGCCACCTTGTTTTCAGCCCCAGAGACATGACGAATGTCGCTAGTGAACTGGCTGATGAAGTTCGCGTAGCGAATTCTTATGGGTGTTGCTGTCTCGGGCTTCTGGTAAAGGGCATACACTAGTGGCTTGTGGTCCGTGAGCATGCTGAACATACGACCTTCAATGCATGGCCTGAAGTGCTTAACGGCGCTATAGATGGCCGTGAGCTCCCGGTCGTAGGCAGAGTATCGCTGCTGTGCTGGTGTGAGGGCCCTTGAGAAGAAACCTAGCGGCCTCCAGTGGTCTCCCTCACGTTGTTGGAGGACAGCCCCGACAGCCGAGTTAGATGCGTCGCAAGCCAGAGTCAGCTCTGCGTCCGTAGACGGGTGAGCTAATGTGACAGCATCCTTGATGTCTCGTTGGCAGCGGGCGAAGGCTTCTTCTGCATCCGGAGTCCATGCGATAGGGCTGTCGTTCTTCTTAGTGTTCCCAATGAGTGCGTGCAGGATGCGTTGGACTTCCGCAGCTTTAGGGAGGCATCTTCGGTAGAAGTTGATCATCCCTAAAAAGCGTCGGAGATGACCCTTGGTGGCAGGACGAGGGAACTCTGAAATTTGGTCCACCTTACTCGGGAGAGGTTTAATACCCTGAGAGTTCACAAGGAAGCCTAAAAACTCTACCTCGGGCTTGCAAAACTCTGACTTTAGCGGGTTGATGGTCAGTCCGTGTTGGTTCAGCCGTCTGAAGACTTCCTCCAAGTGAGTGCGATGCTCTTCCTCCGTTGCTGAGGCTACCGTTGCTGAGTATGTCGTCGAGATAAACGAAAACATACGGCAGGGCGAGGATGCTGTCCATCAGGCGCTGAAACGTTTGGGCGGCATTTCTGAGTTCGAAGCACATCACCAAAAATTCAAAAAGACCGAAGGGGGTGATCACTGCCGTTTTCTGGATGTCCTCTTCGGCCACGGGTACCTGGTAGTAAGCACGGTTGAGGTCGATTTTACTGAAGGTAGTCATAGCAAACAGGTTGGTGTTGAGGGCCTGAATATTGGGGACGCTGTACCTATCAGGCAAAGTCCGGGCGTTGAGCCAGCGGTAGTCCCCACAGAACCTCATCGTGCCATCCTTCTTCATAACAATATGGAGGGGGCTCGCCCAAGGACTGCTAGATGGCCTGCAGATACCCTCGTCGACCATCTTCAGGAATTCTTCCCGTGCGGCGTTATAACGGTCGGGTGTAAGCCGCCAGGCTTTAGAGGTGACTGGCGCTCCCTTCTTCTCTATGAAGTGCTTGATGGGATGCTTCGGCTCCTGCTGTACAGCAGATGGACGAGTGATAGCCGATTATTTACTTAGAAGGTCGTAATACCACTCGGTATTAAACAACACGGAGGGTGTGGTGTCGTGCTTCAGGCTGCCATTGGAAGTCAGGCCCGTCTGTGAGTCCACCAGCTGTTGTCCCTTGAGGTCGACCAGGATATGATGGTGGAAGAGGAAGTCCGCTCCGATGATCGGGTTGCTGACGTCGGCCAAGATGAAAGACCAACGAAGTGGGCGTCGAAGTCCGACGTTCAGTGTCTTCGTGACTTCCCCATAGGCCCTGATGATAGTGCCGTAGGCTGCAAACAGCGGGAAATTGGCGGGATGATTGCGCTCTCGTCGCCGTGGTGGGAAGACCGATACGGCCGCACCGGTGTCGACCAAATATCGCTCTCCAGTAGCCTTATCTCCGTTAAGGCTTAACCATAGTTCCGGTTTAATAAAGATTTAAAAAAAAAATATTGGTAAGAAGTTGCCATGAGAGGTGAACCCCCATTCATGGCAAAAAACCTGTATGCCGTTGGCAGGAAAGGTGATAAAAAAAAAAAAAAAAAAAAAAAAAAAAAAAAAAAAAAAAGTAGCCTTATCTCCGACAAATAATCGGCGGGGGTTGATTTCAGCGACGGAGTCCGCCTTCTCAGTCGCTGAGATTGGTTTCTCAGCTGTGGTGTGGTTGGTTTCCAGCTGCAGGGTTGCTGGCACCTACGAGCCTTCTCCCGGAAACGGTGGTGATAGAAACAAAGACCACTTCGGCTCCTGCTTCTTAAGCGGGGTCGTTTACGGTCTCGTGACTCGTTTCCTCGTTCTCGGCCGCGGGCCAACTACGTCTTGAGTTCGCCGACAACCAGGGTGAGCTTCTGTATCGCCTCCTCGAGGTGAGAGGTTGAGGATGAGGGGCGGGGCGGCGTGGACTGGGAGCTTACTTGGTTTACACTCGGCTCGTAGATTTCGGCGATGTCGGCAACTTCCGCCAATTTATCTACCGAGGTATCAGATGTTACGGCCAGTGTAGCCTGCATCCTATCTGGTAGGGCCTTCATCCACATTGTGCGCAGCAATTTGGAGGAAACTGAACTCCCTGCGAGCCGTTTCAGTTCATTTAAGAAATGAGAAGGGCGCTCTCCATCTGCGAGGCGCTTGTCTTCTAACAGCCGTCTAATGCGCTGGTTTTCGAACTTGGCGTAAGTCGAGATTAGCCGGTTCTTGAGAGCCTCATATGGTTCCGCAGGAGGGTTTGTGACCAAGTCTGAAACCTGCCTTAAAATTTCAAACCCCAAGTTCGCCACAACCATTTGGAATTTTATTCGCGAGCTCGTAATTTTGGTGGTCGCGAATACGGCGTCCGTTTGGCAGACCATAATTCTGGGGCTCCCCTCCAGAATGCGGGGATCCTGATATTAGCCCCGGGCCCACTTGCACTAACCTGGGTTTCCTCCGCTGGCTTTTCCTCCATCGATTCGTCATCCTTCACCATCACGTCGGGGTCACCACTTTGAAAGGGCGAATAATTAAAATAAATTTGAAAAAAATTAAAGTCTGTATTCAGAAAAATAAAAACACTTGTATGTGAAATAATAAATAATCACTGCACTGCAGTTTACAAAAAGAAAATAATTTAATCAAAGGAAATAATTATACTTGAATAAAGTTCTCATTAGACGCTGAATAATAGTCTTTCAAAGCCCAGTCACTTGTTTACACACCACATTTTTCTGGTCACCCACTCTCGGCAGGTTATGTACATGGTTATTTCAGTGTTCCTAAAAAATATTGCTAGTAAATTAATTGTTTAATCACTGGCAACACTGACTGTGCCGAGTGTGACCTTCCCCAGTGACAGGTCAGGTTATGTTTGTGGTGTTACAAGCTCTCGCTAGGAAAGTTGACATCATGGCTATTCAAGAGCCGTGGTGCCAAGGAAATGTGGACGCCGGATTTGGTGTCACGTCGAGGGTAGTCGCTATGGGCAGTGGAGAGAGGAGGCCTAGAGCGGCTATTGTGATAGTGAATCCAAACCTCGACGTTATGTAACTGAAGCAATTCACCACGGCGGATCAGGCGGCATGTTATGTCAGATGGGGGAGGATATCCTTCGCCCTCGTGTCGTCATACATGCCGCCGAAGCAAAGGGTAGAGGAGAACGTTTCCGCTGTCCATCGCACAACGTTACAGGAGTGTGGTGGTCTGTTCCGACACCAATTCGTGGAGCGCGGCCCTGGGTTCGGTGCGCACAGACGCCAGAGGAAGAGTAGTGGACGAAACCGTGGCGAGGTGCCATTTCTTGGTCATGAACGAGCCCTCTGGCCCAACATTCGTTGGAACCAGGGGCCAGAGCTGGATCGACGTTACACTCGCCACGGCCACCATGGCGAGGCGCATTGCGGACTGGACCCTACGGTCTGACACGAGCTCCGACCACCGGGTCATAGCCTTCAGTGTGGTAGAGGAGGAAGGCGGAGTCTTGCCAGTAGAGAAAGGCTTCGTAACCCGAACGGCGAACTGGGGAGCTTTCTATAGTGAACTGGAGGTTATACTGATCGATAGAGAATGAGAAGAGATGGTGCCGATGGAAGGCTAGTCAGCCATTGACCGCAGAGTGGCGGAGCTGACGGGTGCCATCACGGAAGCGGCCAATATGACCCTTCAGCGCCGCAGAGCGACAGCGCGTCCGGTCCCATGGGGGACGCCTGCCCTGACGCTCCTCAAGAGGGAGTACTACAGGGCCAGGGAGGGAGTACCATGAGTGCAGGGATGAGGAGAGGAGACCTGTACTACGAGAGGAATCTAAAGTGAGGTATAGGGCATACCGAAACGGCGTGCGTCACCAGAAGAAGGTATCCTGGGACGAGTTCATCGTCAAGGAGTCGGAGAAGAATCCCTGGGGTATCCCGTACAGGGTGGCACTGGGCAAGGTGAAGCCGCTGACCATGATGGCGGCTATCAGAGTGGTAGATGCCCAGGCAACCACCGTGGAGGAGACGGCTGAGATGTATATAAACTACACATACCCCAGGGATGATCCGTCCGAGGATACGGAAGACGTTCGAATGGTAAGACGCACCACGGTGTGCCCTCCAGGTACCGAACTGTGTCCACCATGGGATATCTGGGACCTTCGTCTTGACGTGGATAGGCAGAGGACCGGAAGAGCTCCGGGACTCGACGGGATAAACGCCGCGATCTTGAAGAACAGCGCCCCCCTCATTGAAGATGACCTTCTTGGTATACGAGTGTTTTGACCAGGGGCGGTTTCCGAGTAGGTGGAAGATCGCGGACTTGAGACTCCTCTACAAGGGAGGAGGCAAGGATAAGGAGACGCCTAAGGCGTACAGGCCGATATGCCTCATCGCGGTGATTAGTAAAGTCCTGGAGAGTCTCATCGTCACCAGCCTAAGGCCGGTCCTCGATGCAGCGAGTCATCCACGACAGTTCGGCTCGACCCGTGGCAAGGGAGCCACAGATGTCTTGATCAGGGACGCTTCCCGAGTAGGTGGAGGATCGCGGACTTCAGACTCCTCTACGTATAAGCCGATATGCCTCCTCCCGGTCGTCAGTAAGGTCCTGGAGAGCCTGATGGTTAACAGCCTGAGACCGGTACTCGCGGCAAGCCATCTACGGCAGTTCGGCTCGACCCGTGGCAAGAGAACTACAGACGCACTGCTGAGAGTGCGCAGGGACGTGGAAGAGACGGCGGAGCAGTATGTCATGCTAGTACTGTTTGACATATCCTCCGCCTTTGACAGTGTATGGTGGCCCTGCGTACTCCCACGGCTGCAGGAGTTCGACGCCCCCAGCAACCTGTACTCCCTCGTGAGTAGCTACCTCAGTGAAAGGAGTGTCAGGATTGGAGGTAGCTACTACGAGGCCGAGAGGATGATCGAGAGAGGATGTCCACAAGGGTCGGTCCTTGGGACGGCCCTGTGGAAGCTCGTGTTCGACCAGTTGTTGGGGGAACTAGAAGAGGAAGGGTTCCTTGCCACGGCCTACGTCGACAACCAGGCAGTCATCGTGGCCGCGAACAGCAGAGCCAGACTGAAGATGCAAGCTGAGAGGTGCGCCAGCCTCGTAGCGGAATGGTGTGTGAGGAGGAAGTTGAGCATGCAAAAAAATAGGTTAAAGGTACCGTTGGTGTATAATTATATGTCTCTGTTTGTATCCCTTCTGGGAGATGACGATCATACTTCGTGGTATTACAAATGTGACATTCACTTATTACCTCTTCGATAGATTTTCGCCTACCCAATAATATTTTCATTTCAACGCCGATATTGTTTCATTAATCTCTCGGTGGTTCGTCTTTCCCTGGTGATATGCGAGTGTTAATTCCTTTTGTTGATCGGGATAACGAATCGTTTCGAACATAAGACAGCATCGGAAAAATGATCTATCTAAACCTTTTTTCTCGGCCCTCCACAAGATTCGTACCTTATCCCAGACCGTTGCGTTTCCGACGTAGAGGGTCTGCTCTCGATACGTCCTTCAGCACTCTGCACATTGTTCTTCTTTAATTCCTGTTTGGGACCAAATAGTGACGATATCATGTTTTTCATATTTAGACATTTCCATTTTCAGAAGTCCCGTTGTCTTCGTCTTCCAAATAATCTGACGGGGCTTGTTCAAATTAAGGTATTCCCTTTAAGATGGAGATATTACCATTAATTTTGAACGCTGGTTATTTATTCAAGAAAATTTTAGTGGACTGTATGAAAATTATGTGAAATTTATAGAACATTAACCATAGCATTTTTATTAATCTAATTGACAATTTAATAAGATGAAAAATAAAAGTATGTTACATTATTTGAGGTGGGGGTCTGCATTGTTCATAGTGTTTTCTTTCTTTATCCGGCCTTTTTCTCCTGCTTCCCATTCTTCAGTCTGGATCAGCTTGAGTTATTCACTCATGTTTATTGATAAAAAACTGATTTATATGATTTGCACATTTTGTCCATTTCGTGGCTAGCCAACAACTCTATTTTTACAACATATATTCTGAGAAAACGAAACAGGTCTCCAGATGGGTTGCTAGTTTGTAACTTGATATTTCCTGTTCTCAGCATTCTAGATATATTTCACTGCGTGCCATGAACAAACCGCCCACCTAAATTAGTCTATGCTAATTTACATAAAGACAAAATGAACATGGGATGCATAAACTATCTACGTAAAGAAAGAAAAATAGAATACAAAAATCTTTACATTAATAACGAAATAGAACACATAAATGGATAAACTTGTAAACATAAAAAAAAAATATTTACTTGCATCTAATGTAAATGTGTATGGTGAATAAAGCATAGTCCCCCGAATGAGAATGAAACATAAAGAAAATTGCATCTTAAAATACCTGAAAAGAACTATGAAAATATAAATAACAAAAAAATCAAGCTCCTAAAGGATCTTCCGCTTCAGGACAGAATAAAGGAACTATAGAGGTGACTGCTCTAGTCAGGATTTTGTCTGATGGAGGTAGCACGTCGACGACGCGAGTGATTACGTCTCGACCAGGACAGGTGGATTTTACTCTTCCGCTCCGATATGAAATCGTTGAACGTGTAGTGTCAAATTTTTGAAATCTTTCTTGAGGAAGAGCAGACATCAAAGGCGCTGAGGGCTATGCTTTCAAAAGTCGGCAGTTTGTGCAGCGAAGGATACGGCCTTGAATGAATTTCCTTTCTCTGGTGATCCAATATTTGCCTCTTAAGAGTGCCGACGTCAATGAAGGTCCCGCATGAAAATGGGTTTGGTGGAGATGGTCGACAACCAACTGGGCTAGATGTGACTCGCGAGGTAGGAGTATTGGATGCTTTGTCGAAGGCTGTAGCGACGTGTTTCCTAATCTTCCGCCCACCCTGAGGATACCCCGATCGTCGAAAAATAGATTAAGTTGGGCGTATTCCTTTGGGATCCTGGGGAGTTCTTTATAAAGACAAGGAGGGAGTTGTGCTTGTTGCGCGAGATGTGCACATCTCAGTTCGGCTTCTTTGAATTCTCCAGCAGAAATTGGAGTCGAATGTGACGATAAGGCACTCCTTCTGGAAGTAAGCCTCAGAATTCTGGCTACAGTATTTATCAAAGTTCGGTACGAGGAAAATATCGTGATCCAATCGACATCGGGGGATCACGATTTCCAGAGGTGGATATAAAAGTCAGACTCTGTGGTTCCTCCATGAGATCGCACCACTGGGCGGAAGCAGTTCGAAGCCAAGGTAGTTCTGACCACCATAGCTCTGAGTTCTTGATAGTTACCGGATAACAGCCGTGGGAAGCAAGATCGGCAGGGTTTTCTTTGGAAGCTACATTATTCCATCGATGACCTGGAACAGTCATCTCTTCTCAGTTCTTGTGATTCTTGGTTGGCTTTGAAAACTTTGAGATCATGAGTGCAAATCTGGTGAATTTCATCAAGTTTAGCAACTTCACGATTTGCCGTGTCGAAACGCTTACGTTCTTCTGTGTTCACAAATGCATTCTTGGGTTCTTCAATTGGAAAGTCTCTTTGGATGAAGAAAGCATTGGAGATTCCAGAAGTTGGGAGAGGCCCTGTTATGGAGCCTGTGATCACTAACATTTTTTTTTTCCCCTACCTGCCATTGCTGGCATACGGGGTTTCGGCAGTAGCGGGTTGATACGTTGGGTATACGCACGCCCACCACTGCCAAAAAACAACTCTTTATTTATTAAGAAATCTTATTATACATACTCCTGGGGGGGATATGTATAATTATGGGGGACAATAAAAATAAAGATAATAATCTGTGGTGCTGCCCAGTGCACGGATGTGCACCTTACTGTTGGATCAGCATCTTTAGGGCCTCCTGGCCGGTCTGCATCCGTCCGGTGCCGTCCAGCCTCCCCGGTCCGCCGCATCCGTCCGGTCCGCATCCGGCCAGTCCGCATCCGTCAGTCCTGTCCTCCCCCTGGGGGCTCATCCTCCGGTGAATGCTCTGGTGACTCCTCTGGTGGCTCGCCGGGTGGCCGTATCCTGCTGATGGTGAAGTGCGCAGGACCGACCACCTCCTTCCACCCGTAGAAAAACTCCCTGAAATGAGGGTAGTTGTCCTCCTCCACCAGGCGGGGGAAGTCTTCCTCGGCGAGGACGAAGATACCGGTTTTCCTCGACAACCTGGCGCAGTGTCCTTCCATCGCGGTGCCGGAGAGCACCACGTGCTCTGCCGTTTCTGGGACTCTACAGGTATGGCACCGGGGGTTGATCTCTCTTCTATGCTCACTTAGCTTTCCCCGGAACCCACCGTGTCCCGTAAGCATCTGCGAGACCCAGTAGTCCGGGAGGATCCATGTGGCAGCCAATCTCGACTGGACGGTGGGGAAGAACTTCCTCAACGTAGAGCCCTTCGAGCTCGTCACCCACCGTCTGTTCCACTCCTCTATTAATTCCTCCCTCACTATCTTCCTCTACAAGTTCGGTGTGTCGCCGATCCTCTGACGGAGTCCCTCCGGAAGCGTCCCTACCCTCTGCCTCTTCACCTCATACTTCAGGGCATCCTCCCTCAGAACGAGGTCCAGGGGCATAGTTACGGCAAGCACCTGCACAGCCTCGTGCGACACCGTTCGATATGTCTTCGTGACCCGCAGCAGAGCCTGTCTCTGGATCGTCACCAGTCTCCTCTTCTGCAGCTGCGTGAGGTTGCGGCTCCACGCCGGGGATGCATACCTCAGGATACCCAAGACCACGCCTTTGTAAATGGTCATCGTTGCTGGGTACCTGAGGCCCCAGAATGCACCCCCTATTCTTCCTAGTCCATTCAGTGACAGGGTCACCCTATCCTTCAGGTATCCCAGGTGAGGAGAGCCGTCGAATTTTCTCCTAAACTTCACGCCTAGATACGTCACCTCCTCACCTAGTCTGACCCTCTCTCCTTGGATCTCCAAAATGATAGGGTGAGCCCTGTCAGTGGAGCCTCTTAAGAGTATGGCCTGAGTCTTGGTAGCGGCCATACTCAGCTTCCTCCTCACGCACCATTCCGCTACGAGACTGGCGCACCTCTCCGCTTACATCTTCAGTCTGGCTCTGCTGTTCGCGGCCACGATGACTGCCAGGTCGTCGACGTAGGCCGTGGCAAGGAACCCTTCCTCTTCTAGTTCCCCCAGCAACTGGTCGAACACGAGCTTTCACAGGGCAGGCCCAAGGACCGACCCTTGTGGACATCCTCTCTCGATCCTCCTCTCGACTTCGTAGTAGCTACCTCCAATCCTGACACTCCTTTCACTGAGGTAGCTACTCACGGGAGTACAGGTTGCTGGGGGCGTGGAAATCCTGCAGCCGCTGGAGTACATAGGGCCACCATACACTGTCAAAGGCGGATGATATTCCAAACAGTACTAGCATGACATACTTCTCCGCCCACTCTTCCACGTCCCTGCGCATTCTCAGCAGTGCATCTGTTGTTCCCTTACCACGGGTCGAGCCGAACTGCCGTGGATGACTCGCCGCATCGAGGACCGGCCTTTGGCTGGTGACGATCAGGCTCTCCAGGACTTTACTAATTCCCGGTGATTAGGCATATCGGCCTGTATGCCTTAGGCTTCTCCTTATCCTTGCCTCCTCCCTTGTAGAGGAGTCTCAAGTCCACGATCTTCCACCTACTCGGAAACCGCCCCTGGTCCAAACACTCATTGAAGATACCAAGAAGGTCTTCCGCAATGAGGGGGGCGCTGTTCTTCAAGATCGCGGCGTCAATCCCGTCGAGTCCTGGAGCTCTGCCGGTCCTCTGCCTATCCATGGCAAGACGAAGATCCCATACATCCCATGGTGGACACAGTTCAGTACCTGGATGGCACACCGTGGTGCGTCTTACCATACGATCGTCTTCCGTATCCTGGGACGGATCATCCTTGGGGTATGTATAGTTTATATACATCTCAGCCGTCTCCTCTAGGGAGGTTGCCTGGGCATCTACCACTCTGATAGCCGCCATCATGGTCAGCGGCTTCACCTTGCCCAGTGCCACCCTGTACGGGATACCCCAGGGATTCTTCTCCGACTCCTTGACGATGAACTCATCCCAGGATACCTTCTTCTGGTGACGCACGCCGTTTCGGTATGCCCTATACCTAGCCTTTGATTCATCTCGGAGTGCCGATCCCCTCTCCTCGTCCCTGCACTCCTGGTACCTGCGCCTGGCCTTGTAGTACTCCCTCTTGAGGAGCGTCAGGGCAGGTGTCCACCATGGGACCGGATGCACTCTCGCTCTACGTCGCTGGAGGGTCATATTGGCCGCTTACGTGATGGCGCCCGTCAGTTCCGCCACTCTGCGGTCAATGGCTGACTAGCCTTCCATCGGCGCCATCTCTTCTCATTCTCTATCGATCAGTATAACCTCCAGTTCACTATAGAAAGCTCCCCAGTTCGCCGTTCGGGTTACGAAGCCACGGTTTCGTCCACCACTCTTCCTCTGGCGTCTGTGCGCACCGAACCTCAGGCCGCGCTCCACGAATTGGTGTGGGAACAGACCACCACACTCCTGTAACGTTGTGCGATGGCCTCCACGGCGGACACGTTCTCCTCTATCCTTTGCTTCGGCGGCATGTATGACGACACGAGGGCGAAGGATATTCTCCCCCATCTGACATAACATGCCGCCTGATCCGCCGTGGTGAATTGCTTCAGTTCCATAACGTCGATGTTTGGATTCACTATCACAATAGCCGCTCTAGGCCTCCTCTCTCCACTGCCCATAGCGACTACCCTCGACGTGACACCGAATCCGGCGACCACGTTTCCCTGACACCACGGCTCCTGAATAGCCATGATGTCAGCATTCCTTACGAGAGCTCTTAGCTCGTCCGCGACCACTCGTCTTCGGCCCATGTTGACCTGTAGGATCTGCAGCCTACGCATACCGGGTCCTCTTCGCCTGCTTGATCATCAGCTCTAAGTACGACGGGCACTCCCTGCTGCCCGCGCAGTGGTTGAGCTCTTTCTCCTCTCTTCCGTTGGCCTTGCAATGCCTACACTCCGGTCTGGTGCCTCGCGCCTTTGCCGGGCAGTCTACGATCTTGTGCCCGGTCCCATCGCACCACCTGCACGCCATCTCCTTCGTCGTGCAGGCCTTCGCCGTGTGGCCGTGCTCAAGGCATACCAAACAGAGCAGGGGATCGAGGTAGTCTCGGATGATCAGGCACCACCATCCGCCTCCCAATTCTTCCGTCAGCTTCATCAGGGCGAGCCTCATCGCCTGGTGCACCTCGGTGACCCAGGTGCTGGTCAGCCCGCCCCTCGCGGGAGTGGATAAGCAGGGTCTCATCCACTCCCTCCTATCTCTATCTTCCCTCGGTTTCTCTAGGGTTATTTTGCCCCAGAGATAGCCTACGAGGGTGGGTCCATCCCAATGCCTCGGGACGCCTCTCACTTCAATGCGGGGCCTTCTCGCCGCTGCGAGTTTCGCCTCCAGCCCCTTTCCCTTCAAGGCGTCCCAATCCAGCAGCCTCTTCGCCTGGACCGCTCCTCCCGTCCTCACGAGGACGGCACCAGTCCTCGTCTTCCTAATAACGTTGACGCAGGCGCCAATCTTCTTGAGCTCCTCCTGGGACGGGAGCTGCTGGTGGATGTCCTCGGCCTTCCACCCTGCCGTGTTTCAAGGTCACGTAGGTGGTGGTGTCCTCCGGTCTCCTCGGCACCGCGGGAACGCTCGCCAGGACTCCAGCGAAGGTGATTTTCGTCTTTTCCTTTGCCTTCGGCAAAACTTCTTCCTGGGAGGTCGGCTTCTTCTTCTTCTTTTTCTTTTGAACCACCTCCCAGTTTGGTTCTTCCTCTTCGCTGGAGTCCACCTCCATGTTCCTCCCGCGACACGTCAGCGTGCAGCTGCTCCTCTGAGGCATCGGGGCCGGTTGGAGGCCATCATACTTGCTCTTGGACGGGGGTACTCCGGAGGGTCCGGCCACCGCCTTCTCCACAGGGACCTTAGCCGCCTTTTTCCTCTCCGCCGTCGCTGGCTTGGTCCCTGTCGCCCGGTCTCCCTCCTCGATCATAATGTCCAGGTCCTCTATCAGTAGCCTATGGCCGTCACCACCATGGGGGCAATGATCCCCGACACCTTGTCAGCAATGATGCAGTGCAAGGTGTCCATAGTGAGCGCCTCCTCGACCACTCTCCTGACGATCGAGGGGACCATGTTCCATTGGGCCTGAAGGTCCACTACTACCCCCGCCAAATCCCGTACTAGGCCATTTATATGGCTCTGCACCTCCTGGGACAGCTTCTTCCGGGCCACATAGGCCCTCACCAGGTCCTGTACCCTCTCCGCTTTAGTGACGGGGGACCCTTCTTCTATAGGGGAGTCACTCTCCTCCCTGGCCCTCTTCATCTGCCTTCTGAAGGCTTTATCTTTGTCTTCTGCGTCAGTGTCGGAAGCTGACAATAGTTGCCATCGGGAATTCTTCCATTTCCATTCAAGGCACTTCTTGTGCCGACGTTGAGGTCTTGGCTCCTTGGAGGGAGCTCTTCCCATCTGCTCCACCGTTAAAGTCTCCGCTGGGCTGGGCTTCATATCTATAGCCGTTAAAGGCAGCTGACCTTCATATCTGAAAGACGTTCCACCATCCACAACTCAGTGCACGTATCCGAAAGCTTTCACCACACCACGCCATGGGTGTGGGTATCATTAAGATTTTTTTATCAATACATTGTACCAAAAATGTTAAAACATTGATAAAATATATATTTTTGTGTTGATGTTATTAAGAAATAGTCTTAATTTTTTTTTCTCTTTATATATTTATCCATACCTGTCAAATGAAAACAATGACAATCAGCAGATTGGCTGACAGTAAAATAATATACAATGACATGAAGAAAAAAAAAAAGAAAAACAGTAACCAGCGGTACCTCTCCCTTGGCTTGATTCAATTTTCTATAGTAATAGATCCCTCAACCACGTCCTTTTTAATCTCCTCCTAGTGTTCTCAGGCATGAGAGTCGTGGCCATTTGATGTATCAATGGGTTTGGGTGTCCGTGTGGTTTTTCTTGAAAGCGCTTGTAGAAGGTTCATATGTGTTCGTCAACCGTTGGTATTTTTAAGTCAGTATGCATAGATTTGTTATTGACATGCCAAGGTGCTTTGGTGATAAGTCTAAGAAGTACTTTTGATTGAAAAGTTTGCAGTCGTTTTCTGTGAGTCTGTTTAGCAATCTCGTAAATTTGTAATGCATATGTCCAAACTGGTTTTAGTAAGTAAGTATACAAGTTTAATTTCTGTCTTAAGTCTAATTTGGACTGATACATTAAAGTAAGTTTGTGAATTAGTGATTGGCGTTTCATCTTAACGTGAGGGCCCCATGTCATTCTCCTATCGTATTGTACTTGTAAGGTATTGTACATTGTCTGTCTGTGGGATGGGTGAGTTACTAAGGTAAATAGGAGGGCATGTTTCACGTCTAAGAGTAAAAGTGATGTGTTGTGACTTTTTGTGGTTCAGTCTGATTTTCCATATTTGGCACCACTCATTCATATTTTGTAAGGTGTGTTGTAAGTTTTTTGAGGCCTGTGTCGCGTCTTGGTGTTTGGTGATATATGGCAGTGTCGTCAGCGTAGGTTGCTGTCAGTATGTCTCAATTTATTTAAATGTTTGTAATGATAATAAAATCATATTTTTGTTTTAATATAGATTGATATAGAGTCGATAAAATAAAGTTAATTTATTATAGTTTTTTTATTTTCCTGCGTTTTGGCCATCTAAGGACCACCTTATTCCAACTGCTTTCTCTGTTGAGGTTTAACATTAGCCTAGTACCATTGTATGAATTCTTGATGTCTTCAATCTTCAGTCCACTTCTTGCCCGAATTTATTATAGTATTGATGTTAATGTCCATTCTTAGCTATATATGACATTTGTTCATTTTATTGATATTTTGTGCTAATATTAATAAGATATCATTTTTATTATATTGATATTACTGTGTCAATAATATTAAGGCATTATTTTTATTTTTTTTTAATATGCATGCTTATGTGTCATTACAGTAAAATTATAATTTTTTATAATATTAACATCATTAAGATATTGTTTTTATATTAATGATATATCTGTTCTGTTCTATTAAGATATAGTTTTATATTACCTATAAAACTTTATTTTCATAATTTATTTATATTATTTCTATCCATTTTTTTCGATTATTTATTTTTATATTATTTCCATTTTTTTATACTAAAAATAGCATTTCTGTGTCAATGTTATTATGATATCTTGTTTTATATTATCAATATGTTTTTTAGCATTGGTGTTTCTTTATTTATGCTCATAATACCGTGTAAAGAAAATTAAATTAAAGAGTATATAATATATGCATTTTAATAAGAGTAAGCAGTGACTAATTGAATATTACACTTTTCTGATGTAACTCAAAGAATCAGTGATCTACTATTTTTAGTTATTTTAATGAATTTACAAATGTATCAAACATTATCCATTACAATCACAAATTAAATTAATGTTTCTAACAAAAACTTGAAATGAAGTCTTTAAAAAAAAGTATATATAAATATAATATGTATATTTTTTTTTCAAAAATAACCAATCATGATTCAATAAACCACCTTAAATGCATATCATCTGATTTAATTTCCTTTATAAATTATTTGTGAGTTATTACTTAAAGTTTAAAGGCATAATTTGTTTTTTGTTTTGTTTTTCACTCATAATACAGCACATTTTAATCAGTGAAAAAGACTTTAAATAAAAGAAAAATATCAAAAATTATTTTTTTTAAAACAGGTTCTTAATGGTCCTATTGGCTGAAAAAAACTGAAAACTTTCTGGCTGCCATTTTTCAAACTACTCCAAATATTCTTTGATTGTGCTGAATTATTTCCTTCATTGCACAGATATTCAATATCCTTAAATTCAAGCTCTTCTAATTCTTTGGTTTTACAGCATTTCTCTACCTGTCCAAAGTACTCACTATTGCTAATATTGCTAAATTCAACACGTGGTGTTACTATTGAGTGGTTACTAATATTCAAAACTTGGTCGCAATGCCATTCTAAACATTTTCTTTGGCTTTCTTCTTGATATAATTCTAAATTCAAAATTTTTTCTGTGGTTGGATTTATGGTGGTAGAAAGATCGATATCCTTAGTTAGGTAGGTTGAGGCTCTACTTCCATTCAGTTCGATTACCTCACTACTTTCTATTATTATGTTATTTCTATGCAATTGCAATATGTGCTTGTGCTCCTTTTTATTCATATCATCACACATTATTGCTTTATCAACGGTGGAATGAGCAGGTCTTAGGTCTTCATCACTTTGAACAGCTGAAACAGCTACATCTCTTTTTGAAAAGACTGTACGAGGCCTATGCTCAGTCAGGTGTGAGATATGAGAAGTATGTGTGTTACAGTTTAACCCAAAATCAGACAATATTGATAGTTCAGAGTTTTTCTTATGGCTTTTGTTTAAAGTAGTATTACTTTTAGTGCTATGATCGCTCTTGCTTTTCTTAATGGTATGAATCCATTGCTCAATTTTTTCATTTTTTACAATATGTTTTCTTAAAAGAGTTTTTTCTCTTTTTGCTAGTTGCAGTGAACACTTTTGTTTACGGAACACCCTTTTATCAACTGCTCCTTCATGGCTTTCAAAAACTTCTTCACGCAAGTTTGGTTTTTCTTTGCCAACATTATTAAGTGATTGTGTATTCCGTTCATGAATTAACATTTTATAATTTGATTTAACTTTCAATTTTGGGAAGGACTTTTCAGAGTTCTGTAGCACATTATGTAAATATATTTCACTGTCACAATAATATAAATCTGAGTCTGCAAAACAATATTGGTTGTCATCAATGACATGT
This sequence comes from Arma custos, assembly GCA_037127475.1. Taxonomy (NCBI): domain Eukaryota; kingdom Metazoa; phylum Arthropoda; class Insecta; order Hemiptera; family Pentatomidae; genus Arma; species Arma custos. The sequence continues at coordinate 55,086,815 of CM073759.1, read as the reverse complement.
TTTGGTTTGTATTTATGAGTGTCCTTATTACCATCACTAGAATAAATAACATAAGACATTTCACATTTAGAATAGGTGTTATCCTTAGAAAAAATATCAGAATCGCCACGCTTTTCTAAAATATTCTTTTCTTGACTGAAATTTTTTAGCATACCGGGCTTTCTAATGCTATCATTAGAATATGACTTTCCAATATTCTTTAACTGATGCCTGTCATTGACATGATTACAATAAACCTTGTTATTGTTGAAAAATAGATTTGAATTGTATTTCATAAAATTTAATTTTTTTACAGGTCTTTCATTATCGCTATTCATCAGATTTGTAATGGCTTCCTTCAATCCTTTTCCAAGGCCACAATTATGAAATGAAGAATTTATGACATTTTTTCTGCTTTTGAGACAAAAAAATTTAGAAGTTTTCCCCAAAACAACACATGAGTCAGAAAATGATTTTAAAAGTTTCATATTTTTCATCTGTTTAATCAAACTAAACTTAATAAAATTATTTTTTATGAGACTATTCTCAACAGAATTAATTTTTTTTTTAATGAGAGTTCCTGCTAAATTTTTATCCATGTCATATAAATATTTCATATTACAATTTCCTATTTTGTATAAAATACCTTTTTTTTTCATAAACATAACTGTTTTTCGACGCTTCAGCTCATTAGAAATGTCTTTATAACTTAAATTATTGTTCTTATTTCTTTTTTTATTTTGATTAAAAGTTTTAGAAGGAAAATATTTTTTTGAACACATATGGTTACTTCGAATGCCTGAAAAGTGATTTAATTCACTTTTTTCATCAATATGATTCCCTGAATAATGTTTTCTATTTTTTAAGTGGTTCTCACAATCTTCTGAAATGAAAATTTCATGGTTTCTGACATGTTCTACTTGTTTTATGACTTTATACTTAAATGGTCCAGAAGATTTTTTGTTAACTATAGCTGCACACTCCAATAAACTTTCTAAATAGACTTTTCTACTTCCATTTTTAGGGATAACTAGATTTTCATCATGTGTCTGAAGTATATTCTCCTTAGATTTTTCTTTATCTAACTCGCCAACGCTTTCATAAACACAGGTACTTTTATTATTATTTTCAAAGAATGCAGCATTATCATTTATGTATCTTTTTAAGCTATGTTTTATAATTGTTGAAATATCATCTTCCACAGGTTGCGATTTGTTTGAAAAACAATTTTCATTTATGCGACACGAATGCTTATCATTTGAAGTAATTGAAATAGAATATATGCTTTCTTTCTTCTTTTTATGGTTCAACAATACACAGTCATCATTAATGTCCGGAACACTCTTTATTCTGTCCAAAAGTGGAGTTTGTGAATTGTTTAAAGAAGCTGGTGTAAGTCCAAGACCTTTATCCTCAAAAGTCTTCTCTTCACCTGATTTAAACAGTTTTTTTTTGTTTTTCACAACTTCTCTGTGTATACATTTACTTGAATGATTTCTTCTTTCTTTTAAAGACAAATTCATTTTAGAATTACTGATTGGTTTCTAATTGTACAATCAAGTAATTTATAAATAAAATGATTCTTTAGATGATCATATGTTTTGTGACACATTAATAAGTTTTTTAACCATTATTGTTGGAATACAAACATAGATTCTGATTATGTCGGGCATACCAATAATTAAATTTTGGTAATGATCCTTTATTGCTTGATCATAGTTATATTTCCTGTATATCACAGTCACTTTTTTTTCCAGGGTCAATTTAATTTTTCTACATATGATTTACTGCTATCAACTAAATTCAGTTTAGTTTAAAAAGACATTTCTTTCTTGAAAGAGATACAATTCAGCTTGTACATTTTTTCAAGGCGTGGATGTGCTCAGAGATTATTGTTCATGTTATTTTGATTTTTAAAATTTTAATTTATTATTTCTCATGGTTTTCCACTACAAAGATTTTTTTTTGTTTTATTTGTTTTTTCAAATTAGTAAAATAAGGTTTATTTTTGTAAATTAGTAGTTATACCAGAAATTATTACAATTATTGTCTCTACAACCTATATATAAAATTTCACATCTGCTGATTTAATAAATCAAATGGAGGCTAAATAATATATAATAGTATTATTGAGATTTTATTTATTTATTTCAATACATTTTTCTTTGTCAACAAGTTTTATGTTTGTAACAATAATAATGATATTCAAATATAGAATTGTTAGGATATTGAGCATGGTGTACATTTTATATTTTGTTATGTTGGCATCTCTCTCTCTCCCAGTTGGTTGGTCACTAGCACAGAACATTGAAATAACTAGAAGCGGCATCAGGGCCCGTTTGGAGGGAGGCAAGTGAAGCCAGCTCCCAAGCCGTCCCCTCACTCCTGCCGCCCCCTTACAGCTGAGAAAGTGTTGCAGCGCTCAGTTTATTTAGCTCAAGAATTCCTCGTGTTTTATCTTGTCGGGGTAAATACACCGTGGAATGTTCCAATTGGTTATTTCCTTAGTAATACTATTACTGGGGAGCAGATGTAGACCTGATACCCCAAACAATAACCAATCTTATCTTGCCGGCAGCCAATATTTCATCAGCCGGCACATTTCATCTCCACACCGCTTTAGTTACTTTAATACTCCATTAATATTCCAGCACCTGCACTACCTACTACTGTTCGTCTTTATGTGGTAACTTTTTATATATTGTAAAAAATAATGGGTGACAAAGCAGGAAAAATAAAGCTCATTCGGTTTATAGAGTATTTTAATTGTAAACTACATTACTTTTAATATTACTATCCTTTAAATAAAACAAGTGTATTATTCTTCGCACGTATCTTTTCCAGATTCAGATTGTCATAAAAACGTTTCAATTCGTGGTACATTCTAGTTTTTAAATATAATCTTTCCACTGCAGAGATGATTGATGAGTAGTGAGATTCGTCCTCTAGAAAATGTGTTACATTAGGAAAAAAGTGTCTACCAATGCAATGCTTTATTAGGAGTGATGCGAAAGCCCCCGACTTTTATGCTTGGATATGTACCTAAACAATTTTTCACTTATTTTACAAATTTCAGTGGCATCATCACTTGGTAGGATCAACCCCCCTCGATCCTTTATTACAATAAGTCGTCAATTTCCAATGGCGTTCGGGTTTGATTCTACAGCTCTCAAACATTCTTCACATTTTAATGTCAAATTCAGTCTTCTCATACAAATCCTGTATTAAAAATAAATCGTCGCGTGAAAATCTGAATGACACATTAGGTAACGATATGATTAAAATTATAATTATAAAAATTATAAAATTATAAATGAGGTAATGCGTTTATTATTAATAAAAATTGTTATTCTTATTCAAAATTCTTTGTCAAATAAACAAATCAATAAATAATGGACATGGAAAATTAGATAGGTACCTGACATGTATTCTACAACATCTTGTAAAGTGTTTGAGCTATACATAATATAGAAATATTTTAACCCTCTGTGTACCAAGGCCTGATGAAACAAATAAATCAAGTAACATAATTCTCAACAAAAAAAATTTCCAGGAAGTGCTTATACAATGTATGGCTTTGTTTCTAGTGAATTGAATCCTTCAAATAAGAAACATTCCAGTAAAATTTATCTATTTTTAGAAACAGTTCCTAGTAAAGATTAGTTTAATTATGGCTATGGATTTTTTAAATAACTAAGGAGAAAACATAAAAAGGTGACGTTGGATACCACGGGAGTCCCGGAAGGACCCCAGCCACATTTTTGAGAGAAGGAAAATTTGTGAAAATTCGAAAAGGCTCTCTAATACTTTCGCTTCAGTTCATACTTATTCCAGACAGTTTTGCGTTAAAATTCATTGAATGTGACAGATCAATCGATTTCTTCAAACGAAGTTTCAAAAATTAAAAACATGTGGGACCTAAATTGACCCCGTGGTACTTGGAGGGTTAAGGGAACTATGAAAATATTACATTTTGTGGTACATTTAATTATTATATATAGTTAACAGTTAGGTTTCGGACTTACAGGTGAAAGGTGAGAGGAGGATTGAAAGACTTGTCGGCATTATTTGTACTGCATCCAAATGCAACACAACAAGGCATTTTGGTAAATACACGTTCAGTGATCAGATCAAAAAGTACACAAAACTCAAAGACACAACACGAGATACGTAAAGAGATAACACAATGTTGAATAATATTTAAGTAAACAGAAGTACACGAGCTAAGTAAGAGAAGTAAACTGAGCGTTGCACCACTTGGTTGGGGCGGGAAGAGTGGAGGGTCCAGTGGGAGGTGAGAGTTCACTCGCTGTACCTGGCTGGCATGCCGCTTCTAGTTGGTTCTATGTTCTGTGGTCACTAGTGATGGGCTAAACTTGAAGTGTAATTAACTCATTATGACATAACTGCTACCATGTAATAACTTGTTCCAGTAACATGTTATTTGAGTAACGTTTTATTTCATTGAAGAAAATAATTTATCTAATAAATAAATTTATGTGAGAATGTAAACGTAGCCCATAATGGCTCATTCCAAAAAAAAAAATCTAATGATATTGATTACAAAATATAGCATTGCTTCTTCGTTATCTTCATAGATTTCATTCCACCAATCAAAGCTATAGGTGTTAAATTATTGTTTATCTTAATTCATTTACTTATTTAATTATAACCAAAAGCTAATAACGAGAAACCTAACATTTTTCTAGCCTAACATATTTCAAGGATGAAATATGTTCAAAGTATTTTTAAAGAGCTATTCTTCAAATAAAACTCTTTATTTTAGGATTATTTACAATCGTCAATTTATATCATACAATGTGGATTTTTTTTAATTGTCTTTTATCGTATCTATTAGGTTATCAACGGCTGTGGGCAGGTTACGCATGGATTTGCCACTGTAATACATATAAATAAAAACTATGCCATAATGATCTAAAAAATGAATATTAATTAATGTTGGCCAAGTAATAACTATTGAATGCAATAAAATAAATTAAATGGTTGAGGCAGTGGCAAATCCATTTCACACAAAAACCTCATTGGTCACCCGGCTGTTTATAACCTTCACTATTCTATTTTACTTCCGTTACATATTCATTTTCAATTTGATTTATTAGATTCAAGTCCTCCCTGCAATGAAAATTATTTGTGATGATTCAATTTTTCTGTCATTCAGATTAATTTAATGTTTTTGTCCCTTTAATTACACTTCTTTATATCTAATTTAAGTGTTAGTTAATTGTCCAAGTTTTCGATCCATTCTCTATGGATCTATTTTCTGGAGAAAATACAACTTTTATATCTTGTTTTGCTAATTTCATAAACCTTAATAACAAATTACCTTAAAATATAAATTCTTTTTAAAAAAAATGCAGAGTTAGTCTGGTATATTTTTTTCATATTGTTCTTTACAATACATTAAAGACTTTTTTCGATCGTTCATAATTCTCCTGTTGGTTTATTTATTTTAGCTTTGGATAGTTATTTAAGTATATATTTATTTTAGCTTTGGATAGTTATAATAATCTATTTAAGATTATTTTGAAGAACTGTTGAACTGTGAAGAACCAAGTGAGAAACTGGCAAAAGTCGACAAGACTCCTCTGGGTGCGGAGTCATACCCACGGGTGATGAAGAACTGGACGAGATCATCGCGCCCCTGAAAAACAACAAAGCGGCGGAAGAAGATGCTTCTCGCGGAAATGTGGAAACTAACTAGGGAAGATTCCAGGAAAAGAGTCATGGAAATGTTGATGGACATCTGGAGTGAAAAAAGAATCCCGAAGGAATGGAAAACCGCCCTGATACACCCACCACACAAGAATGGGCATAAATATGATGTGAACAACTACAGAGAGACTATTACCAGTAACTTACAAAATTCTCTCCAAAGCACTCCTGAAAAGGTTGTACCCACAAGTGGACCCGAAGTTCGAGGAATATCGGGTGATCCAGTCGAGAACAGATCCTTAAGCTCCTGATCAGATACTACAGAACCAACTGCAGGAAAAGCCTGTCCATCTCGTTTATCGACTTCAAGAAGTATGACTCGGTGGAAAGGGAGACCCTGCTCGAAGTAGGGAAATTCAAGAAATACGGGGTTGGCCAGAAAACCAGGACGCTGATAGGACTGACCCTGAGGGAGACCGAGTCGAAAGTCAAATACCAAGGGAACATCAGCAACCGTTCCGGATCAAAACGGGACTCAGGCAGGAAGATGGATTATCCCCGGTACTGTTCGATGTAGTACTGGATAAGATCATGAGAGAACTGGAAAACGACTCCGGAGCGGTCCTAGGAACGAAGAATGACCACGAAAAAGTTAAGTGTCTCGCCTATGCTGATGATATCGCCCTATTTGCGGAAACGGAGGAAGAGGCGGTCGCTCAGATAAATGCCCTCTCGAAGGTAGCCAGGAAAACGGGCCTAAAAATCTCTGTTGTAGAAATGGTAAACATTTATGAATAAAGACTGCTAACCTCCTGACTCGTTATAAAACAGTATAGAGCTGACGCCCGCAACGGCGACGGGCCCCTATCTCTCCGGGGAGTCGGACCCAGCCCGCACCCTTGTGGCCTCCAGTTAGTAGGAGGCATGTAGCTCGTGAAAGAGAAGGACAACCGACCCGGTGTCCCGGTCGCAAGTAGCCCGCCTTTGCGCTAACCCGTGTAAGGTGTGGACTCTTGGCGGCCGCGTGGCAAATTCGGGATTGGCTTCACTACACTGCTTCGGAGGAACCGCTCTAACTGAGTTGCGGGTTGCAGTCGCCTTGGGGTACGTCCGCCGCCTCTCTCTCGTCTGGGGGCTGGTAGTGCCAGAGCTTTTTCGCTTATGGAGGCTGACTATAAGCCTGTCCTGGCCGAGTCGGTATTTCTCTAAAAGGAAAACATTATGATGTGAGCTATTGTTTTGTCTGTGGAGAATGTGGTCTTGATGTCGTGGTTCTTTAGAATCCTGGCGATCTTTTCTGAGGTGCCTTTGATGTAAGGAATGGTTGTCTGGGTTTTAGGTTCGTTGTCGGTTTCGTTCTTGTCTTGTTTTTTGAGTTTTCTCTTGCGTTCTACCCGTTTAATAGTTTCTTTTTCGTATCCGTTTTTTAGGAAGGCTGTTCTCAAGTGCCTCTTCTCTTTAGGGAGCTGTGACGGTTCAGCTATCATTTCAGCTCTGTTGAGTAGAGTGTTGATGATTCCTTCCTTCTGAGACGGATGGTGGTGTGATGTGGCATGACGGAAAAATCGGCTGTAGCAGAACACTTCTACAACACCAACCACCACATACCTTTCGAAAACACAACCACACTGGTTAAAGAAAATAATTATCACCTCCGCACCATTAGAGAGGCCATTGAAATTGTGGTGAACACATAAATGTATCAGTTAGACCTTAGATACATATATATTATATTATATAAATATGAATTAAGATAGAATTAGGCATTGGTATTGTACAATTGACCTAGGATGTTTTGATTGTTGGATTTGCGATGTTGTGTAACAATTTAAATCTGATTGGTCGACGAAGTCAGAGGAATGGTAGGGGGGATAAATTTGCTGGCGACGGCTTCCTTTTAATTCGCCCAATCTCATCTTAGCGCTCGCCCAAGAACCAGCTCCTCTCACTTCTCTCTCCAGGCTTGTATCAGAGATTATATAAGTATTTGATTTATGAATAATTAATTGCATGTGGATGTATATATATATGTATAATTTTGAGAATATATTTTATTTTGGGTCCCTATTTTTGTAACTGGCTTTATTTCTTCTCCTACTTTTCGGTCCACGAACCTTTTTGAGCGTATTTAATATATTCAGGGAGAAGGGCCATTACAAAATTATTAAAGAGCCCAATAATTTCAATAAGGAAGACGGTTACAAACTTAGCAAAAACTGGTATCCTGCCATAAAACAAAAGACCAACACATCAACCTACCATCCACACACATACGACAATACCGAACACACACGAACCCACCCGAACACAACACAGCCCACGGACTCGATACAAGCGAGCCAATGGGAAGGCAGACTTCGACCGGGACCCCCCCATCCCTAAGGTATATACACCCTGACTCCACCATCCGCTCTTCCTTTTTTTCATTCCAGTTCCAGCAGCCACAGCAGAAGGACTACCTGAAGACTCCTGAAGACTTCTGAAGATTAGTGGGCTGCTCTCCCAGTTTCTCCTTGCTTAGCTCGCGCCTTAAGCTGACGAGGTCCACACATATACAGTGGAACCAACCTCAAAAGCTAAACGGGCAGCCTTGCGCTGGCAAGTCCCCCACCTACCTTAGTAGTTCCACCGTTACGGTCCGTCCGGTTCGGTGTGTCAAATACTTACGTGGGTTTTTCATCTGATTCGACCCAGCTGAAGATGGCAACCAACGTTCCAGCCGCAGAAGAAGACTGCTCCACTTCTACCCCAATGGAGGTGCAGGAGTTCGAACTTAGAGCTATGAAGATGACCGGAGAGGACACCGACGGCTTCACATTGGTTGGTACCGGCAAGAAGACCCGATCACTCGGACCCAGACCCGTGACTTACAAGAAGCCGGCTCCGATCACCACCTCTAACAGATATGACCTCTTGCAACCACCAGTAGTGAGGGTGCAACACCTGCGAACACCAGAAGGCCACCACCCATCATCGTGAGTCCCCCTTGTGGGCAGAAAAATCTCAGAGACGCCCTCATCGCAGAAGGAATAACTGAGTTTTCAATGAACTCATCTGAGAAGGAACTCAGACATTACCTCTCCAACACGAGGGACCACGAGCTTGCTAGGAAGATTCTGACTGATGACCCAGAGAAATTCCACCACACCTTTGCGCCAAGAGGTCCAAACAATTTATACTCTATGGTTACAACACGGACGTGGACATTGACGAAGTCTCTGCAGACCTCCGTGCTGGACTCTCGGGCTTTAAATCAGCCCGAATAATGATGAGAAGAGACGAAAAGGACGTCCTGAGACCCACCGAAGGCATCCTTATCGTCACCGACCATACCACCACTCTCGACAAATTAAAAAAGCTTGGATACGCTGGGTACGTCAGATTCCACACAGTTATCTACAAAGAACAACGCGGGCCGGTACAGTGTTACCGATGTCAACATTATGGCCACACAGCACAGTACTGCGGCCATACCTCATACTGCGCTTGGTGCTGCAACCACCACCTATTGAAGGAGTGCCCGCTCCGTACCAAACAAGATGCCAAATGCAAAAACTGCAATGGACCACACGCCGCCTACTCTAACGACTGCCCCGTGAGGAAGCAGCTGATCGAGATGAGGAAGAAGAAGACGTCAGCCGTCATCCCAGCAGCCCCAGTTCCAGCAGGACGGAAGCCCAGCCGCATCGCCAGCAAGGGGGCATCTTACTCATCGCTGATTGGAGGATCGCCAGCCCAGCAAGAGCAAGGTAAGGGACCGCAACCCCACTCCCCACCCGCCCCCCGCTCCCCACTCCTCTCCTAGCCCCACCCCCTTCCCACCCCTCACTCCTTACCCTCCCCACCTGTAGCAGCCCAGCCCGCTCCGGTGCCACTGGCATTTCAACCGGCTTCGGGACAAGACCTCTCTCTCTCTCCTGCCTCTTCGATCAACTCAATATGATGATGCAGATGATGACGCAGATGATGTCTCAGATGATGACTCTGGTGATGAATACAGGCGACATGACTGAACATCTGGTCATCAACTATAACATCAGAGGCCTTCCCTCGAAGCTGGCCGAAGTTGAGATCCTCCTACAGCAGCACCGACCATCTGTGGTGGCCCTGACTGATACCTTGCTGTCTCCCTCTGCCCTAGTACGATTCAGGGGTATACCATGTACAGAGAGGATTGTGCACCGGGGACCCTTGGAGGCGTCGCTATCCTAGACGATGTACCTTCTAGAAAGATTCCTAACCCAGTGTGTCCAACTGCCGGTACCCACATACTCACAGCTGACGTGCGGTTCAAGACCCGCTTCACGTTCAGCTGTGTCTACAGGAGACCGCGGGCTGTTCATACTGCCGCGAGGTTGCTGTTCCAACACGCCCAGTCAGTCAGCCGGTATATAGTCCTAGGAGACTTTAATGCCAAACACACTGCCTGGCTGTGCAGAAAAAATAACACACTGGGGACCTCCATCACCAAGACTAGGCTTGAAGTCTTCCATCCCGGGGTTCATACCTTCCGGCATGAGTCCCGACCTGCCTGGACCTCAACTCTAGACCTCCTCCTAACCAGGGATCTGCACACCGTAACGAGCTGTATAGCGCTTCCATATGGACCGTCAGATCATCAGCCGGTTGTATATACTTTCGGAGGTACCCCCGCAGCCCCGCCTGCGAATAAGTACCTTCTAAATAAGGCCGACTGGAAGGGTTTCAGGGCTAGAATTGAGCAAGATCTACCCATGATCGACCATCTCGTTACTGAGGCAGAGGTGAACAGGGCGGTAGACGTCATCACAACTACCATCCTCGACGCAGCAAATAAAACTATCCCTAAGTTCAGCCCACAACCCAACGCCCTCAGGAAACCTCCTAAGCACACTCTAGCCCTCATTAGCCAAAGAAATAACCTGAGGAATATTTTCCACCACTCCCGTGACTATGGGCTAAAACCGTCCATCAATGCGATGACCCGGCAGATAGCCACCCTCATGCGAGACTGGAAAACATCCCTCTGGCATGAGCAAGTACGTAGGACTCACGACGACCATCACCAGTTCTGGCGACTCGTCAAGAGTCACGTTACTAAAAGGAGGACATTGCACTTAACATCAGGAGGCAACCTGTTGACGCCTGGGGAACAAGCTGAGCTTCTAGCGAAAGCTTATGAGGCGAGTGATTCTGCTCGACTGGTAGATGCTCCACCAATCCCAGAGGGGCCACTCCCGTGCCCCAATGAAAAATCATTATTTTCCACTTTTAACCAGCTTGAGTCGGAACTAAGGCGCGCCAAAGGCAAAAAATGCTCGGGGCTGGACGACATCCCCTACGTGATGTTGAGGATGCTTCCTAGAAAGGGTAAAGCCACACTTGCATGCAACTTCAACACTTGCATGAGGATCTCATACTTCCCCGAAGCATGGAAACTAGCAGTCGTAGTGCCTATACTCAAGTCGGGAAAACCCGGAAACTTACCCGAGCACTATCGGCCAATCAGCTTGCTCCCTCATATGAAGTTTTCGAGAGGCTCGTCCACCACCACTTGATGAACCACTGTAGGGAGGAGAATGTTATCCCACCGGAGCAGACCGGTTTCCTTAAAGGTGTGTCCTGTGACCATCACTTAACCAAGCTCCAAGCGCACACCATCGAGCAGATGAGCCGTAACTAAGCTACGGCTTTCATCTCTTTAGACTGCACTGCCTTTGGCAGTGTGTCTCACGCACTGCTACTCCGACGCCTGGAAGAGTTTAATTTCCCAGTCTCGCTATGCCGTCTGATCCGAAGCTATCTTAGCGGAAGATCCTTCGTCGTACGAGTCGGGGATAGTTACTCGACTTCTGGCACCACCTCTTGTGGAGTGCCCCAAGGCTCTGTGCTCGGGCCACTGATGTTCGTGATATACACAGCACCGGTGGTCTCTACCAAGCATGAAGGAGCGGTGGTAGCGGCCTTTGCGGACGATATAGGTATATATGCTTCCAGCGCCAACGCCCGGCATGACCTTAAAAAGGCACAAAAGGCGTCGGTCCCAATTGTTAATGATTTGAAGCTGAGTGGCATCGGTGAATCCGTCTAAGACGGATGCCATTGTGATGTCATATCAGCAAGGTAAGAAACGTCTACCGGCGACCTTCACAATTGAAGATGAAGATCTCCGTGTATCAAAAACTCTATTCTACCTTGGCGTCACTCTAGATAGGCACTTCACCTTCTCGAGTCACGTCAGGCAGAGGCTGAAGTTGGCCCGATATAAGTCCCATAGGCTCTACCACCTTCTCTGCTCTCAGCAGCTCTCGCTGCGGCTTAAGTGTCAGATATATAAATCTGTCATTAGACCCACGCTGCTTCATGGTGCGCCGCCACTTAAGCACCTTTACAAATCCAACCTCCAGCCCTACAACAATTCCAGTCCTCTATCCTGAAGCGCATAGTGAAAGGCACGTCGCTCGAAAAAGCACGAAATATAATCTTGCACGAGGAACTAAAAATTCCTCACGTTGCTAACTACGTAATAAGCCGGAGGCACCTCAAATTCTTTGAGAGGTTGAAGGCGTGCGAAAATCCCCTGTTTAAAGACATAGTGCCCCCTCCTAGACCAGGGAGGTGGCAAGGCAGTGCCCCTTTGGTCGACGTGCTCTCATTGGCCTAGGGTAGGGGTCTGGACACTCTAGTCCAATCACCCACTTCCTCTTCCTCCTTCCTCTTCCTCTTTCTTCTTTCTTCCTACCCCCTAACCCCATCAAGCGGTCTCTCGCAGACTTTGAAATGTATGTAGCCAGCGGCCTTGTGCCGGTTTTAGAGAAAACGCCTTCAGCGGTCTCAGATTATGTAACATCTTAATCTATAGAAATATTATAGAATATTAATATTAATATTATTATATATATATATATATATATATATATATATATGTATATTATTATATATAAAGAACATATGGACGACAATTAATTAGTATTTTAAATTCTATAATATTAATATTAATAATAATATATAATATTACCTTCGGGTAACAGAAAATATGTATTATATATCACTTGTAAATACCTATTGTACTTACTTTATATATTTGTAATCTGACTTGTAAATAATATATTTCAATAAAGAGATTTGAAACAAAATCCTCTCTTCATTTACTGACTAGTCCTGAGGAAGCTCACAACACGATGAGCGAAAGCTTGGCAAACAAAACCAACACCACACGGTCCATCCCGGAAAAAGAACATATGGACGACAATTAATTAGTATTTTAAATTCTATAATACTGATTAGAAAAACAAAAAGCTGAATCTTTGATCTTATAATTAAAACTCTCATAACATAATAATAATAATGAAGAAAATAATTGTCAACTCATTGAACAAATAAAAAAATATTAAATTAATACCTACTACAATCTGAATTTAGTGAATCGAAATATCGGCTTAAATAAAATATGCTATTTAGTGAAGGAATGTTCTGGAAATTAGAACATATATCAAAACAAAGAGCATGAAAACATAATTGTTATAAAAGTTAATCAATAAATATTAAATAAATAAATCTTGAATATTAGTTACATACTTTTCTTACCGAGCCAAAGTGGAGAGAAAAGGAGGACCTGGAAAGAAGAAGTGCAGAAGGATACCGAGGCTGGCTGAATCCACAAAGTTAGTCGATGTCTGGGAGAGCTGGAGATGGATGTACAGTATTCCTCCACACACTGCATAGGCGGTTGAAGAGGACAGAATATGATGATGATACTTTTCTCCACACTATGGGAACTCGGTCTGGATAGGAAGAGCAGATATGAGCCTCAGAAGGCCTGAAAAATGAAACAACAAAACAGTAGCTGAAACAGCATAAACTTTTTAAGGCATTCCATTGTATTTCCCTCTCCTATTAGTTTTAGAGAATTAGTATTCAGTTTAGAAACTTATCAAATTGCAGAGAGGAACACTAAGTCAAATTATTTTGTTTTGTTTTTTTACAACATGATTCTTAAATAATTTCAATTATCAACCCAATAAGATAAATGAGGCCATTTATATTTATTAATTTAAGCAATAAGGATCAGAAAGGATTTAAGCCAAAGGTTTACAAAAAAAAAATAAAGCAAATAACTATTAACCAATGTATGCTTAACAATGTTGAAAAAAATCTAAAATTAATAATGGGAATGATAATTTATATAGAGATTGCTTTAAAATCCAAAATGGCAGATGTAAATCAAAGGGGTCCAATCACTGGTATAAGTTCATACTTATACTTTGCACTCCAAGAATATTATTAAAAAAAATTAATATATTATCTATTAATAATTAATAGTGTTCATAAATATCAAAATAGTCAATAATAATGCCAATACTTCTTTATTACAGAAATATTTTAAAAAATCAGACTAGGCCTGCTTTTTATAATCTGAATAAATCAACTACCTTTACAGAAATTTAGACCTAGACAATAATACGCTATTTAGTGATGAAAGATTATAGAAATTATAATATATATTACAAGAAGTTATATGATGACTTATTGTGTAATAAAAGTTCATTGATGTATATTTTACAATAATATTCGAGAATCTTGTGTATTAATGAAACCAAAAACTGTTCATGATAATTCGAAATTAGTCGTACTGTCAGTGAAATTTGAATAAATAATTATGTTTAATTACCTGTAAAGATTAAGGGCCTATTTGACTTAACTCTAAGGATTACAATATAAAATAACTAAACCTAATCGAGAAATCGAGAACTGAATTACTACCAAATAAACCTAACCAAAAAAAAAAAAATCAGAACTATTCGGAATACTGACCATCTCAGATACAAGAGGAATACTAGACAAAGTAGGACAGAAGAGAGGTAAATTCTGGCCAACTCAGACTAGGGTTACCTAGGGTTACCACATTCCTCGGAAAAAAAAAAAAAAGACCTAGTAATACCCTTGTACTTAATATCCTAGAAATTCCTAACACCTAGGTTGACTACTATTTTAGAATCAGACTATGGATTAGGGCAACTGCTAATAGAAAAAAGAGTGACCTGGTCTGACTATACTCTAAAAATTGATAAATGGTACCACTACCTCCCTACGCAAATGAAGATTAAAGGCCTATTCGACTTGACTCTAAGGATTACAATATGAAATAACTAAACATAACGGAAAATTAGAGAACTGAATTACAACCAAATAAAAATAACTAAAACAAGAAGAAAAAAACCAACAAGCACTATCTGATATAATGACCATCCTCTTAATTTTTAGAATATATTCAGGCCTGGTTACTCTTTTTTCTATTAGCAGTTACTCTATTCCATAGTCTGATTCTGAAATAGTAGTCTTTCCATGTGTTAGGATTTTCTACGAGATTTTTCACATCCCAAGTAAAAGGGTAATAGTAGGTCTATTTTTTTTTATTTTCTGGGGAATGTGGTAACTAAATACTAGGTCTATATTTTTGTTTGCGTGGGGATGTGGTAACCCTAGGATTTTCAGTCATCTTAAATAAAAGGGTAATACTATTTTGAGTTGGCCAGAATTTATCTCTCTTCTGTCCAACTTTGTCTAGTGTTCTTTTTCTATCTAATATGGTCAGTATTCCTAATACTGCTGCTTTTTTTTTCCAATTGTTTTTATTAGTTTTAGTTGGTTGTAATTCAGTTCTCTACTTCTCCATTAGGTTTAGTTATAATCCTTAGAGTCATGTCGAATAGGTCCTTAATCTTGATTTGCTAGGGGAGGTGGCGGTACCATCTGCCAATTTTTGGAATATAGTCACCCATGGTTACTCTTTTTTCTATTAGGAGTTGCCGTAATCCATAGTCTGATTCTAAAATAGTAGTCTTTCTAGGTGTTATGATTTTCTATGATATTAAGTACAAGGGTAATACTGGGTCTCCTTTATTGTATTTGCGTAGGGATGTGGTCCCTAAGATTTTAAGTAATCTTAATTCATAGGGAATACCAGTCTGAGTTGGCCAGAAATTTTCTCTCTTCTGTCCAACTTTGTCTAGTATTGCTCTTGTATCTGAGATGGTCAGTATTTCATATAGTGCTGTTTATTTTTTTAATTTGGTTAACATATATAGGCTGTAATTTTATACTCAATCTTTTCACTAGGATTTCATATTTTATGTTTTAATGCTTAGGATTAAGTCGAATAGGCCCTTAATCTTCATTTAGTAGGAAGGTAGCGGTACAATCTCTCAATGTTTAGAATATAAGCTGGCCTGGTCGCTCCTTTTCTATTAGCAGTTGCTCTATTCCATAGTCTATTTCTAAAATAGTAGTCTTTGTAGGTGTTAAGATTTTTACGATATTAAGTACAAGGGTAATACTAGGTCTATTTTTTTATTTGCGTTAGGATGTGGTAACCCTTGGATTATCAGTCATCTTAAATACAAGGGTAATACTATTTTGAGTTGGCCAGAATTTATCCCTCATCTGTCCAACTTTGTCTAGTTTTCTTTTTGTATATAATTATATTACATTACATTATTGGCGCGACAGACTCATAAAGAAGTTCTTGGCCTGCTCAACAGCTCTTCCCCAATCGTCCCGATCGCCTGCTCGAGTGATGACCTTGCTCAGCCTCAGATCCTCACAGACGGCATCCTTCCATCTAGCTTTGGGCCTTCCTCGAAGTCTTACTCCATCCGGATTTCCTGTATACAGCTTTTTAGCTGTCCTTTCTTCCTCCATCCTATATATGTGGCCCAGCCACTTAATGCGTTGAATCCTGATGAAGCCGAATATCGTTAGGTCTCCATATAACTCACTCAGCTCCTTGTTCCTTCTGATCCTGAGTTGGTCGTTATCTCGCACTGGGCCGAATATTTGCCGTAGGACTCTTCTTTCGAATCTATTCAGCTTTTCCACGCTGGATTTATTCAGTGTGAGGGTTTCACCAGCGTATGTCGCTACTGGCCTAATGTTGGTTCTATATACCATCAGCTTGGACTTTAGGCTAAGGAGCTTACTTCTCAGGAGCTTTGAGATCCCAAGACATGCTTTATTAGCTGATACTATCCTGGCTCTAACTTCTTCCTCCTCATCCAAATTCTCATTTATACGACTTCCTAAATACTGGAAACTTGACACGCGTTGGAAAGTGTATTTTCCAAAAGCGTAGCTATGAGGTGGTCGGTTTTGTTTTCTATTCTTTATTACCATGACCTTGGTTTTCTCCTCATTCACATGTAGCCCCATTTTTCCAGCTTCCACTTCCAGCCTCTCAAAAGCTTCTTTTAGGAGAATCAGCGATCTTCCTACTAATACAAGGTCATCAGCACATGCAAGAATACCCAGATTACGGTTAAAGATGGTTCCCTCCATCAGTAATCCTGCCCTTTTAATGACACTTTGCATTACAATATTGAAGAGTAGAGGTGCCAGCGAGTCTCCTTGCCTAAGTCCTGTACTAATCTTAAATTTTTCTGTGGTTGAGCCATTTACCCTTACGCTGCAAACTGTGTTTTCCATCGTACTCATTACCAAGCGCACCAGTTTGGATGGAATTTTCATTTCGCTCATAGCTCTGAAGAGTTCACACCTGGATATTGTATCATAAGCCGTCCTGAAATCTATGAACAGCATCCACATTGCATTGTTAAACTCTTTCATTTTTTCGCACATCTGCTTGAGGGAAAAAATCTGATCTATAGTAGATCTGTTAGGTCTAAAGCCTCCTTGGTATTCTCCAAGATTTCTCTCAACATAGAGCAGTAGGCGGTTATACAGAGTTATCGAGAATATCTTATAGGCAGTATTCAGTAGGCTTATCCCTCTGTAATTTTTACATTCTGTAGAGTCTCCTTTCTTCTTGTAGATAGGCACTATAATAGACTCTTTCCATTCTCTCGGGATTTGCTCCTCTTCCCATATTTGAGCAATTAGTTCCTGCAGCTCTTTAGTTAGAGCATTGCCAGCTGCCTTCAGGAACTCAGCAGGGATACCATCTGATCCTGGTGACTTGTCATTTCTCAGCTTCATAACAATATCATTTATATCCTCTCCATCCGGTGGTACTGCTTCGTCTTGGCTGTCATGCGAGTCACATTTCAATATACTTATTGGTTCTTCTGTCTGGGTTAGAAGTCCTTGGAAATAATTCCTCCATCTCACTTGGACGTCCGTCTCCAGCACCAGTAGTCGCCCCTCCTCATTTTTTACCATGCTCCTTCTAGAGCAGTAACTGGTTTTACACAACTCCACTTCTTTAAAGAATTTTTTGGTATCGTTACTTCTTCTGGAGTTTTCGATATCTTTAACCTTATTGTATAGAGCTTTCCTTTTCTTCCCTTTCAAGATCTTCTTTGCTTCTCTTCTTGCTTCCTGGTACTCTTTCTTGCTATTTCTCGTGCTCATACTCAGGTATTTTAATCTTTTCTCATTTCGTTTTTGGATTGCCTCTTTACATTCTTCATCAAACCATATATTTCGTGATGGTTTCTTGTCCGTTTTGCAGTATTCGCTCGCGGTCCCCGTTATAATTTCTTTAATATGACTCCAATGTGCATTCACTTCCCATCCATCTTCTACTACCGTTGTATTTCTGATTCCTTCCTCTACCCTAAGGGAAAAACATCGTTGTATTTGCTCATCTTTGATTGATTCCTTGGACCATTTGTTTACCTTAGGTTTGGTCTTTCCGTTTTTGAAGGGAGACGTTTTGAGCATTATTTTCATGATAACGAGGAAGTGGTCAGAGTTGACATCCGGGCCTCTAAAAGATCTCACATCTTGGATATTATTGAAGTAAGAATTATCCACCAGGATATGATCAATTTGAGTAAAAGCACCATTGGGGGAATGCCATGTCTGCTTGTGTTTATCTTTATGAGGGAATACTGTGCTCATAACTACTAGTGAGTTCGATATTGCGAAGTTGATCATTCTTTCTCCGTTGTCATTTGATTTGTTATGGAGACTATTAATCCCAATTGTTGGTATGAACTCTGATTATTTACCTACCTGGGCATTAAAATCTCCCATAACAATCTTCCCATCACCAGATGGGCAACTTCTCACGATTCTGTCCAGATCTTCATAGAAAACTTCTTTTTCTTCGTCGTTCTTTTCTTCTGTTGGGGCATTTATATTTATCACTGAAATATGTCCGGTCCTTCCTCTCAATCTCAGGGTGCATAATCTTCCACTGATTGGTTGAAAATCAACTACGGCTGATTGTAATCTCTTACCAACAAGAAATGCTGTCCCGAACTCATGTCTTTCTTTACTCCCACTATAGTAGAGAGTTGCTTCTTTTCTTTTGAGAGCACCGGCACCAGTCCAACGTACCTCTTGGATTGTATCGAGGTCAACTTTCATTCGGGTCAATTGTTCTACCAACTCTTGCATAGCTCCAGGTCTAAAAAGGGTTCTCACATTCCATGTTCCAAATCTATATGCCGTGTTCCAATTTCCAGGTCTTTTCCGTAAATCAGCCCGATATCCGAGGCTCAGCTGTTGAGTTCTTTTAACCAGGTTATTTTTTGACAAAAGGGGAGTGGTCGGCCCCTCCTTTCAACCCTCCTGCTTTATCCGGGCTTGGGACCGGCAATGGAGTCTAGTTAACTAACCCCACAGGCGCAGTTTTTGTATATAATATGGTCAGTATTCCGAATACTGCTGCTTTTTTTCTCTCTTGTTTTTGTTAGTTTTAGTTGGTTGTAATTCAGTTCTCTACTTCTCCATTAGGTTCAGTTATTTTATATTGTAATCCTTAGAGTCAAGTCGAATAGGCCCTTAATCTTCATTTACAAGGGAGGTGGCATTACCATCTCTCAATATTTAGAATATAGTCATGCCTGGTCACTCTTTTTTCTATTAGCCTTTCTTGGATTATCAGTCATCTCAAATACAAGGGCAATACTATTTTGAGTTGGCCAGAATTTATCTCTCTTCTGTCCAACTTTGTCTAGTGTTTTTTTTCTATCTAATATGGTCAGTATTCCGAATACTGCTGCTTTTTTTTTCCATGTTTTTATTAGTTTTAGTTTGATGTGGTAACCCTTGGATTATCAGTCATCTTTTCTATCAGTTATCTTTCTATTTTTTAGGGTGTCCCGAATGTAAATGGCAAAACTTCAGAAACTTATTAAGGACCGAAAAACTAAGACAAAAAGTTCTTTAGAGATTTGCTCGTTTTTGCTTAGTTTTAGAGAAAATCGCAAAAAAAGAAACAAAACAAGTTTTCATTTTTATACTTATTTATTTACATTTATATGTATGTTATGTTCTTTTTAATGTAAATATTGCTCAAAATGTTGTCCTCTCGCACCAAAGCAAGCATTACATCTAGCACTCACTTGATAAATTGCAGCTAAACATTATTCTGATGATATTTGGTGCACTCCATCTATGATTCGCTCTCTTAATTGCTCTCTTGAGTTGATTGACACCGAATAAATTTTCTGCTTCAAGGTTCCCCATACGAAGAAATCCATGGTCCATCCATCCATCAGGTGATCTGGGTGGCCAAGGTACAACTCCTCCACGTCCAATCCATCGTTGTGGATAATTTATATTTAGCCAAGTTCGAGCAACTCTGCTATAATGAGCTGGAAATCCATCGAGTTGGAACCACATTTCAATCCACTGTTGTAAGGGAATGCCATCTAAATAATTAGAAAAGTCGTTCTCCAAAAAATGTGTAAATGTGATACCATTCAATCTTCCAGGTAAAAAATATGGTCCCACCAGTAATTCGTTCCAATTTCAAGCCAAACATTAATAGCAAATTCATGCTGAAACCTATTCTCTCTAATAGCTCTGGGTTTTTCAAGAGCCCATACATGATAATTTCTTTGATTAGTAATTCTTCGTCTTGTAAAGGTAGCTTCATCGGTCCATATAATTTTTAATGGAAATAAATTATCATCGCGAATTTTTTCAAGAAATCAGTTACTAAAATTTAATCTCTTGACATAATCTTGAGGTAATAAATTCTGAACTTATTGAAGATGGTATGGGTAGCGATCATCACCTTTCAAAGTTCGCCATATTGCTTGCCGCGATATTGCTAATGCAGCAGATGCTCTTCGGATGCTAGTCTCAGGATTGTTATCGAAGTGGCGTCGGACACAATTTCTTCTCCGATAATCTGCTCTTACTGCTGCCTGGAATTGATCGCCTTTATTAAGTATTAAGAATGACCCAGTCTCTCGTAGTCTATTAAAAGTTAACGAAAAGACTCGTCGATTAGGCACTCTTCTATTTGGAAATCATACTCCCGCACCGCTTCTAAAGAATTACCGTTACAGAAACCATACACAAAAATCATATCAGCGTATTCAACATTAGAATATGTATGCGGCATTGTGGCTGATGTTATTCACACTAAACTATCTGAGTAACTGACTGAAGACTGATATAGGAATTATAATCCTAGAAGGAAGCCAAAATGTAAACAAATAGAAGAATGTAAAGGAAAACATTAAGTGTTTACATATCTCACTGCCTAGCCTGACGAACTTTGAAAGGTGATAATCGCTACCTGTAACATTTTTGCTTTGTTTCTTTTTTTTGTGATTTTCTCTAAAACTAAGCAAAAATGAGCAAATCTCTAAAGGACTTTTTGTCTTAGTTTTTTGGTCCTCTATAAGTTCCTGAAATTTTGCCATTTAAATTCGGGACGCCCTGTATACAAGGGCAATACTATTTTGAGTTGGCCAGAATTTATCTCTCTTCTGTCCAACTTTGTCTAGTGTTCTTTTTCTATCTAATGTTCTTTTTCTATGGTCAGTATTCCGAATACTGCTGCTTTTTTTTTCTCTCGTTTTTGTTAGTTTTAGTTGGTTGTAATTTAGTTCTCTACTTCTCCATTAGGTTTAGTTATTTTATATTGAAATCCTTAGAGTCAAGTCGAATATGCCCTTAACCTTCATTTCCTAGGGGAGGTGGCGGTACCATCTCCCAATTTTTAGAATATAGTCATGCCTGTTTTTTTTTTTCTATTAGCAGTTGATCCATTACATAGTCTGATTCTAAAATAGTAGTCTTTCTAGGTGTTAAGATTTTCTACGATATTAAGTACAAGGGTAATACTAGGTCTATTTTTTCATATGCGTTGGGATGTGGTAACCCTTGCAGATGGATTGGATCGACCATTGGCGTTTCCCAGTCAAAGGTTGTCTCAAGCGGAGAAGTCCTACTCTCAGCTACATAAGGAGGGGGCAGCCTTGATGTTTGTAATTAGCAGATTTCATAGCTACTTGTACGGACGGAAATTAATTTTAGTGAACGATAATCGACCCTTACTATCAATTTTTGGACCAAAGCATGGTATTTCAACCTGCGCAGCAAATAGGTTGCAGCCGTGGGCACTTATTCTGTCTAACTGCATGTATGATGTAGAATGGGTTAAGTCTAAAAAAAAATATCGCAGATTGGTTTTATCGAGCTCCACTTCCGGAATGTCCTACATCGAATGAGCCAGACCTATGTATCAACTACATCTTTGACGTTTTTAGTGAACTTCCATTAAATTATAAAACGATTTTGGCAGCAACCAAGAAGGAGGACATCCTTGTGAAGGTCATCACCTTTTAAAGTTCAGATGGCCAGACAAGGTTGAAGCGAAATTCCAGCACTATTTCCGAAAGAAGGACGAGTTGTATGTGGAAAAGGATGTCCTTTTGTGGGGATATCGTGTTATTGTGTCAACTGTGTTGCGACAAGAGCTCCTGAGGGAGCTTCACGCTTCTCATATGGATGGGGTATAAGTGAAATCCCAAGCGAGATCGTATGTGTGGTGGCCAAAGTTGGATGAGGACGTAGAAGAGATCGTGCGATCCTGTCATGCATGCAATGCAACTAAGGATAATCCCCCCAAAGGCAGTTTTAGTACCATGGAAATGGCCAGCGAAACCCTGGCAGCGACTTCACATAGATTATCTGGGACCATTGGAAGGACGCTATTTCTTCGTTATCATCGATAGTCACACAAAGTGGATCGAAGCTTTTTCTACACATTCAATGTCCGCAGATACCACTATGAAGATTTTGAGACAGGTTTTTGCGCGTTTCGGGTTACCTGAAACCATTGTTTTTGACAATTATTCAGCTTTTGATAGCGAGACTTTTAAGAATTTTCTTCAGCACAATGGTGTCGATCTCATTCACCAAGACCAATGGGGCAGCAGAGAATGCGGTGCGTTCTATTAAACGCAGTTTGAAGACAGCTCTTGTAGATTCTTCTGCTTCAGATTTGGATGTGGCTCTTAATAGATTCCTGTTGGATTATCGAAATACACCTCATATTACCACTGAAGTTTCCCCCAATCAGGCATTGATGGGCGTCAGCTAAGGACCAGACTTGACCTCCTACGACCTCCTGCTATGTCTACTAAGGTGAAAAAAGCTCAGGAAAAACAAGTAGACGCTTATCGTGGGTCACCTACAACTAGTGATTCCTATCGAGAAGGAAGTTCAGTTTATGTCCGAAACTATCGTCATTATGGGGAAAATGGATTCCGGCATCTGTTGTAAAATGTTTAGGACCTCGGAGACGTCAAGTTTTTGTGCCATCATTGAATAGACATTGGATCAGGCATGTGGATCAAATCCATGGGTCTTCTTCTGCACAAGTGTGTCTGCCATCCTGTTCCAGTACTGCAGAACCATCATCAGCACAGGTGTCCAGGAAGCAACTATGGAGCCAACTCAGGAGACTCCAGCCATTCAATCTGACACTTTTTCGAGCACCTGTGAAGAGGACCAACTGAGTAAATCAGCTCGCCTTCAACGAATGAAGAAGCCAACAAGAAGACTAATAGAAGAAATATAATTTTTGTTTTTGTTCATATAAAATTATGTTTTGCAATTTTTCAAATTTCAGATTTTTGGAAATTTGAGGGGGAGGATATGGTATATTGTATTCGATGTATCGATTATAAGTTACAACACATGTTATATTTGGCAACATGCATATGTTTTTGTATGATTATAAAAATTGTGATTCTGGATCATTAAAAGGTTTTTCTAAAGTTAAATACCAATGTATTTCATTTATGTTCTAAGACATTACAAATCCATTCCTTGTCTGTAGGAGATCTGATAGACGGCACTGGATCTTAATTTGGCATTTAGAGTTGGATATGGCCACTCTTACCATTTGGACCAGCTTTGACGGTATATTCATCTCCCTCATTGCCTTATAGAACATCTCTCGATTTATAGAATTATACGCGATCTGAAAGTCCACAAACAGATAGCGCGTACCAATGCCATATTCCAGCGTATTTGCCAGGATTAACCCTAACCTGAGGATCTGGTCAGTCGTTGATCTACCTCGCGTGAACCCACACTGGTAGTCCTTGATAACATCTTCTGCATAAGGAAGTAGTCGAGCAATATCTTGTATGCTGTTTTCAGCAAAGAAATGCCTCTGTAGTAACGGGTCACCTTTCTTGTTTATCAGGCAGATCACTCCATTATTCCACTCATCAGGCATTTCTTCCTCTATCCAGCGTCACATTAGACGGGTAAGCTCCCTAACGATGTTCTGAACAGTATTCTTAAAAAACTCCCCTGGTAAACCATCTAAGCCCGCGGATTTTTTCTTATTGAGCTTCTCAATTGCTTCATTTACCTCATCATAGGACGGGAGCAGCTCTTCTCTGTCATTTCCTTCCTCTGATCATTGCCACTCTCTCCAGCACAATACTTCTCGTTCATACCTAACAGTTCACCAAAGTGCTCTGTCCATCTACTGACCACGCTGGCAGGTCATTAAGGACACTTTTAGCTCTGCACGCAATCAATCGAGGCTGGAATTCTTGCCTAATGTTGTTTACTTTTTTATACATATCCTGGCTTAATTTCTTACTTTTTTATCCCTCTATGCTTCACAGATGCTCCATCCTGTACCTTCTCTTTTTCTCCCTGTGCACCTTCTTTTCCATCTTCCTTGCTTTTTTATGCCTGATGCCCTATGCCATCAGTCCGTCTCCAAGCCATAGTTTTCTGATTGGTACAATCCTCAAATTGCTTCATTATTACAAGAACCTCTTCCTTTTACAGCCTCTTCCTTCAGCCTCTCTGTATTGTACCTTGTAATCCTCTTGTCTCTCTTATTTCTACTGTTAGATATTCTAGCTCTTAATTTAGCCACCAAAATGAAGGGATCACTGTCAACATTGGCACTTCTGAACACTCTAACACCCTGTAAGTCTGATGTATGGCGTCCCTCAATTAGCATATGATCTATCTGATTTACTTTGTTGCCATCCGGATAGGTCCACATACCCTTGCGTACTTCTTGGTGATCAAACAATGTTCCCCCTATAACTAGATTCTGGCTAGCAACAAAATTCATTAGTCGGAAACCATTGTCTGGATAGTTTGAATACAGTCCATACTTCCCGACGTGATTGCATAAATCGTCCTTTCCTACTTTGGCATTTAGATCTCCTACAATCATTTTAACGATCATGCCTTGGGCTTTCAGAGTATATTCATTCCATTAAGTCGTAGGACTCGTCTTTCTCTTCCTCTGGTTTATCGTCAGTTGGTGCATGAACGTTGATGATGGTGTAGTTAAAGAATGTAGCTCTCACTCAATCCTGGGAGTAACTGGTCTAAAATCCAGTTATTCTTTGATTTTTCGGTTCACGAGCAAGCCAGTGCCAAATGTGTGGTCTTGGTCATGACAGCTATAGAATACTGAGTAGTCCCTCCAGTCATAATCCCACTGTCCTGTCCATCTCATCTCCTGTAAAACAAAAAAAAATTTGATAACATTTTTAAAATAAAAAAAAATTGATAAAATTTTTAGGGCTCCAGGTCCATACAAGGAACGTACGTTCCACGTCGCAATTGTAATATGAGCCTTTTCCAAGTTCAGTTCTTTTTCCACTATTCCGTCCAGCTTTGTTATTTTTTACAACAAACAATTGTTTTTTTACGAGGTGAGCCGTTAACCCTACTCTCAACCCACAACCTGGAGGACCAGTGAATTTATATTCAGAGCTCCCGTCTCCTAGAAGAGCTGTCTTGAAAGGACTATCGAGCCTCTTCTACCCGTTCGCAGTAAATCACCTCACCGGACCTGTGAGCGCCACAGTTGACATACATAGATGTTCGTCCGCCGCCGCACTTATCATATACCTTGCTGCCAGCACATGAAATCCTGGTAAGCCGGGTTCCCAATTACATCAAGACCTCCCCACCAATACATTCCATCTCTCGTTAGTTCACCGTTCTAAGTCTGAATCGGCTTTACAGGGCCCACCACGAGAAGGTGAGAGTTGGGGTTGAGGAGGAGAGGCTATATAAGGCGCATCACTTCCCCTAATGGGTCTCTGAAGCTATGAATATATGTTTGAACTAAATTTCTCAATATAATCCTTATGCATGCTAAGGAAGTCTGTTGTTGCATGACTTATTTCCCTACAAACTGTTAAAAATACATTAAAGAGACGCTGATTTTTTTTGTTTTATGTTTTTAAATTTGTACCCCTTAGATTGTGTTGCAGCAAACAATGCTACATATAATAGTTATAATTAACTAAATTTCCACTTTATTTTGTGGTCTCAGTTTTGTCTGACAACACAGTTGAAACAAATCCTAGCTTACCGTAGTAAACATGCAACGTTTATTAAGTTTGGGAACAGATAACTTTTAGATTAAAAAACTATTATGAAGCTGACTTTGAATCAGTCTTTAGTTATATCTCTTTGAATCAGAGATTAGTTTAAACAAATAAAATTCAAAGAAAAGCTAAAATTCCAATTCTTGTATTTCAAACAAAATATGGATGATTAGAGAATTAAAATTTTACCTACATAACTGGAACAAAATATTGTAATAATTATAGCATCAATACGTCTTTAAGAAACGAATAATATTTGTATTTTATCTCTTACGCTATCAGGAATTTAAAATTTTAAAAATTGACTTTTTCACATTTTTCGCTAGTTTAGTGTAGCAGTTTTATTTAGCATGAAACTTAGCCGACTTATTTTTTATGGTTTTAGTCCGGTTTTGTAACTGAAGGTCAGGGAGCATAAATTATTGCTTAAAGTTATCCGCTTTTGATTCTGAACGCTTCGTATATTAATATTATATTGTAGATCATATGATTATATTTCGATCTTATTTTTTTGTGAAATAATTGTACCGTTGATAGTATAAAGAATTGAAATGCTTTTTATTGCTTAATTACTTATTTTTGTCGATATTGATTGTGAAATCAAAGTTTTGCTTCTATCTAATAAGAACTAATTGCTGATACGTCACATTTTCTAATACGACTTTATAAATTCGTTTATTTAAATGAATTAGAATATATGAGAAATATTGTATATCCGTGAATACACGTATATTTCTGATGTGGAAATCATTTGTATGTGTTTAATTAATTAATTATACAATCATGTAGATATATAAAAAAATAGTGTTTTTTTTGTTATACAATTATTTAAATGTAAAAATTACTGTTTAAAAATTAATTTAACATTATTTTCCATTGGCGTTGAAGGTGTATGGGGGGTGTAGAAGGGGTTTCTCGTAGTGGGGACCGAAGTATCTTCAGTCAACTACCACCAGCCGACCTAAGGCACTGCGCAGACGCTACCTATTAAGGTACGTATCCAAATTTTTGAAAAAAAATTATATTTTCTGAAAATATTTGTCCATTGTGAAATATAAGGTATTCAGGAAAAAATATTTTAAAAAATTTCAAATCAAATTATTCTTGTTAAAAGTGCATTTGTTGGTTTATGCAGCATAACATTTTTTATAGAAATTTTTGAGATGGTTTAGGTTTCACCCTGTTTACGATTTTAAGATTAATAATTAAAATTTTGAGTTTTTGTATTATTAAAAAGCCATTATTGATTTATATGGAAGTTATCTTAATTTAAGAGCAAATGTATACATTTTAATATTTTAAAATCCAATCTGATCAAAACCAATTTTAATATTCTATTCGCTTCACGATCCCGAAGATACTTATCTTAATAAGCGAAGTCATAAATTAATGATACCAAATGGAACAAAGTTAATTGAGAAATTAGCTACTTTACGTTGGAAACTGTAATTCAAACACAACGTTCACAGATCCAAAATTTGTCAAGTACATCCCCCCGCTTGGGAACAACGATGAAGTGGTACTAAAACTTAAAATGAATTAAAAATTTAATTTAATTTATCTAAATTAATTTAAAAAACTTAATCTAAAGTGTATATTGATATGAACACTGTAGTTTATATTAATAATTATTTTAATACTTTTGTTAATAAATATTAAAAAAATGACTGGGTATCAAATAAAAAAAGTTTATTAATAATATCAATTGTTATGGAACTAGGAGCTGAACTGACGGTATCAATTGAGATATCTTCCATCATGAACATTCCAGTTTTTTTTATTCCTTTCACTTTATGTTAATAACATCTCGTGTGTAGCTACTGCGAATATGTTTGCCCAATATCACATTGAGCCATTATAAATAGTTATTGTTATAGAGTTTATATCGTTGTTTGTAGATTTTTTTAATGGATGTATAGTTTAAAATTATGATAATGGATAGATGAGTGATAATTAACATTTTTTAACGTATCTGAAAATAGTTCCTAATAAATCCATTAAGGTCTATTTAAAAATTATAAAGGAAAAATCGAACTAAAAGATATTTCGAAACCCGTAATACTTTCTTAAATACCTGCACTTAAGATTATATTTAACATGTCATGTGTTCATCAATGACTGTTTGAGGAGTTGGTTTATGTTTATATTTAAAAAAAGTTCTAGTACTACTATATATTCTACTATATGTTCTAGTACTACTATAGACCCGCTTATTCGATTACTTTCTATTCCCCCAGTTCCCCGAAGTGCATACATAAAATTATCGATAGAATATTATTTATTTTGTTTATTCATTTTTATTTTTAATGTGAAGTAATGTGAAATCTTCATTTTTTCATTATCATAAGAAGCTATTTTTCTACTTGTTTTTTTTTCTTTGTACTCTAAGGCTCTTAAGTCCACAATAAAGTACAGTTACGTTATTCTAAAGGGACTTGTCCCAGAATAAATAAAGAATTTATTATTATTATGTTTTATTGTGACACAAAATACAACTTGCCATTATGATGAATGGCATTACTTTAATATCAATAAGTTTTTCATTTCCTTCAACTATCATTTGAACGTCTTGAAGGTTTTTTGTCTGTAATTCAATCATACAACATATTATATATTTACAAAAATTTATAAACCCCACATACATAAAAAATATATTCGAATAATATTCTGTGGATACAGATTGCTGGTATTCGAGGGAATATGAAACGCGAATCCAACATTTTTTATTTATTTAATTTTTTACGACTGACTCACTACAATGGACTACTTTTGTTTCAACTGTGTGTTGCTTCTTTTATTTCTTTCATATCTCTTTCATGCGTTACCAGTGTTTTAGCTTTCTTTATTCTGTCCAATAGTGCACGTTCAATTATTTTTCAATTTGTATGAACTTTTTTTTTCGCAATGTAATAGAAGAAAATATAAAATATTCATACAACAGTATGAAAAAGTTCATATAACAGTTTTTAATAAACAAAAATCACAGTCATGTACCCTATACATTAATAAGATGAGAAATTACCTGAATAATTAATCATGCAAATATTTTTGTTACTATTGTTCATAACCGATTCACGGTATTTCTTTCTTATTGTGAAATAAGGCCTAGAAGATATAATTTCCAGGTTTTTCAAATTACATTCAGGGGTTTACGTGCGTGATAAACAATAGTGAGAAGCCTGAACCTCGACCTCTCGTGAGCTCCTCCACCAAGAGGGAAAAGTGTGAGCCACGACAGTGGAGAAGAAAGTGTTGAGGAGGCTAAGCTAACTATTGCCTCGCATCCTCTAACAATTCATTCTTGCTGGATTGTTTTACATTACAGTGAAAATGTAATGGTGAAGCTGAGTAAAATTTTAAACATAATAACCAGTTGATATAAAAAAAATGAATTAGTTCCAAAGGTTATTGCTTCGAGTTGAATTATAACAAGTTTTAACTTTTCATTCGTTTTCTTTCATTATTCTCCAAGATAAAAATAATCGTGAGTTTGAGTATGGAAAAAAATTAGTTATGGAAAATGTGTGAATTTCTATAATCATTTCATCAAGAAATAATTACCGAAATATACACATTTCCCAAAATTACACTTTTTATTTCATAATAAAATAATAAAAAATTTAAACTTGTTATGACTCAACTCGAAGCGACAACTGTACAGAAAAAATTCAATATATACTAAAAAATTAGTAACATTAAATTGATTTCTCGTTCTTATAATTTTATGTTTTTTGGGGGGAGGGCATATTCATATAGACTTTTTATATGTTTGAATATAAAAAGTCTATATAAACCCTTTTTTCAGGTTTTAGCTTCAAAACAATAGTAATATTTATAAAGGGTAAATACTTATATCATTGTTTTAAACACATACTATATATCTATTAATATTACTAATTTTGAATATTTTAATTTATTTTATTTTTCTTTCTTTATTTTATTTTCTTTATTTTTTTTCAATATTGAAGGGATTAATACTCGTATTATTAATTTAATTTTTGTAAAAGCTAGTTATGTTGGGTATGCATTTCAGCCGTTACCTTTCTTTATTATTGAATAATTTTTATAAAATTTGCATTCAAAACAAATAAATATTAAACTTTAAAATGTTTATATCGAAGTTAACAAATAATTTTTCTGCTGCGTTACGTAACCTTCTACAACAGGTCTGCCTGGCAGTTGATCGGCGGAAGGACACAAAATACTTAAAAATCAATTATGTAAGGCTTATCTTTTCGAATCAACAATCTTTTTTGGTAATATATTGTGACGATTTATTATTATCTGCTATTTATTAAGATTTTTTTGAAAATAATATTACATTAATGATGCGTGTCATGAATGACCTCAAATAGATTAGTAAGATTATAACACGTACAAAGATTCAATAGAATAGATTAAAAAAATAAAAATAACCAACGGAACTATCAAATAATCTCTATTAATGCCTGCAGTCAAGACTACCTTAGCAGCTCTTTTTATAAAAAAACTAAATGTCTTTTCGATTGATCCAATTTCTTATTCTTCACTGAATGATATAATTTTTCTGTGTTAATATGTTTCTTTTGTCTTTCTGATTGTTCCCCAATAAACATCAGATTTAATCAGATTAAATTAATAAATTATTAAAATAAAAGCCTTCAGCCTTCTTTTGCTTCAGTTGTATTGGGGTCTACGTAGTGCTTACTGGTGATGGTCTTCATTTTATTATTTGGGTATTGTTCTTTCTGCTTTATTTATTCTTTCTGCCCTGACGATGCCTGAATTGGCGAAATATCGACAATACTCTTGTTTCCTATTATTTTCGATACTCGAGGTTTCTTGTTTGGAATTTTTAAAATACATTGCATGTCGTAATAGGTTATACGGTTCGGAAACGTGGGTAGTTGGACCCAGAGATGCACAAAGGCTACAAGCTGTAGATATGGAGGTGGCCAAAAATGATATCGTGCTTTATACCAGAGGAGAGAAGAAAAAGAGGACGCCCAAGAAAAACTTGCCTGCAAGGAGTTGAAGAGGTGATGGTAGCAAGAGGCTTGGGATGACCGAGATTATTGGCGACAAAATGTATTGGGTTTCGGCATATGACCAAAGGTTGTAAAAGCCCGAAAGTTTTTAATTAATAGGATAAAATGTCTTTTAAAATAGGTTAAAATGGTATTTAATAATATCATATAAATTAAAATTTCATATAATTAATGGTTTAAATTAATTTGTGTTTCTTCAGTAGTTAAGTTAAAAAAAATAATAATGAAATAGGTATTTTGATCGATTCAGTTGAACAAAAGCGTCATAAAGAAATATTTCATTTTCAATTGCAGCCTTGAAAATATACCCGTTACCTAATGATCCCAAATACAATTTATTAATTGTATTAATTGAGCAAATAGGCGAGATAAAATGACTAAATTTGTCCAATAAGTAAGTTAGTAGGATAATCGTTCAAGTCTTGTCAAATATTTAGACGTTACAAGCTGTGTCTGCCTGAAATTGTAACAAATCACAAGAAAGTCTACTGAAAGACTGGTTTACTTATGGAGGATACAGTGATTGTCGGTATTCCTGGTTTACCGATCTCCTTGCCGTTGGACCAAGAGATGATGGGAAGATATTCATTATAATTGAAAATACGTCATCATAAGCTTAGAAAGAGTTATCTTAAGCAGAATGAAAAATTTTCAATTGGTTTTACAGAGGTTCTCATTAACAACATGAATGCAATTTTCCGTTTTGGTAAAACAATCCCTTAGGAGAATTAACCGAACCAAATGATTTGTCTGATCTTGTGAAGACTATCAATCTGCTTATATGAATGGCAAAAAAATTGCTTCAGAAGAAGAGCCTTGGATTAGCAGTTCATTTCATTTAGTAGTTTATTTTGGATTACTACTGGTGTTACTATTATCATAAATTAGTATTAAATGATGCAAATATCGTGGACTTCATAGATTGTAGCAAGGGCTAACCGGTATACAGATGTAATAACGTAATAAATGTTAACGTGATGTCGTAGTAGCTGTTACTTATTCCTCTTGTACTTGATGTTAACTGGTCAAAAGGTAAAAATTCATAAATAAGTGGAATAGAATGCGCAAGGAGCAACCGCGGAACTCGTAATCACTTTCAAATGAAGAGTCGAGCTAACCTTCAGCGGCCATGATTGGCACTTAATTTAGACTTCGCTTGGTCATCTTTCCCCACGTGGAAATTTCTCTCTCAAATCTACTCCCAACTTGATCTCTAATAATTGCTTCATTGAAATGTTTTTTTTTGACTTAACTCTTATATTTTTTAATTTACGTTTTAAAAATACGAATTGGAAATGATTGTTAAGTGATGCGACCAATTAACCTTTCAATTGTACAGAAGGTATGAGGTATGACAGTGAATACCAAATACCGCTAAATCAGGAAATAATTGTGGTAAAAATTCAAACTTTTGCTTAATCACGGAGATAGCATTTAAAGTTATTTTATGGTTATATATAAAAGTTAACCAATGTTGGCTGGTTTATGGTATGTTAGGTGAAATCATATCTGTCGATCTATCTTTATATATATATGTATATATATATATATATATATATATATATATATATATATATATATATAAATATAATATTATAATCATAAAACATAAATAGTGCGCTTGTATGAAATTGTATACGAAGTATCTAAGCTTAGTTTACACACTGAAATTTTTGGAGTACACAAATGTAAAATAAATATGTACAATAATGTAATGTAATTCTATAAAAAAAAAGTAAAAATTACATTCAATGCACTATGGCTATTCATATGCGATTTATATATATATATATATATATATATATATATATATATATATATATATATATATATATATATATATATATATTTATATTTATATAATAAAATAAGATATACAATTTATACATGAAATGATAACAGCAACTGATCGTTTAATATTCATATTGCATAATTAAACTAAAATTATATAGTCAATGACACAAAATGAATACCTGCATTCGTATTTATAAACGGAAAGTTGGCCTTAAAAGGAAAAAAAAAAACCTTTATTTACAATTTTACATATACAAGCAGCAATAAGTGTGTGAATACATGTTCCGGACTTCCTTTACATGTTTAAAGAACAGTGCTTTTAATTAATTAAAGTTGTCTTTTATAAATAAGTTTTACAATAGCAGGAAAAATGTAGAAAAAACCCGCTTAAAAAAAAAAAGAAAAGTTGGCCTTGATTCGTAATTTTTTTACACACTATCTATTTTTATGACGAGTCATATCAATGATCAGCCCCGTTTAAATGCTTATGATTGGTCAATTAAGGCTGGCTGCATGTGCGGTAAGTGGAACGAGTCAGGTAATAAATGTGCTAACAGAAACATTCAAATGAAAATAAGCTGGGACAAAATGGGTCGGTCCACTCTGAGAAGGTGACCAGGCATCGAGATTGGTCGCCTGACCTCGGCATTTTATCGAATTTCGTATTTAGACATCCATGCCGAGGCGACAATGTGAACATCCCACTTTTATAAATAACTGGATATGTTTATAAAACAAACTTAAGACTTAAGTATTTTTATTGTAGATACACTGCATTGTGTACAACAATTTGTAATTATGAAAATATCTTTTCTACATACTTCATACTATAAAAAAGAAAGAAAGAAACACAACTGTACCACTACAGCTCTCGTGGGTTCGGTACGTGGTGCAACTGTACTTGTTTCTAGGGGACAACGGATGCGCAGGGAGGTGAATAGTCCGAGATTACTCTCAACCGCCAGGTTTTTCACCAGGATATCCACTTTATAGAAGCTGAATTCATTGAATTCTAGGTAAGTATTATAAATGTCGATGCTATTTTTAAACTCTGTGTATGGATTTCAAAAAAATTGCAACACCTCTCTCTTTATAAAAAAAATAACAGTGAAAATTCAAAGGATTCCTAAATAATCTATCTACATCGTAATCGCATTGACCCCAAATGTTCCAAATTTCAATTTTGCTGTACATACATAAAATTAAGAAAATGAGAAAAGTATGTTTTGGGCTACTTTGGTGAGATTTTAAGGGCATTGAGGTTATGGCAGAATATTCGTAAAATCATGATTTTAGTCATCAAGCTATTAATCTGATTTTCGATTTTTGTAACTATGCTGAAAAAAAAGAAATTTAATTCCAAGTTATTCGAATAACAAGAGTATAATTATTAGTACATTAATCATTAAATGAACAGTAAGTCACATGAAAACATACAAACCTAATTTACGTATGGTTAACGTTATATGATCGTCAGACCAAACGGTCCCAACTGATAACTGCAAAATATATATGTATATTATAAAGTAATAACTATTTTTAATTGCAGAATATTTTTGAATGAAAAATAAATAATAAATTACAATTCATTTGCGGATTGAGTTAATGTACAGAACCCTTATAACGATTTATAACTAAGAAAAAAAGGTTTATTGTTGTTTGCATATTTGAGTATAATGTTTTTACCATGTAATGTACCATTATTTTTTTACCAAATAAGAACTTTGAAAAAAAATTTTAAGTTGTGGAACTAAACAATTCTTAATAATCCGACGGTAGTTTTTGCTTTATGGGGAGAGATAAAAACTATTTTTTTTTTTTAAATATCAAATCGCCAAGCGTATGAATCCATCCAATGCAGTTCATTCTTAAAGCATACCTTACTAGGTGTCTACAGTATGCTCTTCTCACCATAAAAAATCATGTCTATAAAAAATCACTCAACTGATACACTTTATTTATAAAAGACGGGAAACCGGCAGTCTTTAAGAAAACCTCAAACAACTTTCTCTACTTTAAGTGAGGATGCGCACAATTCCTGAAACCATTCGAATCATGCCGTGCAGTCAACCATTTTCCCGTTGTTAGTCTATAGAATAGATGGTTCTCTTTTCTTTACTGGCTTAAAACCCTGAAATAGGATCTATTTAAAATATGACTTTGAAAACAACGAAAATTTTGCTCTACAATAACGAGAAAACTACCTGGTATGGGGCGATTTAAATAGGAAAACAATTCCCTAATCTAGCAATAGTGACAATGAATAACTAATTAGTTAAATAGCAAAAATTGCAAATCTATTGTCGCTATAAAGAATCATTTTTCTTTAATCATTGTCGTTCTTTTAGCGATATGGAATTGAAATCGCTACCTTTCATGTAAATCTTTTAAGTAGGTATATCACAGATTCAGTTGCACCAATTATAGTATGCCCTTTTATTGGAAATAAGAAACGTCAAGGGGCTAATCTTCGAAAAGATAAATAATGACCCACGAATTTCCTTCCATGTCCAACCTTCGAGAAGAATTTCGGCGGCTTTCACTTAATCGCTTGGACACGAAAGGCAGCATAACTTCATTTTTTTATTTTGAAAAATATATTATAACTTTTCATGAGCCATCAAAATTCACATCAATTAAAGATACGATATAGAGTTTTTATTGTAGATTAAATTACAATAATAATAATGTGTTTTGAAAGTATAGATATTGAAAGTACAGATTCGTATAGCTTTTACGAAGATAAGTAAAATCTTCATTTAAACCACTATGCTCTGGCTCGAGCCTTCCATTTAAAAGTAAAAAATAAAACAATGTGGATTTGTTTAAAGGACACATTTTCAGTCCATCCAGGTCTTATATGTTTACCGTTGGATTTCAGAAGAGGAGACTCTTTTAGTAGTAACTGCAAGATATTATTACTGTCAACTAATTACTAATAAACTCATTAGAAATTTATTATTAGTTAGCAATTCATTGCTTAAAACGATGTACTTATAAATAATCATAAATTATGTTAGAAAGCATTTTCGTATAAGGGATCATAACTGGTCATTCAAAATAATAATTTAAAATTAAAACTCATTAAAACAATCGTGAGTTCAACAAAATTTAATAGATTCTTTCATTGTTTTTTTTTCGATGGTTTTTGACTTTTGACGGACACTGCTATCACAACAAATTCTGTTGGGTAAACTAAAACATAGTTTACGGACTTGAGAACAAGAGTGTTAAATAGAAGACTAGTATAAAAAATACATTTTTCGTATATTTTATTTTGTTACCCTTTTATATTATGCATTGACAACTAAATATATGAGGACCAGCAAGGAAGAAGGAAGGAACGGGCATATCGAGGGGGCTGGATATCGTTTCGAAAGAGTACATCAGTTTAGGTACTAGGTTAGGCACGGTTATCACTGAAGATAATAAGATTAGAGAAGAAATTAAGGCAAGGATAACCGCTGGCAATCGATGCTACTGGTCTCTAATGAAAATATTTTGAAACCGAAATATATCCAGAGCTCTCAAAATAAGAGTGTATCGTACTGTCCTTCAACCAGTGGTTATGTATGTAAGTTAGTCTTGGACGCTTACAAGCAACGATGAAAGGCTGTTAAACATGAAGGAAAGAAAAATCCTCAGAAAGATATTTGGCCCTACAAAAGAAGGAGATCGCTGACGGATGAAGACAAGCGAGAGCCTTGGAAATCTATACGGTACACCAGATATTGTTGCCACGATTGAGATAAGAGTGCCAGGATAAGATGGCTAGTGCACGTACAAAGAATGGAAGGAAGTATACTACCAAAAATGGTGATGGAGGGAAACCCTGGGGGAAGGAGGAGCCAATGGAGACCTATACTTCGTTGGCTGCAGGATGTGGAGGAGATCCGACGTTGGGTGTCGGCAGATGGAGAGGGCAGCCTAAGACAGGTCGGAGTGGAGGAGGATCACTGAGGAGGCCAAGGTCCTGCAAGGTCCATAGAGCCGTTAGATTAATAGATTGAATCGCGTAATTTTTTATGGTTAATCTTATTTTCTTCAATTGATATCATTTTCCTATTTAATTGGAAAATGGTTGAGTGGATAATTCTAATAATGGTATGAAATGGACATGGTGCAGTTTATGATTGCTCATAATAAGAATGACTTCTTTTGTGTAATCATTGATCTCACCCCCTGACCATTTCATACCATTGATAGTATACTCCATATAGATGGCTAACTCATATTGTAAAATAAATAACACTTAGTAAAATAAGTACTAATTAAAATCATATAACTACATAAAAATAAATAAAAGTGACCAGTAACTTTATAGTGATCAATCTAAGGCAAAACAGAATCTAGTGAACCATATAATTTGTATTTTTAAGATTTTTACAAGACGGTTGTGCAACGACAAGACATTCTAAAAAGGCAAGTATGTGGGAACTATGTTACATTTGCATCTGGTTAATGCTGGATTCATTTTTTATTATATTTATCGAATTTCGCAAACCGTTGTGGGAACAGTTGCGTTTAATAACCTGGCTTCAATGTTGTGTAACAATCTATAAATGACACGTGAATTTCTGAAATGCATTTAAATATCCGCAAATACGTCTTTGCAAAACGCCACTAAACAAATGGTTTTTTTTCTTTTTCTTACTTCTTTGTATCCCGTTAAGGAAATGTCATAATGGAGATTACTTTTACTTTTGATTTTCAGATTTAAACTGATATGTCCATTTTGATCCAACTGATAATCCTTGTATTCATTTTTATTAGTTTTGAAGTGGTGTCTGAATGTATGTTCTTCCACGCCTTTCGCAAAACTAAAAAACGGTAATAAGCAGAAAGTTAAAATTTCTTATTTATGGTTTGTATAACATCTACTCTTGTGTCTCTCTTTATTTTTAATCTCTTGCGTAACTATCTG
Organism: Arma custos; assembly: GCA_037127475.1. Lineage (NCBI taxonomy): Eukaryota > Metazoa > Arthropoda > Insecta > Hemiptera > Pentatomidae > Arma > Arma custos. The sequence continues at coordinate 55,048,845 of CM073759.1, read as the reverse complement.
GACCTATGGACTGGAACTGTGGGGGACCGCAAAAAAATCGAATATCAGACGCATTCAATCCTTTCAATCCAAAGTCTTGAGAACTATATATTTTTTTTTTACTTTATTTTTGTATATTTATGCATTTATTTCGTTTATATTATTGATTTTTTATGGAATGATTGTAGCTACATAGCACCATTTCTTATTGCCCACAGCAGGCAGATTGTAATGCTTCAATAAAGTGTTTTCTTCTCTCTCAAAAAATCTCTTACATCAAACTTTTATTGTTTATTTATTCAAACTAAAAATTTTGTATTTTACTTTGTGATATGTATATATAACTTATATACTTCCAGAAACAAAACATAAAAAGAGGAAAAGAAGGATGAAATGACTCGCACGATAACTGGGTTAACACTGACTGTATTGCCATCTTGAACATCTATATATAATATTTACATGTTAACAGCTGTTGCAATGGCCAGCTTGATCTTAGCGACTATGCGATCATCAGTCTTGTCTTAACTTATATACATAAACGAAAACGTATATATATATATATATATATATATATATATATATATATATATATATATATATATATATATATATTGTACTTTTCATTTATTTTAACCATAAATAAAAAAATAATAATATAATTTATTTTATCTTTATAATATATATTTTTTTAAATATTTTATTTGAAAAGAAAAGATATGGCGAGGACCGGGACTCGAACCCGGGACCTTCACCTCTCCGTGGTGGCGCCTTATCCATCTCGGCTATCCCGGCTTCGCTTCACGGCCAGCCATATCACCTCTTTTCAATTGATCCTACATCTCGGTGCTCTCGCACTTTGCGATGTATACACGGGGAGAATGTTACTTTAACATGATTTTATTTTAGCTCTACTTTAAGTCGTTAATATTATTATAATTTATTTCATCTTTATATTATATTATAGTTTCAAATAAAATATTAAAAAAATTATATAATATAAAGATAAAATAAATTATAATAATATTAACGACTTAAAGTCAACTAGATCCAAAATAAAATAATGTTAAAGTAACATTCTCCCCGTGTATACATCGCAAAGTGCGAGAACACGGAGATGTAGGATCAATTGAAAAGAGGGGATATGGCTGGCCGTGAAGCGAAGCCGGGATAGCCGAGATGGATAAGGCGTCACCACGGAAAGGTGAAGGTCCCGGGTTCGAGTCCCGGTCCTGGCCATATCTTTCTGTTCAAATAAAATATTTAAAAAAGATAATAATATGAAATTACGCCCTCCGGACCTGACGTACTGACACGTCCTAGTGAAAGAGCTCGAGCCCGTTATATGCTGCGTAATTAAAAAGGCAATCCCCCGGTTAACAGGTTAATGAGCACCGGAAACAGTACATTACATGAAGGTCATAATAGATTTTTATCCAAAATGACCTCTTTTCGATGAATGAACTATTTTAAAATTTGATAATTACCAGTTCAATTAAATTTTAAATTTAGTTAATTATCGGAATATAATATATTGTTACTTGAACAATAAATCGCCTAAATTACCTTCCTAAAAATAGTAAGAGAGACATAGAAATCGAGCTAAATCCATTTATTTGGGTTTTTAATTTATTTTATTTTTTATCGGAATTAGAAAAAAACTATTGATCTAAGATAATATACTATTAAACCCTATCATCAAATTCGTCAATAATGTAATAAAGCAATGCAATGAATGATTATTTGTGTGTTATTGCATCTAAAAAAATGTGTGATTAAAACAGATTAATTTTTTTAGTAAAAAACATTAGTACTTATGCACTATAAGCCCTTTTGATATGATATATATAAAAGTGAATCTATGAAAAGAACACTAATTACTTTAAGCCTGTTTTTACTTGAAAAAATATTTTGCTGTGACCAAAAATCGTTCATATCTTTTTAAATCGGCTCAAAGGGACCTTCTTTTTTTTCCCTCCCCATAAATTGTTTCACATAATATTTTAACAGTATATCTCCATTACACAATCTAAATAATATACCTTATTAGAATGTCCATTACTTCATCTCTTCTCTTCTTAGAAAAAATGAAACTGCACTTCTTCATTATTAATTGTATTAAAAAGGCATGAAGGACAAACAACAGATTATTTCATTGGATGTAGCTGGTGATAAAATATTACTATAATTTTAAATTAAATTTTCAAGTTCCTTCCGCTTATTCTGTGTAATATTTTGCTAAGTTTTATTGGTACTTGTCTGTTTTACCGTCCGCTGACACCAGCGCACAGGTGTCGCTTTTCTTAACTAATCTACTGTTATTGTAACCTTTCTTAAGTATATTGTTATCACTTATTGTATTGTTTGTTTAGTTAAAGGTGACTTTGTATTTGTTAAATTTTGGGATTTGAAGAAGATTTTTCACACGGTCACTGATGAAAAATCAGCTCTCCTATTTTTTTCAGGAGCGGAATGTCATTCCTAAGAAAATTAATTGTGCAAACGGAAACTTCAAGTGAGGACAGAAATTGGATGGAAATGCCATTTTCAAGGATGCAACAACATTGTTTGTAACGAATATTGTTTGTAATAAATGTGTCATTTTTTCTTCACATGTTTCTAATTTATTCCGTTTCCTAAAAATCTGGACAATCATAATGAAAGGGAATGCCTATTTGAAATTCATTATAGGCACCGTAACCTGACATGGTCGAAATAAAGTTGAGGTAAGTGACATCTGAGCGATGATGTCAACAGACGGCAAAACAGCCAAGCACCGTTTTATTTATACTGATATAAGCCCCAACTAGGAAAATTATTTTAAAAAAAAAGAAGGATATATATTTTATATATAATTTCATTATAGCTTATCTTGTTAATTTTGAATGTGCATTCGATATTATTTGACGGTAATCGGAGTTTAGTGTTAACTGATAATTTTCCTTGGTTATGGACGCAGTAAAGTTATAATATGCAAATACTTTAATATATAAGAGGCGTAGAACGGCAATGGCTACACGTCCTGTCGAAAGCCACTTTTATATAACCCAAACTGGAAAGTGGGAGCACGGCATACCTCTCAGCTGGTCTCCGCCGTAACTAGGTTTTATACCTTTCCTTGACACAGTTATCCATCATCAATAAAACCCATTTATTCTAATGACTTATGTGCGTAGATTAAAAAGGGATTTGTAATGAGTAATAAGTCGTAGTCATTACTGGAATAACTTATGCGGAGCTATTTCTCTTTAAACTGAATATCGATAATATGTTGGCACGTGAAGTAAGTAACACAGGGAACTACACAGTACCGCAATGTAAGATAGAGTTCCGAAACATTATTAGATCCTATTTTTTCCACATTGTTTAGAAATGCATTTTTGGTATATGTTCCGCAGGTTGTTGTAGGTTGTTGAGTCACAACAATTATTAACTGTTTATTCGTTTCTTTTTTGATAGTTTCCATACAAGATTGAAAAGACAAGAAACTGCTCGATGTTTTCGCCTACTTCAACATATACTGGACAAAGGTTCTAAGCTCCCAATTAATTACAACAGACTCATCTACACGGCATTTATCAGACCTATTTGAACATACGGAGTTGAGCTTTGAGGCTCTACTAAACCATCCAATTCATCTCGTATCCAATCCTTACAATCCACAATCCTTCCTAAAATCCTCAATGCTCCTTATTATGTCACAAACAAACTCATCCACCATGATCTTAAAATCCCGTATGTGATTGAATGATTTGGTCGTAAATGATTTGGCCCAAACTAGATACCTATCCTTCCATGGCAAGCTCCATACACACTTGAATCCGCTAGTCTCTCAATTGCTTCCCATACTATTCTTGATAACCCTCCGAGGCGTCTGAAAAGAAGATGGCCTCGCCACCTACTATAGAACTTTGTGGAGTGCTACCGATGGGTAGTTTCTTCACAAGTTTTTTTTTTTTGTTTTCATGCCATTTGTTCATATTAGCAAAATTACTTGTTGTGATATTACAGTAGTAATTATCAATAAATTAATCTAAAAAAAAAAGTTTCCAAAAATTAAAGTTATCGTGAGGTTTAATATGGAAAAGAGAATGTAATTTTGGGTGACGAGTAGATTTTAATAACCAATCCATCAAGAAATAAAAGTTTCAACTAATACTGCGAAGTATAGATGTTCTTGTTAAAACGTTCATTTCTAGATGTTACGATTTCCGAACTATACCTATTTCCCACAACTACATTATCTATTCTATACTAAAGCTCATGATAACTTGTATTTTTGGAAAATATTAAAAGGGGGGCGAATAAAAAGTATAAATTTCTTGTGACTCAACTCGAAGCTGCGGAATTACCGCATTTGTTTCTCAACACGTTTCGCAACTGAAGTCAATAGTTATGCTGTGCTTTTTATTAGTGTAAGGTGTAAGTCAGAAAGTGATTAAATGAAAATTTAAAAGTCACTACTCTACCAAAAATTGTTATTTAGTGCTATAAATACTTTATTTTATTTTATTTTTCTTTACTTTATTTTATTAGGGTACGAATGTGTACATTTTAATTTTTTTTTTACTTTATTTTATTATCATTTTCGCATTAATTTCTTTTGTTACCGCATGTATATATTTTTCCTCATGTATATATTTATTTATTTTATTTTGTTTATATAACTGTTTTGTTATGGAATGACTATAAGCAACATAGCACCATTACTTAGATTGTAATATTTCAAAAAAAAAGAGAAAAAAAAGAAAGTGCTATAATTGATCATAAGAATTTGAAAGAAAGTGACTAGATGGAGTTTTTCGGGCTTAGCTTTGTTTCTGTAAATAATACTTTACCATGTACACTAGCTTTTGATTCAAGACCTATCCCATAGAATGCCACTAAACATACTTTATAAATAGTCACTCTGTAGATCTCTTTTCTTTCAAGTTAATACCTTTTTCCAATAAAAGTGAACAATACATGAACTTCCTTCATTATTTATTTTATTAATAAGCCATGAAAGAACATATTAAAATGATGTTTTATCTCTCATTATCTGATTAACTAATTTATATGAATTTTGATTACCATTAAATATGGTGGATAGGCATTGTAAAGGCGTTAGGACCAGTCAGTAGTTGTGGAATATTTACTATTGCTCATATCTTATTAGATCTCTAGACCAAGCAGAAATCAAACACTAAAAAAAAAAGTTTTTATTTTGGAAATCTTACGTTACAATTTTTTTATACTTTTCGCTTAAATAAAAAGCCAAACAAAAGAACGTTGTCAAAAGTTGAAGGACTGGACAAAACTTTTTGGCTCATTCATGAAAGACAGCCCATCAGCTTAGGGTCTATGGATGGCGCCTTTTTGTCCTTCCTGGCCAGAGCATGGACCAACTTTCTTCTCATCCGTGAAATCTTTTTGAATAATTCGCCTGTGATGAGGAGAAACCAGAGCCAAGAGATTTACATTCACCAGACGTACACGTGCTCTGCTACCTGCTCTTAATTGTTTCCTATTTGCAAGTGTATGCCTGTATAAACAACAGCAGTATCAGTATCCAGTGATCGGTTTATGAGTCTTCATACAACGGTGTGAGATGAATAATAAAGGATTGTCGTCATCTGTGGATATGAAATTACCAATCATGTTTAAACTTACAATTTAGTTTTTATGTATGAGTTAATTAAATCTATAAGCACATATTAATGGTTACGATATTTATTGGGTACTCATTAATAATGACTTATTTATTAATGGCCGTTCTTTGGAAATATGATAATCAAACAATTTAATGATGTTGCACATAATTTAGGACAATCTGAATTCTTCCTAGAATCTTTACGACAATCTTGCAACTTTGTAATGATAACCCAACAGTGATCAATTGAGGTGGTGGCTGAAAAAGTTATAGATTATTTCAAACCATGCTCATTGCAATCAGAATTTCTAGTTTTATAAATATCACAATAAATAGATTCAGTTCTTATTTATTTTGACTAAGACAATTGATTTTGTGATTGACTGTACAGGGTAAGAATAACCCTGACTTTAGGTCAACAGTGATAGATTGTAATATAACAAGTAAAGTCAATCATTTCATTCATCCATTTTCTATAGAAGAAACCCTCTTTTACCTTATAACATTTATAATGTTCCTCCTCTCTATTCCGACAAGATATACATTTTTAGATTAGTATAAGTGTGAAAAATCGTTTTATAACAGTTGAATAAGCATGAATCGATGGTATTCGCTCCATTTTCAGCTATTAGCTCAATATATATATATATAAGGCGGTAAAGGAGAAGGCTGGTAAAGGCGGCCAAAGATCTACAAGGTAAACAAAACAGGTACACAAGGGAAAAAAAAAAAAAAAATATATATATATATATATATATATATATATATATAAAACTTGAATATATATATATATATATATATATATATATATATATATATATATATATATATATATATATATATAAAACTTGAATACAAATTGTGAAATGATTTATAAAAAATTTGGGTGAGAAAATTTTGAGGTCTAAAAATTCTCCACCACTTAATCATCAATATTTCCAATATTTTTTAAAAATTATTATATTTTCTCATTTATCAAATGGATAGTATTATTTCTCTTTTATTTTATGCAATTTTATACTATACCATAATTGGCTGTGACTGAATTTTTTCTTATAGTCTGGTTAATTATATGCGAATCGTAAATAAGTATAGAAAAAATATTAAGATATGCTAGTTCAAAGTAGACTTTCACATTAATTTAGTCATTTGGACTTGAAGAATAAAATCGAAACATTAAATCTCTAATGGTATTCGATGATCAAGCAAATATTACGTTGGTTTATCCTTTCCAAGATTTGGTCCAATTTCCAATGTCCTCGGTCCATTTAATAACAGTAAACATTCACCTCCCGCCCAGGCTTCTGCTCTACCTTTCACCTTATCAAAATTATGTATTTTGTCGTGGGAAAAAAGAAACCTTGAAAAGGTAGATAGACATAAGATACATTCCCATCGATTGAATGTTTTTTGTTTCTGAAAATTTAATACTTTCTTAAACTTGTACTTTTAAAATATATTTATTCAATACGTACCAAGCGACGAGATGTATCAGATCAGAAGAGGGAACCACCTTTCGGTCGCCTTTCATGGTACTGGGTACATACTTTGGTACTAAATATATATTATGTTTCTTTTTCTGTTTATGTTTGTTATTCTGTAGGGACTTAGTCCCAGAATAAAGTTTCTTTTCTACTCTATTCTACTTAGTGAATGAAGCAAGGGTGCAGCATGTCACCCACTCTCTTCAAGACATAAATCCAAGAAGCTCTGAATCCATGGTACGAGAAATGTAGGGATGTTGGACCGTTCAAAAACTACTGTCCTTATTTATAATTTTTTATAATTATTGGTCATTTTTTATGAGTTATAAATATTTTTATTTTTTAAAGAGAAAAGATAAAAATACTGTCCTTATTCTTTGCTGATGACCAGGTTAGATTTTGCGAGGTGGAAGGTCTATCTCACAATGATGGTGTATGCCCTAAAGATGTGCTACGAAATGTGGGGCTTAAAAATTAACTTCGAGAAGACCGAGTATAAGATCCTGATACAAGTGTGCTTATGGTGACGATTAAAAAAGTAAATTTATCTAAGTACCTAGGTTCTTATTTGGAAGCTCCCGGGTCGTCTGAGCATGACGTCAGAAGAAAGGTGGAGCATTTCCAAAAGGCTACCCGAATCTTAAATCCGGTCCTATGGAATGAGATTTCTAAAGAAAATAAACGCCCTATTTTCACAGCCATACTGGAATCCATCCTGACATATTCTTCGGAAACCTGGACTTTGAGAGATCGTCTCTATTCAAAGGTGCAGGCTGTTGAGATTGATTTATAAAAGAGGTGTCCCCGTGTCACAAGGCTGGAAAAAGTAAGAAACGAAGAAATTCAACAGAGGATGGATGTAGATACATCTACGAATGAAATGATAGGGGCACGCACCTAAGTATGGCGCCACCATGTAAAGAGAATGGCTTTCAAATGTTGGCCGAACCGAGTCATGGATTGATTTCCACCTGGGAGGAGAGGACGCAGGCATCCCAGATAATAATAAGAAATTAAATTATTTTAGTTCATCCAATTAAATGATGGAAAATACATATTTTTTGAATACTCAGTATTTTATTTAGAGTTTCTTTTAAATAACCCTATGATTACCATAACGAATGAAGATTATTATATAATATTATCTTATCTGTAACGAAAAATCTGGAAAAATTGAAATATTACAGTCTCACATGCTAGTAGGAAGTGAATTTAGAAGCAGAGTGAAAAATCTACTAGGGTTTCAGGATGAAGAAGAATAAGAAGAAAGTTGTAACATGATTTGAATAGGTCAGTACGAAAAAAATGATGAAAAACTAATAAGTGGTTTGGAGATAATATTATTACATTAAGAAGAGTTTATATTGATGCTAAGTGTGTATAGATATATCGATAAATAAATGTGACTTTATGATTGGTTCTAAACGACATAAATCGACCTGAAGGAGAAACCTTTAGATGAATGGATATTGCGGAGATGGGTTGCGCCAGGCACTGACCACCGCTGTCCTCTCTTCTCATTACCATATCGGGCCATCTCCGGAGAGGAGCCTGTAATTTTGGAGATTCGTCACTTTTACATGAATTTAGGAGCCACGATAATAAATAGTTTAGTCTTATTTGGGTACATTAGGACGTCACAACCTAGTATTAAATTTGTTCAAAGCCTAAATAACTCTGGTCCTCGGATTCATCTATTATTAAACAAAGCATTCGGTTTCCACATTTTATTTGTAAATGAGAAAGGAATGGAGACATTAAAGAGTTGTGTAAGTGAAATTAGTGTGTGTAATTTGATAAGTTATTGAGCTATTTTCACCTATTCACTAGGTTCACTAGGAATTATTGAAACTTATATTTATTATTTCGGCCAAACATATTGTCAAACATTTACCCATGTTTATACATTATAATGGATAACACAATTTCCAAAGCATAGCAGTGTCAATGAAAATTCGTTTATTTAACTTTAATATTTAACTTCCTTGTTCTCCTTACAAAATAGCGTCCCAGAATCAATTTAAAATCACCTCCCAGTTCACCATCAATCCTTGACCCCATTGTAAGCCCTCAAGAAGACCTTTAATGCGGTTCGGAATGTTGGGTTTTCAATAAACGTTTCTTTCTATTTAAGAGAATTTTTCTAATCTTCACCCGGACCACTTTCTATCTCTTAAAATCAGAAGAGAAAAAACCCATCATCCAGTCAATAAATCTTTCTTTAATTGCGTCTTAAAACATCTGACATGGTCAAAATTCTTCTTCATGATTTTTTTTTTTAAATGTCACTTTCAAATTTTCTTTGTTTTAATGTAGGGTATATTTATTCCCTATAGTCCAACATTGGTATGTGGACTATAGGTGAATAAGTATACCCTACATTAAAACAAAGAAAATTTGAATGTGACATTTTAAAAACAAATTTTATGAAGAAAAAATTTGACTTATAACTTTTGTAGTTGTGCACAATATGGTTTGATGCATAATACCAAAAAATGTTTGTTTGTTTGTTTGTTCATTTAACGTCACTTTATGCTGCTATGGCTAATCGGACGATGCTACAGTGGGAGCTCTAAATTTTGCCTATCCAGGTTTAATTAGGATAGGGATTTTTAGCGAGTACCTGACATCGTACAGGCTCGGGACCCCCGTTTAACGTCCCTTCCGAAGGACGGCGTAACTAAGGATTTTTTACTCCCTTAAAAAAATCCTAGGGCCACCTGCCGGGCTACGAACCCGCGATCTTGGGTTTAGTAGTTAGTTACGCTAACCACTATACCACAGGTGACCTTATACCAAAAAATGTTTTTGTGATTGAAAATGACTGTTGAGGTGTGATTGGCCTGAATAGAAAAATAAAAATAAATGAAATAATAAAATATTTTTAATTTGAATATGTTCGATGAATTTAATAAATTAGATCAAATACTGAAACATGTGGGTTTATTACATTGAAACACAACTACAAAATTATACATTGAAAAAACTATATATAAAAAATTAACTTAACAATTCTACCAGGAACAAGAACAAAAAAATGAACAAATGAATATAACTTTTGTTTTAAATAATATTCGAAAGAACTGTTCAATAGAAAGCTTTACGAGAAATGAAAGAGAAACGACGGGGCCACTCGGCGAGGGACGGTAGACTCCTTATATCGGATGGCGATGCCAAATAGTCTTTAAAAAGAATTGTAACCGCAAAGGGCACTTGTTAATGCAAGTAAAGGTTACTTACAAAATTGGTTTGATACTCGTCACCTGGTCTTCAAAGCCATCCAAATGCCTGGCAATCGTCTTCAGATGATCACTGTCGTCCTCTCTGGACTACGGGATAGCAGAGGAGGTTGCAGAGGTTAAAGGTAGCTCCTCAGTCTGATGCCGTGATTTTTAGCAAGATGGTGATCCGTCCACGGTTGAGCAGCAAGTGAAGCATATGGTGCATTACCAATTGCTTTCTATTTAGGTGGCTATAGCCGATCATGGCGGCGGTGACTAAAGTTTTGAATATACAATGTTTAAATGTTACACGACTGAACAATGACTAGGTTTGTCGAAACGTTTTAAGACGTGATTAAAGAAGAATTTATTTACTGGATGAAGGGTTTTTGGGAATTTATAAGAATAGCTTTTGCCCAAGGCTTCGCTCGCGTGGAATTTGGTCTGCCACATAAAGTTTCGTGACAGATCATTTTAAATAAATAAATTAATTTGTTGTAACTATAAGTTACTTGTACATCCGAAATTTCAGATGTCTAACTTCAAAACTGACGGATTCCATACAATCTTTGCATCCCTATTAAATTAAGGGGAAAACCCTTGGGGGTGGAATTGTCCAAATTCTTTCTTTGTGCTCATTTAAGTTATACAAAGAACCTATCTTGAAATTTCAAGATGCTAAGTTCAGTGGGTTCTGCTATGCGTTGACTGCTGGGTGTGTTAGTCAATCAGGTTACAGTTTTACATTTATAAACTCCTCCTTTGTGGTGTGTTGATTAAAAGTAGCCTGTGTCCTCCCCAGGCTTGAGATTATCCATATCAAATTTCATCACAGACAGATCAGCACAGCCGTGAAAAATACATTGACACTGACTAACAAACGGGACGGACAGAAGTTTACAGAAGTTCGTGTCAGTAAAGGATTAGTGTGTAAAGTTATTGAATTTATTGAAAAGGATTACTTAGTATAACGGTTTCACTTGTCATACGGCAGCAGCGAGAAATTAAAACTGAAAGGATTAGAATAATGTACATATGTAGGTAATTTATCGATGTGTTGTAATTTAGCGGTATAGCCAATATTACTGTAAAGTTTCATCCGAATCCGTTCTGTAGTTTTTGCGTGAAGGACTAACAAAAAACTACAGAACATTCATCCATCTTCACAAGAACAGTAAGAAACACGTGAGGAAGCTACTCAGGGGTGAGCCCTAGAGCGACGCTCAAAATTTTTAAAATATATTTTTTTTTTCTCTCTTTATATTTCTATCCACACCTGTCAAATACAAATTGACAATCAGCAGATTGGCTGACTGAAGAAAAAAATACAAAATGACATGGAAGGCATGGCGAAGAACAGTACCCAGCGGCACCTCTCCATTGGCTTTCTTTTATTTCCTACTGTAATAGATCCCTCATCCACGTCCTTTTTAGTCTCTTCCTAGTGTTCTCAGGCATGAGAGTCGTGGCCATTTGTTGTATCAATGGGTTTGGGTGTCCGTGTAGTTTTTCTTGAAAGCGTTTGTAGTACGTTCGTATGTGTTCGTCAACCGTTTTTATTTTTAAGTCAGTATGCAGAGTTTTGTTATTGACCTACCATGGTGCATTAGTGATAAGTCTAAGTACTTTTGACTGAAAAGTTTGTAGTCGTTTTCTGTGAGTCTGTTTAGTGATGCCGTAGATTTGTAAAGCATATGTCCAAACTGGTTTTAGTAAGTAAGTGTACGTATTTAATTTCTGTCTTAAATCTAATTTGGAGTTTTTCCTGAATAGCGAGTACATTAATTTGAGTTTGTGATTTAGTGATTGGCGTTTCATCTTAACGTGAGGACCCCATGTCATTCTCCTATCAAATGTGAGTCCTAGGTATTGTACTTTGTCTCTCTGTGGGATGGGTTCGTTATTAAGGAAAATGGGAGGGCATGTTTCGCGTCTAAGAGTAAAAGTGATGTGTTGTGACTTTTCGTGGTTCAGTCTGATTTTCCACAGTTGGTACCACTCATTAACCTTTTGTAAGTTGTGTTGTAAGTTTTTTGAGGCCTGTGTCGCGTCTTGATGTTTGGTGATCTTGGCAGATTCGTCAGCGTAGGTTGCGATCAGTGTGTTAGGACTTTGAGGACTGTCGTATGTATATGTTATGTACAGTAGCGGTGCAAGTATTGATCCCTGAGGTACACCGGCTAAAATGGGTCTTATTGAAGATAGCTCTGAGCCCTGTCGCACTGAGAAAAATCTGTCTGTTAGGAATGAGAGAAGAATCAGATAATAAGTGTGTGGTAGTACAGTCTTGAGCTTAAAGAGAAGCCCCTTGTGCCAGACCTTGTCGAATGCTTGGGCGACATCCAGAAATACTCCAGTTGCATATAACTTCTTCTCTAGTGCTGTCGATATGAAGTCAGTTACTCTGTATAATTGCTGAGTAGTCGAGTGTGATTTTCTAAAATCGAATTGATGGTGAGGGATTGTATTTTTGTCAGTCAGTAACTTTAATAGGCGGGGATAAAGTAATTTTTCAAAAATTTTAGAACAAATAGGCAGTAAACTAATAGGTCTGTAGGATGAAGGGTTGGTAATGTCTCTATCTTGTTTTTTGATCATTGAAACAATTGAGTATTTCCACTGTATAGGGAATTTCGTAGTTCTAAGTATTGAGTTGTAGATTGTCGTAAGAAGCACTAGAGCTTTCAGCTGGAGCACCTCGGTATTTATTAAGTCATAGCCCGGGGCTTTTCTTTTTGGTAAATGTCTAATTAGTTCTGCTACTTCTGTTGGAGTGAATGCAGGCGGTGGTAATGATAGTTGTAATGGGGCGTCAAGTGTGTTATTTACAATTATTTCTTGTTCTGTGTTTGTGAAGTCAGTATGTGGTGTAAATACGGAAGAAAGATGGTCGGCAAAAAGCTCAGATTTTTCCTTGTCCGACACAGCCCAAGAGCCGTCTTCTTTTCTAAGAGGTGCCGACATCTCTCGGTGTTTTAAGAGTCTTTTGGTATGCTTCCATAAACTTCCATCGTCTGTCGAGAGGGATTTAATATAATTCTCATAGTTTGATCTGTTAAATTTGGTAATTTGACGTTTTAGTTCATTATTCAGTTTGTTAAATGTTCGTCTATCTGATGGTTGTCTGTAAGTTTGCCATATTTTACGAGCTCTTCTCTTGGCCTTGATCAAATCTCTAATATACTGCGGGTAGCTTGGTAAACTATCTGCTTTTCTATCCCTGGGTTTTGATGATAACCACGCTGCGTCTTGAATGCTTGTAGTGAACTTTTCCACTGCCTTCTCTAGTTCTTCTTCATTCTTTATAGAAATAGGGATTGAGAGGTGAGAATTGAGATAGCTTCTGTATAAATCCCAATCCATTATACCCTGTGTTAGGGAAGGTCTTTTTTTTGCCTCAGAAGGCTCTTCGCACAGGATCATTTGAACTACAGAATGATCAGAGCAAAGATCAGAGCTCGTATTTACAGTCTTGTTTACTGTTCTTAAGCCTTTTGTAACAAAAAAGTCCAGTAAGTCCGGGGTTTTGCGTCGAGAATTAGGCCAGTAAGTAGGAGAATTTGGAGTTGATGTGTCTAATGAAAGTTCATGAAGAGCATACCGCAAGTTCCTACCTCTTGGGGTACACAATCTTGAACCCCAGCATTGGTGTTTCGCGTTGAAATCTCCTCCTGCGATAAAACATCTACCTAACCGTTTGAAAAACTCAGAAAACGTCGAAGATGTAAGCTTGTACCTAGGGGGACAATAAACTGCAGCGAACGTGATATTTTTCTGTTTTGTATGTAATGTGATTCCAGTTGTCAGTATGTGTGGTGTGATGGGTAAATGAATGGGACTATGTTTTAATGACGATTTGATAATAATGGCGGTGCCACCGTGAGCCGTTTTATCAGGGTGATCAGTTCTGTAAATAATATAGTCTGAAATATAGATTTTTGATCGTGAGGTAAGATGTGTTTCAGTGATGAGTGCTATGTCTGTCCTTTTTTCATGTAAATATAAATCAAGTTCGGTCCTGTGTTGCATCAGTCCATTAGCATTCCATAGGAGAATTGACAAGGAGCCAGCTGTTGAAAAATTAGGGGGCATGGCTGTGGCTCCAGGCTTGTGTGACCTGAGTTAACTGTTGGAGAAGATTAAAAAGAGGGTGGATAAGGTTGTTAAGACCCGTTAGTATTTGAAATAGTTGAGGAGGGGCAGTATCATAAGGGGGCACCGGCTGGGTACTGTTATTCATCATACCTGTTTGAACATTATAGTGTTGTGATGTTGACTTCGGTACTGGTGGACTTCTTGGCTTCTGCTGAGATTCCACTCTGTTCTCCGGATGTCCTGGAAGATGGGGCTGTACAGGTCTGAGATTTGGGAATTCTTGTGAATCTGGTGGCAACTGAAAAGGTTGAGCTGGTGAAGGCCGCTGGTTGTAATGTCTTGAGCTACGCTGAATTCTTAAGTTCCTCAGTGTTTGGCAGCCTTTGTAGTTGGCAGGATGTTGGCCACCACAATTGGCACAAGTAGCAGGAGTTTCTCTTGTTTTACTGCAAGTTTTGCTGTCATGGTGCCCGCCACACCTTACACACCTTGGTGGGTGGTTGCAGTAGCCACGAGTGTGACCATATTGTTGGCACCTTAAACACTGAGGAATGTCTTTTTTCTTCCGCGGTTCTTCGATGTTTACTTTTGTGTAATATATATATTTTAAATCGTAGATATCTTCTTTAAAAGTTTCTTTTGTAATATCTACAAAGAACATTGGTAAGGGCTTCTTGAATCTTGAAATAACGTTTGTGACATTACAAGCTTCGTAACCTTTCTCTTTCAATTCTTTTTTTATAATGCTAATTGGTGTAGAGTGATGGAGGCCCTTAATCACTATCCTGGGGCATCTGTCCTGTGGGAGCTGAAAGGTGTGAAAATCTGCGCCTTCACTTCTTAGGCTCGCATTTAAATTTCTGTAAGTGTCAGGTGTATCAGGATAAACTGTTATACCTTTAAGTGTGGTTTTCACCGTAAATTTATTTGGTCCGGCTTTTTCTTTTCGGAATGCAATTAATGCAGAGTAATTTTCTACTCCATTTATATAAAGTGGGGGCGGTTTTTGATTTATCACGTGTCTCGTAGTAGTTTCTAGTTGTTCGTCAGGTATTGAGGTTAGTATTTGAAAACTGTTGTGTGTTTGAATTGGCGCTTGTCGTTTCTGTCTAATGTGATCTTGTTCAATTAGTAAAAGTCGTTTACGACCAGTTACTAGCTCCCAGGAACCATTATTATTACTATTAGTACTTAAATTAATACTGTCCGCTTCCATATCACTTACCGCCTGCGAAGAAGTAGACGCTTCGCCCATGGCTGGCGGAAAAACCCGCACTTTTATTATTTAGGTCTTAAATCTAACCTGTCTGACCAGAATATAACACTTTTTAAGAAGAAAAAGAGAATATTAAAACATTAATCGAAGTTATACTTATAACACATAAAACTAACCTATTTTCACTTTCACTTCGATCATATGATCTTTTTTAAAATATTTAACAATTAAATTAAATAAGCGCGATTATTTACTGGCCATATGTTGGAGGTAATATTGATAATGTGTTATAACCTAGTACTTTTCAATGATATTTATCGTTTTATTATGACCAAATTACCCAAAATCATTATACATTGTAGCCTATGTGTTATTCTGATGTATAATCTATATTACCGTAAAGTTTCATCCAAATCCGTTCAGTAATTTTTTCGTGAAAGAGAGACAAACATACAAACTTTCACATTTATAATATTAGTAGGAAGTAGGATTGGGATGTGGAATATTCATTATTAAGCGAGCGGTCCGAAGATATAATTTACTTCCTTCAAAAATTGTCAGAGGAAAATGCCGTTTTTTTTTCTGTATTTATCATTTCCAGATGGTCTAGATGGCTGAGGATGGTTCAAGACTGAAGTTTCTTAGTAGGTGTCAAATTTATATTATTTTTATATAATATAATTTATATATTCAAATTTACAGAAGGATTATTATCATTTAATAACTATTCTGCTATAAATCCGAAATTATTGACCATTGATGGAAGGTTAATGGTTTTAAAACTCGTTCAGTTCAGAAAATATGCTATGTGCCAATGTTTAGGGTGCACTTGGCAAACTCACTCCTAGGGCGATTAAAAATTAATATGGGTTTCATATTAATGAAAATTTCTTGTAAAATAACTAAGTATGGAAGTTTAATTGGTCTGTTTTATCCGGAATAAATCAATAATTTAAATTTTCTTTTTCCATTGTATACTATTTAAATCGAAGCAATGGCCAACCATTGGCAGTTGCCCTTAAAAATTTTCGAATTTCTAGATAGCTGTTGCTCACCTATTACATTGAACCTTGATTAGACGTCCTTTCATCATCTTGCATTTTAGTAGGAAGCTTACGCTGTTGGAGCTTCTCACATAATTCTATGAGAGATTAAGAAAGCTACACGTTATTAAATCCATGCAATATTAAGTAAAGAATGTTCTCTCACATCAAAAGATCCAGAAATCAAAAGTTAATAAAATTCATTATTATATTCGGAAATAACAAAAGCAAACGATAGGATCTATGCTTTTTTGACTTAGCAGATCATGTCTGTAACAAATTGCATTATTCAAACTTTTCTTCTTCGAATTCTTTCCTCATAACTAACTACCTGTTAGACGAGTTATTTCTAATGTCAGGCATTAGTTCTACTACAATTAACTAACCACAACTAACAATCAATATTAAATTAATCTAAAGCATCTGAAATTATTCAACACTTAACTTAATTACAGACTCCAGTTAGCAATTATTTCTTCCTACGGTGGCTAGCTCAAGCTTGTTGAAAGCATAGGAAACTTTGAAGATTCGAAATAAATTTGATTATTAATCGATATTTAACTTCTTACTTTGTATTAGAACTTGTACTATTTGTAATATTTGTTTGAACTTGTAATATTTATTTATAAGTATTTTTACTACACCTAGTTCACTAAATTAAAAAAAAAAAAATTGCTCAGCAGTGAGGCCAATACACTTGGAGATTTGACTGGGAACAGAACCTATTTCCATTAGGATGGAATTAGGTTGGCAGGACTTTGTTGCCAAACTCTTGTTAGGAGGTTTGCGAACCTCAGTCTCAATAAATGAGGTTGATACACGTGTACATCTACACGCTACACGCTTCTGACGAATCGTTGCCCAGAATGTAGTTCACGAGGGTTCGCAACACATATAGGAACATGAGTTCTCCAACATGATTTGATTGACCACTTTCTATGTATGTAGGTAGGAACTTTATAAGCCCAACTGTTATTGACGATCCAATTTATCAGGATTGAGCGGGCTTGATATACTGGTTTTCGTCCATAATGGAGACAAGTATCCATAAATATCATACACTATTAGTATTACAACTATTAGCAATCAAGTATGTATCAATTACAAGTAAGTAGATATTTAGTATTGAATTTTATGTTTTATCTTCGTTTTTCTTATTATTATTCCTGACTATGATGAGCTTAAATTTGTTTAAATTTATTTAAATTGGTTAAATAGGTTGACGAGATACGGCAAAGCGGATACTGAGCAAAGAAGATCAATTTTATTAGAAATAATATTTTAGCATTCTTTTTTCTAATCATCACCTATATATTTCAGTAGCATGTTTGATTTAAGTTGTGTATATTAGGCCAATAAATATTTAATAAGTAAGTGACGGTGTGTATAAATTGTTTAATATTGACGTAGTACACCCTTTCCGATTAGTTATTCAATCCAAAGAGGACACCACAACTAGCCCGTGATCACTACTTGAGTGCAGATCTTGAGAGAGCCACCAGCTCCAAGAAATCCACAAGTGCTCAGACAAACCTAGAGTTGATGGGCACGTGACGGAGACTGTTTTGCCTGCAAATTATAGCTCCTGTGCGTTTCATAAAACTCTCTTCCAGGTTGCGTAACCTCGACTCAGCGTGTGCAACGTAGGCTCCTATCGTGCCTCAGTCTGGCTGTCTACTGCAGAGCTGACTTTCCTCAGTGAGCTCTCTTTAATATATCATTATATTATCATTATTTCGAGAAAAGGTTCAATATTGAGGAAGGTGTAGATTGTAAATGGTTTTTTTGTTTATAGTACAAATATTTATTTCAGAAATTATACAAATGCCCTTTGGCACATAAAAATGGAATAATTAATCTTAAACTATCATTAAGAGCCATATATACCCGCTGAGTCTTTGTTATAAACTCAACTATTAATAGCTGAATCTTATAAAATATCAAAATTATAAGTAACCTGCCGAAGACAAACTCCGATGTGCATTGACATGTTCAAGGGGTAGAAGAAGAGGGTATTGATAAGCAGGTCAATTAAACAGAATTAAATACCTTAGGGATGAGAGGTAGGCGATATTGAACATTATGGTATTTTTTCGGTTCAATACAGTTAGTAAGGTAGATAAATACCTACATTGTTCATCAACACATAATAATTCTACTGAACTAGTAAAAGGAAAACAAATAAAATAAAATTACACCCCAGAAGTTAATATTGTGCTTGCGGTATAATATTTTAAGATATTTGTAACTATAGATAATTATAAATATTTTTAAAAATAAGTTATCTTAGTTGATATTGTTTGTATTTTCATTATTTGCTTTGTTTTTTCTACTTGACATTGTAATTTGCGTTCATATGTAACTACGAGTATCTATTGTTCCTCACCGTATAAATATTATTTCTTGTACTCTGTTTTTTTTTTATTCCTTAAATTTTATCATTGGAGGTAATTCGCAATTATTTAATTAATTTATGAGAGGACAATAGTTGACTGGATGATTCAATGGAGAACGGAGATAGTTGGGGATGAATTAAAAAAAACACCAAATAAGTACAAGACTTATATTAAATATGTGCCGACGTTTCGACCTACCATGTAGGCCATCTTCAGGGCAATGAGAGAGAAACATTTTTGTTCTGTTTGTTTCTCTCTCATAGCCCTGAAGATGAACTACATTGTAGGTCGAAACGTCGGCACATATTTAATATAAGTCTTGTACTTTTTGGTGTTTTTTTGACTGCACCCCCCAACTATCTCCGTTCTCTTATTTAATTAATTCTTTCTCATCTATTAATTTAATTGTATTAATTAATTAAATGTAATCACATTATACCCTGACATAATAATATCCTGTATAGAAACCTGTATTGTTATTCCAAAGGGATTTGTCCCAGAATTAATAGAGACTTTATTATAATACGTTTAATAGGCATTATTCTTCCCTTTCACTTGATTTGTTTTTAGTTTCTTTTATTTTATTGTTATAAATATTATTATTGCTTTTCCAACACCTCCTGACTTCCCAACCAGATGCTCTCTATGCAGGTTAGACATTTGCTTAAATGAAATAGAATTGATTGATAATAATATAATTGAATAATTGATTTTGCTGTTTAGTCGCTTTTTTGGTTGTTTTTTTTGTAAAGAAGATACACATTATGTAACGGACTTATTGTTTCCTAGCTCATGTATTTAATAGTTGTTATTAATTTATTTATTCTTTTTAATTGCTTAGTATCTTGTCATGATTTGCACTTTTTATATACTTTGTTGGCTCTTAATAAATATTTTACGATTTGTATCGTGTAGCTTTCTGGCCAAATATATATTATGTTTCTTTTTCTGTTTATGTTATTTATTCTAAAGGGGCTCAGTCCCAGAACAAAGTTACATTTATATTTATATTTCTAAAAAGGGGTATAACAAAATAGGGGGTATGTATGTATCATAAAGAGGGTATGAATGTATCATAAAGATAATCGTCTCCTAGAAATACTAAAACGATTTAAGTATATCTAGTTGAATTAACTTAATTATTCATTATTTCGAAAAGCCGTTATTGAAACAACACTAATGTTTCTTCATAATAATTTAAAAGTTAAATAAATTTCATGCTTTAAATGAAAATTAAAGATTTTTTACTACCTTATCATAAAATTACTACCTTATCATAAAATTACTGCCTATATCATATTTAGATGACGGTGTATAAAAGTTTATTTTTACAAAATAAAAATTACATCATAGTCGAGAAATAAACTTCTTTTATTAAGAAAGATATTAATTGAATAAATTATCAAAATATATAAACATTAACCTGCTATAGTTTCGTTTTTTAGTATCATGCAATGTTATAATATTTTGGAATTCAGAAACATTGATTTATAGTTCATAGTTTAAGCTTTTCTGTGTTCTAAGTATGTCGCGTTATTTACTTATTTCAAGAAAGATTGTCAAAGAACACACCAAGTGTAATGTCTCTTGATGATTGTCAAATATTTCGACATTGTGATGAAACTTAATTTTTTTTAAACAGGTCTGTAGGTCGTTGATGTGGTTTTGCATAAATGCTCTAAGATCATTTCTATTGTAGACTGTATGTATTATGTGTAAATTCTTTCATTTCCAAACGCAAGAGAAAAAAATACAACGAGTTAGTTAATAATCTTAAATTGATTTCAAATAGGCTTATGATACAGATGCTACATCTCTGAGATGGGGCACATGTGGACTGGTGGTTAGCAAAACAACCTGCTATGTCCAAGATCGTGGGCTTGCATGCCGGAAGGTTGCCCTGGGATTTTTTAAGGGGAGTAAAAATCTCTTTATTCTGCCGTCCTTCGAAAAGGACGTAAAACGGGGATCCCGAACCTCTACGATTCCAGTTACTTTGTTGAAGATCCCTATCCTAATTATACTTGCATTTCTTCAGGATGTGTGCTCATGCGTTAAAATGAGAAATGGTAGTACACGTCATTGTTGATTTTTTCATTGCTTCTGATTGTAATTAGAGGCCTTAAACGCTTTCATTTTGTTTTATTCTAGCACTGTTTAATGCTTAATATGAAAATATAATTTATGATAACAATTTATATAATATGTTGGTTGACTTAAATGATGTTGTTATAATACTTTAGGAAGTAAAATAAAGCTTATCCTCTGTAAAGTACCACATGGTTGGTAAATAATTCAGAAAAATGAGAGAACTAGCATAAATCAAGCTAGTATTATATATTCTTTTTTCTTATTATATATTCTATTTGTAAATATTTCTTTGGGAAACATAAAATTATTTTGTAAAAAATGGGATTAAAATTCGCAATTTTCTACGGGGATTATAATTATTAGTTAGAGAATTATTTTTTTGAAAATGTCGTATATAATTGTTATTATTTGTTCTTATTTATAGCGTTATAGATTCTTTGAATTTATAATGTATATGTACTGTGATTGGTACTACAATAAAATGCTTGCTTGTTAATATAGTAAATTTATTTTAAATAAATAAATATGTAATAGTCTATAAAACACATACACACACACACACACACACACACACACACACACATACGTGTATATATAAATATATATATAATGAAATAATTAAATATATAATAGATATGATGAACTTATTTTAAGCACATAAATTTATATTTGTTTTAGAAAAAGTGTATTTGAAGTATTAACAACAAAACAGATATCCAATTATTTGATTGACTCCTTTAGCCAATCATATTTTTTTTACTTTAACGAATATATATTTGTCTGGACTCTTTATAACTTTATAAAAAAGTTAATAACCAAAGTTAAATAAATTTAAAGTTTAATTATTTGCATTTTTTTAATAATTTTTTATAACAGCTATATAAATTCATGAAATGTCACAAATAATAATCAGTTTGGCCTCGATACCAAAAGATAATGTAGTGTATTATCGAATATTCGATTGTTTTATTAAGCAAAGAGATAAGCCAACGTCGAATTGCTGTTATTCAGAATCCGTGACTATAGGAAACCCTGACCGCAAGAATAATCGCAAGTGACGGCCCAGATGAATTGCTATATTCCATAATAAAGTGGCATATGTTCTTAAATTCTTGAAATTTATTTCATATATTTGAAAAAATATTTCTGTTCACTGTCAATGAAATAGTAATTATGTAAGTATACGATTAAACTTAGGATCGAGGTCAGTGTGTAGAACTTGAGTTACTGAGCTAACAATCACGGGTTGAAATCGGCTGTTAAAGATGTGCAGAATCCAGAATTCTTCGTGGGTAATAGTGGTATTGGTTAATTTTCAATATTGAATATTTTTAGATTTACTCAATCCTTAATACTGATTAAGGGCATGTGGATTATATATGCGCAGAAGAATAATATGTTCTGACCATAGACAATAATTTTATTTGTTGGTGTAGAACAGAGCAGCATTTTATCCATTTGGGGATCAATTCAATATATTGCAATCAATCAATTGTGTATATTGCATTTAATTATTTCATTAAGAAATAAACGTTTTAAATATAATTCCTAAGTATAGATGTTTGTCTATAGGTTTGTTGAAACGCTAATTTCTTGATGAAATGGTTACCGAAATATAAACATTTCCTATAATTTCACTCTTTTATCTACATTAAAACTGATGATTATTTTTATTTGTAAACACATTATTAAAACAGAAAACGAATGAAAAGTTAAAACTTGTATATTTCTCGAAGCGAGAACCTGCCGTACTGATACCTACATTTGAGTTGAATTTTTGAGCTTAGGGTCGATACAATTTTGATTTGGTGCACCTTATATAAGAAATAATTTACAGTTATCTTTGGCAATAAATCCATTTAAAGACCTAATTTTTTACCAAATTAAATATAGCAATCCAAATTTTATGCACATTTTCTTTAGGTGTATATTCTCCCGAGGTTTAGCTAAAATATGGGCGCTGAACAGACCGGGGATGTAGGTTATTTCCTAGAAGACTGTTAAAGGAGAGGAATGTTGGCAGGGACGAGAAAGCTGGAACCGCCACATTCTTGGCAAGGTCCTTCGCGCGTCCATTTGACCGCACTGTCCTGGCGCTATTACCAACAATCTGGTTTCACTCCACCGCTGAAGAAATCAATGCGGTAATTTGCAAGATTTTGCAGATAGCCTTGAGGAAGGAGAATGCTTAATTACTGGAGATGTTGCTTGTCGCTCTCAATAAAATAGTGTGTCTGAAGAGCAAAATATCGAAATCGATACAAATTCAGATATGGCGTCTCTACACCTGATCATTAATGTCATTGCTTCATACGTTTATTTTCAGAACATTTTTTTTATAAATTTATAAGAATGAAATAGGTGGAGAATGAAGATAAACTTCCAAGAAAACTGAATATTTGGTTAATGGGGAAGATTGCAGGTGAACAGTTCACGGATTGTCAACTTCAAATATCTAGGATCAGTCCTCAAAAAAGATGGAAAAACCTAAGGAGTAGCACGAAGAACCAGAGAAGAAAGAAATGCGATAGGCATGCTCAGTTCAGTACTTAGGAATAATATCAGCCTAAAACTACATACAAAAATATTGCATGTCATTGTAATTTCTATAATGTTATAGATTTTTGAAATACAGAAATTGCGAATGGTGATGAAAGATGGAAAAACCTAAGGAGTAGCACGAAGAACCAGAGAAGAAAGAAATGCAATAGGCATGCTCAGTTCAGTACTTAGGAGTAATATCAGCCTAAAACTACATACAAAAATATTGCATGTCATTGTAATTTCTATAATGTTATAGATTTTTGAAATACGGAAATTGGGAATGGTGAACAAAGAAAAACTATTCGTCACCGAGATGGACTTCTGGAGAAGTGCTGCTGGAATATCAAGGCCTGATAGGATAACCAATACCGTAATTATTGGATACCCAATCCCGGACTAGAAATCTCGTCGATTAACCAAGTTCACGAAGACATGGCCGAATAAGGTCTCACTGAAAAAGTTACTCTTGAAAAGATGACCCGAAATAAAATACTGTTGCAAAATTTGATTGAAGAAAACCTCAACTATCTCAGGAAAAAATAATGAAATTTACAACTGTATTGTAATAAAACAAGAAGTACATATTTTCAACTATATATAATGGCATGGCATTGAGGCAGATAGAGAAACTAGTAGTGCTCAATTAATTAATTTCAGTTGGAAGGTCACACGACCATCGGAGGATTATCAGGAGCTAAGAGGAAGCTATATTTGAGAGGGAATAAAGTTTGTCACGAGAGGACTGGTATCGAGTTCGGCCCAAATCAGCATCGAATGGGCCATTATGGATAACAATGTTCGCAACAAAGTTAGGAGCATTGAGGATTTTACGATGGTTTTCGGATTTAATTGGTCAATGAATTCGATGGCTTGATGGAGCCAAACTACTCCTCAAGTCCAAATATGTCTTATAATAATCATTACAGGTTTAATGTTTTCCAAAATGTGGTCCTAAGTTTTGGATCTGTTCTACAAAAAGTAGTTGGATATTATTAAAGGATACCGAAGGACATGAATTCATTCAGACGAAAGGTGAAGCTGATTTTTTTTATTTTGTTGGGAATTTATTTTAATTTTCAGAACTTGAATCTTATTCTTCTACAGTAGAAAATTAAGCCCTTTGTCTTCCAATGATATGAGCTAAGTCGGAAAAATCCTTCTTAAATTTTGAAGCTTTTACTATTTCAATGAAAATGTACATTTTATATATAGGAAGGAGAGGCAAAAGTTATCCGTATTTAAAGTTGCAATATCCAAAACATTGATTTGACCTGTTAATCATCATGCATATAGAAATGTAAATAAGAATGAAAATTAAGTTTTTATAAAATTTGCCAAAGTTAGAAACTTTCTCCACGGGCTAAAACCAAAATTCAGAAGATCAACAGAAATGACGTTCCGTAATGTCGCATCTTCAATGTTATAATGAAAAATGATTTAACAGGATGATGATATATAAAAATCACCCATTTAAAAAAATCATTATACACAATAGTCTATAAAAAAACTACAACAATATCAAATATTAAATATAGAAATCACTCTTCTGAAAAGTTATATACACTCATTAAAATTCTGTAATAAAATATATAAATAGAAACCAAAGGGCCCAAGCCCAGTTTTTATTTTGTATTAATGGCACAAGTTTAGGATTTAATAATTGAACTATATGTACGTTATTATTAACTATAATATAACTCATAATAAAAATAAATATTATACTTTCAATGATTATGGATGGTAAGCAGCGGAGTGGCTCAGTGGTAGAGTGCGAGGTTGCCGTGCCGAAGGGCTCGAGTTCAAATCCTCCAGCTGTAACATGTTTTATTTAATCAGTTAACAGCCAGGGAAAATCTATCGGGGTCTAGGACCTTCCTCACGCAGCATCTAAAAAATGGGTACCCGAAATATGGCGAAAAACCTGGCGGTCGTGCGTGTTCTAGGACCAATCATCTCGCTGTAACAGTTGTTCAAGAAACCGTACAGTCCCTTTCAAGACTGTTCATGTGTTGTAGTGGTACAGATTTTTTTTTATACTTTTATTAATTGTACATTTTATTAACAGTAACTTTTGTACGAGATTAATTACCATTAATCACTTCTACAATTCTGTATTGCTGATCCTCGATCTCGAGAAATTTTTAAACAGGCTGCTTTGCTAACCTCACAATTTCGTCATATTTTAGCTTGTGCAATACCCGCATTATCCTATGGTTGATGTCACCGATGTCTCTTTGTTGTACACGAAAATCCATTTTAAGATATAAAATCGATCCATATGAGACAGAATTTGGACAAAAAGCTGTGGCAAAAATTAGTCTCTTCGAAGCTGATGGAAGTACCATGAACTTGACTCTATGTGCCGCTCAGAGTAGACCTTCTGTAAGTCACAGATTTGGCATTTACTGGCAATAGATGGTCCAGTTGTATTAGTAAACCCACACACAAACGCACGCAGTTATATTAATACCAGTTTTACTAATAAGATGTGAAACACAACTTCTCATTACTTTTTTTTTGTTATTATCGCATTCATTATGTTTCTTTAAATAAATTTTCAGGGTATTCCTCCTATTCAGATTTTACTACTTGAATAAAAGTGTTTATAAACACGATTGAAAATTTTCAGTTACTCTGTTAAAAACAATATCAATTATCATCTATAATTACTTTTCTTTTACGAATCATTTAAAATAAAAAATACTGTGTACACGGATGAATACGAGTCGTTGGTTGAAGAAAGATATTCAATTTTATCATAAGGTTAACTCATGTATTAGTATCTAATAATATATGTAAAAATATGTCAATTACCATGCATTAAGTTTATGCATCTGATGGAAACAGTTTAGGCCAAATTGAATGATAATAAATTGGATGACATTCGTAAAGGGCCATTCCTAGTGTTAATAAAGCAATCTTTTTTTGTCATTGTTGAATATTTTTATTTATATGCTTGGTAAAGGTTCATTTTATAATCCTACCTACCTTGACAAAAAATGTTCAGAATTCATGATTCAATCGATTGCTATGGAAGTTTACCTAATATTCTTTAACTTGTAATTGATTTTTGCTGTTATGCCTATTAATGAGTGGAAAAGACGGAATTCGTTATTGTATGTAGAAATCAAATGAGTATTTTTATGATCCACTATAAAACAGTTTGTGGAATGCTCTTAGCCCATATATGATGCAGAGTCTAATACGTTAATCTGAAGAAAGATTTAATCTCCGTCTTTAGAATTGCAAATTTCAGGCAGTTATGGTGAAAATCAAAGACATTTCAATTATGTCGAGGTATACAAGAATAGAATGAGCAGTTGGAAGTGGGTCTGTCTGGAAGAAATGGAGAGGGACAAAATAAGTTTGTCCGGGTGAAGTATATGAGTTATGGAGGGCTCGAAACTCACAATAAATAATCGAGAGGATTTAGATCGGAGATAAGGAAATAATTGTACATTATTGTAAATTCTATTACTATAAATACGATTGTAGCTATAAGAAGTTAAATTCTGTCAATTTTATTCTTTTAAAAATCTGATAATAGAAATATTAACTGAATGTTTTATAATTTCTTCGATACGTGAATGTGCGTTGAACAAGCTATGTTCACACCGACAATGACTTCACAATCCTTTAGCAATATATGCCTCTAGGTTCCATGCCCACTTTCCATACCCTTGAAAATGTTTTGTTATGGCTTACGTAAAATGCGGAGAATGGTTTGACCAATATTTGCTGATTCATCTTTCAGCTAATAAAGCAAATGACCACTTTGACCATAAACGGCACTTTTATGTAATTATTCTTTTGTTAAGAGTATAAATACAGACTTACAATATAAAATCGACGCAATACCAATTTTTAAGTTGACCAAAATTTCTATGTCTATTTCATTTTAAGTAAGATTTAGTCTATAGTGATAGTGTTTAAATTGTTTTCTCCCTCTAGCATATATACATTATTTATGAACATGACTAACAAATATAGATTATTTTTTATTTTTATTTATTCTATCCAGAAAGGACAAAAAACTGGTTATTTGATAAAATTACAAAACATTTAAATCTGCAGAGATGTAGATCATTATCTATGCACTAAATCTGGAGAGAATCGTTTATTATTATTGACTAATGAGTGTGTATATTAAGGCACATAGATAATAAAAGCCTGTACCACTACAACCCTTGAAAGGTCTTGGGTTCGGTAAGTGGCAGAATCTGTACTGTTTCAAGTACAACGGTTATGCAGGGAGGCGATTTGATTTAAATCACGCTCAACCGCCATATTTTTTTCCAATTAAGGGTACTCACTTTTTAGAGGCTGAGTGATCCCCAAGAGGGACTCACATGGCTCATCCGCTGTTAACAGATTAAATAAATCATCAGCCATTTCGGATTTGAACCCGAGACCTTCGACGGCAGTTGAATCCGACTACTCAGAGCTCGACCTCCGAACCATCCCGTACCGTAAAATATAAGTAAATTGTTAAGCATTTAGATGTTTTATTAGCTTAAAAAATATATCTTTTAGTAAAAAAAATAATATATATTAATTTTTTTTTCTCTCAAGAATTACTCTATCCTCAATGAGATTTATTCTCTAACCTACATAAACCTGTTACTAACTCTCTTTTAGTTCGAGGAATGGAAAAAGGAAAACGCACCTTCCTGAATACGTCAACTGCATTCTCACTTTCATTTTACATTAATGAGTGTTAAAGAGAATTGTAATCATATGCGATCAGCTCTGCATGATATATGCATAGTTAAAATTATTCTACGTTGCAAACACTTATATTTAAGTTTAATGAATTTTGGTTAGAATTTTTTTATTTATGGATTTTTAGAGTTTCACCTGTCCTTACAAAGAAACATTGTTAATAAGTCAGCAGTAAATATTTTAAAAGATAAATATTTAATCCATAAGTTTCTGTGCTTCTTGATAAACTTGTTATGTAGGTTAGAGAATAAATCGATTAGAATTATTTAATGAACTCAAAGTTCATAGAAAACGTACAAATAACTAAATTAAAATGTGGTTAAATCTAATTAAAACTGGGGTAAGCGAAAGTTGTTTTTCTGGAGCCTAAATTCCTCCATAAAGTGCTCGTATATTAAATAAATAAATAACTTTAAAAAAATCATTTTAATAATTTCCTCATCTACAACCATAAAAAAATCCTTTATTTTATATTTCATTCGTATGGTTAGCTATATATATTCTAATAATGATAATATATATTCTAGTGGTTAGCTAACAAACTACTAAGCCCAAAAAGCATAATGTGACGTTGTTCTTTGTTCATTTAACGTCACTTTGTGCTGCTATGGTTAATCGGGCGAAGCTAACTTGGGAGCTCTAAATTTTGCCTATCAAGGTTTATTTAGGATATGGACTCGGAACCAGTTTAACGTCCCTTCCGAAGGACGGCATAACCAAGGATTTTTTACTCCCATTAAAACTTCCTAGGTCCACCTGCCAGGCTGCGAACCCGCGATCTTGGGCTTAGTAGTTTAAATATAGTGACGTTACATAAACAAACAAACTACATTTTCCATATCTAGTGCTAAAGCCTAGACATGGCAATAACTGCGGGGTAATATTTTTACCAATAAGTATGCCGAGCTCATGCATCAACTGGCCTCCTTGTCCTGGTTTTATGGTTATGTGATTTCCATTTCCTTTAGAATAATTTAATGAATTTTTTACATCGGGTGACGCCTAATGGGGTATTTCAATCAGTGCTTAATTTTCTGTAGGGAGTGACGTAACAGTGACACAATTAATCTTATTGAAGCTAGCCACTCCAGGATGTTTACAAGTCGCAGTGAAGTCACACAAGTGTTTGGGGGCGTTTGCTTTCCTACTAACTGCTTTCTCCCCTTACAGCTTATTGTAAAACTGGTCAAAGCAACAATTAGGAAAAAATATATCATAAATTTAAACAATAAGAGAATTTTGCTTCAACTCTTCAAAGGATTAAAAATAAAAAGGTATTTCCTTCATAAATCTAAATATATTTATCTGATTGGTGTACTCACTATTATAATGACAGTAAAATGCAAGAAATTGTCATGATTCGAATATTTCTATGAGCCAATGAATTAGCAGGATGTTGTACAATTTTTTTTTTTAAATATGCCTCACGACAATTATATAAATATGCCAACTTGCCATAAATAGAGCCGGAACTGTTGGGGAGAAGGGAACAGAAATTCAGAGGGCTACAAATTTCCCAATTTCAGTTACAAGTTAATCTTAATTCTTCCCACATAATGTGCGCTAAATTTTTAGTATGAGATGATGATATTACACTAATAATGTATAATATTATTTGAATATGAAATATGGCTATAAAAGTGTTGACTTTTTTTGGATGAGAAGGTGACTGAAGAGATTGCATTATTTTTAGCAATTTTCATTTCTTAGTTAACACGGTCCATTCTATAAGAAAGCCCATTTATTTTATGTCTTTTTAGGGGGTGGAGAGCTCACTAGTAGAGCGCTGAACTGCTGACCCGAAGGTTCGATCTCGGTTTCAAGACCGGATGTGATAGATAATTTATTTAATATTTAAACTGCCGGAGAAGGATCCTTTGAGAACTGGAGACCCTCCTGGGGCTCACCCAGCATCTATAAAGTGGGTACCCAAAATAGGGTGAATAACTGGCGTTAGAGCGTAATCTCGGACATGCATCTCCGTGCAGGACCGTTTCATCGATTGATTTTTGTCTTTCTTGATTAGTTTACCAAATATCTTTACTCTGATGAAGTGCCTAGTAGTAGTGCAAGTGTTTTCACCAATATGTTATAATGTCATAATTTTAACAGAACTGCTAACGGACAAGGGAGACGCAATTTAAATTATTGTTGAAAGTAAATCAATGTTAATAAAAATAAAGAACTCGGTTGTTGTGGTATTGGGACAAAAATTATTGAATTTTTATCGAGAGAAATGTTGTATTTATAAATATGATGAAATTGCAAAGATTATATTTCCTGGTATACCAATCCATAAAAATGAAGGCTGTCTTTGAATATTTGATCAAGGTGAAACAAGTAAAAGTAAAAAAAAACAAAAATGGTAATACATTCATTTCAAATTGCCACGGTTATATTAGGAGTAAATGGTAATGGATGCACATGATGGCTCTTTCTACCAATAGAGCAAACAACATTACTCAGCATATTACCCAACCATTCACGAGTGCACAGTAGAACATCGTCTGGAAATGATGCCTTCCCGCTGGAAGGTCATAAAGAACTAGTTGTGCGCAAGGCCTAAGGCGAAGGGCACTCTACATATAGTCCTAGTTACTGTTCAGTACTGACAATTTAATAAAGGGACATCTCAACCGCCATCTATAGCTGCTGATGAAGGAGCCAGGCTATAGCTGTTGATGATCGGTGATGAAGAGGTTGATTGATAGTCCTCGCCAGACCGACGTATCTAGCGCGTGCTATCATCCTAATCGAATTCCAGTTGGATCATTACACCTCTCAGGGCTGTAGGCACAGTGACGTTCTCTTTTATGACTTGTAAACTCTACTTCATGTTAGCTATGAGCTAATACGTGTAGTTATGAAATAGAAGTGTAGGAATATACAAAGGTTTAAAAAAAATCCTTTTTAAATGAATTAGAAGGAATTCACTAACGCGATTAAGTTTATAATATTTTATAAGGTATTACATAAACTAAATAGTACTCAAATTAACTTAAAAACCAAATAAAGCAGTTAATTAATTATAGCTTAGCAGTTTAGTAAAACAAATTTCAGTCTTATTTAATCCGTTGTGTTATGTAGCCCATATTCTAACATAAAAAAAAAATTTGGATTGCTACAATTCATGAAAGGTCTGGGGTTCAGTACGAGATAGAGACTATACTGTTTCTTAGACAATGATTGTGCAAGGAGGTGATTAGTCCTAGATGACGCTCAACCACCCCATTTTCCCCCTTATTTTGGGTATCCACTTTATAGAGGCTGGGTGTGCCTCTATATGAGGATGGTTCTAGATCCCATAGGATCCATCTCTCTAAATGATTAAATGAAAGTCTGGTATGAAATTCAGCTCTCTACCACAGTGCCATTCCGATCCCCGTACTCTAAAATTATATAAATACAACCAATTTCAAGTAAATAGTATGAATAAAGCTTTTGCGTCATTACGCTCAATCGTTAGCAATCAAGTCTAGTTAATAGTAAAAAAAAATGAATTATAAAATTACTGATTTAAAATTTCATTTAGATGTTGTTAAGAGAAAAGTGATTCCCCGGAAGTTGATTCAGAGAATCTTGGAGCAATCAGCCTGAAAATGTAAAATACATTTCTAATAATTTTATTACTTATTGAAAATAGTGAAAAGGAAAAAAAATTTTGAACGATTTGAATCAAAATTTATTTACAAAGGATTTGGCAAAAGCATCTTAGTTATCCAACGCTTAATTAGGGAGTGGAGTGGCTCAGTGGTAGAGACAGACATCCTGGTTCAAATCCTGCCGCAGGCAAGACTTTTATTTAGTCTGCAGCGGGAGATGGATCATATGGGATCTATGACCCTCCCGGGCTCACCCAGCCTCTATCTATAAAATGTTATAAAAATAGGTTACCCAATCTGTTATAAAAATACTCAAACTGTTATAAAAATAAAGGAAAAAGTCTGGCGGTTGAGGGTGACTTAGGACAAGTCATCTCCTAAAGAGCACAGTCTGTACTGCACAACTCCATACCCGTTCACGGGTTGTAGTGGTACAGGTTACCCAACGCTTATGCAGGTCAAGCCTAAGTCTCTTTGAATTTCGAATTCAGAAAGAATGCTGCATGGAAATTGACATAATACTATTGCATTACCTATCCAAATCCCAACAACTGGTAGGTCGTTCCAATTATAATTGAAATTTCGTTTTGTCCGACATTGGTGATTCAGGAATCTGATTATTATCTTAAACGTTGTTAGACTTCATCTTATGTTAACAAAAGATAAACTCTAGATGTGTTATTTTTTCTTTCACATCACATTAAGACAAGCCACTAAAGCAAATTTATTTCTCTAGAACGATTAATTCACTGAAATTTTAATTTAATATTTATTCCCCGTTTGTTCATATTTTACTTAGTGATAAAATTTAACATATCAAATGTCATTCAAAATCTTTAATATGATTTCATTGATACTGAATGAAAGGAAGCAATAAGTCATGAATTGAAAATGCATTTCGGAATGAAACCGTGATGAAACAATTATATATGTATTTTATGGGAAGGTTTCTAGATAAAAATCCGAGGTTTGTATTCCTATAAGGAAGGGATCGTTACATACATTTATGCATTCTTATATTTGCATCTAGTCACATTTAATTAACACACTCATTTAATTACAGAAGAATTCTCATTATTATTAAATGAAAACGATTTTTTAATGAAAATGATTTTTTTGAAAAATCTATTTCCCGTGATTAAACCTCAGACAAGACATAATAAATGTTATGTCTTAAATAATATTATTTATTTAATCAGTCAACATGATGTAATGTACTAATTTCAAAATTGAATCAGACAGACTCATCTTTGTTTGGGAAATGAATATCTAGATCTTGATGTGAATCAGGGTGAATAGGGAACAGTTGGGAGGAAGCTTGCCACATCGTTTACATTAAATTTAAGAATAAACAATTATTTTAACTTAACAAAAATATTTCAATTTAACTCATTTAAACAACACTCAGAATAAAACTTACAGTATATACTTCCGTTAGGTGTGAGACCAATAGCATTACAATTATGCCAAGGAATGCTCATTCACCGTTTCATAATTATTTCCTAGCAAGGGCCATTAAATAATCATATTATCGATTACTAATTGTGTTTTTTATAGGCATTAACTATTTGCAAAATAATGTGTTTATATATTCATAACACGTATGTACATTAATTTGTAGTGAAAAATTGAAAACCTGTTTCTAAAACCAGAACAGTGAAAGTAGTCCCATAAATATTTGTTATACAATTAAATGTACATAAAGATTTTCTTGCATATCCTGTTTCTGTGATATTTTACAATTTATAATACAAAAGGTTAATAGCTCAGTGTATTGACTGCTGAGTTGCTATGGACAAGGTTCCGGGTTGAATCGGACTGTAGCAGAAAATTATTTATTCTCTTACCAGCTCCGGATGGGCCCTATTGGATCTTCAGACCATCTTGGGGGCAAAGCCTGATGGTTGAGTGTGATCTCAAATAAATGTAGCCACAACCTTTGTACCATTTACTGAATCCAAGACTTCATGGGTTGTGGTGCTAGATTTTCAAATATTTAATTTGTAAGTACATGTTTAAATTTATTGAATTCTTACTATTGCTTATTTTTATGTTTACTTTGGTAAATTTATATGATAATATATAATCAATGGTATGTGGAGTATGTATGCAAAGTTTGTTAAATAATAAAAATGTTGTGATGATCAACTCTACTATGATTTGTCCTCATTTCATATGATTTCACCTTATTTTTTTATCCGATAGTTAATAATTTTCAAAGAACAACAAGCTCTTTCGTGAAATTATAAAAAACAAGCAGTTCTATTTTGGTAATTCTGTGTGATATTAAGTGAATAACAGGTATATAATTGCATCAGAATTTGTGTCAATTAACTATACCGACTGAGTGGTATGCTAATGAAATGCAAGGGTTAAAATTGATAGTTACACCTATTTTTAACTCATTAAATATGGTAAAATAATTTAGCACATTACACACGACACGAAATGAAAGGTTTCGACGTGTTTTAAATAACCGCCCAAGGGATGGTCACTTATGACTTTTCAGTAACCATTTCCGAAGGCATCGGGCCCTTTATTAAATCAGACGCCATTATTAAAAACTTGCTGAGATAACGAACGGGGAGCCCAGCATGGGCAGCTTTCTCCGGGTCTTCCTTCCAACTGGAGCAATTTATCACCGGAGTGGGAGGTTTCACTCTCCAGGAAGAAGGTTATCCAAGAGCCGGATCGGCAAGGTCTCGTCAGGCCTGGCTACTCAGAATATGAAGTCACTTGTTTTAAATAAGAAATATCGCTCGTAAATATATGCAAAAGACGATCATTACTGACGATTTATTTTGTTTTGTAATTTGTATTCCTTAATTTTGATTACCGTTACGAGACACGTGCTTTCTTTAACACGCAACGACTTGGACACATGGCATCCGGATCTACAATTCGCAACGGAAACAAATTGGAGTTTATCTATCTCTGTTGAATCCATGAGCAATTATTTCATTGATAGTTTAGGTTTTGAATTGGGCTTAAATGTTGTTTTCAACTTGTCTTCAAAAATATTAGAGAAGAGTTGGTCGACTGTATCTTCTAATTCAAGGAAGAAATAGTTGGGGGTGCAGTCAATGAAAACATCAAAATAAGGATAACTTATTTATTATGTGCCGACGTTTCGGCCTACAATGTAGGCCATCTTCAGGGCTAAGAGAAACAAAACAGAAATATATAAGAACGTAGCAGCAACAAGAATATATAAAGTGGTACAGGAGTGGAAATAAATTAGATTATTGAAATAAAATTAGATATGATGAAATAGTGAATAGAAGATGTAAGATAAATAAGAATGCATATAAGACAGGTTACAGAATAATAAACTTAAAATAGTGATGGATAAAAATAAAATGTAGATGATGAACAGAAATTCTAATAGTGACAGATAAAATAATACAAGAATAAGAATATAAAATAGGAAAAATACATGTCAAAAAGGGATAAAATGTAAACAATAATATAAAGGGAAAGAAAAATGAGGAGGTAAACGGAAAGATACAAAATAAGAAGATAAAATATAGAAAAAGGGGGGAATAAAGTGTAATAATACAAGCATAAATAGAAAGAAAGGCTTGATAAATTTCAAAAATAAACATTGAAAAAAAGGGGTATATATCTATGAACTATGAAGAATGAAAAGAAAAGGAAAAAAAGTGAGGAAAGTTAATATGTAACTGTATACAATTAGAAAGAAGTGGCATAAATGCAAAATAAGATGAGAATTTAATATAAACATATAGAAAGTAGGTGAAGAATTACAGTAGATGAAAAATATGAGGCTAAGTAAGAATGAACTCTATACTATTAACATATGATGGATGCCAAAAGTAGGTGTGAGAACAGGTGCGAAGAAAGGTGAATGTGAAAAGGATGGAGATAAGATAAAAGTGTACTAACCGAATAAAACAACTTGCAGGTTAGGCCGCTCAGAGACAAGTAAGCAAGAAAACCGTTACACCGGGCAGGCGGAGGCGATAAAGGCGATCTCTGACGGCCAAAAAATAATGACACAGGAGGGGGAAGGAGAAAGGTAGAATCGGTGGATGTAAGAGACCGTAAATAATGTAAAAGGCGTGAAAAATTAAAAATTAAATAAAATTAAAAAGGAAAATTGCAGATGCATTGGATATAAGTGACTGTAAAAAATGTAAATTGAGAGAAAAATAAAAATTAAAAGTGGTATTATATCTATGAACTATGAAGAATGAAAAGAAAAAGAAAATAAGTGAGGAAAGTTAATATGTAATTGTATACAATTAGAAAGAAGTGGCATAAATGCCAAAATAAGATGAGAATATAATATAGGCGATCTAATATAATATAGGCGATCTCGAGAAAAATAAAAAGTAAAAGTCAAATGGTCAAAATGTAATTAAAAAAAGGCATAATGAATTAAGAATGTAAGGTTATTTTAGTAAATTAAAAATATGGGCGTAGGTTAGGGATAGGTGATGGGAGTCGGTCTTGGCATTAACGGTAGAGGAATCTAAATTGAAGTGAATGGTTTCTGAGAGGATGCGTTTATTATAATTAGGAACGGAGGCTAGGATCCACGTGTTTTCGAAGTCAAAAATGTGGTTAAAGGATAGGGCGTGTTCAGAGAGTTTAGAAGCGGTTGGGTTGTGGGAGGAAATGGAGTATTTGTGTTGGGTAATGCGGTCTTTAAGTAGGTTTTTGGTTTCGCCGATGTAGGAAGAGTTGCAGTTGGGAGTAGAACAAGGAATGCGATAGACGACCTGAGAACGATGTTTTAGTGGAATGGGATCTTTAACACGGGTATAAATATTGGAGAGTTTGTTGTGGGATTTAAAGGCGATGCGTAAATTGGGGATAGCGGAACTTAGGGATTTTTGAATGTTATTAGAGAGGGAGGGTATATATGGCAAGGATCTGTATATAGGGATAGAAGGCGGATGTGGAGAACGGGTGCGGGTGGGTGGGTTATAATGGTGATGGATGAGTTTATTGATAACATGGGGAGGAAAATTGTTTTTTAATAGGATTGCTTTGATGCGTTGGGTGTTGGTGTTATGGAAGCAAGCGTCGGAGAGGGATAGGCCACGGTGGATGATATTTTTGGCGACATTGATTATTTGGTGGTGCGGATGTTGGGAGTAATAATTGAGGAGTCTGCCAGAATAGGTGGGTTTCGTATACCAATCAGTGGATAAGGAGTGATCGGGATTTCTAATGATACGGAGGTCAAGGAAAGGTAGGGATTTGTTATGTTCAAGTTCAACAGTGAAATGTAGGCGGGGATGGTATGCATTGAAGGATGATAATAAACCTGGAATGATGTTAGGATTTAGGATAAGGAGGAGGTCGTCCACATATTTTTTAATGAAAATGACATCGTCACGGAACTGGGGTAGGATGGAGTCTAGAAGGTCATTTAGGACAATATTGGAGAGGTCAGGAGCGAGGGGATTTCCCATGGCCAGTCCAGAAATTTGGTTAAAGAACTGTCCATGGAAAGTGAGATAGCCGGATTCGCAGCAGAGTTTAAGGGATTGGAGATATGAGGACCGGTTGAGAGAGGTATGGGGTTCTATGAGTGACCAGTTGTTATCTATAATGACAAGGGCTTTATCTAAGGGTATGTTGGTAAAAAGACTTTCGACATCGAAGGAAGTGAGGATGTAATGATCAGGAATGGTGAGGGATGTTAAAAGATCACGTAGATGAAAGGAGTTTTGGATATCATATGGGTTGTTACGGCTGAGGACTTGTAAGGATGAAAGCAAGAAATTGCTAAGTTTTGTAGATGGTGAATTGACGTTAGCTGTAATAGGACGGAGGGGGTTGTTGGGTATGTGGATTTTGGGAAGACCATAAAAGCGGGGGGCTAAGGAATTATAGGAAATGAGGTTTCTGTAAACAGGATAGGTAATTAATTTAGAATTGACAAGGCTTTTTAGGTGGAGGTTGAATTGTTTTTGGAGAGATGTAGTAGGATCACGAGGAATGGGTTTGTAGGTGGAAGTATCCGAAAGAAGGGAATTAATTTTGAGGTTATAATCAGAAAGGTCCATAATTACAGTAGAGTTACCTTTGTCAGCTTTGGTGACAATTAAGTCGTCATGAGATTGAAGAAACGAGCGTGTGGACGCAAGGTCTTTGAAAAATTGCGGGGAGAAATTAGAAGGGGTGGAATGGGGGTGCTGAAGGAAGTTGGAAATGATATTAGCTACAGAGACGCGTGAAAGATCAGGTTGAACAAGTGAATGGTTGAGTCAGAAATATTTTAAGTTTATTATTCTGTAACCTGTCTTATATGCATTCTTATTTATCTTACATCTTCTATTCACTATTTCATCATATCTAATTTTATTTCAATAATCTAATTTATTTCCACTCCTGTACCACTTTATATATTCTTGTTGCTGCTACGTTCTTATATATTTCTGTTTTGTTTCTCTTAGCCCTGAAGATGGCCTACATTGTAGGCCGAAACGTCGGCACATAATAAATAAGTTATCCTTATTTTGATGTTTTCATTGACTGCACCCCCAACTATTTCTTCCTTGTCTTCAAAAATGTACAGTAGCAATTTATTTGTATTAGTTATCGTTATCTCAAATTGTATTCTTTATTTTACGTGGTTTTAATTTTTTGTTACAAAGATAAGGAAAATATCAACAGCCTCGGTGAATAAATGGCGAAGTCGAATTCCGTTCAAGGAGACTTAACTGTACGGAGGAAAGAGTAATCGTGTCATTCTCGTATTTTTTTGGCTTGAAATGACGTAGTAATATAAGCAACAGCTCATTTTCAAGCCAATGCCTGACTTAGCCTCTTGTTCATTATGTAAATGATGCGATTCTACTTCCTTCAGTACAAATTAATGTTCAAAGAACTTCGTTCTAGTGTATTCATCGCAAAAATTAGGAGAACACGAGGACATGGGATCGGATAAGAGAAAAGATTTGTCCTCTGCCGGCAGGCGGCCTTGGTGGCTCAAATGGTAGAGCGCTGTTACGGAAAGACAAAGGTTCCGGGTTCGAATCCCGGCTGAGGGCCTATCTTTTCTCTTTAAAAAATAAAAATATTTAAACATAAAAAAATTGACCAATGATTATAAAAAAATATATATCTTTTTATATTAGCCACTAAAATCTTCGGTCTCGGTTTTAGTACAGGGTCTGAAGATCCCTCAGGGTCCATTCGTAGCAGTTAACAGATGAAATAATTTATCTGCCACAGTTGGATTTTAATCCAGAACCAACTCCAACCGATACTCAAATACCATCTCAGCTTTGTACCCACTCCAAAATCTATCCCGCTCCAAGATATAGATCTTACATTTGAAAATAAACTGGTCTTCAATTTTAAATTAAAAATTACAATCTGATATTTTTTAACAGCAATCCATTATTATTTTAATCATTTTATTAACTTATTCTAGTGGTAAATTCTATAAAATCGTTTTTATTTATGTTTTTAAGAGTTTATTTTGGTTTCTTTGTTAAATAAATGCTTAATTAAGATATTTAGACATCGTTGATTTTGTTCCTGTGAAAATAAC
Organism: Arma custos; assembly: GCA_037127475.1. Lineage (NCBI taxonomy): Eukaryota > Metazoa > Arthropoda > Insecta > Hemiptera > Pentatomidae > Arma > Arma custos. The sequence goes on along the minus strand of CM073759.1, from coordinate 55,009,286 downwards.
CCAAGGAATATCTCTGCACTAACAAAACTCACCCTTTCCTCCTTTCTAGTAATTAAGTTTTATTGAGCAATAAACATGAAAAATGAATGATCGATATCATCGCAGGGAAAGCTAAACTTCTTCTTGATGGACAAGGTATAATTGTCCAAGCGTTTTAAATAACAAGACTAAAGGAGTAAATGCTCGTTTTATTTTTATATCGACCAATAACTTCCAAAATACTATTAGGTTCAATTTGCTGAATAAAGGAGGGAATGAGATTTAAGATTGGTGTAAATGGCAAGGTGAGTTAGATCATGGCTGGCCTTGATTAGTGCAAAGAGATCTTGCACCATTTGGTCGGAACTAGCCGGGAGCAGTTCCGGTCGCCCTTGCACCTAGCGGAAGTGCCGAGCAAGGATTTAGAACTCCCCTCTCACCTGTGCCCTTCCGCCGTCATGGCGCCTATATCGGCCAGCCATTACCTCAGATGAGAAGAAAGTGGAGTGAAGTGAAATTTTGGGTTTTACAAGCGGTTCCTCTCAGAACGTCGCTAAGTTGTGAAAGAGTCGGTGTTCATATTGAATAAATTATTGATGCTGGTCGATCTAATGTCTTTAAAAATGCATTGTTTTCTATTTTGAATGCTAACGATTGGGTCTAGATATAATAGCCGTTATCGGGATTGATTTGTTCTAATAGTCTTAGCAACGACCCTTAGATACGAATATGCTCTCAGATCCAACTTCAGGGAAGGAACATAGTGCAAAACCCTCAAGATTCAATAACAGTAAAACTTGTACCACTACAACCCATGAAGTCAATACTCCTGAAGAGCATATGGTAGAGACCACATTGTTTATAGAACAACGGTTTTACATGGAAGTGAATTGTCTGAGAGTATGCTGGACCACCAAGTTTCCCCTCTATTAAGGGTTCCCACTTGATAGTGGGTGTGTTTACCCCAGGAGGGTCTGCAGATCCCACAGAATACATTCCTGTCTTCAGTAACTGGTAGAGACTGCGTAGTTGCTTGGGCAACGGTTGTGCAGGGATGTGACGAGAGATTACGCGCATCCGCCAGGTCTCCGCCTTATAATACCGACTGGTGGAGCCCAAGGAGGATCTGTAAATCCTAAAGGGTCCATCCGAGGCTGTTAGCATATTAAATAATAATGATTTGAACCCGGGACCAACGGTAGGGCGGCACAGCGCTCTTTCACTTCACTAGCTCACTCCCCAATAATATAATATAATATAATAATAGCCTAACAAAACGAAATATATACAGTTAAAATGCTAGTTGAACTGATCGACAAAAATGTTAAGAAAATCTTTTCTACCGATTGTACATGTTACTGTGGTGAATGGTTATTGTATTTATTATGCATTCATAATAATGTTGTTATTCAGGCTGCTATGAAAATGTAATACTTAGTTATTTCTCCTTAATTATCTACTCGTAATTAGCCAAAATACTTCACTGACAATATTTATTATCGTTAAAGATGCAGTTTCGTAAATGGATCGTAAATCCTGTGTATTTTGAAAACAATGCAGTCATTACCTAGTAATATTTGTCCCTTGAATACAGAAACACAATACACCAGATTTATGTTCATATCGTTGAATACAATCTTATATTTAGCACCGTATCTAATTTATAGGGTTAGAGACATTTATCTAAGTTGAATCTATTGTTGCTTTCGGCAACAACGGATGTAATATATCTGCTGTAAACACCTACAGTCCTCCTATTTAGGTGTATTGTGTAATAGGATACAGGTTTTTGTATATTTATAATATATTTCAATAAATATGTTTATTTATCTGTGTATTATATGTATGACTATACCATAACAGCACTGTTATATGTGTACTTGAAAAAATTATGACACCTTATGACACCAAGTTATAATTGAGTCCCTCAAAAAGTAATCCTGAATCAAATTAAATTTGAAATATATGTATTAGATCAAGTATCATTAAATTATCACTTTTAAGTTATCGCAGAATATGGAAAAGATAGAATTTATAGAGAGCTAGAGATAAAAATACAATTTATTTTTTTAGCATTATTGCTGCTAAAAACACTTTGTAGTCTCAAATAAAAAATAACTTGTGCTATATCAACTATATATAAAATTAAATATCTTATTTCCATTGGTTTTATATCCTATGTTCTTAACGCATACTCTAAATTAAAAAACAATTAACATCTAAACACCTTTTTTTTATAATTTAAGGAACGTTTCATTTTTTGGTTTACTACATGCAGAAAATTAGTTAGTTATTCCCATTCCATTCTCATTCTTTTATATATATATATATATATATATATATATATATATATATATATATATATAATTATGATATGATTACAAAGTTTTAAAAACATTACTAAATTTTTTTACGAACTCCAGTCTATCAATTTTATATAAAATCTATTCTCTTATTTAATTTACTAAATAACTTTTATATACCAAATTGTTACGTTTTATTTCAATGAAGCCTAAAACTTTGGTATATAAAACTTTTGATGATAATCCATTATGACCTTAAATAATAATATACCTGATAGTAGTGATATAGCAATAAAAAATGATCGCTAGATATTATGATCTTATTAAAAGGTGAACAACTAGATCTTAAAAAATTCAAGTTTTTAAGATGAAGTGTATTCTATTTAGGCTGGACACGAAGGAATGAACGTAAGCATATTTACGTAAATGCAAGGACAAAAATAGCCAGAATGGCTATAACAATTTTTTATCATACTATATAACTCATTTCATAGTACATCCTTTACTTTTTGAAAGGGAACGAAATGACAAAAACAAAACATTGGTTTTGTCAACAAAGTCTTCAACAAAGTCTTCTCTGTTGCTATTATATTAATAGTTCATGTATTTAACGTATGCATACACATTATCATAACTCCTAAATATGCTTAACATTGGAATAAGCTGACATACCTCCTGACCTCTTACCCGGCGAGACGTATTCCTCAATGAAGTGTTTACTATTCCAGGAGCTATGCGGTTGCCCGGGTAACCAACAAGGGCGGCGTGTGGGTCGACCGACATTTCTCTTCCAAACCTTGGCCCTTTTAAAAAACATATTTTCATAAGAAAAATTGCAACCTCCTTACGAAACCGGGTACAGTCAGCTCCAAGAAGAAATTCGGCAATGACAGTTGTCCTAGAGGATTTTTAAGTTTTTAGTACCATAAAGACAGTATTTTTAATGAATGAGCCATGAAACTATTGTAGTTTACTAATAATATGTATATTCACAAAACTTCAGTGGTTTCTGGTTTAGACCATGTTGTTGAATTTTTTCTGCGCCAAAGTTTCGCCAGACATACTGCTAGCTTCTTCAAGGCTGGATCGAGAATGAAGACGCTCTGGTAACTCGTGGCTTTATATAGCAGTCAATATGTATATTGTTTAAAATGTCAAGTTCTGAATAAATTGATAGGGCAGGAGAAGTAATGATATACCTTTAATTTCTCATTTCGAAATTTTTAAGTATCACCTTAGTCAATGAATAATTATTGCATTATAAATATGAGTTATGAAAAATATTTAGCAATAAAAAGATAAATAATATATATATATTCAATGTATATTTAACATAAACCGATGAATCTTCAAAATTTTGCTATACAGAATCTTCTGAACTTAAATAATCTAATAATAATAATAATTCTTTCATATTGTCCGTTTTTTATTGTGTTACTGATATAGAGTGATCAAAGACTGGACTATAATTTCTTTTTTCGTTCTTTAGAATCTTTGCAATGATTTTTGAAACAATATGTTACCTTACATTAATCAATAAACCAAAAAAAGAATTGGAACTATGTTAAATGCTTTGTTAATAAATGCTCTTAATACCTAATTAATAAAACAGAAATATATGTTCAATATCTTCCGATGCAGAAGTCTAAGCAGGGCTGAGGGATGGAGATATTTCCCCAAAATTTATGAATAAATATGATTTTTATTGCCGCCAACACAAGGTCTATTTTTAGTAATACGTAAAAAAAGCTTTAAAACGAATATTGTAGACTTGTGATCATATATGAAGACTGCACGAGAAAAACGAGGTAACTAACTTTTTTCTAAATGCTCAGGAAAGCAAATTAGTCACGGATTTGGTATCATTATTTTTATTAAAATCCATCCGGATTTCAGGTCCTATCAATCTGAAAAGGAGGAGGATGTTTGAGGGCTCGTGGAAGTCACTTTACAGCGTTGTTTCCCAAGTACTGTTCCGATGAACTTGTTTTTCCCTTTTACCTACATACTTTTTCAGCCATTTTGAGCCGTTTGAATTCGTTTTTATTCTGTTTTAACCAAACCATTGTGTTTTCTTCAAGAAATAATAAAAAAATCAGCTTCCAGTCATATTTCTTATGGAAAACAAAAATTTAATATACCAACTTACTTGTAATAATTGTGATGGAATATACATTGGACAAACAAGTACACACTTAAAAAACAGAATATATCACCATCAAAATAACATTAAACCTAAAGCTAAAACAAGTACAGCATTATCAGCAAATTGTAAAAAGGAATTGCACACTTTTGACTTCGATAAGCCTAAAATTCTACATAGAGAAGATAATACTATAAAAAGAAAAAATTTAGAGGCTCTATTTATAAATGATAAATTAGAAAATGCTGTAAACGATAGAAAAGAGGCAGGAGAAATTAGCAAGTTATACTCATCCATAATTTTGAAATTAAAAAATAATAGATCATAAGAATACTTAAATTTTAAGTTTAATTTTACTTTATTAATGTACTTTTTAGAACATAATTAGTTATAATTGTACTAAAGTCTAATAACTGATAAAAATAAGAATAAGGGATTAGATGGTTCAAGGATCAGAGCTTGGTTTTTAATGTAATGGAATGTAGGTTTGACTATGGAGAATAAAAGACCTCCTTAAAAATAATTTTTAAAAATAAAAAGACTGACTTTCCAGGTATTTATACTCATAGTAAATTATTTTTGGACATTTATGTAAACAAATTTTATATTATTGTAATTATTATTATTTTATTTTAAAATTGTAGAATGCATAGGAACAAATAATTGAAAATGACACAATGATGTCGAAACGTTTTATATAAAACAATAAAAGAATTATGACTGGAAGCTGATTTTTTTATTATTTCTTGAAGATAAAATTAAATAAATCCAGTTGAAAAAAGGAAAAAATATAAGAATGAACCATTGTGTTAAATTTATTAGAACCGCTGTTAGCAAATTTTGAGAAATAAATCGAGCTACCTCGTTTTCCTCAGTAGTCTTTATGTGATAAGGTGCCTGGGGACTGTATGCAGTTATTCAAAATTTATAACATAATCAAAATACACTTTTCACTTATGTGATAAATTAAGGAGGAGAGCTTGTGATCTTATCACAAATAACAATTACTATACACATTCGAGAATAGCAATGCATGGGGTATTTGATACAGTCTGGGACCAAATTAACAACCTAAATATTAATAGTATTTTCGAGAAAATATTACAAACGATATCCCTCGACCTTCATTTTATTTATAACAGCTGATATCAAAGTGAAGATGCCTTCCCACTTTTTTTTTTCGTGAACTCAGGGACAGATTTCGACACTCTGAATGTCACCATCGTAAAATCTTTCGAACCACCTCGAAATATAGCGGAGTAGATATATTATTCCACATTAATTCTTGAGAAAGGCAAAAAAAACAGTATTATATTTCTGGTTAACCCTTTTTTTATATTTAAAGAAAGTTTAACCACCTAAATCAAAGCTGTTATTAATTGTTGAAAATATGTTTCTTAATATTTCGTTTAGAATTTCCTAAAGGAAAGGAGAAAAGGACACTTAAAGGGTGTATACATAAAAAATGTATACTATTATTAGCCTAGCTCAACAAATCGCAAGCGAGCCTCCATTGGGTATATAAATATGAATCCATTTATGATGGGGAATCAGAGCTAATCAAAACATAATCTGTTGATTTTTTTTAAATAGTAATTTAATAAGCAGTATTGTAGGGAATAGTAAAAATAAACAAGAACATTAAAACTACCACTCTGAGAAAACTTTGATGCATCCATTTAGTGATGTGTCTAAAACTCTAATTGATGATCTAGCCAAATTTCCATGTCAATTTGTTGAGCAATAAATCGTTGATTAAATAAATATGCAAAAATTTTGAAGCTAAGATGAAGCAAGTTAATTTTTCCATATGGTGTGTAATTATTTACATTTTTATGTACCATATGGACGAAATTACTGTACTTAAAAGTGTTACAAAACACATATTAGGACAGATATAACATTAATTTATTTTAGTACTTAAAAAAGATAAAAAAGGAGATTTTAACCGATTCATTCATCCCTGTTGTTGCGGGAGGACATGAAGCAGCCGGCGGTATATTATTCTTTTTAAAAGAGTTAATCTATAAATTAACTATCTTGAATAAATCCGGGCATCATCTCCAGATACAGATTGAGATTTGATTTTACTTTACGAGGGACTTATAATTTTTCGATCAAAAACATTTTCCTTTCGATTTAATTTGAAGGAGCCACATCGGTTACTATTTAAAAGGAGTTGGGCCTCAACCAATCCAAAGTTAAAAAGGAGTTCATTATTTTCAAAACTAGTGTTCACTCAAAACTACATTAATGTTAGCTTCATTCCTGTCAGCACAGCCAATGATTTTTTTAAGGATTGAAACGCATATAGGAATAGCATGTTTCTCTATAATTCTTTCTGTTGGATAATGTATATTATATTATACTTAATTGAAAATTTAATACTTTTATTTGAAGTGATGCTTGTTTACAAACCATTTGCAATAATTCTGATTCCTGGTGACCTCATCATACCGGGAAATTTGAGACAGAAGTGAAGGACTAGTGTTTGATCTTTAAGAGTAACGCCATCCTTCAAGGACGAATATCATCCTCTTCGTAGCTTGTAATTATCTTTATACCGAGAAAGCGATGCGTCCACGTTTGAAAATAACAGTGAAACAAAAACGTGATGAAACAATATATGGAACAAACCGGATATACCATGGAAAAACAAGAGTATATCGCCTATTGCACGTGTATTTTTCATTACAGAAAGCTATAAATGTAAAAATGTTTGTACTTTTGAAAAGGCTATCAAACACATGTACAGACACTCAACATGGACTGAGTAAACTACAAACAAACTCCAATCAGACAGAACTAGTGAGCCCCATCACTAGATCCCCACTCCTACCATCTAACTTAAGAAAATTCAATGTCCTGAACAACCCTCTTTTAAAATGCACCTGGTGCAGTAAAAGAGATGATACTTATCATTATTAACATGCTATTTTTCAAATATTAATATAAGACAAGGGGTTAAGAGAGAAACAAACTTTTGGAAAGGTAAATAAATCTCTAAAAATCAAAACAGATTATTAGATAAAACAACAACGTTGGAATAAGCCGACTAACGGTAACATAACTTCAGTTTTGTGTTGACTGAAAAAAGTAAATGTGCGAGGATTGAAAATTTTCGTAATTCGCAACTCTGTTATTTGTCTGAAAAACATTACTTTTATATGTCCAACTTTATTTAAACCAACAAGCATATATTTTTTGATCAAATGGGCAGTTATTATTGAAAGTGGATAAGTCAATTTGGATTTTAAAAAATAGTTTATTCTGTTATACGATTTTAATAATTATTATTTCATAGTAAAATTTAAAAGGTGTAAAGGTTTTAAAACATCACTGTTTGCTAAAGTGCTAAAGGATAAAAAACATTTCCCTGTTTGCCCATATTATAAAAGTATTTCAAATGAAAACCTTTAGGTAACGTGATTATGAAAAAATTGAAAATATAGCACAAAGCAGCAAACCATGAAGTTTGTACTAAAGAAAAATGTATTTGCTCATCTATATATCTGCTCATACGAATTCTTGTTTTTAATTAATTCCAACTAGATCTATTGCAATAATTAAACTTTTTAGGATAAACATTAATCGTTTTTAATTAAATTTAAAAAGGTTTTTATTGTAATGTGATACGGTAAATAGAAATTTAAAACACACCTTCCGTTAGTTAACAGGTTCAGATCTTTCCATCGATAATGATGTGTATAGATATTTAATTCTTCTTTTTAACATGACATTACTACATATATATAGATGCTTTTTATTTTTTAAATTCACAGGATATTACTTTTTCTTATATTATATTTTCATTATTGCGTTATTTTTATTTCAAAATGTAATAAATAAGACAAGTAATACTTCTTAATTTTATATATATTTATTTATTTATAATCTTTAAATAAAATAAATAAATTTTACATTTATATTTATATGTTTTATCATATTTTTTAAAATTTTATGATGTAAATAGAAACATAATATTAGTCATTCTATGCCCAAACGCATTCAACAATATACATAGATGATTAGGGCGAATGGGCCATAAAGTAAGAATTTCTTAATAGAGCCAATTTATTTTCAAATCAATGTGAAAAGCTTTACTATTTTTGATTTGTTTTCCTTGTATTGTTTTCAATTTTTAAATAACGTAATTAATGAGAGAATTAAAAATAAGCTCTTAATCAAAGCGTTAAATTATTATCCTGTAGTAACATGTCACCACAGAAAAAAGGTTACATTTACTGCAAAGGCCAACTAACACAGTCTTACTAAAATGCCTTTTCATACACAATTCCTCAAGTACTTATGTAGTGAGATATCCATTCAATAAAAAAACAAAAACGTTATTTATATGATTGGTTTATTCCTCTTCTTTTCTTTTTTTTAACTTCTTGCAATCTATATCGTCTTTATACAAGAATGAATGAAAAAGGACGTATATGAAAAGAGAGTCATTAAACCCACATAAAGAGTCAAGATTGTTATTTATATAATAGATTCGCTTTCTATTCCAATCAGCTCGGGTGAACATAAATAGGAGTGTTGTAAATGTTATTAAACAATTGTAAATAATATTCAAAGGGTACTTACTCACTATTTTGGTTTAAACAATTAGTGATATGTTATAATATCGTTAATCATTTTAACCATATTATAATTTTTATATCAACTACTTCATGTATTTCTATTTGAGAGATTTTTTTTTATGTTTGATTTTACTTAAGACAAAAATTATTATTATTAATTAGGTGGAACAACACGCGCCCAGGCCTCCTCAATCAGTATCCGGCAGTAGTCCCTGTTGAGTGCTGTTGCCACCCAGTTGTGGACTCTCAGGTTCCTCTTCAGCCACACGGCCAATCCACTGCAGTCTCCTCCGTCCATTGATGACCTCCGTCAGTAAACGTTTTGGTGTTTCCCCCTAGCTCATCCTGGCCGCATATCCAGCCCATCTTAGTCGGGATCGGTTAATGACATTAACCACATTAGGCTTACCAAAGAGATCATATATTTCTTCATTTTTTCTTTGTGTCCATCAATAGAGAGCGGCTCCAGACATTTCTCGGAGGATCCTACGTTCGAATACAAGAAAATTTCGGTTTGTATCCTTCGTCATGTTTCCGCTCCTTACGTAAGCACTGAAACAGGGTCTTATATAGGATGATTTTACAAGTGGAGTTGTATGTTGAACGTCTTGGTGGTTGGGTGCTGTCTCATGTTTAGAGCCTGTTTGGGCTGTTGATCGTTGGGATGTATTGCACCTTTTTCTTCGAGATGTGATTCACATAACCCTTTTTGTTTTTGTGTCTTGATAATGCCTGAATGGGCGATACGTCGACTGGTAAGTGGGTGTATTACTAGATTTGAAACATAAGGCTTTGCATTGTGGCTTTTCCCAATTGCATTATAATAGGATGATTTTAGTTTTTTTTTTTTGTTATTACCCTACTTCCTAAATGATGCCTCAGCCCAAAATAGCAGAGGTTGGCTGACAATTTTCGTCTCCTGGTTTCTACCCCGATGGCTCCAAGATAGATGAATTCTGAAAGATAAAAATTACATATACTAAATTCATAATTCATCTTTCTCAATTCAATAAAAAACTATAAAACAATTACACAGTTATCTTGTTCAAAATTGAATTGAGATGTTAATCTACAAATAATATGACATAAATTGTTTACGAAGTAGCATTTAAACATGAATTTGTTATTATTATTATGCTCATCCATTTTTTCACGCATTTGCGGGTTCAAAACAGAGATTGGGGACAAGTCCAGCCCTCTGCAGTTACCAGCTCTTCTCTTTTTTCCTTTTTCCTTCTTCAAACATTCAGAAATTTTCTGACGATCCTTGCTGTGTCCAGGAGAACTGCCTGTTGAGCCACCTTTAAAAATTCGACCGGAATTCCCAGATTCTTAATGCCCTCAACCGTCGATTTAGGCCCCAATCCATTCGTGGAGATTATAATAGATGTTACCACCACGCTTTCCATATGGTATAGCACCTTTAGCTCAGCCGCTAGTTGTTGATACTTTCGAAGTTTCTCTCCAACAGTTGAGTTTACATTGTTGGCATTGGGGATCGCAATATCTTATATTTTTATTATTACTATTATATTATTTCTTACTTTTGATAAATTATCACTGAATTAGTCATAGAAGTAAGGTAATTAATTAGACACTAATACCTAACTAACTACACAATGCCCCAGAGTAACACCAGGAGATGCCATAAGTTACAATCCAAAATGTAATCTATTCCATAAATTCGTGTTAGAGAAGAATTATATTCCGTAAATTATTCATTTTTAAAATATTGTAGAATGGGAAAAATCACATTCTAAATAATTATTTAATAATATTAGAGAAGAATTGGTCGACTGTATCTTCTAATTTAAGGAAGAAATAGTTGGGGGTGCAGTCAATCAATAAGTATAACTTATTTAGGTGTTTTGATTGACTGCACCCCCAACTATTTCTTCCTTAAATTATTTAATAACTTTTGGAGTGATGAATTTCGAGAGACAAACGTTCCTCCGGATATCAAAATAAGTTTCTTAAAAAGTTGGGCGAGTTAGACATTGTAGCTTATAATTTAGGACAATAATATTTTGAATGTATAATTTATTTGTGCATAAAAAAAAGTTGAAAAATCTAACTTAGGCTGAAAAGTTTTATCAACGAAAATACATACTGAATGATCCTCTTCGATGAAACGACGAAGTTTATGACAATGCTATGCGTCTCTTGTGTCTATTTATGTGTAGAGGCTGGTTATTAATTCCTGGTTTTATATTTTTAATTAATAGAAATACAATTTTTCAGTAGCTACTAATTAAAATTCGGATGGAAACTTTATGTTTGAAAGTTTATCTTAGTTTTGCTGTTTGTAAAAGTCGATAAACGAACCATTACTTTTTGTTTTGTTTTTTTAATCTCAAAAATAGACTACCTAACTTAAATCGGCTTTTATCTTAATTCTGAAAAATCAAAATTTTGAAAATTATTAAAATGATAAAACTTAAGAAGTCAAGGTTTGTAGAAATCCTATGTAATGAGGAAGCATGGATGATGAATTTCTTGAAAAGTAGAAAATGTTCGATAAAAAAGTTCAGGTTTTCATAATACCGGTAAATATTTTATTATTATTGAGTGGATGAAGCTTAAATTTGGATTATCTTATATAATAGCTTTGCTTATTATATCTTTTTTGTGAATGTTTTTATGTTGGAGTAGTGCTATAACTTCTAATCAGTGAGGGCAGCCAGCCTACGTTATACAGGAAAATGCCAGGATTACATCTGGTGTTGAGGTCAGGAGAAAGTGGAAATTAATTGTCTGGCTCTGAGTGGATATTGTCTATTAATCTTGATTCACTGAGGAAATTTGTTTAAAGCGTGTTAAAATTTAAGGAATATACCCTTCCATCAGGACATATATTACTTATTATTTAATAATAATAACAATAATTTTTATTAGGGAGAGGGGTAGCTCAGTGGTATAACACTGAGTTACCGTGTCGAGAATCCCGCGTTCAAATCCGGCTGAGGAAGATAATTTATTTAATTTGTCAACAACCGGGGATGGAACCATATGGAATATGGAGTTCTTCCTGGGGCTCTATAAACTGGGTAACGTTAATAGGGAAAAAACCTGGCGGTTGAGTATGACAGATAAATCAGCTCCCTGCACACACATTGTTCTAGAAACAGTATAGTCTGAACTGCGCACTGAACCCAAGACCCTTCCTTCATGGGTATTGGTACAGTTTTTTTTGTTTGTTTTTTTAATTTACTTTATCAAAGCATTCCATCCTACAGAAATATCCAACATTATTCACAGATTACCTTCCCGCAAAGCTCCTGGGCACGACCTATCACAATTCATATCTTAAAACACCTCCCTAGAAAAGCCATTAAATTCTTTACCTATATATATAAACATATATATATATATATATATATATATATATATATATATATATATATATATATATATAATGCTGTACACCGCTCCACATATTTTCCTGACCTCTGGAAATTATCCATTGTAAAAATTATACCCAAACCTAAAAAAAAAGCAGAATACCCATCCTCTTACCGTCCTATATCTCTTTTGCCTTGCATGGGTAAAATTATATAAAACTCATCCTCAATCGATTGTACCCCATCCTTGATGCAAATCACATAATACCAGATCACCAGTTTGGATTCCGAGCATCCCACTCCACAATTCAGCAATGTCATCGTGTGGTGGATGTAGTCTCCTCTGCATTTGAACGTGGATCATATTGTTCGGGCGTCTTTCTTGACGTGGAACAGGCTTTTGACCGAGTCTGGCACCCGGATTTGCTCTACAAACTCCGTAAATTCCTACCCCCTACTTACTTTCTCATACTTCAATCCTACCTCACAAATAGAACCTTCCAAGTAAACTAAAATAATGCCTATTCATCCCTCTTTTCCCAATCCGCTGGTGTTCCTCAAGATAAGTATCCTTGGTCCAATCCTTTATACAGTTTATACAGCTGACATCCCAACTCATCCTAATACTATCCTTACCACGTATGCTGACGATACATGAGTATTATCAGTCAATACCAATCCAGTTATTGTATACTAAAGCCTCCAATCCCATATCACTGATCTGGAAGAATGGTGTCAAAACTGGAGAATTAAAATAAATTTTCAAAAATCGCATCAAATCACTTTTACCTACCGTCGTAAACCAATGACTTCTTGCCCTTCAGTATCCTTCAATAACATCCCACTGGTGCCTGTAGAACAGATCCGATACTTAAAGTTGCATCTGGAGAAACGATTAACCCGGAATCCTCATAAAAGACTGAAAAGACAAGTTTTTGGCCTTTATCTCCTAATCGGTGCGTTTTTGATTTAAAAAAACATAGGTGACATAGCTCATAGTTTTAGAATTAACAAAGTCCAAGGACAAACTTTAAAATATTGCGGCATCAACTCCTACTTTTCTCACAATCAACTATACGTAGCTCTCGAGTAGAAAATTTGAAAAAATCATACATATATATTCCGGATAACAAAATGAAAAATGTTGTTTATAAACAAGTTTGCTTGTTTGTTCATTTAACGTCACTTTTTGCTGCTGTGGCTAATCGGACGATACTACATTGGGAGCTCTAAATTTTGCCTATCCAGGTTTAATTAGGATAGGGATTTTTAACGAGTACCAGACATCGTACAGGCTCGTTACCCCCGTTTAACGTCCCTTCCGAAGGACGGCATAACTAAGGATTTTTTACTCCCTTTAAATTATAAACAAGTATTGTAGTCAGAATATATTTTCAATAAAAAATTGTATCTCATATATTTTAAAGTTTATTCTTTTATTCCAACTACAACAGAATCTCATATGAACTCCCTGAGCGAAGCGGGGTACTCCAGCTAGTTTATAATAAAGATATATCAAGAAGGTGTATCATAAATATATAATTGAAGCAAAATAAAAATAAGGTGAAAGAGATTAAAAAAGAGAAAAGAGATTAAGAAATTAAAATAAATCAGGGTAACACCCAAGCTATATTATTGACAAAGAGACGACAGGATAGTATCCCTCAATTGAATATATAAAGAACTTCTGTACCTTGGGCAACGCATATTAAATACTAAGGGCTTAACATGGAAAAAGGTTAACTTTTACTTTTCACACTAATTATGTGTACATCAAAGCTAACAGGGCTCTGTGTACTATATATCCTTACTTTAATAGAAATTCTAAATTAAGCACAGATAATAAGCTATTATTATCTAAAGCCTGCTTACGACCTTTACTAACATACGCATGCCCAATATTTAGTTTCATGTCTAAAACTAATTACAAAAAATTATAATTATTCAAAAAAAAATGTCTTAGAATTGCTGGAAATTATGCACATGACACTAAAGTTAAAATTATGCATAAAGAATTAAGTATACCTTACATTAACATATTTATCAAAAAACTATGTAAACATTATTTTTAAGTGTAAAACAATAAAAACCAGCTTATAAAAAATATTGAGAACTATACAAAAAATAGTACAAAGAGGTATGTACATAAACGTACTAACATTAGTAGTAGTAGGATACCAATTTCTTTCATTTCATCGATATTGTTATATATATGAGCTTCATCTTATAGTTTTTGGTATTAGTTATCGAAAGTCACAACAAGTTTTAACTATTCATATTCGTTTTATTTTTACTATTATCGAAAATAATGATAATCTTGAATTTTAGTATGTAAAAAGAGTTTATTTATGAAAAATGTGTATGTTTCATCGGGAAAGGAACATTTCTACACACATACACACACACACACACACACACACACACACACACACACACACACACACACACACACACACACATATATATATTACTTATACATCTACTATTGCTTATTTACTTGAAACGTTTGTTTCTTGATAAAACGACAACAGGAATTTAAACATTCCCCATAGTTACATTCTTTTTTTTTCATACAAAAGCTCGATTATCATAATATTATTATTTTTATTTTTGAGACTAATAAATATACAACTAATGAAAAGTTAAAACTTGCTGCGACTTAAATTGATGAGACAATTGCGGAACTGATACCCATTTTTTTAAATAACACACTATGTAGGTCGTTCCGCTCTTCAGAAAAGGTTTTAATAAAAACAAAAGTTTTTCTAAGTGTCATTGAACACTGTAATTGGATCAAAAATAGTGTCTTAATTGAAGTGACTTCTACTTCTACTAATCAGTGGAGGTGATCTTACTGCTTTTTCACCCTTGAAAAGCTCATGTACAATATGAAGCGAAATAATTATCCTTACACTTTTTCTGTTGGAACAAGGTTTATCTTTTTTAATTTTCTCTTCTAAAGTTTAGAAAGGAAGGATGATTAAATAAAAGGTACTTTGAAATTCTTATAATATTTCTAGAAAGCTGAAAACTCGTTACAGAAAACAGAATAAATCTTCAACGCTTGACTAAGAGGCATGTAAAGCTGTCCTTGGCCTCTTCAACAATCTCATAAATTTATTTGCATTTCATACGAATGTATTGAATATCCTTAACAGTCTGAGGTCATGTTGGATCTGAAACATGGTAAAGAAGATTTTTCTTTCTATGCACTAATTCATTTATGAGATAAGGGTATCGATTCATGCTAATGTACCGAAATCTGGGTTTCTGATAAGCCTCATATTCTCAACTACTGTTATTCTCCGATCATTTACATATTTAGTATTAAAAGGGTGCATTCAAGCAATGAATGCGTGGTAGTTGGATCAACGTTAGATATGACATCATAACAATGACATATTTTTTTTCCTGAAAAAATTAATTAAGGGAAACATAAATGGTTACGTTCTGAAACTATGATTGATCCAATTAAAAATGCTTAATGTGTGGTTTATCTGAATATAAATAAACGGACGATCCTCTGATAAAGTAATAGCATTAGAGAGCACATGGGGAAGATCACATCAATATCTATGCTGATATGAACATAATCTACTATCATATGCATTTATACAGATCATGTTTATACAGATTGGTAATTTTAATTCTAAAGAAATATTCCATAAAGTAATAATATGTAAATATATTCTTGTGTAACAATATTTTTAAGCTCAATGTATATTTGTCACATTTTTATTTCTTTTGTTATTTTATTTTATAACTTTTTATTAATCTAGCCATTTACTTTATTTTAATAAATGTAATTCTTGACAAACTTTATAATAACCTATGGACAAAGCCTATTTTAAGCATTCATAAAAATAAAAATGCTGGGTTCACTAAAGGATTTCAAATGATGCTTATTTCTTAATTAAAGTGGATTGGATTCTTAATTAGTTGCGTAACATATACAATTAGGTAATTGGGAGGTAGAAAACTGCACTATGCAAATAGAAATTTAAAACACAAAACACAGTTTTGAAATAGTGAAATTTATTGATCTGAGTTGATACTTTATATGATATGATATGACACTTTGGAGTGCTGATAACTATAACAATAAATTTATTATATATAAATAATATCAAATATAAAAATAATATAGGGTTTATTACTAGAGGGAAATAGAAAAACTGTTCAAAATTTGGCTAGGAGTTTCGTTTTAATTTTAGCCTGGTCTGTTTTTATTATTCTCGTTTTAAACAAACTTATTGTACCATAAACTTGATTTAGCTATTTATGATTTAGCTGCCTGTATGACACAGAATTTTTTCGAATTTATTTGCATAGTTTTTTTTTTTAAACGCTAAACGCTTGACGAGCATCTATTAGTTAGTACTAGAATCTATTAGTTCATCAGAACTTGAGATCTTTAGTATTGCAGATCAACCACATTAGATCGAATGATAATATTTAAAAATATATTACAGCAAAATATTCTGGAGTCTATAAAGCATGAAGAGAGACTTGTAAAAGAAAAAATGTTTTGCATAACTACTGTTCTGCCTTAAGAAAAATGCTTAAGAAATCTAAGCAACGATAAATATCTAAATCATGAAGGACATAACGTGAAGGTTTAATGCAGACAGAAGGACCGGAGCGGCATTTAGAAAGGAACAAGACAGTTTGCAACACAAACCTCCCAACAAACCAATGACCCTTGAAGTTACTTTCATAGTTTTCTTTATTTTATTTTTTTTTATAACTGAAGTCTATCTCAATCCATATTAGATTCTAAAATCATTTATGTTTCTAACGGAAATATTCTGGATAGTGTATTGATCAATTAACAGACAGCTCATTTAAACCTGAAACATAATAAACATTTTCAGCAAAACAGAAGATTACCCTGAGGCCAAGATTAATTTTAAACCCCTGGCCCAAACCAAAAACAGGAATAGGCATTATTTTATGCCAGACTTCAATGAAATATTTTCTATTAATTATTCACATAAACATTGCCATCAACCTAATCAAAGTATTTTTTCGCTGACATAATCGGAGATTAGTATGTGTTAGCACAAAAAAAAAAGTTATATAGGGGAAATGCATATTATAATTATGACGGGAGTTATGTTGTATGAGGCCTGTTATGGCGAACCCCGTTAAATATATTTTTAATGCGTTTTTGCGCTATAAAGCCCGCTCTGAGATGTCCTATACCCATGGCTAAAACGATTTATTTCAAAACACGTTAAAACCAGGTTAAAAAGCCGAAACAATTTCCCTGTTACTGGAAAATCATTCTGTTCTCTTAAAAATTCAAATCATTGAGCTTATCTGGTCTCCTGTAAAATTTCAAAAACTGGACTTTGGATTCACAAAGGTTTTTATCACAAAGAAAAGTTCACCAATCTGAAAATTTGGGTTCATACGTAATTGTTATAACGGAAACAAATGGTGAACCATTTTACCATAAATAAGGAATACGCCTCACTATAAACAAGGGACTGTAAAAACTGAATTAATAGATAAAAAATTACTGGAAAATTATTTTATCACTGTTTCCATAATTCTATTTTTGTTAATACTAGTCAAGAGCTTATTGTATTTTATGCTGGTGAATCCATGAAAAATGTAGAATGTAACTCTCTTTTGTAAGGTTTTTTTGCTCATTCATATCAGATTGATTCCTAAAGAGGCAAACAAAGTAACATCGCAAAATCAATATATATTATAAAAGAAAGTGTAGAATGTTTGTGCCACTAAAACTCAGAAATGATGTCGGTATGATCAAGATTGTATGGTGCGGTAGCCATCTATCTCCCGTCCTTGAAGTAGGTTCCCGTTTTTACCTGAAGGGCGTGCTTTTGAAGACATAAGGGAAAATGTTCGGAAACCTTATTCATAGGAGTATTTAAAACAAGATCTGTCGTTGTAACGTTCTAGAACATTATGAAATGTTCGGGAATAGTCTGGAATGTTCGGGAATATCCCAGATCATTGTGGAACATCTCAGAACACTCTCGAACGTTGTGGAATAATCTGGAACAGTATTTTCCAACTGTGCCAAACGGATTCATTCGCGCAAACATTACTATACGTCGACGTCTCAACCTATTATACGTGGAACACAACAAAAAAATTCTTTCCACGACGAAAACAAGGAATTCCAATAGATGATCATGCAGGAATCATGAAAACTAACGCACTAGGCCGAGTATACACCGTATATCCGAACAAGTCCAAATGTTTCTACTTCACTACATTGTTCACAACAAACCACTTCTCAATGGCAATAAAAAAAAAATTACAACGTTATCATGGACCGGATCAACAATTATTTTCTTGGACACACCGTGAAAACTTTTCTAATAAATCTATTGCTGGCAGAAATATGTGCTAAGCAACACATCACACTTGCACTGGCATCATCTAGCATTGCCGCCATACTTATGGAAGGAGGACGAATCGCCCATTCCGCCCTAAAACTATCGCTGAATATCGCCAAAGAACAATCCCCGGTAGGTAAAATCTCAAGAGCTTCTGGACGAGGTGAACTTCTAAAGCAAGCTAAAATTATCTTCTGGGGCGAATGCACGATGAAAAATAAAAAAATCACTCACAGCTATGGACAGAACATTACAAGACTTATGAGGAAACTCTGAAGTAATGGGAGGAGCTCTACTCATACTCTCAGGAGATTTTCGACAAACACTTCCAGTTATCTCCAAGTCAACACCAGCAGACGATATCAATGCATGCTTGAAATTTCATATCTCTGGCAACACATAAAAATACAGCGACTACCAAAAAATATGAGAGTCGAACTTCCGTACGACGAAACAACAGCACATTTTGCTCAACAACTTTTACAAATAGGCAAAGGTACATATCCTACTGACCTGACTACCGGCCTCATTGAACTCAACAGTAGCCACAATACAATAATAGCCACTACTGAAAACGAACTCATCGACCAAACTTATCCAAACATTGTTCATAAGTATACCATTCCGGAGTGGCTGTTTCAGAGGCTAATTTTAGCAACTAAAAATAATATTGTCGACGATATCAACTTTAATATTCCTGACCAGAAAATTCCTGGTGAAAAGAGAAGATACAAATTGATTGACACGATGGTAAACTTTGAAGAAAGTGTCAACTCCCTACAGAATTTTTAAATTCTTTGCAAGTACCAGGAATGCCATTCCATTGCCTTAGAATGTAATGAATTCTTCGATCATACTACTCAGAAATCTCAACTAACCAAAAATATGCTAAGATTCCTGACTTTCTCACAGTCAACTATACGTAGCTTGCTCCCGAGTAGGAAATTCGTTAAATTCATACATATATACTCTGGATAACAAAATGAAAAATGTTGTTTATAAACAAGTATTGCAGTTATAATATATATTAAAAGAATTGTATCTCATATATTTTAAAGTTTATTCTTTTATTCCAACTACACACAAACTAATATCAACTCCCTGAGCGAAGCCGGGTACCCCAGCTAGTAATGAATATTTATGTTATTTATCCACCAGTATACAGTTCAAAAAGCTCATAACTAGTTTCAACAAATGATGGGAAATGCTGATGCAATAATTTTCCAACAATTTTTTTATCTACTAATTTAATTTCCACAGCTCTATACTTACAGTGGGGCATTAGTATTTAGTGAAGTGGTCCACCATTTGTTTTTATCCTTAAAACTAATAACTATGTAGCAAAATTTTTCGATATGCAATTAACATAACTGACGTTATATTTATAGCTTTTGGTGAACAGATCATGTGCCAGTATTGGTATAAAAGCTAACTAAGGCCACGTTCATATTAATGCGACATAAGACCAGCAATATACGCACAGAGAGTACCATGAAATAAAAATAAATAAAAAAAGGTAATGCCCACGAGAGAGCGCCACTCGAAGTATCGTTCGAAGTACCATTTGTCAGTCACCTCAGCGATTTGCATCTCAGACAGCCCCTAAACCGAAAAAACACTGCGCATCTTCCTCAGTTGAACTCACGGTGGTAATTAAAACGATGAAAACTATGTACATTCCAAATTTGTTTTTTCGAATTTTTTGGCTGCTGTTATTGAACCTTTTTATCAATTATATCGCCGTATTGTGAATGTGTCCTTGGAGATTGAATAAGTTCTTCAGTCTAATAGACCCTCTCTTCCTCCTAAATCTGCTTCAAATTTAAGAGGCTTTAAGTTTTTGGTTCAGCATTTTCAAATTATATTTTGTCGATGAATTATTATTTTATATTAAGATTATTTTTGGACATGGACAATTGGAGCAGAGCTGACAGGGTGTCAAAAAAAAGAAGAACTTTTTGGTTGACCAAGATAGTTGGTTAGAGGAAACCTCAATCTGTGCAAACCCTTAACAATAATAATAATAATTATATATATATATATATATATATATATATATATATATATATATATATATATATATATGTTTTTAAATTATATATCGTTCGATTGATGTATAAGAATCATATTAAATTATTTAATTATACACTATTTTACTAAAAGGTTCAATAATTCTGAAACTAGTTCAACTTTTCGTTACCCACTATTATTTAAATCAACCATTATTGATATTTTCTATTGATCTCGTGCAGCCCATCATATGTTTTGCTTGAAAAATAAACTAGTTGAAAATGAATATAACTATTGCTCGGAGTATCAATAGGAGTGAAAACAGACAAATATTAATAATTTATATTTACGAATTATGAATTTGTTACTTTAATCGATTTAGAAATTCACAAAAGAACAAAGTTTGAATTTTCACTTCTGTTCGGAGTCCTCGTTATTTTACATTGTTTATTTTAGTGTTCATTTATTTGTTTGAATATTCTCTTATTTTTTCGATATCAGTGTTTGAAAGTACACTCGACCCTTCTCGACTACTTGCCCCACACACCTTCGTATCGACTCAAGGCTACACTGAGCCTGCATTGCCTTGACATTGTACCTTATAAACAATACGGACATTAACATAAACATTAACACTTAGATGATATCATTGATAAACGATAAGAGATTAATAGCGGAGGGTGCGTACCGGAAGCTATACCGCCCTTGACTGGGTGAGGAAGGCCGCCTCCTACTCTAGTCTATATAGCCGCTCCTCTCCTCCCAGGGGGTAGCTAGTGCTCTTCCCGCGCTCGGCAGGATAAGTCCTCTACAACGGTAAGTCACGTCTGTCATCAATGTGTGGATATTAGTGGTTAGTGGGTGATATTGTGCTTCTATATAATGGAGTAATCGTCTTCTGTATATCTACGGTAATTTTTAAAAAAGGTATAACTTTTTTCTTTTACAGGCAAGTTATATTTCGCGTTTCAGTTATACATACTTCAAAATAGTGTGAATTATATATTATACTCATTCAATAAGTGATATTGGAGCACTCTGAAGCAGCTTTCCTTAAAGTCTAAATGATTTATAACAATCACAATGTTACGTTGTAATAGTTAATCCCAACATTTTTTTATTATTAGTTTTCTGGTATAAATATCACGGAAGAGAAAAAATAAAATCTTAAAAAAAGTACTATCTTATACATTTTAACAAATTGTTGCTTACTATTTAATATGATATTTTTGCCAACAGCCTGACTGACCATTTTGTTATCCATTAATTCTATTTTTTTTTTACATGAAAATCTGTGTTTTATTTACCCAACCATCAGTTTATACAGATATATCCGGAACTAATTTTAAACATACACTAAATATTATATCATAATTTTTTTTAAACTATGAATTTAAAAAAAAAGAAGTATTTTTATCTCTAAATTGATTTGATTTTTTACTAGACAATCATCTCGAAAAATATTTGATTTTTTTCATTATTTTCTGTATTTCTGTATATGATCTGTTAACGTAATGTGCAATCCCTTTTTATAAATAAAAATGTTTGTATAAAAATATATTAACCATAATTCTTTTTTTTTTATGATCTTATCTAGTCAAATTTAACGAGGAAAACATCAAGCAGTCACATGCATAGTTTATTTTTTTATTTTTAAATTGAAACATCTATGTTTTAAAATGTAAATTGACTAGGATCTTGCAAGACTTATCTTGAAACATCTCTTTTATTACTTTTATAAATTCCAAGTGTTGTTAACAAAATATGTAATAGTATTGGTTGGCGGAAATATTGTTACAATGAGTGATGAACAATTTACCAATATTTGCTATTTTTTTGTAAATACATGTAGTTTAAAATACAACTAAATAAAAATAACAGATTAAAATTAATCTGCACCTGAAATAAAAGATTGTGTATAAAGTCTTACGTAACAATGATTAATATTAAAGGTTCATCAGGAACTTACTGATACTTATGAAGTAAAAATAATTTAGCATTTTAAAATACTTTTGTGATGAAATTGTTAGAAACATATTTAAATAAATCATCAATTATACCATATAAATCACAAATTGTATTATATTTGAGCAAAGTAGGTAATGCTAATGAAATGTAATGCCTCGCATCTCATTTCACTTTAAAATTTGTTTTATTTTTCTATAAAGAATAAATAAATAAAATAAGAAGAGGTTTCACTAATACTTGTAGATGAGCTGTAGTGTTACATCGGTATGTTAAAGGAAATGTCATCAAGTCAAAAATTCATAATAAACGAAGATACTTAAATTAACACTGAAAAGTAATTCAAAATATAACAAAATTAAAAAGAACTACATTAAATATCAATAAGATACTTTATAATATGTATAATTCGTTCATTTACAAGATAATGCTGACATGAAATGTTTATTTAAAAACAAATATAGTATTTGTACATAAAATTAAAGCATTACATGCTTAGGAAATAAGGATTCTTCCCTAAATTCATATAAGAAATAATGAAAAAAAATATTATCTGTATAAATTTGACCAATATTATTGTTAATAGTATTTTACTATGTCCATTTTCTCTCTTACATTTGTTTTGTTCCCTTTATTGATATTAATTATGTTTAATTTTGTTAAATTAATTAATTTAATTAATATTCCCATCAATCTAAATACTTTTCAAAACTGCCTTAAATCGATCACGTAAAAATAATATTAGTGGTAATAGACAATCATGTCTTAAACGATATACATTAAATGGATACTTCTATATTAGTAATGCTCGTTTCTCTAAAACATGTTATTAAAACATATCATTGTCATTTCATTCATTTAAATCTCTAGATTTATAAAAAAAATGAGTTAAATCTGAATAACACGTTTATTTTTAATTTAGACGAGTAGTTTTCGTTGAATATTTTCAGGGTGAATCAAAACGTTAGAGAGTTAGATTCTTTTAAAAGAAATAAAAGAACAGACAAAAAAAAAAAAAAAATAGTGGGAGTCCTATTTTACATGCATGCCATGCTAGGGAAAAAAATATCCCCCACTTGACTGGGAAGGGAGATAAGGGAAAGATCTTGTTAGTAGATACTTTAGCAAATCTCTATATCTTCTACTCGTGACGTAATAGAGATAACCATGGCAAGCAATTAGCATGGCTTCATGCAGTCTATTGACCCACTGTGCTAAACCTTGGCTGCTTTTTTTTACTTGTAAAGAGGCTAATAGAAATATTTCAACATATGCAAATTTTATTGTGTTTTATATATCCAATAAATAAATCCAATTTCTACTGAATTGCACATACTTTATAATTGTATAGGGGTCAACTGTGTTCTAGTGGTTGGAATAATAACCTGCTAAACTCAATATGTCGGGCTCGCAACCAGGGAGGTGGCAGTTGGTTTTTTTAAAGGGAGGAAAAATCCTTAGTTAAGCAGTCCTTCGGAAGGGACTTACGATGGGATTCCCGAACTAGTTACTTATTAAAGATCCCTATTCTAATTATACCTGGATAGGCCAACATTAAAACTCCCACAGCAGCATAAAGGGATGTTAAATGGCAACCTAAGTTGGCTTCACTGCCCAAAAAATGATCTCAGGGAAAGTTAAGATCGTTTGATCTAAATAATTTTTAAATAATAGTATGGGATGCCAGACTGAAATCGATACATCAGGGGTATAGTAATAATATACCACTATTTATTAAAAAACATGTCCCTCTCTTCACCATAGGTCGACAGTTTGATTAACTGGAAGTTGTTTAGTAAATAAAAATCATTTTACTTGAGAACGAATAACATTCCTTCTATTATGTGGTGATCGTGGTTACAAATTTTTATATCTACTTAAAAAAAGAGGGTGAATGCGTTATATCTGGGTACTTAGATCTTGATCATCTGTAGTTCTGCTTACGTCAATCATTTTGAGTAAATAGTTATAACTGGAAACATTTTACACGGGTATATTTTACATATTCCCCAAGGCCAGTGCAGAAGCCTTTTGAAAATGCTAAAAAGTGAATAAAATTAATAGTAGGACGAAACCCATTGAAAAAGGAACAGAATATAACACAAATTAAAGGAAAAATAATTTACGTTAAAAATCGGCTTATCTCGATTTCCTGCAAAACTACAAGTTGTATAAACACATAAAAAAAAAATGTTTTTTCATGAAATTTGGTGAAAACTTACCTGTTTATGTTCCAAACACACTGTAATTTTTTTTTTATTTAAAATTTTATTTTTTCGCCTTATTTCGACTTTATTTCGAAAAAGCACCCGAATTTTCAAAGGAAAATTCTCGCGTCAAAATATCTACTTTTTTAATAAAGTCGGTGGGCTTTTTGTTCGTTGAAATCTCTACTTTCTGATGGTGCAAAAAAATATACATTACTATGGTAAATGTTCTCAGGAAATGCAAAGAAACGAAAAAAACTCGAATCCGAAAATTTTTTTTAATCATTATAAACAATTTTGAGCTATTTATTTAAAATTAATTTCATCTGAATCATTAACTTCCATATTGGAGCATTTTTCAGAACCATGAAATGCTCCAATGGTAAGTTTATGATGCTTCCAGCCCCAATCTTTTGCTGTCAGTTCGTTACCCAGCCAATCTGATAATATGCCCTGAACATAGCTGTTCTGCAGTACCTTCTGTGGGTGGGAGATTTGCCAATATGAAAGATGATTTAATTTTTGCCAATTGATATTTTCGAAACATATTATTAATTGATTCAGTGTTATATTATCATTTTTAAATTTATAAATAGATTTGATTAATTGTAATCCATTTTTTTCGATATCTTATTTGTTTG
The DNA here is from genome assembly GCA_037127475.1 of Arma custos. Taxonomy (NCBI): domain Eukaryota; kingdom Metazoa; phylum Arthropoda; class Insecta; order Hemiptera; family Pentatomidae; genus Arma; species Arma custos. The sequence goes on along the minus strand of CM073759.1, from coordinate 54,983,734 downwards.
CATTTTTTTTTATAAAAAATATTGGCCAAATTTTTATCGTCTAATAATAAATTTAAGATACATTTTTTTCCTTTTCCGGCAAATTCAGAAGGATTCATATTTGAAACTATTAGACGTGAAAAATAGATCTTTTACATTTCCAGAACCTGGCTTGAGACAATAAATGTCATGATTATTTGAATTTAATTGATTTCAAAGATCAATATCTTGACCCACAACAATGGCAGTTTAATTAGGATTTCTGGCAATTTCTAACGAGGTCTTGTATTTTGTACATAATGATTAAAAACAAATTTTTGGAGGTTTTTCGTTTCATTGCATTTTCTGAGAACATTAACCATAGTAATACATATATTTTTTGCACCATCAGGAAGTAGAGATTTCAAGGAGCAAAAAGACCACCAACTTTTTAAAAAACAGATATTTTGACGCGAGAATTTTTGATTGAAAATTTTGGTGTTTTTTCAATATTAAGTCAAAATAAGGTGAAAAAAATAAATATTTTAAATCAAAAAAATTACAGTGTATTAGGAACATAAAAAGGTAAGTTTTCACTAAATTTCGTGAAAAAAAATTGTTTTTTTGTAAAAGATAAAAATAAAAAAACAAAAACTTGGTTATTTGAATTTTTCACATAAATTTTGAAGTTGTGTGAAGAAATTGTAAATAAAAAGTTGTAGATTTTTTTATTACCAACAACTTTGCCATTTAACTTTTTTTCATAGAATTTGTATTTTGCCGGAAATCGAGTTAAACCGATTTTTACCCTTAAAACCTCCCCCCCCCCTTCCACTTCCCGACCTCAGATCGCTCGTAAATTATTTTTCCTTTCAGTTTTGTTATATTCTCTTCCTTTTCCAATCTTTTTCATCCTACAATTATTTTTTTTAATTTCAAAATCGACCCTGGTCTATAATACGCATTCTAAAAAGTGTCACATTTAACAGAATAAAGAAACAATATAATTTTAAATTTATGCATATAATAAGTGCATGGGTATATTATGTATCAACCGTTTACGCCATATCAAATTGTTCTGCTGTTTAACGACATTAAAATCTTACTAATATTATAAATGCGAAAGTTTGTATGTTTGTCTCCCTTTCACGCAAAAACTACTGAACGGATTTGGATAAAACTTTACAGTAATATAGTTTATACATCAGAATAACACACGCGCGGATTTTTGGGGGGGGCACGGGTGCAAGTGCCCCCCTACAGTTTTTTAGGTACTGTGTAGAATCAATTACAGTACATAATGAAAAGCAAATCACATGATAATAGTGGTTAAATAACAGAAAGAACATGGGTGAAACTATTGTTTTGATATCCTACTACTATTATAAATGAGAATGTTGAAGAAATTGGTCCGGGTAGAGGTCACTGAATGAAATTCTCAAGTAATTTCAGAAGATATTTATTGATAGCCAACGTTTCGACCTACGCTGTATGTTAATACCATATCCTTGCCGTTTTTTTTTTTTTTGTTTTTTTTGTTTTGTTTTTATATGTATTTTAGTCCAATATAGCCTGATAGTATTATCACTTACTTTACTTAAAACATACCTACTTTAATACAATTGATATTTTACACTTTTATAAACTGTCTTCTTACATTCTCTTATGCAATTAATATTCTTTACACTAGTATAAAGTATTTTCTACCTATCAATATTAATACTGTATTTTCTAAAATAATTTTTATTTTCAATTTTATTTTATTTTATATAATTTGTTTCTAGATTTTCATAATTTTACAATTTTTATTTCTTCTTTTTATTACCTATAATTTTAGTGCGTAATTCTTATCACTTTCTAATTTACCCATATCATTTCGCATTCCTATTGTATATTCAGTTTTTATTTTTTATCTGTAATACCTTAATTTTTTAACTGTCAACACTTTCTGTTTTATTATTATTTTCTTCATGTTTTATTATTATTTTCTACATTTTAACCTTCACAATTACCTTACTGTACATCTTTATCAATTTTTTTTGCCTGTATTCACCTTATTTTAGTTTATCTATGTTTAAAATGTTTTAATATTCGTACCGTTTTCTTAAATTGTCTGTATTTTGCATATAGCCCTGAAGAAGACCTACAGCGTAGGTCGAAACGTTGGCTATCAATAAATATCTTCTGAAATTACTTGAGAATTTCATTCAGTGACCTCTACCCGGACCAATTTCTTCAACATAAATTATCATAGGTCAACTATTATCATCAATATAAATGAGAATGTTTGTTACTCATTCACACAAAAACTCGGATTGGGATGAAACTTATTGAGTAAAATAGGTTATACATCATAGGCTACAGCAAGGGCAGATTTATGTGGGGGCACGGGGGCATGTGCCTCCCCATTTATAGTACATAATTAAAGGCAAATCAGGAACTTAGCATCTTGAAATTTGTTAGGTTCATTGTATAGTTTAAGAAAGGAATTTGGATAATTCCACCCCAAGGGTTTCCCCTTTAATATAATAGGGGTTCAAAGGTTGTATAGAATCCGTCAGTTTTGAAGTTAGACGTCTGAAATTTTGGAGTAACTTATAATTAAAAAAAATAATGAAATTATTTATTTAAAATGATCTTTCACGAAACTTTATGTGGCAGACCAAATTCCACGTGAGCGAAGCCTCGGGCATGAGCTAGTGTATTTATAACCTGATGAGAAAATATATTGAGCGAACCTGAAGGTTTGATACTAATACCTTCTTTTTCTGTCCAGCACAATCTATATCTATATCTATATACCTATGCCACGATTTATCACAAAGATCATTACCAGTTACTTAACGCCAAATAACTCTTGAGGGATTCGTCCGGTATAAAATAAGCAGCATTGAAGAAAATTAAATTAAAATATTCAATATTCAAAACATTCATTATAGGAATGTTGTATGATAGTATCGTTACATTTCCGAATGTGTTAAGACGCAGACATAGCATTAAATTACAGGGCGTTTAGTAAATGTTAAACTGTTTATAACATATCCAAAACCCAGCCCTGTAATTACGGAGGGTGATATCACCAGCGTCCATCAACTCTCTTATCTAGTCTTCAATTATGGAAGAATACAAGAAGTGATGATACAACTTCCCAAATCACTTCCTGCTAGGACCGAAGGTGAGCGGTGACCTCCGACGCCATGTGCGACCTTGCCTTCACCTTCATATACTCTAATAACCTATCCTTCTACCATCGCGTACCTGTTCCTCGCGTGCACCTTGTAGGTGGCTCTTACTTTCCAGAAGCTGTTGATGCAACATTCTAATCGGTAAACGCGGTTACCACATCAGGCTATGAATCGTTGGTTTCTGTTCCATATTGAACTTGTTGAGATGACATTTAAAAATCACACAAAACCATGTAATACGCCTACACGCTTAATAAGAAGAAATAAAAACTGTGAGAGTTCAAATTTAGTTTCCATTTACTGGTAGAGTGGTATAATCTCACAACGAACTAGATTTAAATTTAAAATAAGACAAAAAACCTGTATCACTACAACTCCTAAAGGGCGTGGGGTTCAGTACATGGTACAGACTGTACTGTTTCTTGGACAACGGTTGTGCACGGAGGTGATTTGTTCTAGATTAAGCTCAAACGCCTGATTTCCCCTCATATTTTGGGTGCCCACTTTTTAGAGGCGGGGTGAGCCCCAGATCCTAGACGACCCATCTCTGACCGCTAACAGAATAAGAAATAAAAACTGTTAACTAAAAGTCTACCTGCGAGTGGGACTTGAACCAAGATGCTTCCTTATGACTTTGCTCTACCACTGAACCACTCCGCTTCCTTAATATAAAACCAACATGTATAAAATTTTTTAAACTGAAATTCTTAGCATTCCCCCTGACTTTGGGGAAATTATTCCTGAAATTTGATATAAAACATAGCAGAAGCTTTAAGGAAGAGAGTGAAATAAACTGAAAACAAAGTAAATAAATATAATCCTTATTTTTTGACGAAAAATAATTTTCAATTTTTTTAAAACATAAATAACTTTCAATTTTGGAGACTAATTCTTTTACAAACCAATATTTCTCTGACACTGATATTTGGGATGAGATAAAACGATTGATTTAAAACTTATTTAATTTAATTTTTAAAGCTAGAAGTAGTTACTTCAATCAGATATTTATTAGTAGAATTGTCATTATCTTCTAAGTAATTTTTAAGTGCATTATAGATAAAAGTTAGGAAACATCGATCTAATGGATACAGCCAAATATAATAATAAACAGATAGTAAGCGATGTATAATACAGTATTAATATAATTTCTAATATTAATCTTGATTGATATAAACAGAGCAAGAAATTATTAAAACAAAAAACAGCTGTTTCAATTAATGGGAGCTATTTTAATTGGTAAAATAGTAGTTAAATAAAAAAGCGCTAATGCCATTTCACTACTAAACCAACTGTCTAATAAATTAAGAAAACGAGTACAGCAATAAAGAAATGGCATTTACAACACTCATCTGACTAACTTACAGACAAGTAATAATGCTCTATGGCAACAAACTAGAAAGATTCTGCATTATCACAATACAAAGACGCCCTTCCGTAAATCTTACAACTCATGGCCCAGAAGTTATAAAGAAGGTCTGCTTTGACCTATTTGCCTCTCATCTCACAGACGTATTTCAACGACACGATGACCCACTTGACCCACAGCACAGCTCTAACGTCCAACAAATTCAGACTTCGCCACTTCCTCTGTCTGTACCACCCCCACCAATCAATCCTTCAGAAATTGAATTTTGTATAAAATAATTACCGCGCAGAAAATCACCTGGTTATTATGATCTTATCACACCTAAAATTGTACGAAATCTTTCAGGCTTAATTTTTCTGACAGCTCTCTACAATTCTATTCTTCGACTTACCTATTTTCCTTTATTAAGATAATTTTCAGTAGTAAAAATGATCCACAAGCCAAAAAATCATTAAACCTAGTTACGTCCTATAGGCCTATTAGTCTTTAACCACTATTTTCCAAAATATTTGAAAAATTACTGTTAAAGCGGCTTTATCCATTATTAGAAATAAATAATTTAATTCCTAACCACCAATTCGGGTTCAGGCCTGCACATTCTACAACACAACAATGCCATAGAGTGGTTGATAGCATTGCCGTAGCACTAGAAAAGAAGGAATATTGTACAGCAGCGTTCTTGGACGTTTCACAAACTTTCGATAAAGTTCGGCACGATGGTCTCCTGTACAAACTAAAATTAGTTCTACCGCAGGCATATTATCCGATCATAAAATCATATCTAGAAGACAGGTTCTTTAATGTTAATCAGGAATGCAAACATTCCGACTATAGCCGAATTAATGAAGGAGTACCGCAGGGCAGTATTCTAGGTCCAGTTCTGTACTCTATATACACCTACGACATCCCAGATTACAAATTACCTCATAATCCGACAAGGAGACTGAAACGTCTCTGGAGCAGGGATCTGCTACATCGAGATGAACCACGAGTGCCTTCAATGGGAGGTTTCTCCAAACAATTCAAGAGAATCCCCTTTGGAAGGTTTTCTGAAGAACACCAAAAATACAATATGTGCCAAATGGCATTTGTATGATTTCTGAAATAAATATTTTTATTATTATTCAATAATGCAATTAAAATTAATTGCCATATTTATTTGTTATTTTAATTATTCTAAATCGACTAATTATAAATTAGCGAGACGTATCAACGTTTTTAAGTATAGTAGTTATATATAAATGAGGTAAAGTTATATTTAATAAATGTAAAGAGACTGCAGAGATATAACTCCTTCAGTCCTGTGTCCCCTTCTTTAAACAATAAAGCAGATACTTAGGATCTCGTAGTGACCATTGAACCAATCACGTCTGAAGGACCTATTGAATAAAAGTCTTGGCCTTGGGAAAGAAAATCGGCTGTAATCAGATAGAAATAATGCGGTAATAACTGTCCATGCAAAGTTGATTTCACAGTTACCTAGTGTTTGTATTGCAACAATCAAGAGCATGATTTTGCCTCAGTGCTATGATAGTTAACTAACTTTAATACAAACGTTGTATAAACATAACATGTATAAATATCCTTTATAACAATCCACGTCATCTTCTCTAGTCTCGATCGTATCACCGTTTTTAAATCTTAGTGCAAGAGATGAATGCCTATTAGTTCAGATGTAATATCTTCATTTGATTATTGTAAAACTTACAGTTAGTCGGTTTAACATTCTTTTATTGTTGGAGGTATCTATTCGGGCAACTTGTATTTTTCTACTTAAATTCCGAATAATAATTTACTTATATTATTACCGACAAAAAGATTACCGATTGTATTAAAACTGGAAACTGATCCGTTATATCTGGAAATTTATAAAATATTTATTAAATCCAGACCGGCATAATTAAAAAAAAAACAAAAATCCACACATCACTAAACTTCAAACAAATAAAACCACATAAGTTAATAAAATAATTAATAATAATAATCATAAAAAATTATTTATGAGTTTTTTTGGCAATAGTTTCACTTCAATTACTCGACATGGCTTCTTATTATTATTGTTTGCGTTATTTTACCTTCATTGAACTCTGAACTATAGCGTTTCTTAGGTAGGAATTGGGTAAACATTTTTTTATACAAACCCTAGTTATTTTTCTTATAGTTCAATATTTTAAAATTAAAATGTTAAATGAAATAATAAAATGAGTCAAATTAAAAACCGTTACTTATAACATATATCATATAATAAATACATACACACACACACACACACACACACACACACACACACACACACACATACTCACACAAACAAACAACATATATAAAATAGATTTGATTATAAATTCGTCCGGTTGCTTTCGCTTTCAAGAGTAACGGAAGCCATTAAATTTCCAAAGCAGATAGATGTACAACCTGTAGGAGAAAGTCCCTGAAGACCACTTGAAACATAATCTGTTTCTCCGACCGAACACATACATATATATATATATATATATATATATATATATATATATATATATATATATATATATATATGTTTATGTTTTCATACATATTTTCTCTTAACCTCAGGATGTTAAGACCAAGTTTAATTCTTGCCCCATATTACATTATCATTTTTAATATTTTTTTAAATAGTCCTTATACATTTTAATAAATATTTTAGAAACAATTAATAAGTTATAATTTCAAGAATGGTGTAGTTTTCTGATAACAACAAAACGAACATAAAGCCAATAAATTTACTTTCATTTAAATTTAGAATCTAGTGATTTAATTGTAACATACTACCAACATTAAATTACTACCAAAGATAAAAGTAAATATCTATCCTGTAAGTTTCCAGAAACATATTCATATTTTTTTTTAAAATTTATTTATTGATATTTACGACTGTATTACAATAATACAACAAGCAAATAGGCTAAGTGATGTATAATGACATGATAATGACAAGTAGAGAAACTGGTAGTACTCAAATCAAAGTTCAAGTAAGGAGGTCACGTATATTCATAAATTAATTGAAGCTAATGTATGCTTAAATAATTTAGGGTAAAAATTAAGCCAGATAGAATAATATATAGTATTTACATTATCCAGTTAATGCAATCATTACGTTTTTATGTAGCTGTTGTTATGTTAAAATAAGTAATATGAATAAAGATGGTCAAACCACGACCGTCTATAGAACCAAATGAGCAGCACTTTGCTGGCTATAGTAGATGATTAAACAAGAGAGAAATAATCGGGGGTTGAAGTCGATAAATGTTATATAAAATAAGCTTTGTGACAACATTTCAGCCAAATTCTGCCTAATCACGAGAGTTGAGAATAAAACAAGATCAGAATTTGTATTCTCAGCACTGGCGATATCCTGAATATTAAGCCAAGTTGGCACAAATAAATAAGTTAAATTTATTTTTTGTAAACTATATTACCTGCACCCACCGTCCGTTTCAGGTTGGGACCATTTCTTACTCTTCTAAGATGTATCTAGTCAATCATTTCTATATCAATTCTTATAATTACGATTAATTTTCCATTAGATTTCCATAAACTTGAGCTCTAAAATTGTTCAAAATAATTTAATGACAGATATTATTCATTAAATATTTCAGATCACCATTTAGTCATTCTATGTAATTAAAGGTTACCTCTTGAATCTGACTGGTATTTTCCTGTTTATATATTTTTTATGAGTGTGTTTGCTTCACCAAATAAAATATCCCTCATAATGAACCACTTTCCAAAATTCTTCCTCATGACTGTTACGTAATTCCTAGATCGTATAAACCACTATATTCCGATTTAGGAGTCTTCTCGTTTCAACGTACTAATTTTTTCCAGATGTATACTTGTTCCCTGAAATGAATTACTCCTAGCTGAAGTTGAACATATATAAATCAGAAGCATTCAATCAATTTCAAAACTAAAAATAATTATACTACTTAGTATGCTAAGGATTTAATCCCGAAATAAATAAACCTTTAACACTCGGCACCGTTTCGGACGTTGCCTATCACGAACTCATTTACGTTTTATGCTAACTGTACACCTTCTATTAAGAAAACTAATCAGATCAGAAATACATCATGTAGGTATAGATTGTGTTTATATTATATTCACGTACTTAAAAATTTGAATTACATATTAGAAAGAAGAAAATATAGTTACAAATCGCCCATAGTGCACATAGGCGGTATTGTTTTGACAGTGACGATATATTTATATTTATCTTGTAGAGGTAAGGACGGTCAATTGATCACAGATAAAGAAGGGATCCTGGAAAGATGGTTCGACCATTTCGGTAGTCTGCTGGGGATTGTTCGGAACCCTGCTCTAGAAGATAGTTATGGCTCTGACACAATTCAAAATTACAAAGAGTGTGAGCTTCTTGACCCACCAGATGATGAGGAAATTGAGGCTGTATTTCAGAAGCTTAGAAATAACCGAGCACCTGGATGTGATGGCATACCAGCTGAACTTCTGAAGGCTGGTGGAAATGAAATGATAAAGGTGATTCGAGATCTGCTACACAGTGTTTGGATAAGCAAAACTCTCCCGCATGACTGGTGCATTGACCTTATCCTCCATCTTCACAAGAAAGGAGATCAAATGCTTTGTGATAAATACCGTGGTACATTCCTAAGCTCTGCCTACAAAGTACTTTTGAATGTGGCATACCAAAGACTACTCCGCCATGCCTAGAGAGAGATAGTAATACAATGTATCAGTGAGGATTTATGAATGGTAGATCTTGTATTGATCAAATATTCTCCCTGATAACTCTTATTGGATATCATTATTAGAACTTTTTCGTGAATATCAGCAATCTCTATGACTGTGTCATCAGGAGACAACTGTATCAATCTATGGAAGAAATGAATGTCCCCAGAGAATTGATAAGCCTTGTGGAATTGCTGTTGAGGGAGTCGAGAAGCCAGTTCAAGATCCAGAATGACTTGTCTGAAGAATTCTAGACAATTAGGAGACTGAGGGAATGTGATCTCGTGTCTGTTATTAATATTTAATATTGCACTAGAAAAGGTCATAAGAGACTCAAGGTTACAAGTCACTGGTACTATTCTGACTAAGTCCAACCAAATACTGGCCTATGCAGATTACATAAGACATAGTGGGAAGAACACCGAAGGATCTACAACAAGCTTTTCTTGCTTTGGAGAATGGACGGCGTATAGGTAAAGACTAAGCATTTGGTGGCTAACTCTTCAAGAAAATCGTATACCACCATTACGTTTGGTGCCTACACATTCGAAAGTGTCGACAGTTTTGTCTACCTCGGTTCTCTGGTCAAAGAAGATAGCTCAGCCAGCCCATAAGTTTAAAGAAGAATTTTGGCCGCTAATAGATGTTATTTCGACAGCATCATTGAATCCAGAGCTGGGAGGATCTTGGCGCTGGACAGAGAAGTGTGGAGGCGACACATCGATGCGGCCAGGACCCGTCCTGGGTTTTAGAGCCAGTGGTTATTAATTAATTAACATTTAAATAAAAGTCGTCATAAAACTTCAGAAGAAGTAACTAAACTATAATGATATATTTATTTTGAAGAGAAGATTTGTCCTGCCGGGATTAGATGGAATATTAGATCCCGGCCAGGATAAATTTTTCTCTTTAAAATAAAAATATTCAAATAAATACCATCAAATACAAATAAATAAAATATAATTTATAAATATGATGATATTTGTTTGCAAAACTTTTTGACAAACCTGAACTGACAGTCGTGGCAGTTCTAAGATACAGCAGGAAAATATGTTTCTAAATAAATTGCTCTGTTGAAAATAAGTTTATTTTCTTTAATCGGTAATATTTATTTTCAGTAATCGGTTTTTAACTTTCATGTCACCTCAGAAGACGTGCTAGATTATATGTGTGTTGTGACATGATTTATATGCATGAATAATAATAAAATAAACCACACGATATGCTGGAAAGAATCATGACAACAAATATATTATAATATATATTATATATTATATATATATATATATATATATATATATATATATATATATTATATATATATAATATATAATATTATTGATAACAAAAGTAATTATTTCAATGATCTATATGGTACTGACGGAGAGTGTCGAATATTTTCTATTTTTTTCCAAGCTATTACATGCAATCCTACTATACTATTGCATATATTGTCACACCTTTCGGAAATAAAAACATAAAAATCAAAGAATATTTTATAAGAGCACTCGTTTCGAAGATTTTTTTCACACGGTGCATTTGTATTATAAACCGTAAAAAATGAGTTATTACCTAGTTTTATTCCTCATTAAAATATATTATTTTAATATGATTCCAGATTTTAATCGATAAATTGAAATGACTTTAATCCCTTCCAATGATTCCAAGGGATTTGAATTTGAAGTTATTACACTCTACCATCATAATGTATAGATAGAAACTCCTTTTGAAATGTTATAATAAACGTATTAGACCATTTTATTCGGTTTAAGATGTTTGCAGTCTGTTTCCTCACATGTGTTTACATTAGATAAATCTAGCTAATTACAACCCTCAGAAGACTAATGGGTATTTCTTCAATTATTCGGGAAATTAATTTAATCAACTGACAATTTTGATTGATGAAATGCATAGAGAACAATCTTATTGTTTAATATTGTTCGTATTTCTTGGTTCTTGAGAGGCGACATATTAAGAAAAAAATAGTGAGAAAGTAAACTATTAAAGTCCTAGCATTAACAACACAATTTCCTAATCTAAATAAGATTTACAAGACATGTTAAGACCAAGTTGCTAGGTTTGGATCATCATGCTGCAGAATTTGAATAAAAACAGGATTATAAGTAATCTACAATCTTCTCATGAAAGATAAAAATAAGAGTATCTGATGAGCCCTGACGGCTGTTCTTTTTCTTGAATGTGAGGTGGTGGGAGGTAGGGTTCCAACAATGAGCCAACGTGAACCAATCAAGAACCAACCGCGAGTTATCAAAAAGGCTCCGAATGTTCATCCTGAGTCTTGAAAGAGCGGCCTACTTCTTGGCCATCCACAGATGCGCTAATCGCCGGCGTGAAGACGAGTTTCCTCAGCGGCAGTGTTCTTCGTGGTCTTGGATAACCTCGAGGATTTGGACCGCAGGGGCCGTGTTTTGACGATTGCGTAGAAAGCTGTTGCGTAAGCGGCGGATGGTCCGGTGTGTCCGGCCAGCCATCTTTCTACTTTCTAGAACCTTTCCCGATCCTCAGCCACGCCCTCGGGAACCTTCTGTTGCGAAACAGGTCCGCGGGCAGCCCCTGTTTGTGGACTACGGCCCTCGGTCGATCTGTCCCTTTCCTAACTGGTACTTGCAAAAGACCGTTTGTTTAATCTCAATGTATGTAAATGAAAGAAGGTAGTGTCTGCACTCTTGCTAGAAACAGGCCCGATACTCTACGCAAGGATCAGTGAAAGTAACACCTTGGATTCAAAAAGCTACAATTAATGTACCTTTTGCGTTTGCTTGAACAGTACAAGAAACTTCTGTACCTTTCTAACTTCGTCAAGATCCGAATGCAGCTAATGATAATGTTAGCCTAAAAAAAAAAATTAATTCACAGTCGGCATGCGGCATTAAATCAAACTGGGTTGTAACATTTCCGTATTCGCAGCTTTTAAATAATTACATTTTATTTTATTTCTTGTTGGTGTTGATGTGTTTCTAATCTATAACTTATTACTGTATAATCATAAAATTGAAAATAATGTTATAATAGTTGCAATAATACTAAAAAAAATATTATAAAGAGAAATATAAACAAGATAAAATGATTTTCAAAAATATATGCTCTTTATAGGCCTTCATTAATTAAATTTTATATATATATATATATATATATATAAAATTTAATTAATGAAGGCCTATAAAGAGCATACATTTTTGAAAATCATTTTATCTTGTTTATATATATATATATATATATATATATATATATATATATATATATATATATATATATATTATATTATATTGTCACTTGTAAAAGAGGCAAAAAAATAATTTCTTATTTATTTTATGGATTTAGAATAATATTGCCAACGCACCAATGCCCCTATAAGGTAACAGAGAACATAGCTTACCATAATCTAAAAGTTTTAAAGTTAACATGATTAATAATATATTTAATACTGCTTATTATCAATTTTTATAACATTTATATAGATTTTAAATTATTTCCTACAGTATCCCATAGGCTTAAACGTTTAGGAAAAAAATGTCCATGACGGATAAACACTTTACAATTAGCTTTGAAATCCTCTCCTGAAAAGCAAATGGCTATGAAGACAAATTCTTAAAAAAAGAAACTGAGAAAGTCTCCACGACATCTTGGCCAGTCTGAAACTTGTTTTAGAAAGCTGTTATACAAAAATAATTGATTGGCTGAAAGTGAGATTCCGTTATTCTTGCAGTACCTTACAGATTCCTTTGATGTAATACAATATATATAGTTCAAGATAGATACTCGTGATTTCATTTTTTAAAAATATATACATTTATATGTGAATAGGGTAATAAGAGTTTTTTCACTGTAATCATAAAAAATGTGTATGATTCATATGTTATGAAAATTTGCTTACTCACTAATGCAAAAATAATAAAAAAGAAAATACCACAAACCTCATAAAACAGATTCCTTACACAAATAAACTTGTTAGCAATAAATTTTATTACAAATATTATTATTATTATTGTTCATAAAAATGAAAAACGTTTACCTTTTCTTTTATATCCAAGTTAAAATGCGAATAAATGACTTTACTACCATAACAATTTATGAAAGACATAGAACGTTTCTAAATAATGGGTAAAACCTATCGAGCTTCTTTGGTTCAAGGATCATTATTATATAATTATAAATACTTTAATAGATCTTTAATTAAAGCCAGTAATATCGCTAAAAGATAACTAAGGATTGCGAGCCATTAGTTGTCGAAAGGTTCAAAAGTTATTACCCATTTATCCTTGGCCTGTTTATTTCTTTTTTATGATATATTTTTTTGTTTTATTTTTAGTTTCATACTTGAATTCCATAACTGGAATAATCGGTTAGTTGGTATCCAAGATTAAATATTTTGCATTTTAAGATTGCATAACAAGCATTCCATTTTTTTCAAAAGAATTTTTTTTGTTTACGACTTAACAAACAACTTTTTAGTTATAATTTTAATAATTAGGATCTTTTTATGCCTATAATTTAACAAAGGTTGTTGTTTGACAAAAGAAATATTCTCATTAATCCAAGAATTTAAATAAATTAAATGGTTAAGAATATTAAGTGTATGATTCTTTTTTCCTTTTATAAATAGCATTGAGACTTTGGTTAATGAGTAAAGTATTTATAACTTGGAATTACCAACAGGCAAGTTATAGTTAAACTAAGCCAGAAAGCAAATGCATAATCTCTATTGCCATGCAATAATTCAATAATAAGCCTATCTATTCCTAACAAAGTACTTTTTTTAGGCTATTAAGGAAAGCTAACCACTTCTAAATCCGAGTGACCACAGAGATTTGTTAGTAATTGGTGATAATTCATCAGCAATCGAGTTGTATTCTATTTTCAACTTTGTATATTGTAAGACCCATATGAAATTGAAACCTCATTCTTCTTAAAAGAGCAGTTTAAAATTTAATTTTAAAAAAAAACTGTGTGATTTTTTATCTGCTTTTAGTTGAAAATTAATAAAAGAAATGTAAATAATATTGGGTTTTTATTCAAATAAGTATTATAACTCATTTTTGTAAATAATCAGCTGAAACTTTTCGCATATCCAGATTCAATATAAAAACATTCAAATAGATATTAATATAGTATGCACCACGTTTTCTTTTCATTTTTATCTATTTTATTTATCGATTTTTTTAATGAGACTTTAACCTAATTATTTTTATATTTATTTATTTTTATTTATTTTAATTAAACCTTAAACTTTTTTTTTACATGAGTACTTTTGATCAAGAAGTGTCCTTTTAAATATAATCAAACATGAAGAACCACACTTCAATAAAATTTAATAAAACAAGAGATAATAGAATTTTCATATTTAGATTACAAACCTTTGAATGATATTTACCGATTACCTTAAAGCATATATTAATTAATCAATAATAATTATTATAATAATTAATTATTTCTTCATGAGTAATCATACTCCATGAATTGGCAACGTGAATCATCTACTTCCGGATTTTTCCTGTACTTATGGATTGCACTATCGTTGTTTGCTGGAGTGTTATCCAAAGTCGATGCTATTTATTACTTAAAATTATTCAAAATTCTTTTTGTCTGCCTGGAATTTTAAAAACGGTGTGATGGTGAATCGAAATAAATTAATTGGACTGTTAGAAATTCCTATTTTATTTATTACTACTGAAAAATAAAGGACATATTTTCTTGTTGATTGTAAAAGAAAGGTGAACCGTTGATTTGTTAATATTGTTACTTAGTTCAGATTTATCTTAGAACTCAGGAATGATAAAACTATTCAACATTCGATATTGTATAACTGGATACACATCGATAAAAGGGAAAAAAATTCTGAATCACTACAACCAATGAATGATTTTCGGCCAGTATATTGTAGAGACTGTACTATTAATAAGACAAAGGACGTACAGGGAGGAGATTTTTACTGGATCAGCATATACTGAAAAAAAAATCTCTTTTCAGATGATTGATCACCTTTAAAAAGCTCTAAGACAGAAGGATTAGACTATTTTCTTGATTGCTAGAGACTTTTTAACATTTCTCTTTTCGTCATGAGAATGGTATTATATTTTGAATCCTCCATATCGGTAACCCTGCCCTGATAAACGCACAGAAGACACATCAATATGCGAGGAAGTGCCCTGGACCAACTGGGGCAAGGACTCGTCGCTGTGGCTGGGCCGGCGATAATACCACGTCTCTCGGGTGAACAATAGGACCATTACCATACTTTAACATTCCTTCAAACAAACCTCATGAAGCGGTCTCTGTTTAATAGATGTCATTTCGTTTCAGCCTTGCGACTGCTTCGTCACAGGAAGCTAATAATATAATAGAATCATATCTTGCAGACGGTTTAAGACTTCAATGCCTATTAAATCAAAGATTAAAAGAATCATAGGTATCAACGATAGCGATTGTAATACTTTTATTTAAGAGATTAAAGGAATATATTCAGGAAACGCATCTATAAATCGATTGGATGACACCGATTAGTGAAAACATGCCAGAAGGAAAGAGGTTCATTTTTGCATTTACTATAAATATAATATAATATAATTAGTTCTAACGTTTTTTTAAAGAATCCACGAACAAAAGAAAAACAGAGCCTTTCTGGTCCGATAACTAAACGATTTTGAATAATATAAGGAAGAAATAGTTGGGGGGTGCAGTCAATAAAAACACCTTAATAAGTATAACTTATTTATTGTGTGCCGACGTTTCGGCCTACAATGTAGGCCATCTTCAGGGCAAATATAGCAAGCGGCGGCGTGAACGATCAACTGCCTTTTTTTTTTGGCAGTTGATCGTTCACACCTCCGCTTGCTATATTTGCCCTGAAGATGGCCTACAATGTAGGTCGAAACGTCGGCACACAATAGATAAGTTACACTTATTAAGGTGTTTTTATTGATTGCACCCCCAACTATTTGTTCCTTATATTAGAAGTTACAGTCAGCCAATTCTTCTCTAACATGATTTTGAATAATGTATTTTAAAATGCGATTAACTTAAATAAAATATCTCGGTAAAAATAGCCAATTGCTTTGTAGTTCGGAAAAATTAAATTTTAAAAATTTTCGTTGTTATTACCACCCAATCAATTTATTTTTTAATAATAATTGAATTAGTATATTAGAATACGGAACATGTAGACAAAAGTTAAAATTTTTAAATTGATTCTTTATACCTACTTTTGAATTTATACATTAATAAATTTTTAATTAAATGCAATATTAGATCTAAATAAGTATGTTTAATGCACTATAATTTTATATACAATTCTAATAAGGTTATTCAATAAATCACTAAATCAAGTGGCATTGTTTACTCAAGGTTGTTGGTAATTATAAATTATGCTAAGAAACTTGTTTATATTTTGTTGAGCATCCTACTTCTTATCAATTTCGAAAGTACTGCTTTACTGGGAATATATTTCTTAGTACATATTACAAAATAGCGCCCATTGTACTATAAATTGTAATATTGTAAATAGCGCACTGTTAAATGTGGATAAGAGCCACATTCGTATTTTAACTATATTATTGAGTAGTGGTCAACAAATGTTTATTTCTCCCTACTTAAGAGAAATGTCTCGATCTCCGCATATATATATGGAAGAAAATGTCCGGGTGGTGGTCAATAAATTTCTCTTTTTTATAAAGGCTCTGTTTTATATACAAGGTCAACTATTATTATTCAAGATATGATTATTCCTCTTTTTCTTTTGCAGAAGATGCAGAACGGAGTTGTGTTTTTGTTCCTGAGCCTGGTTTCGGCCGCGCTGGCTCAAGTCTTCTTGCCCGTGTCCCTCACCGCGCCTCCCGTCGGAGGAGAGAACGTCTTCTTCCGCCAATCGGCCTCTCTGGCTCACAGGGATGTCCTCATCAACGCCGAAGCAGAGTCCCACCTTCCACCGCAGCTGACCAACCCCTTCTACAGAAACCCGAGGATCGCCGATGCCTTGGCGAAGGAGTCTTGGTTCGGCCCTGGAGAAATGCACGTGAGCATGAGAGAGACCTCTAAAATCCCAAGGGGCAAGATATTCAGTGTTCTCAAGAACGCCGGTCTTGCACGCAGGAGGAGGTAAAAGGGTCAATGACGCATACGGAATATACCATAAACCATACTTAAACCATATTAACAGAGGGATCTCGATGGATAACCAATATCTTTATGCCTTAATCCATTCCTTAAGCAATATTTAATAAGTAATATTGGAAAACTCAATCAAAAATTGTTAAAAATAATAGAAATGAATTGTTAAAATAAGTTCAACAACATTCACATATCTGATTATTAAATCCAGGAAAAAAATTCTAATCTTTGTATATAAAGAAATAATAATAATTTGACCCTTGCTAATCTTGAAGTCATTTTTTTAGTTCTTAAATTTTAGTAATTAAAAGTAAATTTTATTGGTATTGATCGAAATGGATTCTTTTGATCCAGTAAATGAAATATAAAATTAAAATCAATTATAAATATGATTGTATCAATATCAATATAACAGCAACTGTTAAAATATTATTGTATAGAATCACATTCTTGTTAATAATTAGGCTATTATATTGTTCAAATGATGTTTTGTATTGTAATTTTATGTATATTATTTTTGCATAATTTGGTAAATTTAAATAACGTAGGAGAAATGTGTATATTCAACTGTGATTGTAATGCTCGTTATCTATATCATATAATCGACATTGTTTTATTCCTATTCTAATTTTTGTGTATCCTAGTCTAGTTAATCTCCCTATAAAGTGTTAAGTTGTTTTTTAATTATTAAAAATATTATTAGTAACTGATAACTGTTATATAATAGAAAACATTTATCAACACTTATGTAAATAAAGCATATACTTTTTGTGGTTTTTTTTATTTATTTATTCCTATTTTCTATGTAATGATTAGGGTTAAGTATATTAATTTAAAAGCTCAGTGGATATTTGTAAATTATATTTAGTATTAAGAGTTTTTTCATTAAATATAGACTTTTAATGTTTGTTGTCATTAGGAATAAAGTAACTAAATTTGTTTCGTTAATTAGTCTTCTTTCCTTTCCGTAAATAGTGTTTATAAATTATGACTTGTATATATATACATATATATATATATATATATATATATATATATATATATATATATATATATATATATAAATATATAGAAGATTCTGAGTCAAATAATTTACAGATAAAATATTTTTATAATTGATATTAATATTTATAATTATGATTCTAGTCTTTCATGATAGATTTCAGGATATTTTGTTTTATGAGTTCACCATAAGCTTTCCAATCTGAAATTCAGCATGCTCGTCTTAGTTAGACTAATATAATATCAAATAATTTTAATTTTAGATAACATTTAATAGTCCTATTGCATTTATAATATAAAATGAGATAAACAATATTTTCCTATTATTATTTTTTTTTGTGTTTACTACAACATTAATTATAAGTTTTCAATTTTTATTTTTTGTGGAAATTGTCCTTATATCTCCTAAAATCATAAATAATATTTAAGTATATAACGATGCCTTAGTTCACAAATGTGTTAAGTGCCTAAACAAGATTTTACATAAGTCAAAATTGATAATAATTTAACACAAGAAATACAGTTCAAGTTTAAGCACACAATATATTTTTGTAACCTTTAGAGCTTCTCTATTAATTTTATATCAAATTATGATCTATGACTTTAAAGATCACAACTTTACAATATTATTTATATGTCAAAACCCATTTATGAAAATTTGCACTTAGCACATTTGTGAACTAAGGCATCGATAATATTTATTGAAGTTACAACAATTAAAATTATGATAAAGTAAAATTATTTATGTAATCACCTAGAGAGCTATTTTATATAAATTAGGTTTACAACTAAACTTGATCTGAACACCAACCAGATTTATATACCTTATTTCTTCTATATCCATAAAAATGGGACGACCTCAATATGTGGTATTAAATTTTCAAAAGTAAAAGAGACTAGAGGTAAGTTGGTATGACACGATCTAGAGGTCAACGAAATGAAATGTAAACCGTTTTGCGAAAATTCTTAGTATTTTGGTAAGATCTGAGCTTAAAAAAATAGGAAGTAAGTATGTGTAAACGTATGAATGGAAGTATGCATAAAGGGACAGTCTTGTTTTGTTTTTTAAATCATTATATAACACATTCATAATGGATGAGACACAAATTGAGGTTCCGAAATATTAATATTTAGAGAATCACTCCATTCAAATATAGGCCTTTAGTAAGAGATCAATCAAATTGTCATTTGCAGTGTTGCTCAAAAAACAACATGGATTGTTTCGTAGAACATGGATTGTCAGTGTTTCTATGTAGAACTTGTTAATTCATTCAACATCACTTTATGCTGCTATGGCTAATTGGACGATGCGAAAGTGGAATTCCTAAGTTTAATAGGCTCAGGACCCCCAATTTACGCTTCTTTCGAAGAACAGCATAATTAAAGATTTTTTTACCGCCTTAGAAAACTCACAAGTCCCAGCTGTGAACTCGTGATCTTGGATATAGTAGGTTGTTGTGCTGACCACTAGACACCAGGTGACCCCCCTGTTGAAATTATATACGATTGTTGCAGCAAAACAATTTTTTTCTGAACTACAAAAAATAATTTAATAAAAACATGACGAAACTTCTAATCTCTTTCTTCTTGTTCTCGTGATCACCATAACTACACTCGCGGACAAAAAAACCGGCGCACCTACACGTTTACGTTAAAACTGAATACAACAGGTAAACGGTCAAACTATTATTACTTTTATATCAGGAATACATTCTCGAAGAAGAATAAACGATAAAAAACACAACTTCAATAGACAGCGAAACCTTTAATCGAAAATAAAGAAGGAAGTTCATTTAAGTTCACTATTAACAAAAAAGATCGATATCCAAGTCTTTAATATCGAGTATTGCCTCCTCTTGCTCGGATGACATCCTGGAATCTTCTAGGCATGCTTCTAATGAGTTCGGCAACGCTATCTTGAGGGATCTGATCCCATTCGCGTACAAGAGCAGTCCTCAGCTCTTGGAGGTCCCTTGGCGGCTTCAGTTGTCACCCGATCGATGCCCCAAGTTGGTCCCAAAGATGTTCAATCGGGTTGAGGTCGGGGCTGCGAGCTGGCCAGTCCAAGGTTCGGATACCGACCTCGTTCAAGTAGTCCCGTACCACGTGTACAACGTGTGGCCGTGCATTAAAAGGAAATTGAGGCCGATGAACAGGGCAAATGGTACCTCACATTCCTCTAGAATGTCCGTAATGTACGTGCCTGCATCAAGGGTTGGCCTCCGGAACACATGGAGCTCTGTCATAGCCTCTAAAAAAATCCCTCCCCAAACCATCACGGAGCCTCCTCCGAATACCACTCTTCCCGTTACGTTTCACTGAGCAAATCGCTCTCCTAGTCTTCTCCACACTCTATCTCGGCCATCTGCACCATATAGGTTGTATCTGGACTCATCTGAAAAAAGAACAGAGGCCCAGTTGTTCACAGTCCAGTCAGCATGTTCACGACAGAAGTTGAGGCGTGCTGTACGCTGCGCTAGGGTGAGTTGAGGGCCGAATGCGGGGACTCTGGTATGCAAGTTGAGTTCAGCAAGCCTTCTCCTTACTGTCCGCTCGCTGACATGTGTACCCCGAGCCCCACGGGGTCTCAACCGCTGATTGGAAACAGTAGCAGGGTCTGAACATCAATAAATCGGTAATCTCCTGGGACTGTCGCTCTCGGACGGCCTGATCCGGATCTCCTGCCATAGCTACCAGTTTCCCGGAACCACTGGACTGCACGGCGAACAGTTGTTTCAGGAATTCCATGCACTCTGGCCGCATAACGTTGACTTCGGCCGTCATCGATTAAAGCGATAATGCGGGTGACAACTTCGGGCGGCAAAACCATTTTTACTCTTAAAAATGTTTGTGTTGGAAGAATATTGTCGTAGGAAAGAGAAACCATTGGATAGTGCGTCTGAAAAGTCACCCGAAGAGTAACTGAATTGAACTCGATGCCTTATCAGTTATTACTTCACGCACCAGAAAAATGCTATAATCTGCATTTTTCACCTAGAATTCTAGGTGCGACGGTTTTTTTATCCGCTAGTTTATATTCCTCACTTTATAGTTTTCTTCATAGAACTATATATGAACAGTATTAAATTAAGGAACGTGATATCTCATATTTGACTGAACAATAGATAGAGGGTGATTTGAGTTTGGGTGGTAATCCGTGGATGTGGGTTTGCAAACTACTCTTCGGGTTCACCTAGTCTTTTATTAAAATAAGCTACAACATTACTTTATGATTTTGTAAAAGCAAAATCCTTCTGCTGAATGCTGATGCGAGATGTGTACCAGCCATTAAGTACATAGTTTACCAGAGGAACACTTTTTAGCGAATGGATTATAGAAATCGATCTATCAATTTATATGAATGCAATAGGTAAGATATTAATTGTATTACCACATATATCTCAATCTTGTAAAACTATTGTGTTGAAATTCACTAGTGAACATATATAGGTAATATATATATATGTTTAGAACACTCATTAACTCAGCTGGGATTACGTCTACGAGTTCAGTAACCTCAAGTGTGGTCTAGAAACGAGTTAAAAAAAAAGGTATGCCTGCATTCCCACAACTATACATTGCGCGATTTCCCCCGAGCTATAATAGTACGTCAGTTAACTTTTAGACAGATAATTTTTTTTTTTAACTATAAACCAAAAAAATTAGTGTCATCTTTTAAAAGCTACTTCGGATATGTTTAATTATTATTTAGGTTGTGATGATGTTTTTTTCATATTTATGATACTAAATCTTCAGCTTCTAGAGTATCCAGACTAGAAAGAAGGACTAATGCCTTAGTTATAGAACGAATATAAACTAAACAAAACGTACTCCAAAGTATAGAGAAAAATTAATAATATTGTTACGGGCGCCGGCAGGAAGTCGGAAGTAAGGGGATTAGCGGCTTAAATCCGTCGGCGGGAGAAGTTAAAATAGGATTAGGACTGTTCTAGATCGTCTTCTTTTGTCGGAAAAGGATTAAGAAGATTCCAGAATTTTCTGGCCCCTCCGTGTTCTAGAATGTTCGACCTTGCCTCTTTAATACTTCCCTCAACTCGAGGCAGTCAGTCTTAGCCTGAGAGTAGACCATGCAAGATCTGTGATAAGTGAGTGTCAGTGTGATAAACTAGTCAGTGTTGAACCGACCCGTGTAATAAGTGTATCAGTGAACTGTAACAGTCTCGCGAGTGTAATAAACTGGTTCTGTTTGTTACTGTGTGTCAGTTTGTGATACTTGGAGAATCTTACGGTCGGTGGACTAGTGAAATGTAAGTGTTAATTATTAGTTATAAATTGTAGTGTAATATATTCATAGAAACTATTGTAACTAGTTAAGCTATCTAGAATTAATAATATCTAATATTATTGTAATAATTAAATAGGAGTTAGGCCTAGATTATAATCTTTAGAATATTGTTATTATAAATTTATATTAGTTCAATAATTTAATTGTTAATTGTTTAATTGTATCCTTTTTATCATTTTGTTAATAAATATTAGTATCTTTAATTAAGGAATTGTTTAATTCATTTTAATACCCAGTAGCCCGTAACAATATGGCCATCTCAGAAGAATGGAGGAAGAAAGATTGCCCGATTTAATTTTCAGTTGGAGTGCTGAAGGGAGATAACGGCGAGGAAGACCACGAAAAAGATGGATGGAAGGGATTGAGGAAAGTATGTGCGGCTATGGTCTAAGGAAGTAAGATGTATAAGATATAATAAAATGGAAAAAATAATTGAAATAAATTGTCGATTTATGGATACCTCAATCTGAGGCAACCTTTAGAAAAAATCTCCATCCCCAGTGATTAAGTGTTTAAGTCGAATTTTGTACAGAGTGAATTAAACGTATTTATAATGTATGTATTTGAAAAATTCGAATTAACCAGTCATCCACCGGGCTGTAGAAATATCATTATAAACAATATAAATTTACATGTTATCAATAGCAGTTATGGAGCATATAATGGAAGTATTCGAGTTTGCAATATCCGAGGACTGCATTTCACCTATGAATATTAGCAGAGATTAGCTAAGGATTACATTCTAGGTCATAATATTTTTTTATTACATTTCATAATTACTTTTAACTTCTAAAATTACTAGCAATATCTAGCCTAAAGATTAGCCTCAGATAATTAAAAAAATAATTATGGAAAGATCATGGAAGAACGAACCAATTAAAACTAGGAGCTTATGCTTTCACTGGCGATGGCCTAAAGCGATATGCCACGCCGGCTGGCACGACTCGCAGTTAGCACAAGTCAATGCCACTGTTTAATATTCATGTTTATGTTCGACTTTATCTTTATGCAGAGCTCTTGTGAAAGTGTAACAAGAGCCAATTGGACTTAGATAATGTTACAAACAAATGTAATCAATGTTGTTATTCTTGTGTATTTGCTTGAACTTATGGTAAGGGAAAGAAAATGGACCGGGAGAGGTCAGAAAAATTCTCCTAATAATTTTATTCACGAAATATACAGAAGACCTGTGTTATTTATAAAGCCAACGTTTAGACTTACATTGCAGGTCTTCTTCAGGGCTAAATATACAAGATGCATATAGATTAAAACAATATATGGTAAAGAATGTAGTATATGAATAAAATAGTAGTGTAGAAAAGATTAACAAAATATATGAGCCGTTTATTTTGAAAGTGGCCTACCTCCATTTATCTTCAAATATTTAAGGGTTTGCGTTTCGATGAATTTAAAAATATACTGTATCGGGCTACTGGGTATTAAACTGAATTAAACAATTCCTTAGTTAAAGAAACTAATATTTATTAACAAAATGATAAAAAGGATACAATTAAACTATTAACAATTAAATTATTAAACTAATATAAATTTATAATAACAATATTCTAAATATTATAAACTAGGCCTAACTCCTATTTTAATTATTACAATAATATATAAGATATTACTAATCCTAGATAGCTTAACTAGTTACAATAGTTTCTATGAATATTATAAAATTACACTACAATTTAAAACTAATAGTTAACACTTACAGTTCACTAGTCCACCGACCGTAAAATTCTCCAAGTATCACAAACTGACACACAGTAATAAACAGAAACAGTTTATTACACTCGCGAGACTGTCACAGTTCACTGATACACTTATTACACTGGCCGGTTCAACACTGACTAGTTTATCACACTGACACTCACTTATTACACTTATCACAGATCTTCACTGGTCTACTCTCAGGCTAAGACTGACTGACTCGAGGTGAGAGAAGTCTTTTTATAGGCAAAGCCGAACATTCTAGAACACGGAGGGGCCAGACAATTCTGGAATATTCTTAATCCTTTGCCGAAAAAAGGAGACGATCTAGAACCGTCCTAATCCTATTTTAACTTCTCCCGCCGACGGATTTAAGCCGCTAATCCTCTTGCTCCCGTCTTCCTGCCGGCGCCCGTAACACTGCTCCCTCCTTAAAAGTGCTCTGCCCCAGAGCATAGTCCAGAGAAATCGGGCAGTTATGAGGTTCTGCTGATGGAGACGCACTTTCTTTCCAGGGGTTGAACGTGCACACCAATATGGCAACTCCAGAGTTGGCGAATGTCTGTTCGATCATGTCCCTGACAATCTTCCAATCCAAGCCATCGTATCCATAGCCCAACTTCGGAATAGCGAGCTTAGTGACACGCAGTCTCAGAAGCTTACTCCGAAGGTCGTCGAGGCTTCGTCGCAGTGCGTCATATGCCGGCTTCTGATCAGTGGCACGCTGGGTAACCAAATAAAACAGGTGTCGTCCTTCGTGCGGCTGGTGGTGTGCCTTCCCGACACTTGGTCCTTGGCGTTCCAGCTCCTCAGTTCCGCCGAACTTCTTCTTGAAGACCGTTGCAATCCCTCGAGAAGTCCTCAGATCTTCGGCAACGCAATGGGCCAGAGAATACTCCACTGGTAACGAGAAGATATCCCTGTAGATTACCTGAGTTACTCCACGGGTCCCTGGTACTTTAGTATGAGCAACTGAGTTATTTGTCTTGACGTTGTTTAGGTACCTGACCTGCTGGTCTTCTTTCGGGCCGTGGTCTCCTTTGTACGGAGCCAGTCTATTGAAATGGACTACCTTGGGTTTTCCTTTAGGCTGCTTCCTGATCCTATATATGACGTCATTGATCCTCTTGACGATCTCAAACGGGCCGTCCCAGGAGTTCTGAAGTTTAGGTGAGTAGCCTCGCCTTCTTCGAGGATCATGTAGCCAGACCAAGTCTCCAGGTTGGTAGCCACCCTTCTCAGCCCTGATGTCATAGCGCTCCTTCTTTTCTGTCACTTGCCCCCTGGATGTTTGTGCGAACCTTCTCGTGGATATTATCCATTCGCTTCCGTAGATCCGTGACGTACTCCTCTCCGGCAATTTCCTCGTCAGGCTTGAAACCGAATTTCAGATCACAAGGCAACCGAAGTTCTCTGCCGAACACCACATTTGCGGGAGTCTGCCCCGTTGCCTCACTGACTGAACTGCGGTAGGCCAGCAGGAACAGGTGAAGATACTGGTCCCTGTCTCGCTGATGGTCGGAGACCACTTTGGGCAAATATCTACCCATAGTCCTGTTCATGCGCTCCACCATGCCATCGGATTGAGGGTGAAGAGGTGTCGTCCTGGTTTTCCGTATTCCCAGTGCTTCGCACATCCCGGAGAAGACTGCAGACTCGAAGTTTCGTCCCTGGTCAGAGTGAAGTTCCATGGGCACTCCAAACCTACTGACGAGCTGCTTCACCAGTACGTCCGCAACCGTGACTGCCTCCTGATTCGGAAGGGCGTAAGCTTCCACCCACTTGGAAAAGTAGTCCATGGCCACGAGAATATACCGGTTACCTTCATCCGTCACAGGGAAAGGGCCAGCGATGTCAATTGCTATCCTCTCAAACGGTGCTCCCACGTTGTACTTCCTCATTGGGGCCTTCTTTCTTCTTATGGGTCCGTTAGAAGCCGCACAAGTCGCACAACGCCTGCACCAGTCCAACACATCTTCCTTAAGGTTTGCCCAGTAAAAGCGTTCACGTGCCTTTTCCAATGTACGGTGAACTCCAAGGTGGCCGCCAGATACTCCGTCATGAAGTTCCCTGAGTACTTCGGGCACTTTACACTTTGGAACGATGAGCTGAAGTCTGCGCTGATCTCCTTCCATGTTCTCCAATGCCCGTTTCAGCAGCCCGTTTTCCACTAGAATGGAGTCCCATTGGGCCCAGTAAGTCTTTACATTCTTCGACATTGGAGCAACATCCTGCCAGGTTGGTCTTCCTTGCTCTGATAGTTTCCACTGCTTCATTTGTTTCAAGTCCGGGTCCCTGTCCTGCTCCTTTGACACCTCTGCATCCTGCCAACTGTCCATGACCACCGTTATCCTCAACACTGCTGCCTGCTTCTCTTCTTGTCGAGAACAATGCCCGCAGTCTTCGCCACAAGGCCTCCTTGAGAGCGCATCCGCATTTCTGTGACTCGTTCCAGCACGATGAGCAGATTCAAAGTCATATTCTTGAAGGCGCTCTATCCACCTCGCCACTTGTCCTTCTGGTGACTTGAATCGTAGCAGCCACATTAGAGCCGCGTGGTCCGTTCTCAGGAGGAATCTTCTGCGGTATAGATATTTGTGAAAATGTTCTATAGATTTCACCACTGCCAGAAGCTCCTTCCTTGTGACACAGTAGTTGCGTTCCGGAGCTGAGAGCGCTTTACTGAAATATCCAATAACCCTTTCTTCTCCATCTTGGAGCTGAGAGAGGAAGCTTCCAATAGTGGTGTTGCTAGCGTCTGTGTCAAGTATGAACTTGCCCTCGGGACGTGGATAGCTCAGAATAGGAGCACTACTCAACTTCTTCTTCAACTCCTCAAAGGATGCCTGACATTCGTGATCCCAAAGGAAAGTCCGTTTTTCCTCGGTGAGCCTGGTAAGAGGTTTTGCAATGTTTGCAAATCCTTTCACGTACCTCCTGTAGTAGGTGCAGAGGCCGAGAAAACTTCTTACTTGGTGCTTATCTCGAGGTACTGGCCAGTTGGTGATCGCTGCAATCTTCTCTGGGTCAACAGCAACTCCGTTGTCTGACACAACATGCCCCAGGTAGTTGACTTGCCTCCGGAAGAGATGACACTTCTTGGGGTTCAATTTAAGGTTCGCTGCACGCAGTCGTTCGAAGACCTTTTCCAGATTCTTCAGATGGTGAGCGAAGGACTTTCCCAGCACAATGATGTCATCTAGGTATACCAGGCAAATTTCCCGAGAGAGACCTCTTGACACGCTTTCCATCAGCCTCTCAAATGCTGCAGGAGCATTGCAAAGCCCGAATGGCATTACCGTAAATTGCCAGAGTTCAGTCCCAATCGAGAACGCTGTCTTTTCTTTATCTTCAGGTTTCAATCCAACCTGCCAATATCCACTGCGGAGATCCAAGGTAGAGAAAAGTTCACACCCCTCCAGGGTGTCCAACGTATCATCAATCCTGGGGAGCGGATAACTGTCTTTCTGGGTGACGTTGTTCAGAAGGCGGTAGTCTACGCAGAATCTCGTTGTGCCGTCCTTCTTCACCAATACAACAGGAGACATCCAGGGGCTACTCGAAGGCTCAATGACACCATCAGTCGCCATTTCCTTGATGATCTTCTCGGCGTCCTCCCGTTTGGCTAACGGCAGCCTCCTCGGGACCTGTCGGATGGGCTTAGCATCCCCGGTGTCAATCCTGTGCTGGACGATATCCGTTCTACCCCGTGGCCCTGGGCTGATCTCGAAAACGTCCTGCCATCGGGTAATCATTTTCTTCACTTCCTCGCTCTGTTCAGGCGAGAGTTCCCGGCATGATTCGTCCACAAATCCTGTTAGTTCTTCCGGCAATCTTCGCAGCTCGGTGGGATGACGTTGCAGCTGACGTACCACTGAGGTAGCGGTTGCACATTCCCCTACCGTTGTCCCTTTGTTCAGCGTTACTGGGAAGCTGTTCAGGTTCATTAGCCGAATCGGAGTGGTACGTCCGACCTTGATGAGAGACCTTGCAACCATTACGCCGCGTCCGATCTCCTGTTCTTCTTGCCTTCCAGGTTCAATTAGCAAACATTGACCCTCAGGTAGGTGTCCTTCGATCATCCCATGCGTTATGATTTGGCTCCGTGCAGGTAAAGTGGTGTCTTCTAGTAGGCGCACTCGTGCGTAGATGTCCTTTCCCTGCCGAAGGATGACTTCTTCGTCTCCCATCGTCATCAACCCTCTCGCCATATCCAGCTTGATCCCTTATGCGATCATCAAGTCCGTGCCCAATATGACATCTTCATCAATATCTGCCACGAGAGCGCGGTGCTTCAGATGTTGACCCCCGATGATGAAGGTGGCAACTGTCTCCCCGTAGACCTTGGCTGGCTCTCCTGTGGCAGTCCGTAATGTCCAAGTCGTTGGTAAGATCTTATCAGCCGGAACTGTCTTCACGTTCAAGATAGACATGGTTGCGCCGGTATCCAGTAGCAGACTTCGCAGCTGCCCGTTCACCATCCCATCTACGTAGAAACTGTTCGATCTGCTTCCTATTGACGCAACTCTGATGGTCTTCCCGGGGCCTTTGACTTTACGGGTTGACAGTTGCCCCTTCCCATCAACCCTACTTAGTTTTCCTGTGGCTTTTCTTGCTTCTTGGATGGACACTTGCTTCTAGGGTGTCCAAGTTGGCCGCAGCTCCAACAGCGTATCTCTTTATTCCGGGTCCTGAGAGCCTCCAAAACCTTTGTCACTATGTCTTCGACGCTAGGGACCTCACTAGGCTCCGCTTCAGCTGCTCGAACTCGCGCATGGCCCCATACTGACTGCCTGATAGCCTCGAACTCCATGGCCTGAGATAATGCGTCTCCCAAAGTCTTTGGCCGGACGAGCTTCACTGCCTGTTGCGTCTCGGGGTCCCGAAGTCCATCCAGGAATTTGTCGACAGCCAGGCTCTCGTAGACATCATCGGTGACCGATGGGTAAGCATTCCTCACCAGCCGTGCAATGTCTGCTTCAAATTCCTGTAGCGTTTTGTTGGTCTTCTGGATCCTGCTTCTCAGCTGTGAGCGATATAGCTGGTCCATGTGGCGGTGGCCGAAACGCATTTCCAGTCTTCTAACCAGCTCCCCGTAGTTAGACCGCTCCTACATGGGCATCCCCTGCAGTACTCCCAAGGCGTCTCCACGCAAGGCCAGGCACAACGCTGAAGCTTGGGTCTCTTTTGACCACCCGTGGATTGAAGCCGCCGTCTCGAAGAGAGTCATGTAGTCCTCCCACGGCGTCTTTCCGTCGAATACTGGAATAGTGTTGTGATTTGGTGGGGTCCCAGCATTGGCGGGTGTAATGGTGCTATGAAGGCTGCCGTTGGAGGAACGGTCGGTGTCGTTCGTCGGTAGGTTGCTCTTACATCCCTCGAGAGCTTCTACTCTTAGCCTAAGTTCGTTTTCTATTGAATTCAATTTTTCTCCTAACCTAGATTCTACATTAGCTACTTCATTATTTACATTTTCCATTAACTTAGTTTCTAATGTGCCTAACTTAGACTCTAATGTATCCAATAAATCACTTTTAACAGTACCTAATTCATTCTGTACATTACCTAGCTCATTTTTGACAGTACCTAATTCATTACCTAACCTATTTTCTATATTGCTTAATTCATTACCTAGCTTATTTTCTACATTGCTTAACTCATTTTTGACAGTACCTAATTCATTACCTAACCTATTTTCTATATTGCTTAATTCATTACCTAGCTTATTTTCTACATTGCTTAACTCATTTTTAAAAGTACCTAATTCATTTTTAAAAGTTGCAGACAACTTGCTTAAATCAGTTTCAAATAGAACGTCATCTGGATTTTCCCCAAAATCTACAAAAAATTGACGCAAGCGCTCTTGCAGTACACTTTTAGTTCCGGAACAATCAAGATCACGTTCCTCCAATTCACGTTTCAAATCCGCAACTTTTAAATCAATTAATTTAACACTTTTAGAAGCCATTCTTCATACAGTAGCCCAATAATTACAAAATACAAGACAAAATGCAAAATAATAACAAATACACAACTATCCCACTTCTGACACCAATTTGTTACGGGCTACTGGGTATTAAAATGAATTAAACAATTCCTTAGTTAAAGAAACTAATATTTATTAACAAAATGATAAAAAGGATACTATTAAACTATTAACAATTAAATTATTAAACTAATATAAATTTATAATAACAATATTCTAAATATTATAATCTAGGCCTAACTCCTATTTTAATTATTACAATAATATATAAGATATTACTAATCCTAGATAGCTTAACTAGTTACAATAGTTTCTATGAATATTATAAAATTACACTACAATTTAAAACTAATAGTTAACACTTACAGTTCACTAGTCCACCGACCGTAAAATTCTCCAAGTATCACAAACTGACACACAGTAATAAACAGAAACAGTTTATTACACTCGCGAGACTGTCACAGTTCACTGATACACTTATTACACTGGCCGGTTCAACACTGACTAGTTTATCACACTGACACTCACTTATAACACTTATCACAGATCTTCACTGGTCTACTCTCAGGCTAAGACTGACTGAATCGAGGTGAGAGAAGTCTTTTTATAGGCAAAGCCGAACATTCTAGAACACGGAGGGGCCAGACAATTCTGGAATATTCTTAATCCTTTGCCGAAAAAAGGAGACGATCTAGAACCGTCCTAATCCTATTTTAACTTCTCCCGCCGACGGATTTAAGCCGCTAATCCTCTTGCTCCCATCTTCCTGCCGGCGCCCGTAACACTGCCCCCTCCTTAAAAGTTCTCTGCCCCAGAGCATAGTCCGGAGAAATCGGGCAGTTATGAGGTTCTGCTGATGGAGACGCACTTTCTTTCCAGGGGTTGAACGTGCACACCAATATGGCAACTCCAGAGTTGGCGAATGTCTGTTCGATCATGTCCCTGACAATCTTCCAATCCAAGCCGTCGTATCCACAGCCCAACTTCGGAATAGCGAGCTTAGTGACACGCAGTCTCAGAAGCTTACTCCGAAGGTCGTCGAGGCTTCGTCGCAGTGCGTCATATGCCGGCTTCTGATCAGTGGCACCTTTTGCTAGATCTAACAGATCTAACTATTTATAGAGAAGTGTAACAACGTAAGTGTAAGAACGTAAGAGATAGGAAATAACGTGAATTATCTAGTAAGATAGAGAATATAAAATAAAGAGATAAGGAGTAACATGAAGTAATAAAAATTAAATAATAATATGTAAGGCATTATTTAAGATAAATTATAGAGAACTAACCAATTCAAACCAGGAGGGATTGAATTATATAATAACCAAGAGATACTAATTTTAAAAAAAAATGAAACATTAGAAAAAGCGCCGATACAGAAATAACAGTAATAACCTATTTTTGTTGGCCGAAATCAATAACTTATATGCCTATGGAAGTAAAGAGGTCTGGTTGGATTCATTACGCTGCGGTTTGAAATTAAGTTTGAATGGAAAAAATGCTTTCCTCTCTTTTAAATAAATAAAATTTTCTATTTCTATTTAAATTAATCACCAATCCATGGTGTATAAGAAATCATAATTTAAAACTTTATTAGTCAGTTTCATAAATTATTTTTCGGTCCAGAGAATCCAATGCTTATTCTATGTAATTTAGTTTTTAGCAATAAAATAGAACCTCAATTCATTATTTATGAAACTTTATTTATGACGAGGGAATCACAAATATAGATCACTATGAACTGTATAGATATACATAGTAAATAAGCCTGTCTAGTGTCATATTATGAACACCATATTTTTTTTTTTTACTTAATTAATATTCAGCAAAAATAAACTACTAACAGCCCCAGCCTTATTTTATTAAGGCTACTATTTCCATTCTTTTAACATAAATTCTCAGTCTCCGTTTTTGTGATAGTTGAAAGACACTATAATCCACATCATCTTTAAGCGTGCGTTGCTAATAAATTATTGTAAATTACTCTTTTTTACTGGCCTGACAGTTGGTATGAACATTCGTTATTCAATCCACTGTGGAAGTATAATATATAAGTGTGTGGATTAATTAGCAGGTAAAATTAATTCTCCATTTTTTGACACCATTCTTGAAGGTTTGAGAGATGAGATTGAAGAGATTGGGATGCAACGATGTCAGCTGTATATATCGTGTATAGGATGGGACCCAGGAAACTACCTTGAGGAACACCAGCAGACTGGGTAAAGAGGGAAGAGTAGGAAAAATTATGGTTTACTATAAAGGTTCTATTACTGAGATAGGAACTGATAATAAGGAAGTAAGTATAAGATAAGAATTTACGGAGTTTGTACAGCAGACCCGGATGCCAGACTCGATCAAAAGCCTACTCTACATCGAGAAAAGCTCCCGTGCAGTACATTCCGCGCTCTAATGCGGATGACACAACGTCCACCACACGATGACATTGCTGGATTGTGGAGTGCGATGTTCACTGTTCACTTTGTTCTGGTAGAGTTTGACGAGATGATTTAAACGAAATTGTATGAAAATAATGTCTCAAGTACAGGGCGATGTGAATATGTAACTTCACTTGAGGCCATGACACTTGGTACAATGGGAAGCTAAACTAAATGCATTTTCATTATTAGGCAATTGCTATCAGTAGGCAGGAACATTTTTCTAAAATATCATGTGGAATTTTTTGACAAAGTTAAAAATAATTCTAATTTCTCATTCAACATTTCTATTACTATTACTTGCGTCAATCAATTCGATTTATCTGGAGAAAACAAGAACAATTGGAATTGTTTTGGGGGAAATTAAAAATATTGAAAACATCTAGTACACCTAATGAGATTTCACTGAAAAGCAATGTATCAGAGTGGTAGAATGGGACAACATAGGCGACACTTGCAAGGAAATAGATGACTTTGCAGTTTAGATGCGGCTACAGTAAACTGCAAACAATAGGTCTCACTCAATCAGCACCTCGCTGACGAAGTGGAATCTTGGAGTGAAATTCAAAAGAAAGTTCGAAATTACTCCACACCTTGGCTCTCTTTGAGATAGTGTGACCACCTCTTGAATGGACTGTTGAGAGTATAAGGTGCATTATGGGACCTGAGATTTCTATTTACAAAACCAGAGTAAGAGAGCTGTTGTCGGTATCAGCAGTTATGCATCTCCTGCATAGAGCCACAAATGGAAAACAAGAAGCTAGTATCCAACTATTGTCACACCAAGACATCTTGAGTCATGGTAAATGCAGCAGTGGAGTATTGACCGAAGAGATGGCATTGGATATCATACACTGTAAGGAAGCCATTAAATTTGACATCTAGAGGGGCTTGATGCGCTTCCATAGGGATCGTGGCTGAAGGAAATGAGGAATCTGGTGAGTTAAATGAGTAAGGCTGCTCAGTAAGCACTCTTTGAAGGGATGGAACAGAATGTGGGTAGCAAGTGAAAAAGGGTTCAGCTTTGAGGAAATACTTTCACACCTTTTTCTCCAGAGTGAAAATTCTACCTAGATTACTAGAACTATCAGTGCAGGAACAACTACTGAAGAAACTTTGAAAGCAAGGAGAGAAGATCGATCTCCAACGCCCCTCTTATCCTGACACAGCTGAACATCCCACAATTTCCTTATTTACTACTGTTAGATATCGACAATGGTCAAGGAAATGAGGTTTATATATCACGAACGAGGTGATATATACAATTTTTTGAGAGTGGTGTAGAAGAGGATCTACTCTTTTTCATGGATTATAAACTGCTCAAAAATGAATAGGGGTTTTTGAACTTCATTCTTTATCTGTTTACTTTAATTAAATTAGACAATATATTTAGCATTAACTGGACCCAACAAAATAGAAAATACACAAAAAACAAATTTTAATTCTTATTTTTAATAACGAATATACCTACTTAATAATTATAAATATGAATTTTTAAACAAACAACTTTTCGCCATTTTAATCCATTTGTATTTCTATTGTCATCTTGAACCAGAAGTTCGCTATATTATTGTAAGAATAAACAACCATTTTTTCACGACGACGCGTTTCTCAGAGCGTCGTCTCCCGGGCTTGCTATATGTGACACTATCTGGAACATTAGGAGTACCAAGGTAAGTATAAGGGGCATTAAGCAGGTATTTTAAGTGTTCCTTTACCCCTTTTTAGGCTTTATCCCGATTTCGAGAGATAGGGAGTACCAATAGGAGGCCGGGTAGTGGATCGGAGCGGATTACGACGCAAAAGGAGGACAGAAATATTGTCATCGCTGCCAGAGGGAACCCTTTCCACAGTGCCCGCCAGATTCTCAATGAAGTACAAGGTGTTTTGGCTAGGCTTGTATCAACACAAACGATCCGTAATCATTTGTGGGAAGTTGGCCTTACATCTTATGCCAATTTGAGACGTCCTGCAGCAACAGCCCGCCACCAGCAGCTGAGAAGAATGTGGTGTAGCGAGCGTCCAGAAGAGAATGCCATCTGGAATGCTGTCATGTTTCCTGATGAGTCGCGTTTCTGTCTGTAACAGCAGACGCTGAAGAGTCTACAGAGAACAAGGAATGCTTGCAGTCCCTCAGTTCATGGTCCCTTCAGTGCGGTGAGGAAGTGGTGTAATGGTCTGGACTGGAATTTAAAAGGGAGGACGAACCACACTCCATACTTTGGAAGGTAACCCCACCGCCGTCCGTTATACTCAAGATATCTTTGAGGAATAGGTCTCATAGGCAAGGATGCTCGATTTTTGGATGACAATGCCCGACCTCATAGAGGAAGAGTTGTTGGTCAAACGTTAGAAAACCTGGGAATTTCTCATATGCCCCTTCCACCATTGTATCTATACCAACCCATTGAATATATGTGGGAAGCGTTGCAGAGAAGGCTCTTCAATCACCATCCGCAGCCTGTCGACCTTCAACAACTCAGTGTAGTATTGCAACATCTATGGAGTGTAATTCCTCAATAAACTAGTCAAAATATACAATGGAATACCCCATTGTTGCCGAAAACCCATTCGCCAATAATGATCGGTAGGGTGGAGGAGGAATTATGAAGGAGCACATGGAAACTGACTTTTTGATGCATTTAATTTTCTAATTATTTTATTGTGAAATATTCAGATATCTCTCTTCAGAATAACATGCCTTAAAGTTATTTATTGATCTATACTTTCTAATTAAATTCCACCTAATTAAATGATGGAGAGTTCTTTTCAAATGCAACATCCTATAATGTTTTTATACTAAAATTATCTCTATTTCGGATATTTGCTTGCTGGTATATTCATATTAAATGACTGTTTTGAACAGTGACCACCCATCTTAGTTATTATTCATTTGACGACATACTCATCTAATTTTTATTTTTAGTTCGTTTTATATGACTCCAATAAACAGAGCTGGTGCCACGTGTTTACAGGCTGATTATTTGGTGATCCTTTGATAACAATATTTGCTTCTGAGTTGTTTGGAATATGAATTTTCTTATGTAAAATTAATATTATTATATTGACTTGAGTGTTCTCAATATTTCCCCTTTCAAGCTATGTACCATCCATTACTAGCGTTATTATCAGAATGAACTAGCTCAACCTTATTTAAACTATAGACGTAATAGCAAACCAAAGTTTCAAACCAAACCGTATTGTAAAGAGTATTTGATTAATTAGACTAATCCTTATTGATCCTTCTAAAGTAAATTCGTTCAAATAAAATATAATATATGAAATAGAAAGTTATGATCCTTAATGATCGAATGAGTCAGGAATAATCGTCTGTTATCTTTATGTACAGGTATGTCCACACAGCTGTGTTTTAAAACACTAAGATTACAAACAATTAATAAGTGTAATTCTTCTAAGTTAATTAGGCCAGAACAGGGCCAATTACTTTTGGCGGATGAGCTGATGTAACGAATGGGAATGCAATAGAACTTCATGAGAACGATGTGATGCTGCAAACAACTCATCTGACACCAATTTAAATTACTTATTCATTGTAGACAGATATCCATGAGAGACAATTATAGATAAGAAAAGATATTATTTAAAAAGCAATGTTAACACAATAATGTTCTTCTTGAGGCACCAAAACGATACTGTCCCCCGGAAAAGAAAAAAAATACTAGATAAGACCTATCTTGTTCTACTGCTCAGGTGACTTTAATACAATCTATTGTGGACGAAATCCAGCTTTTTCTTATGTAAAATCCAACGAATCCAACTTATTATCTGAATTAAGAGACATTTTGAGGGAATAATACAAACCTTATACATTATCGAGCACTTGTATTGTAGTCGGACAATTAACGCTTTTATTACCCAGAAAAATATCCAAAGAGACCTACCTCTTGTTGGTCCTTTTTTTATTTGAATTAATTTTTGTTAGTTATTCAAACATTAGCTACACATTTTAATTTTAGATGTAAATTTTAGTAGGAAACCTAGAACTGTAAGCAAGAGAGCCTACTCTACCAATATCAAGGTCCATCTGGAATCAAAGTATGGATTTTCCGGATAACATTTTCTGAGAAACTTTGGTTTATCAACAGATATCTACAAGTTCATTGAAGTAGTTTTTTAATTGAAAAGAATGAAATAAACCTTTTGATGAGATGGACCATGATATACTAATTTTTAAGTTAAACTTATCCAACATCAGTTCGTTAAGATTTTCGTTAAAATGTATCTAATATATTAACAAAATTTATAGATCTAGTAAATCTGGAGCACCCTGAGAGGAAACATGTTTTTTTTCTATTTAATAAATTACTGTGTGAACACAAATATAGGCAGTTTATTAGAAAATCAATATATATATATATATATATATATATATATATATATATATATATATATATATATATATATATATATATATATCGAACTATATATATATATATATATATATATATATATATACATTCCTGTAAAATGGAGAAATAATAACACACTAAGACGCCAATTCACTTAACTTATGTGTACAAGCAATTGTTATTTTTCTTGATCAACCTTCATACGTCATATTATATACTGATGATGGCCTTAAAATTAAGCCGAAACGTTGGTAGTTAAACTTATTTTATGTAAAATTTAATGACTACATCCCCGACCATTCCGCATTCTTCCATATCTATTATAATTATTTATTCGAGAAACGCTATTGCGTAAAAACGGTGTTAATTATATTGTGTTCTCGAACTTAAAAAATAAAATTAATTATTCAATCTTCATATTCCTGGCGTTTAATCTACACCCCTTGACCATTATTACAAATAAATAACAGCGAAATTCAACTTATATTGAGAACAAAGATTATTAACGAGCTATGTTCCAATCATATCAGCTGGGCAGTTATTATCTTAATAAAAATTTATGATTAGAAATAAATTAAACAACAATATTTCTCCGGTCGTGATCGTGACCAAAGGAAATTGTTGTCCCAAGGACGTGATCTGCTAGGGAAGGATTTATTAGTTGCTAACTCCTCTTATGGAGTCAATGATGAGGAAAAATATGCCTAACCATTGGAACAAATTAAGTAATGGCATGTGAGTTATTGGTAATCGTTCCATGAAACCTCAGCGTCCTTCCATAGTCTGATCTTGTGTACGAGTATCAATACAACCCATGAAGGGCCTTGGTTGGTTACGTGATTGAAACTATTTCTAAGACGGTTGTGCAGGGAGGCGACTTGTCCGAGAGCTTGTCTATCCGCCAGATTTCCCTCCTATTCAAGGGTAACCCATTTCATAAACGCAGTGTGATGATTCCAAGTGATCTAGTGATTAGCATAACAACCTATTATAAGCATAACAGCTCAAGATCGTCGATTCGTTGCCCTGGATGTGGCCATTAGGATTTTTTAATGGGAGTGAAAAAATCCTTAGTTATTCCGTCCTTCGGAAGGGGCGTAATATGGGGGTCCCAAGCCAATCGGTGTCAGGTACTCGTTTAAGATCCCTATCCTAATTATCACCAGAGCAGCTGAAAGTGACGTTAAATTAACAAGGTTGTGTGATCACTAAAAGGATGTACAAAACCTACATGGTCCATCCACGGATGTTAAAAGAATAAATAATTTATCTCTCACCGCCGGATTTTAGTTTATTTATTAATCTAGTGAGACTTTCAGGATGGCAACTCAGTGTTATACACACTGAGCTACCCCGCTCTTAAAGTATCTCGAAATGTATGAAAATATGTAATTTTCATGTGAGTCAACTTAAAATTTGTATTTTAACTAATAGTTTTGCAAGTAACGAAGCAATAATTTAAATTAATCGAGATCATGTTTTAAATGTCGCATGATTTTTCACGGTCGATGCGTCAATATCGACGATAAGGAATTAGAGGCCGCGAAAAATAAAAAAAAATTGGGTCTGCAATAATTGTGACCAATTGAAAAAATCTGGCCTGCAGGAAAAAAAAACCAGCCCCACCAGAAGTCCTGTGAAGGAAGTATCGGAGCCCTCCGCAAGTGATATTCTAGCGGCGGTAAACAAAATGAATACAGAGTTCACATCACTAGAAGCATCATTAGACAAATATGGTGAGCTCAGTTTTGAGCTCAATGACCGGCTTTCTAAAATTGAGAACCACCTCGAAGGACAGGCTAAATTCATCGAGGACCTGACATCAGAAAACAAGGCCCTCAAAACTAAGGTGGGTGACTTGGAGGTCCGCCTTAATAAGGCGGAACAAGGCCTTTTATGCAGGTCCTTAGAGATCCGTGGCATTCCAGTCCGATCAGGCGAAACCCTCGCAGCACTGGTGGTTAATGTCGGAGCGAGTCTCGGGCTGAAGGTGGCGGTTGATGACCTTGACTTCGTTGAGCGTCGCAGGCCGCGGAAGGACGACCCACGACCACCACCAGTTATCGCCAGGTTTGTCCGGCAGTCATTGCGTGACGACCTAGTTCAGCGCCGGAAGGTAAAAAGGGACTTGTCAACCCGGGACATTGGCTGGGAGGAGAATGATTTCCACCGGATTTACCTGGGGGAAGAAATGTCTCCACCCAACAGACGTCTGTACTGGTTGGCCCGACAGAAGAGAGCGGCTGGGAAGCTGAAGTACGTCTGGTTCGCCGGTGGTAGAGTGCGGTGCCGGAAGGATAACGGTCATCCTGTCATTTATATCGACCATCCATCCGACTTAGATGTGTACTGCTGACCCTGCGGCACCCGTCCGCTGTTTATTGGCTTCTCGTTGGATCTTCCATTGGTTCTCAATTACAAATTTACTTTTTCTGTTTCTTTATCTACTAATATCTTTTTTTTTAGGTTATGCTATATTTTTTCCTTTTAATACTTCAAATTTTACAACACAATAGGCGAACCTTGGACTTCACTCGAGTGGAAGTTCATCCATTAAAATACTCTTTATTTCAGCATCTTTCCATTTCATTCTGATAATTCATCGATTACCAAATCCAAATGTCTAATCTCCTGATCTCCTGTCAAGTTAATTCCCAATTCCTGCCTGCCCATTTTGACGAATTTCAAGAATATTTCACCCACAATTTTTATCATATTATTGCAGTATCTGAAACTTGGCTTAAACCACATATTCCTTCCTCCTCCATCACCCTATCTGACTATACGTTTCTACGCCATGACCGAGATAACCGGACTGGTGGAGGAGTAGGTCTTTATGTCCATCAAACCCTAAAAGCCCGAATCCTCGAATCCTCTCTTCCATCCGAAGTCCCTCATATTGAATTCCTTCTCTCCGAAATTTCCTGTAATGGACAACCGCTCCTTTACGTGGTTTTATACCGGCCTCCTTTAGTGCCTTTTGACTCTTCCCTTGAATCTATCCTTTACAACTATATTCCCTTCTATAACCATATAATTATTTCTGGCGATTTCAACACCAATCTCCTTGTTAAATCAAATGACACCCTATACCTGGAAAATCTCTTCCACTCCCTAAATCTCTCCATTTTTCCGTTTTCTCCTCCTACCCATCATACCCACCGATCAGACACATGGTTAGATCTGTATGTCATCGATTCTCCTCAGAAGCTATCCTCTTCTTCTCAATTGCCCGTCCCAATTCTTTCTTCCCATGACCTAATCGAAATCACATATAATATCCAAACTCCGTACAAACTATCTAAAACCATTACCTTCCGCAACCTTGATGCTATTAGTCGTGAAAACATCTTGCCTTCCCTTGAATCCCTGAATTGGGGTGATATCTATTCCTGTCCCACCATTGATTCAATGGTTGACACACTCACTTCCTATCTTCTTAGTATCCTGGATACCCATGTTCCTCTCAAAACTACAACCCTCCGCCGATTACCAGCTCCTTGGATGGATCAAAAGATAAAAGAACTGCAGAGGAAGCGCGACGCAGCTCGCAGATGGTACAGACGGACAAAACGGACCGACGATTTTCAAGCGTTTAGGACTCTTCGCAACTTAACGCTATCTACAATAAGGCAGGCGAAATCCAAGTACTTCCATGAAGCCCTTTCCTCCGCGCCCGATCCTAAATCCAAATGGCTAATCCTTCGGAAACTCTCACTTTATAAATCCCCTTCCCCAGTAGTCTTTCCGGTCTCACCTGATGAATTGAACACCCACTTTTTGTCTTTCTCTTCTAACTCACGATCTACTTCTCCTACTTTCCCATTAGCACCATCATTCAACCACAACAACTTTTATTTCTCCGACATTTCACCCACTGACCTTCTTTCCTCCCTATTGAAATCCCACTCTCATTCTATCGGTTCTGACGGCATTCCCGTCAAATTGTTAAAAACATGCATCTCCGAAATTCTACCTGCCCTTCTGTACATTTACAATTTTTCCCTACAAAATGCAGTTTTCCCTTCCTCCTGGAAAAAAGTAATAGTCCATCCTATTAACAAATCACCCAATCCATCAAACCCAAATGATTTCCGGCCAATTTCTATACTCTCTAACCTTTCCAAACCCCTCGAAAGAATAGTTCAATCCCAAATGTCAAATTTTCTGGAACAGTCCCAACTCCTTGATCCACTTCAATCAGGCTTCCGTCCTGGCCTTTCCCCACAATCTGCCCTCGTTAAAATCACTACTGACATACATACTGCCATGGACGAAAAAAAACTGACAGTACTAATTCTACTTGACTTTTCAAAAGCGTTCCATTCACTGAACCATTCCATCCTCTTCTCTAAACTAAAATCTCTTTCATTTTCCAACAGTTCCATACTCTGGGTCCTAGCTTTCCTCTCGGATAGGACTCAAGCAGTCTCCATCCCTAATCAACCCCTATCCTCTTTCCTACCGCTGAACACAGGAGTGGCACAGGGTTCTAGTATTTCCCCATTCCTTTTATTTATTTAACTGTTACTTAAATGACCTTCCCAAATCAAACCTTCACTGTTCCCACCATTTGTACGCCGATGATTCCCAGATCTATTTGTCCTTTCCTCCGTCTGAGATAATAGCAGCATTTGCCAACATTCAAGGGGACCTAGATAGGATAAGTGCCTGGGCAAACTTGAATAAACTATCGTTGAATGCTGCAAAAACTCAGGCCATCCTAATTGGTTCCAAGATCCTTCTTAAATCTATCAAATCACTTCCCCGATTAACCTTAAATGATCACCCTATTGCCTTCAGCTCCTCTGTTAGAAACCTCGGAGTCATTTTCGACCAAACCCTCTCATGGAAACCCCACGTTGCCCAAATTTCTCGTCGAGCAATAAGCTCTCTAAAGTTATTCCACCGTTCCAAACATCTTCTAACTCACCAATCCGTAAGCTCCTCATCACATCATTTATCTTTCCACACTTTGACTATGGTTGTGTGGCATATGGTGGACTCTCGAACAGGCTCGAGGAGAGGTTGAGGCGGATTATGAACTGTTTGCTTCGATTTGTCTTCGATGCCCCGAGAAGGTCTCATGTGTCCCGCCGTTACGTTGAGTTAAAGTGGCTTTTTCCTTCTATCCGCAGGCTCTATTTCCTTGGTTCTTACTTATATCAAACTATCAACTCACAACATCCATCTTAGATATATAGTCTCCTACAATTCAAATCCTCTATCCAATCCCAAGGCACAAGATCTCGCCCTTCCGATCTTTATATCCGTTCCCATAGAACCAAAACTTTTGAGCGTTCCTTTCTCGCCCGTTCTATCTCTCTTTGGAACTCACTCCCACCCGATATCCGTCATGCGTCTTCTTTAACCTCATTTAAATCTAAACTTTTCCAACATCTTCTAAATTCCCAATCAGGTGCTTTATAACCAATAAATAATTGATTTTCAACTTTATTGATTGATGAACTACTGTAAATATTCCTCACTCACAATGAAATCATTTTTTTTATTTATTTTTTTATTTCTGTTACCAGATGCTATCATGTATTTACTGTTTTTTTTTCCATAAGCCTAGTTCTTTTTATTGTAAATTTGTCTGTTTTTTTATTTTAATTTTGCATCACTTTAATAAATAACGCTAAACATATCTGTTTAGTTATTTACTTTCAGGATATTTTGTAAATAAGTTTTTACTCAGTTGTAGGCCTTTGGCCAGATAAATATTTTCTTAATTATGTTCATCTCTGTTATTCTAAAGGGATATGGTCCCAGAATAAAATTATTTTTCTATTTCTATTTCTATTTCTATATAAACTTCCGATCGCAGGTTATAAACAGCAGGTTTTTGGTAATGTGCTATAGAGAACAATTTATCAATTTCATCTTAAAATTTAATAAAAACATGTGGAAATTACAGAAATTATTAATTGAAGGCCTAAATATTTGACTATTTCTTTTCTAAAAACTGCTGTCTATTAATTATTTTAATTGTAATTTCTTTGCTTTCCCTTAAAAATAAATAAAATAAAATTATAATAATAAAAAATACAGCGTAAAAATACAAAAATAAACTGAAATTTACTGGAGCTAAAATAAATTAATCATGCGTTTAGGGAGCTGAGTGGCTCAGTGGTAGAACGCTGAGTAACCGCACCGAAGGTTCTGGGTTCAAATCCCGCAGGCTGACAGAATTATATTTAATCTGTGAGCGGCCGGAGATGGATCTTATGGGATCTGGGACACTCCTGGGGCTCACCAAGCCTTCTTATAGAACAGAGGGTTTCTAAACTGGGAGGAAAAATCTAGCGGTTGAGCATGAACTTGGACAAACCACCTCCCTGCACAACTGTTGTCCAAGAAATAGTACAGTCTACCACGGACTACGAGCCCAAGGGTTGTAGTGGTACAGGAAAAAATTATACTTATGAGGGTAATAATTTTTAATATCGCCAACAATTTGTGGTTCCTAAACAAAACCACACATTATCTCCTTAACCAATTCCCTCTTTACAGAAAATAAATTTCTCAGCTCTTCACTCGATTATTTTTACATAGTTAATATTATAGAAAAGATAGTGCCGGAAAATAGATATAAATTTGATTTCTGAAGTCACTTAAAGACCTATTATAGCCTATCCACAAATGGTTGCACAGTAAATGATTTTCATAGATAATGCTTATTGATTTAAGTGAGAAAAAAGATACTATGTTATTTGCCAATAATATCAATAATTATAGGATTATTAGTTAGCTAAGTACGGTTGTTATGCTCCGGATAGGAGAAGGGAGATAAACACTTCTTTATCTTCCAGACCTTCATGCGCTTGCCACATACATCAAGGTCCCGAACAGATAACACAGCAGTTTCCCTTTAACAGACAAATAAGCAGCATATATATCAGGCAAAAACCTCACAAAACATACTCTACACCACAATATTATACAAAAGTAG
The DNA here is from genome assembly GCA_037127475.1 of Arma custos. Classification (NCBI taxonomy): domain Eukaryota; kingdom Metazoa; phylum Arthropoda; class Insecta; order Hemiptera; family Pentatomidae; genus Arma; species Arma custos. Next base: position 54,939,609 of record CM073759.1, on the reverse strand, counting down.
GAAAAACCTGGGACTTAATTCTTCAAAAAAATTATTGAATGGATGTTTGGCTTACATAGCTGGTTGTGAGAAGAAAGTACTTATCGGGAAAAATTTCAATTCCTATTTTCACACGAACTGCAATAAGCTAATAAAAGTTTCAGGTAAGTTTCTAGCAATATTAAACCAGCATTTTTATGAAGCTCAATAACTGTTATATGTTAATAATTATATAAACACTTTTTTTCTTCCAATATGATTTAATTTAATATACTACAATAATTACTGAAAATAGAATAAATTCCTAATAATTTTCATTTCCATCCTATATTATCACGAAACCATACCAACATCAGGAGGATTTAGAAGGCAAAGAACTGATAGCATGCCAATTTAATCCAAAAGATATAAGTTAAATAAATATATTTATTAGTTGAGTACGGTATTTTAAGTTATTTCGTCGTGGAATTCTGGAATGGGCGGCAGGACTTAATTTTTAATCAGCTCACTTGGATAAAACAATCTTTTTTTGGAATACAGGAGAAACTCATTTCGGTTAACAGCAATACAACTGTGGAGATATTTACTTTAAAGAATGAAAATAGAGATTCATGTTGTAAAAAATATCATATTTGGAAAAAATAGCACTTATTTCTGCACTTCTTTATGAATGTTTACTCACATTAGAATCTGGATAAAGCTTCTGTATTAGACCTATATAATATGATTTCTTGACCACTATTATGAATATCCTAGCATTAAGATCAGTACTCATGATTTTATAAATCTGTAAGGTGGCAAATCGTTTTTTTTTTAATTATTCCTTTGAAAAAACTTATTTCCGAAGTTCCGAAATGAAAAAAGAGAGCTTTTCTGGACTAAAATTCACTATCGAATGATATGAAATTTTCAAGATCTAAAGCACTGAATGGGAAATGAGCGTTAGCAAAAGATTTTTTCTTAATTGAAGTGGACTTTCATATACATAATTAATTAAAATGAGTTTTATACATACAAAAGGCGGTTTACATTACACTTTAAAATAAATCGGAATTTTATCGCTTTGTCCCTTAAAATAAGTAAATATATAAAACTGGAACTCACTCACTGTGATTTAGTTTCTTCCTTTTTCAATTTTTCTCGTCTTAATGAACAGGATTTGATTGTATGAATGAACAAATCACTTTTTGTATTACATAGAAAAACATTCCGGATAATTTGGATTCTGGGAATATACAACTCTATTAGACGTTTTTGTGTCTAATATAGATATCGGAGATGATAGATTTTTAATTTTCACAACTTTGGTTTATATCTGAACTAAAATTTCCTTTAGTTAAAACTTTATTAATTCTATTAGCTTTAGTTAATACTCTTTCCATGAGTCCAAATTGAAAATATTTTATTATAATACCTCAAGTCCTGGGACCAATCGAAGCTAGAAAGTTGGTCCAACTTGGCATCGATTCGGAAAGATCGCATGAATTCCTATGCATGTGCTGTTGCCTCGCCTTTAATTTGGCTGATTGGTTTTCCGTAGATGGCCCGTGCTTGATGACGTCCAGCCTAGGTTGCACAATTAGGACTTACTATTCTTATAAGAATAGCTTTGCATAACCTCTGTCGACATCAAAGAAGTGCGGGGTAGGTTATAAATGAGGATTCCACGTAACCAAGTTCATTCACTCCAATCGACAGAAATTAAGGCCAATCCTGAGGAGCGACCTGTGGTGTATTGGTTAGTGTAACAACCCTCTACATCCAAGATCGCGAGTTCGTAGCCCGGCAGGTGACCCTAAGATTTTTTAAAAGGCAATCCAAAAACCTTGGTTTTGCCGTCCTTCGGAAGGGACGAAAAACGGTGGTCCCGAGCATGTACAATACCTAGGCATTCATTAAAAAACCCTATACTAATTAAACCTAGATAGGCAAAATTGAGGGCTCCTTTTGGAGGATTGTCCGATTAGCTATAGCAGTGTAAAGTGACGTTAAATGAAGAAACATTCAACTAAAGTCCAATCCAGTGAATGTTGTTAGCTAATAAGTAATTGTTTTGTTCTATAATCTTCTTCATTCACATATTACAGCAATAAATATTTGAGTTAAGCATATTTTCATTATTCATTCTATTTAAAATAAAAGAGTTTAAAATGCCCAACTTGTTTTAAAATGCCTGTTTTTGAAAGTGAAAAATATATGATTTTTTTGTTATCACTTATTTCTTTTTATTAATTTCTGCAGTGCAATATAAATCATGAAGTAAAATGAAAGATAGAGCTCTAGTGAAATATACCATTGATACAAATGCATATTACCGTATGTGAGAAAAACAACACATTATTCGTTTTCGATGTTTAGCGAATGCATATCGGATTGATAATTGGTACATAATTCATCTACAAAATCTCCTGCAAAGCACAAAATCATGTATAATGTCAAAGGTAAGCACTGATTTTTAATACACTTTTTTCGTTCTCCTGAAAAGTGTTGTTACTTGTCCCAAAATGTTTTCACACGAGCTCTTAAGGTTTAGGAGAAAATAAATTGATTTACATAAATAATGTTTTCATAATTGCTAAATTCATGCTATTGAAAAATGTCATATGTGTTCTTAAGATGTCTCTTAAATGCTAATAAACGTGTGTTTTAAAAGTAATTGGAGTCACTGAGAAAGAAATTGGCTATATCCAAGTTACCGCTATTATATTTCTTACCTACGTTTATTTTTAATTGCAATAAATTCAGGGAATGTTTCTTTTTGTTCTACCATAGCTCCACTTCAGTCAAAATACACTTTTAATACTTCACACTTAATATAATAAAAATAAATAATATAATAATAAGTGTAAAAAACGATTATTTATCCTAGAAGGATAGTGCTCTTGAATGCACTAGGTATACTTTATATGGATTCAAAACATACACAATACACGATAACCTGTTTTATGTGAATCATACCTTTGTGGTAAGGAATCCAAGTTCTCCAATTCGAAAACTCTGTTGAAAATTTATATTCTATTGAATGAGTACCATTTATTCAAGTAATTATGTAATTCTGTAATTTTTATGATAAATATTATGGAATACTTCTAATTAAAAACCACAGCAGATTATTACACAGTGGTTTATTTTCAAAAACGTATAACCCAAAATAATCTGGGTTTTTTTTTTAATTCATAAAATGTTATGTCGGCAGAAATGAAAATCATATATTTTTAATATAAATTTTGGGGGTTGGAATTAATTCCAAGGTTCCTTCTGCATAAGCCACTGATTTTTTTGCTGTGTGAAAATACGTTTCTTCCTGAGTTTTGTCAATAATTTTTTAACTTGGATAGGCATCTTTAAGTTGTAACTGAAAACCTCATAGGCTTGGGTCTCCCATTTTATGTCTCTTCTGGCAAAGACAACATAACCAATGATTCTTTACTCCTTTTAAAAATTCCTCGAGCTAACTGCTGTACAGTGAAACAATACATCAAGGGTGACCCCTATTAATTATCATATCGATCATTTGACGTTGAAATTGAAATAATGCCCTTTTTCTAGCAAAGCTCAGTGCTACTGTTACGGCGCTGGAATGATCAATGCATTACATCACTGCCGCTGTTGTTTTATGCATGGGCGAACTATTGAGGAGCGAACACGATAAAGCTGCTGCACATATTAGTGACGCGTGCTTCCGGCTTGCGATCCCGCAGAGGATTGTAGCGCCGAGTGCACGGCACGAGCTCCGTGTCTTCCTCCAGTCGTGACCCCGCTTCTTCCCAGTTAGTAGGGATCGCTCTCATCACGGTTCTGCCATTTAAATCTGTCTTCCCATCCAAATCATTACCGTAGTCCGGCCATTTCTGAAATTAGTCAATTTAGGCACGTATTTTGATTTAGATATAGCTGTCAGAACATGGCCAGGCTAGCAAGATGAAAAAAAAATTAGCTGTCAGAGCTGACAGGGAAATTTTAAAATTATTATGATTACTCTAAACATTAAACATTTATTATGACCTTTATTAAATACTGTAACTGTATCCCTTAAATCATCGGCTGCATCCCTCTCGGGTAAATGCCATAAATGCTTACTCGAAGACCACGCAACTGTAAACAGCTTTACTTAACTGTAACTGTAAAACGTACAGGATAATAATAGTAAAAATTCTTTAAACAATTGTTTTAAACTCTCACTGACCCAGTAAACACGTTCTTACTTAACATTATAAAATATCTTGTTTTGTTAGGCATATAATATAATAAAAATAAGAAACATCAAATAATACAAACATAAAAACGACAAAAAATTAAATTAATTAATTTTGATTTAAATCCGTTAATACTAATAAGTGGCTAAGGTTATTATATCAATATCCAAACTACGATTTACCGAATAGGTATAATATTCTCAACTTTTCACATTAGTTTTCATAGGTAAATACAAATTTTCGATCTCGACACATTTCAAGATCATTTTTAAATGCGAATCTTCGGAAAACTGCAAGTCACGAATATATTTTTTTAGAGCTTAGGTACTCCTTAAGGAACGATTTTCATATTTAGCCCGCGGCATGAAACTTTTATGAGGAGTAAAATCGAGTGTTAACTAAGAATGGCACGCTACGTTCCTTTCTCGATAAGATCGTATTATTTGTTTTACATAATATATATATATATAAATTAAAAGTTAAGTTCCGAGACTTATCGGAAAGAGATACGTGTGATATCTATTGCTATATGGGCTTTACTGCCTAAGCTATGATCTCAGAGAAAAGTCAGATCCTTTGATCTGAATATATTTAAATACTATAATGGGATGCCATCCTGAGATCGTTATACTTAGTATATAGTAATTTTATGTTATTAATAAATAAGAGACATATATACTCTTCTCCAAAAGTTTACGTGGTTGACTGACCAGGAGTTGTTTATTAAATGAGAATAATAATTATTGAATCAGATTATATTTATTTATTCTGATCATGGTTTAATAAAACTTATACACTACTTACAACAAAAGGGAGACTCTATATGTCACTTGCTGATTCTTGACCATCTCTCCATCTTGAGTTGACTGCTGCTTCCCGACAACTGCCCTCTCTTGAAAGTAAAGGTAATAAACTCTAAGGTTCATTTTACTCTACCTGGCTCAGACCCCGTAACATAATCACATATAGCATTACCCCCATCGTCCAAAAAAAGAAATATATATATATATATATATACGCACATATTTTTTTCTCAATTAACTTATGTTTAAAAATGTACAATCTCCAAATACATTATCTCAAAACATAAACATATACACGCATTAACAGGATACATACAAAACAACAAAAGAAGAAAATCCACAAGAGCAGTATTACTATGCATACTAAAAACAACCGATTACGATTACAACACCATTATTTCTAAATATACAATTTAATTTAAACATCAAATCTTCTCATTACATTTCAATTCATTTCTGCCATTATTACCATTGCAATTACTACATGGATTTGAATATATCTTTGCTGCTACAATTCAACAAAATTCAACAAAAGCTTACTACTGTTTATTCACCTGGTATTTTAGAACATTTTAACAAAATATCATTAAATAGGGGTCTTTGTCGGAAAGTGGGTACCGATCGTATACATCTGCTTTACCGTCAGGTACTAACAGCAAATGTGCCGGCATCACCATTTCCCATAAATTCCACAATTCTTTGCTTCAAAGTTCAAGTACAGCGATTAGAACATTATTATGAATTTTATTGGTTTCCATGATCAGCACACACAACAATTTTAATAAAAGAATTTATTTCGAAAATTATCTTAAAGAATACATCATGAGTTTTAATAATTTATGCAAGTATATGAAAAATGTGTCTCAAATTCTTTGAAAAGTTATTTGATGGATTTATCCAATTTCTTCCAATCAGCAATCTCTTATTGGTCTAGAAAATTACCATCATCTGGTTCTTCACTGCTGCCGTTATGACTTTCAATATCTGGCTGGTTATCTGTCGAGTTATTTGCCCTTCCATACTATTGTTCTCTCACTGGGTGTAATTTATTTCGGTATCGCCTATTTGTCTGATTTTTCAAAAAGAAAACAAAAAACAAATGGACTTGGAAGTCTCCTACAGGAGATAAGTTCGAAATAGACTATGTACTTTGCAATAAAATAGATGTAATAAAAAACTGCGAAATAATGCCAAATGTAAATTTTAACTCAGACCATAGATTAATCAGCCTTTTTCATTTTATCTTAGCCTAGATAAAATGAAGAACACCCGACCATTCTATTTCACACCTGTGACAAGATCAATAAATACTACAATTCTCCTAACAAAGATTGAAGAAATAAGAAGCTACATAGACAATAGAAAATACAATAACGTCCAAGAACTATACATTGACGTTAGAAATAGAATTTAGAAAGCATCCTTCCAGGCCAAACTAAAAACCTATACATCCAAAGACTCGTTCAAAATTATCCGAGGAGACTCTACAAATGATCGAAGAAAGGAAAAAGGCAATCAAAAATTCAACCAACCTTAATAATTGGAACAGAAGAATTAGACAAAATATAAAACAGGACCTAAGAATATATAGGGAACAAAGAATGGCTGATATGCTTAATAGCAGTCGATCAATCAAAATGGAACAAAGCGAAGGAAAACTATGGACAACAAAAATAACTAATAAGAAGGTATTACGGAAAGCAACCGACAGGATATTGTGAGAACTGCTACAGATTTTTTCCAAGAATTATACGATTGCCCAAATGATTACTCCCTCAAAAATATAGAAACTTATGACGAAACAAATCATATAGCACCTCCCATCTTGAAATCTGAAGTGGAAGCAGCGATCAAGAATCTAAAAAATAATAAATGCCCCGGAGAAGATGGAATTACAAATGAAATTTTAAAATCTGTAGGTGACGGATTACATACAATACTATGTTTCATCTTTAACGAAATTTTCGTTAAATCGTTAAATCGAGTCCACTTTATGCAAGCGATTCTCCAAAATAATAAACGCAAGAATATCAAGAACAATTGACGAAAGCCTACCTAAAGATCAAGCAGATTTTAGAAAAAATAAATCGGTGATTGATCATCTGTTCATACTTAATCAACTAATAGAGAAATCACAAGAATACAACTTCAAACTCTACCTCGGATTCATCGATTTTAAGAAAGCGTTCGACAGCATATACCACGTCAATATACGACCGACATTAGAACAGCTAGGAGTGGACCAGGCATACGTTCAAATAATAAAAAATATGTACATCGAAAACAAGAGATACGTAGAAGCAGAAAGAAGAGGAAAACTGTTTCCGATCAGGAAAGGAGTCAGGCAAGGCGATTCGCTATCACCTACAATCTTCATCGCAGAGTTAGAAAGAATTTTCCAAGCTCTAGACTGGCGTGACAAAGGGATTTCTCTCGACGGAATAAAAATTAACCAACTGAAATTTGCGCATGAAGTAGTTTTGATTGCAAGCTCTGAGGATGAGCTCATTACAATGATCAACCAGCTGAAAGAGAAGAGTTCGAACCATGGGTTGATATTGAACCTACAAAAAACAGCAATCATGACCAACGGACCCTTCAATAATATCAGCCACAGACTCCCAGAAATGAAGATCGCTAAAGAAGTTAGATACCTGGGACAAATCATCTCATTCGAAAAGAGGAGTCAAATAGAAATCGAATCAAGAGTCGGCAAGGCATGGAAGAGATTTTGGAGCCTGAGAATTATATTTAAAAGCTTACGTCTAAAAATAAGACATAAAACGACCGTATTCAACAGCTGCATAATCCCTGTCCTGAGCTATGGATGTCAGACATGGTCACTCACTAAAGCCTTAGAGAGAAAGATAACCACATGTCAACGAAAGATGGAAAGAATAATGCTAGGAATTGCACTGAGAGAAAAAATAAATTTACGCCGTATAAGAAAACACACAATGGTTATCGATGCAGTCACCTACGCCAGAAGATTGAAATGGAACTGGGCAGGCCACGTGATGAGACAAGGTGAAGACAGCTGGGCTAGGCGAGACACCGAGTGGATCCCGCGCGATAAGAAAAGGGGCAGAGGCCGGCAACGCAAGCGATGGGCCGACGAATTCAAGCAGATGTGCGGAAGCTCTCTCTGGATGCGATCAGCGCGAGACAGGGACCTATGGAGGAATATATGCCAGCAACTTCACCAGTAAGGTTCGGCTAATCTCCGTCAAAAGACTCTAATCTCTCTAAAGGGAAGGTCTATATGTAAATACAAAATGTTGTATTAAAAAGTGTAAATATTGAAAAAGCTAATTCTGTATATACATATAAATAAAGACTATTATTATTAGTCTGATGAAAATGTCTTAACGTTCTATAAACTCTAAGAACCGTTTTAAATCTTTTATCCCTTGAAAAAAAAACAATTTCTTCCACCTGTTTTCCAAAATGTCTACTCGCTGCTCGGCAAATATAGCTGTCGTCCAATTTCGTAGAACATTATGTGTATCATATGCATCCTATTTATGCAGGTAAATATATTTTATGTTTTGAGATGATGTATTTGGAGATTGCAAATTTTTAAACATTATTTAATTGGAAAAAAATCGTATATACATCTGTATATATATATATCGTATATATATATATATATATATATATATATATATATATATATATATATATATATATATAATTGTTTTTGGACGATGGGTAATTCTATAGGTGACAATAAGGGGCCTAGGCCAGGTAGAGTAAAATGGCAGACGTCAGTAAGCAGCACTCAAGTCAAGATATAAGAAAGAGAATGAACAATGAAGGCAGATAAATTACCTGTAGGTTCCCCTTTTGTGTATAAGTTTTATTAAGTCTGTAACTATGATCAGCACCAATAAATACAATGTTATTCTATAATTATTCTTTTTTAATAAACAACTCCTGGTCAGTCAACCACGTAAACTTTTGGAGAAGAGTATATATGTCTCTTATTTATTAATAACATAAAATTACTATATATTAAGTATAATGATCTCAGAATGGCATCCCATTTTAGTATTTAAATATATTTAGATTAAAGGATCTGACTTTTCCCTGCGATCATAGCTTGGGCAGTAAAGGCAAATAGCACTATGGTAATAGTGTATTCTTTTGCTTTATTCTCGAAGTGTTGAAATGTGATGATTTTTGTGTAGGAGCCTTTTAAAAGAAACCTATCCAAACAAACACTATTACTACTCTTATTTAGATTCCGTCTTAAGCTGTTGAGTCCATTCATATCACTTGGATACAACAGACGACAGGGCAGCGCGTAAGGGGTCTTTTCTAGAAGACCCCCACCAGTTACTTTTAGTATCAGTTACTTTTATTCATAACTGTTATAACCTAATAGAAATAAAAATGTAAAGAAAGATAAAATCATGTAGTTTGCTTATAGTACATATGATTTACTCAGTCATTAAAATGAATTTCTTAGAATTTGCCAAAACAGTTAAAAATTAAGAATCAAGCATAAAATATGCTTAAGATAAGGGTATTATACAGCAAAAAAGACCCTGTTCCAAGGGACATGAAAAGAACCTCATTATTAGTGAAAACCGTTATTCAAGATGGAAATGCAGTAGACGAGAATGCACAGAAGTGCAAGTACCGAGCAGGTACTTGGTTTGAGTGCAGTAAACTTTCTATAAGATCATCTATTTTATTTAAATACTCTTGGTGACATGAATACACTTCCACAAAATTCTGCAAACGTGAATTAAATATGTCCAATAATACAATTACTGACTGGAAAAACTTCTTGAGGCAAATATATGCTAATGAATTATTGGTTTATCCGCAAATTTAGGAGGCGAGGGAATGTGAGTCGAAATAAACAAAACATGAATCACACGGAGGAAATATAACATGGGTTGGCTATATACACCCTGCTATGTACTGATGCGGGCGGCACCATGAAAGGGACGCAGAGCGGGGAAAATGTGACATGTTGGGACAAATGAAAGGGAATATGTTTGGGACAAAGAACAGACCTTTTGGGTCCCTTATGGAGTTTTATGGTCCGAGATGGTGGAGAAGGAAGGAGGGGGGGAGAGAAGAAAACTCTTGAAAAACGAGGCTGAAGGAGGCACTCAGGAGACAGACGGAGAGAAGGAAGGGACTCAACATTCGGGAGAAACAATCGGGAATGTTGTCTTAACGCAGATATACTACTAGAAACTTTGATAGAGTGCATTAAATACTCTATGGTATTTTTAAATAATGGAATCTCTATGGTCATCTCTCAAGAGAAGGGATAAGAGAGAATGCGGTACCCACCGGACGATGATAGATTCGTACCTGTGTGAATATATTTGGAGAAGGAGGTACCAAAACAGGGATTTATTTGAACAGATCCTGAAGAATATTGTGGATTTTTGTCCTCCAAATTCAAAATGTATATGTATAAACATAAATGTATATCTGCACAGTGAGGAAGTCAAGGAAAGTAGAAGAGGCGCCACAGGTAGTTACATCGAACAGCTTTACCGCTCTAGCTACTTTACCACCAACTGGTAACCAACCTATGGCGGCCCCGCCGAAGAAAATTCCTCTAGTTATAATGGACCGAGAAAACTTTTCTTTAAACGAGGTGAGTGGTTTCATGAACAAAATTAATATCTATTAACCAATATTTTATCAAACAGACGAGGACTGATATCCATATTTACCTCCTATTAGAGACCGACCGACCCATATTAGAAAACCATCTAAAAACTCACGGAATTGGGTACCATAGTTTTGCACCCAGAAATACGACAAAACTCTCAAACAAATTTGTGATAAAAAATCTTCATCCTTTTACTCCCACACCTGATGTCAGGAAGGCATGCGAACATATTAAGGCTTCGGACACAAGACGTACGCAAAAGACTACACCAGATGGAAAGGAAATGGAATTATCATATAGTGATGACTAAGGCCCGGAATTTTTATGCATTTGCATATTTGTTTCTATGCTTTGTGCATCACGTTTGAAGTTTTTAAAATGTGTTTTGGGCCAAAAGTATTCGATTAGGGTACTTTTATTTTGCATATTTGTGCATATTTTAAGATAAATGCATGTTTTTGCATATTTTAATGCATTTTGTTCTATTTTAGGTTTTATGAGTTGTCAGAAATGTTTAGGTAATCAATAAAAACATTTAATTCAATAACAGGAAACAATTAATAATTCAAACCCTCCATGTATAAGATTTCTTTTTCTAGGAAGATTGGCCCTTCCCCTTATATTTATTCCCTATATTTATTTATTCCCCTAATATAAATAATTATCTCCCTGCTATTTACCAGGACACCATGAATAAAATATGCAACCACATAAAAGACGAGCCAATTTGGGTGTCCATAGATGAGACGACTGATTCTCTGGGAAGGTACGTGGACAATATTATTTTCGGAAAGCTGTCAGAAGACTTATCAGAACCCTTTCTTCTAAACATGGAGTTATTGGACAAATGTAACCACGAAACCATGAGAGGAACCTGGCTAGATGCATCCCACTACTACTATCAAAATTTTGATAAGATCAAAGACGTTCTTTCCAAATTAGATGATACAGCGTCGGGAATATCAAGAACAATGAAATTAATGGAATAAACAACTTTAAAACAATTTAATGTTATATTTCGACAAATTTTTTTTTTTTTTTAGTTGAAACAAAAAATATCTTGAAAATCGAAATTTGCTTTTATCAGACAGTTTGAAAATAGTTCAGATTCCATACAAAAATTAAAAAGCGTCTATGGAATATTTGCACCAAAAATAACACAAAAAATATTGCGACCCGATTGTCATAGCTTCGCATTCGATAATCTAAGGATGTACACAACTTCAAATATTAATTTGAAAGAGGAATAAGCGTTTTATAACTAATATTTGATATTATAAAGATACAATATTAGAAATTAAAAAGTACGTACTACATTTTTTATTTGGCATTTTTATTTTGTTTTGTCTGCATATTTCCCAAAAATAAATGCATATTATATTTACATATTTAAGGATTTTTATTTCATATAAATTCGGGCTCTAGTGATGACTGTTCCACAATGTATCACAATAAAAGATTTACAAGACAAAGTACGCCACGTCAATAGACGTATGTTCATGGTTGTGAAGTACATCCCTTTTTACTGCCTCCATCTGTCGCTGAAAATGCCTCCAGAGGAAAAGAATAGAAGAAGTAGTGACTAAGTAAATAAAAAAAATAGATTTTTGTTTTGAAGAGAAAAGATTTGGCCTGGCCGGGATTCGAACCCGGGTCGTCTGCATCTCCGGTGCAGTTATGTAATACCAAGAAGTATATATAACATTTTTTACATTGTTTAAAAGTTACCTATTTCTAGATCTCTCTTCTCAACTACGAATAATAGGATAGTAAGCAAGAGAACAAGACAGAATTTGAGATTGTAAAGCACCGAAAAATACTAAATGTCAGTAAATCAACAAAAACTGTGTTTATCTGAATTCCGGTGTCTTCCTTCGTTCTAATCATTACAAACCATTTAAGTTTACAAAGCCGCATTCGTATTCAAGAGAGTCGTGAAATATGAGATTGTTCCTCGGGGCTATATTGTGCAACAGACGGAAATTTTCCAAAATTAAAGAGCAAGGTCCAGAATAGGAAGATCTTTACGTAAAGGTTTGAAACTCTCTCAAAAATTTAGTAACCTCTTACCTCAGTGGCCAAGCCATTATTATAAACATACATGCTTCATACCAGCATTGTTTAAATAAAAACAATCGTAAAATAGACCAACAGTATAATATATTAGTCCGTAAAGAAGATGCTTTGCATAATTACTATTTACTATTATACGTCTAAATAAACCAAAGAATATTTAAATTAATAATTATCTAGCAGATCAATTAACCAAAAAATAATTAAAAACAAGATTCTGATTATAATTTTTTTTTTCAATTTATTAATAACGTGCATAGATTCTATGTAGCTCAGTCAATTAATATCTATTTTACAAATAAGATATCACCACTATGAGAGAATTTTGTGTCCAGATTAGATGTCTAGCGCAGTCTCTGGGATGTAACTTGAACTATGAAGATACTTCGACCCGCAAAACACCCAAGTATTGCGGAGAACGAGTCTTAAGGCACTTATTCTTATATTATTTAATCCATAGTGCAATAATGTTTATTTAATAATATTAATATAACTATTTTATTTTAGCAACGATATCAAGCTATGATAGTAATTAATTACATAGTATATAACACATAGAAGTATAATGAAGTAATTTATTGATTCTTACGGGGTTTTTTTAAACAGGTGTAAATCGATATCTATGACCTAACTAAACTAATTATTTATTTACTTAAAGTTATTTTTAAATTTTATATTTACACTTTTTTTGAGTTTACCTTATATTTTCCTTACATGGTAACCTCACTGAATGTTTTTTTTTACATCACAGGTTTCTTGCTTTATGTTGACAGCATTTAATGCATTATTTTAAAAAGTCATAAAATTTAAATTATGACAAATAAACATAATTAAATAAACACATGAAAATATAAATTATGTCGTTTCTTGACTGAAGTAGGAATTTAGAAGAACAGAAAGAAACACTCCTTGCATACAATTGCTATAAAATAAAATAAGACAAGGGTAAGAAGTGTAATAGCCGTAACTTAGCCATTTGTCACAGAAACTGTAATCACTTTTAAAATACTTGTATTTAAAATATTTATATAGTATTTTTTTTAAATACTCATTAATTTTTTCTCCGCAACACAGATCACTTTTTTCATTTACACGTTAGTAATTAATTAGGAAAACTCGAATGAGAACATTATTTATGCAAAAACCAATTTCATGATGAATTAAGTTAGCGTATTTTTGTTATCTAAGAGTTCATGTGGAAAAATTATTTGGCAGTTATCATGAAAAATTAACTAAAAAATTAGAATAATAAGAGGAACAGATTGGAAGAAAAGTTTTGTAAAGGCGATCAAGAGGAAAAAATATGCGCTCATAGACCTTAAAGAATATCGTCTACACAAATGCTAAATATCGAAAGTGAAAATAATCATTTTTCTGGAGGTTGAAAAAACTGTTTCAAGGTTCAATTAAAATCAGTGTGTATAGACAAGTATATTTTACCTATATTATTTTATTTTACATTGTTTTTGTACGTTATAGATGACTCTATATACATTTTATATCATATTATCATTTCTCATAATCAAAAGACATCGTCATAAATCGAAAATGAAAAATGTGGTTTTATCAATGCAATACATAGCATTTGTCTCGACGATACACTCCAAAATGGTAATGTTTTACATTTGACATTGGTCGTGAATGAGCAGTTAAGAAATTATTCGCCTATCTTTAAATTAACATATTTTTTTTTATATCACGTAACGATATTTGAAAGTCATGATTGATAGTGCGGCTCCAGTTAATGTTGTTTTGCTTTATCTTTTTCCAGGAATCTTTTAAAAGTAACTTTTGTGAAAGCGCTTAAACGAAGTAATTATAACGGTACAAAAACAGATTGCAGGCGCCTAGTTCTTTCTAAAGGAGCTCGTGGTTCGATGTTCCAAATTTTAAATTCAACTGTAAAATTGGCAATAATTGGAATTATTTCTTTTTTACTGCAATGTCGTTCAACAATTTTAATACTCGGGAAGTTGCACGGAAACCGTAATACTTCAAAGTAATAATTTAAACTACATTTAGGGCTTTACTTCCAAAATTAACAGCGTCAATAATTTCAAAACATGTAAAGTTAATAAAAAAAAACCTGTGCCACTTCGTCTTGGGCTAAGTATGTTGTGGTGACTGTACTATTGCCTGGTCAGCGGTTATGAAGGGAGATGATTTGTACGAAATCACGCTCAACTATCAGGTTTCCCAACCCCCCTAATTAACGGTACACCATTTATAGAGGCTGGGTGAGTCCAAAAATGGTCTATAGATTCAACAGGGTCCATTTACGGATGTACAGATTAAATAATTTGTTTATTTAGAATTAATAATGCGAAATAACTGAGAAATTACGCCTTTATCAACAAGTATTGATTTTACTTACGCAGACTATAGTGCTTCTCTGTTTTCTTTTGAATAACCATGGTTATTCTTAGGATTAGATAATTCTTGAGAAGAAAAAATCTTGCATAATACCGTAAAATATCTTTGGTGAGATGATTTTCGTAATAAAAATTGCTTATAAAAAGCTCATCAAATTCTGTTAATTTGAATGTTGAAAGTTGGAAAGATGTAATTAAAAAATGGAAACGATTATAGTTTTAAATAGTTCTCACTTCCAAGGATTTCTATTGGTTATATTCTTAAAAATATTTACCGATAATACAGATTTCCTAACAATTCAGATGATCATAAAGCCCAATTTTTATTATTTTGGGCCAATTAAAACTAGAATTGTTTTCAGATATATCTTCGATACAAATGCAAACTACCTAATTTAAAAAAACAAAACATATTTTTCGATTTTTATTTATAGTGAAATTGATTATTGATGGAAAATTCATTTAGAGACATCTATAAGATACAAATAAATTTGTGTAATGACGAAGGTAAAATACGTTTAACGATACGCGCTGATTTTGAACGAACCTTGAAACAGTTTATTCAATCTTTTGAAAAGTGATGTTGCCTTCGATAATTGAAATATTTTTTTACGATATCAAAAGTGAATGAGCCGGAAGAGAATCTAGTTTAACAGCTGAGGAAATAAACAAACAATATTGTTTTATTTGTTTTGTTTTTTAATGTCTGAAAAATGTTATAAGGTCAAAAATTAGAGAGTTCTCCAATGACGTGAACGAACTAGGGAAAACAAAATCGTAAATCTTCTTATAATGGGTCATTTCAATGAAAGCGTGTGTCTCATTATAATAAAAAAATATTGGGTATATTATAAAAATATGTATTATAAAAAGATGTATTATAAATAATAATATATTATAAAAGTTATTGGAGTACGTATCTTTCCCATACTTAAAATAATTATTATGAAGCGTTTATTAACAATAATCATAATGGACATGAAGTTGAATAAACAAAACTAGCTCCATTCAGAATAGTTTTTTTTAATTTAAAACATAATTTACAGTACAATTAATAATTTATACATTATAAACATTTAAAATTTTCATTTCAACATTGAAGGATTCTTTAATTCAAGCTAATTTAAGCTTCATCAAAACCGTTGACGGTATTTTCAAGATGATCGTAAAAAATATTTAATCGATAGTAGAAAGTGACGATTCAGGTAATATTATTAAGTTTTCGTGAAGTATCGCATAAACATCTAACCTCTGGTACATTACATTAAATATGTCATTTAGTTCAAGTTTTGGTTTTTGAGCTATTTGAACACACTCACGAAAAAACAGAATATTTGTGGTTGAAGAAACTTAAACCATGCATTTCCGTTGAAAACTTGTGTTTCCAATAAAATTTGTCTGAAGATTGGTGTAGTGTAGTGGATGTAGAAAAAAAAAGTTCACCCCAGTAGCTTGTATTTCTTCTAATTCATTCTAGTCCATTTATACTAAGCAGTTGACAAAAATTACAAGCACAATTACATTCAATTTTGCATTCCTTGAAAAGAGAGCTAAAGATTTAACAGAATGATATAAAATAATCAAAGATATTCTAGGTTTAACCCCTAGCCCCTAACCCCTCGCTAGATATCAATATAATCTATGGAAACATTTCAAATCATGTCCCAGGAAAAAATTAATTGGGAACATAAATAAAAAAATCAAAAATTCCACATCAAACCGATTACCATGACGAGGAAGAAAAAAATTATAATTATAATCTGCAAAATTAATACTGGTGGATTAGGATTTAAGTAGTGATCCGTATACAGAAGTTTGTAATCAGAGATATCATCTAACTAGAAATATTTTGGGTACTGGTGGAAAACGGCACTCGGAACAATCCATTTCAATTTCTAGCCATGTAGAAGGCTAAAAAAATTATCCAGAGCGAGAAGGCTGTTAGAACGTTATAAACAATATTCTCGTGTAAGCATTTTAAGTAATTAATATATTACACGCGGTCAAAACCCCTGTTGCCGTAATAAATAAATAAAACATATGAATCTCTAGCATAACCAAAGAATGATATCAAAACATTTTCGAACAGTAGCCCACTTTTATTTAGTTGAACAAGAACCCCATGATGGTAGAGACGTAGAGATCAACTGCGTATTAGCTGTCATTACGTCGTGTTGTGAAACGAGAGAGAACCGCAGATTGGCAAAGGTGTATTAATGTAACGGCTGGATCCAGCGCTCCCCCAAGGCTCCATTAAAACAATAATAGTCCCTTTTTGAAGCCGATGAAATACAGCGAAATTTTTCTGAGAGGGTGATTTAGAAGTAATCGAATAATTAATTGAAACGAGAATTTGTCATCCTTCATAACTGACACTTGAGATCATAAGCTTTAATTCTCATAAACTGCATCTAAAAGGATTTTGCAAGTGCGAACGTTATATAATCGTAATTTGTTCCCTGAAGTTTGTATTCTGCCTGAGGGGATAAGCCCGCGAACAGTATGTCAGCTTTCCATAATATACAATATTAAAATACAAAACAAGTCAATGTATTTGGTCAAGCATATTACTTTACAGTAATTCGCAGCATTTATTAATGATAATAGCAATCCAACTAGTGTAAACTAGATAATACGGTAGGTTCAAGCAGTTCAAGCGGTAGGCTAAACATTAAGGTTATATTATAATTATAAATAATCTGTACCACAATGTCCCGAGAAGGGTCTTGGGTACAGTAAGCGGTAGAGACTATACTGTTTCTAGGACAGCATAACATACGTATATTCTACAGTCTGGGCGAGCCCAACGAGGGTCACGAGTCCATCCCCGATCGTTAACAAATCAAATTAAATCTGCCATGGCCGGACTTAAATCCGAGACTTTCTGCGCGGTAGGTCAACGCTATTCTTGAACTTTCACACATAAATATAAATAAAATATATTAATTTATTTTATTTATTATCGTTTTTAGCACAGTTACTAAATTACTCGGTAGTTTTAATGAATCTTAAAATATTATAGGTATTAATAGGACGAACTTACTGCGTTTTTCACGAACCTTAAGAGGAAAAACATTAAAATTTTATAATAAATGAATAAATGATTGAGATTAATACCAGTGGATTTTTTTGGCTTATTTTTCTTTAATAACGAACCTCCGCAATCTTACAATAAAATGTAGAGGAGCTTCTAACCATCGGAGCCATCCTTCCCGTTTTCAACACATCCTTTTCATCTAGGCCAGAGTTTTCCGCCTTCTTCTTCTCCTATTCTTTGTATGTGGTATTAATACAAGATCCTTGGGTGACCTCGATGCCTTTTGTCCAGTGGTGAGGCCTCCATTACCTTTCTTGGTTGCCGCTCTTCATCCATGCGTCAGACATGCCGAACCACTTCAATCGTATGTTTTCAATGGATCAATAGTTTGGGCACTTGTAGCGTATCTCTTACTGTCACATTCCCATCTCTTCCTACGTCGTCCCCCTCCTCATCGCCAGCAGATCAACCTTTGCATTTTTCCTCTCTGTTTGTAACTCGTACTCCTTTCCCCACAATCATCACACGTTCCATGTTACCAGTCGTAAAATCCTTCATCCTGGGCATGTCGAGTTTCGTAATAGCTGTCCGGATGCACACATTTTTCATTACTCGTGATAGCTGAAGATTCGAATAGACAGGGTCTGACCTGTCCCACCCTAGGTGAGTCGGGGGGCTGCCCCTGAGGGTACCCGAACATTCCCCCTCTTGCTAGGAGGTAAATCCTAGGGAAGGTTGTCCCAGGGTGTGTACTGTACTGTTGGTATCTATGCATGATGTACTGAACTGTGGTAACGCGTGAGGACTTATTCTCTAAGTAACTGCATGCAATTGTTACACCTTGCGGGATTTTTATTTTTTATTATACTTAATTTAACAATATTACTTTCCTACAACAAATTACAAATTTCCTACAATTCTGCTTTAAACCTATTGTTATCAACTCATATCAATCTGTATCATTTTGTTTTTTGGATCAAGATACACTAATTTATTAACCATCTTAATCTTAATAGGTATAATAGATATTTGTTTTTTAGGCAGGCCCTTAAAAAATAATAGTGGGTAAGCATTAATGAAAAACGGTTTTTAGTTCCTATTTAGTTAATATTTGTTTCCATCCTTCATTCTCAATATCTCTAACATTTTGTATCCACATACAATTTTACAATTTGTATCTACATACAATTACAATTAATACTTATCCATTATGTACAATTCTCTCTTAAAATGCACCTGGTGCAGTAAAAGAGATACCATGTATCATTATTAATATTAATAAGTCATTAACATGTTATTAATATGTTATTTTTTTTGTTTTATAGATACAAAAACCCTTTTTTTGTCCAAGTTATCTTTTATTTATTATTTCTTTAACATGTAGACGTTTCGACCCATGTGGTCATTCTCAATACATGTTTTTATCATCATTCAGTTAGCTGAATTCAATCCGCAAAAGTACATCTATAGAACATTCTAAAAAGCAAAACGTCAACATTATAAAATTTAAACAGTATAAAACTTTTTATAAATATATATGAAATACATGAATCTCTCTAAAATTATCCTATCAGCCACACCATCATACATGGCATCATCAAAAAATTCCCTGCATATAAATTACAATTATTACATTCTTGTTATCCTCACAATAGTAAACAGATAGATATATCTTATTTTTTTCTTGTAGACCAATATTTAAATGAAGAAAGAGGAATAAGGCTGGGTGGGGTCACCCATAGTCAGCTATTGTAACTAATAAGTAGAACTAGAACTTTGTCCAGTCTGGATTATCTGAGTGACAATAGTTTGTTATGTTTTATGTCTCACATCAATTATTATTTCTATGCCGAAAATACAACTATTACAATTCCAGAACATTCTTTCTATTAATATATATTGAAAACTATTTTGTTATTCTATTTTATCGATATCCCAAATTCTTTAATTATTGTTATTATAAAACTGCTAATCTGATAGGTAAAAATATAAAGAAGTAGAAATGGATGTGTTAAAAGGTTGAGTTTATTTTATTTATATAAGTAAATTAATAATCTGTAGATTTAATGTTCATTTTTATTTTTATGCTCATTTAATTTTTAAAAAATGGAGGAGCATTATTTTGATAAATCTCCTCCCTCCTTTTTATCATTCACTATATTAGTTAAAAACTATTGTCATTCAGATAATCCAGACTGGACAAAGTCCTAGTTCTACTTATTAGTTACAATAGCTGACTATGGGTGACACCACCCAGCCTTATTCCTCTTTCTTGATTTAAATATTGGTCTACAAGAAAAAAATAAGGTATATCTATAGGTTTAAATTTTATAATGTTGATATTTTGCTTTTTAGAATGTTCTATAGATGTATTTTTGCGGATTGAATTCAGCTAACTGAATGATGATAAAAACATGTATTGAGAATGACCACATGGGTCGAAACGTCTACATGTTAAAGAAATAATAAATAAAAGATAACTTGGACAAAAAAAGGGTTTTTGTATCTATAAAACCAAATAAAATAAAATTCAAGTCCAGTACCGTAAACCATTAATATTAAATATGTTATTTTTCAAATATTAATAAAAGCCAAAGGGGTTAAGGAATAAAATAAAAAAAAATTATCCATTTAATACAAGCAACTATCATAGCTTCATATTCTTTTAAATAGCAATCTATTTCAAACTCATTTTGTCTTTCATTAATAACATGGGATTAATTAAATTTTGTAATAAAATCAATTCTTGTTATTTATTATCAATTATTTCATAATTTCACTTCCCCTCATACAATTGTTATTCTTTCTTGTCATTCCCATCATTTCTGTTTATATTACCTGCTACATTTCTTTGGTACTGCACTGCTTATGCAGTTATTCTGTTTTGTTTTATTCTCAGCCCTGATGATGTATAAAAACTAGGCCAAAAAGTTGGCCCAAATAAAATAAGTTAAACTTATTTTATGAAAAATTTTTGTCTGTCCCCCGACCGTATCAAAGTTTTCAAATCCCTTAATTATTCTGAATATTATTATTTCTCTGAAGAAAAGTAATTGTAAGATGTATCACTTATCAGGAGTAGGAATGAATTTGCAACAAATATTCTTGGTTAGAGTAATATATAATTTAAGAGGAATTAGAAATTTATAAGTGTTTTTATTAGTAATTTGACTTATCTTAAAATAAGCTCCGTAATTTAAAAAAAAATTGGCTATTTCTATTTTTGTAGGAACAGTTGTTTGCTACGTAATCTTCGAGTAACCAGTTTCTGCGTCTCAACGTACCCTAAATTTTACGATAACCTCAAAAACTAGTTATATAACGAAATGATATTTTAAGGTACTAATATACTTGGAAACATTATTTCAAATAATTACACATAAACTGTTGAAACAGATTTATATCAATTTATTGAACAGGGTTCAGCAAAACACTTAAATGATAACTACAAACACTCGTGTCAGGTCTATTATCCGTAAGATGATTCCAGGAGATAATCGGTTGAGTTGCTTACAGAAGATACTCGAAAACTAAACCAAACAGAGAACTGCGCAATAGGAAGATATACTTTTTGAAAAGTCTGCTGCCATAAAAATTAATACATGGTGTTTTGATTTCATTTTGAAGAGATGTTCTTAAAACGTTTGAATGAGGGCACAATAAAAGTCACGGATATCCTCGATTATTAAAATCAAATATCATAAAAATATTTACTGTTAATAAGTTTATTTCCAAATAGTATTCATAATGTTTTTAACATTTGGTATAAAATTGTTATATCATTTTGACGGAAAAAAATGTCTGATATAAAATTATTGTACATATTATCTTGAATATTATGTTTACACACCCAACTAACTATTCACCTATCCTCCCCCCCCCCCCCCCACTTGGCATAACATCTTTATAGACTAATCTTATAAGTTCCTATAACTTATAGTGTTATTTTTTTAATAACTCCATCGATAGCTCAAAAAATTCTAAAAAGAACATTGAACTTCAAATTATCACTTGCCATGTTTCTAGAAAGCAAGAAGAAACATTAGGATAAGAATCACAAACACAATAAGTAATCTCATGACCTTTATAATTGTGATATAAATGTGGAGACATATTTGTTGGTTATGTGATGTGAAGGGTCATTAAACTTGGAGCGGAAACGTAACGTTGTGTGTTCAAACAGTAGCATACCGAATGAAGTGTAGGGTTGGGATTCAAGCACCTCACGGAAGTAAAATACTTGATATTGATGATGTATAAACTAGGAGGTTTTTAATTTTAAAAGCAATTAAATCCTCAAGTTATTATCCTTGGCCCAAATAAAGTCATCCAAAACGACCTTAATGTCCCGTTTGTTGCTGATTTGGCCCGAACCCGATATCTATCCTTTCATAACAAACTTCATCACCACTCAAACCCTCTAGTTTCAAACCTAGCTTCCTCTTCAATTCCCGATAATCCTCCGAGGCGTCTGAAAAGAAGCCATCTTCTTTTACGTGACCTTCTTAGTTGAACTTTGATTTGAGTACTACCAGTGGGTAGTTTCTCTACTTGTCATTATGTATCACTTATCCTATTTGATATAGGATATAGGATTGTTGTAGTGGACCATCCGTGGCTACTATTGGATTAAATAATTTATATGTTACAACCGGATTAGGACCTTCGGCACAGCAACTCAAAGCTTACACGAGCCACACCCCTCCCTTATACAAATTTTACAATTACAATAAATGACCATATAAAATAGTACTTATCTGCATTTATCATTTTACTTTATTTAAGAAAAATTATAGGTGTATTTAATGATTGTTAATTTTTAATTTATATTAAAATATACACCCTCTGTTAATTTTAAACTTTCTTCGTTTGTCGTATATTTTTCAATTATTCCGAAATCTTTGAATGGACTCAATTCAAAGTCAATTGACCACCAAGTTAAAAATATTTTTGAAGTTGGAGGAAGATTTTTGCGGAAAATTTTTGTAGTGCCCACTCAATTCTTGAGATATTAGGTCCAACAGTAACTCGTATTTGCCTCTCTCTTCATAAAATTTAGCTCGACAAAAAAGAGGAGGTCTTCTGTAGCCCTTTGTCCAATAATTAATTAAATTATAAACTGCATTGCCACTAATTCGGACGAAATATGGTTCCTTCAAGATTCGCCTGAACATTGCGGATCAATTCATATTCGGCCAAGTTCACAAATCACGTCGCCACTAAGATGGAGCGCGGAGCGCCGTTGTTTCGCGAACATCGTGGATACGCGGCCTGAGAAGCAATAGGAGTAAGAGAGAAGTTGTGAATTGTCGGTTCGATACAAGAATGAACCTAGGTGTTCAATCTAAAACGACCGCTCATCTCATTCTGCCTTCTCTATCTCCTTGTACCTGAGGCAGAGCCCTCTATCACTTCCTGGGTCAACTACTAAAATGGCCAGGTAGGCCAGTACAGGGCAAGGAACAGCCAGAGTAGAATGTGCTCCACACCTATAAGCATGGAGTAGATCACTAGCAGGAAGCCAGCAGGGAGAGGAGGAACCCACAGCCATCAGAGAGATGACAAGTCATTCAAAGAGGAAAATAATACTCAGTAATTACTAATTATGTAATTTTCTTTCTTGTCATTATACTATGTACTATTACGATGTATTTAATTTTCTTCATTCAAAATCTATTAACATACAGTCCACTCAAATCATATCAGAGGTACCAAATCCCGTATAGGGACGCCCCTCTAACTTAAACATGGTCCTCCGAATTCTATTTTAAACATGGTCCACCGGGCCTAGATAAATGCCAGTTTTTATTATCCAGATATATGCTAGCTAAACAGGATAAAATTCTAATTACAATTGTGAAACAAATATAGATTTCTTTATGGATAAATTTCAGTTATGTATGTAATATAATCCGATAAATGACAGTCTTTATTAATTTACGTATAAATGCCAGAATGTACGTAATATACTATGTAATCTTTACCCAGATAAATATCAGTCTTTATTAATATACGGATAAATGCCAAGTCAAATCAGAGTTTTTCTTTGTATAATTTAATGTAATATTCATAGTACTGTTATTTCATAAAAATATGTTTCGCTTGTATAATTTTAATTATTACTTTTATAACAATCAAAAGCATCAAGCCACCTTTTTGTAATCATAATTTTCTTAAATATCATTATTGATCCGTTAAAAGATGTTACACCTGGTTTGTTTGTATAATTTTAACTATAACTTATTACATCTATTATCATTAACAGCCACTTACTATCAGTGTTTATTATAAGACAGATTTAATTCCTTTAATCCATATCATTGGCATAATATGGCATCACCTACCTACCTCAGTTGGTATTAACCAAATTCTCATAAGAATTTAAAGGTCATATTTACTTATAAGGTAAACAGTGTTTAGAAAGGATGTATCAGAATACTTATGCAAAATTTCAGAATTTTCAGTAAAACACACTCTGTACTGTGTTATTATAAAATAAATAAATTTAAAAAAAATAATCTGGCTATCAAATTAGATCAATCTTCACTAATTATTTTAAATTATTTTTCTTTATAATTATTTTAATGTAAATGAAAATCATGACCTCATAATTTAAATTTATAGTGAATATTATCAGCCACTTATATTTATAATCATATGAGTATTCACCATCACATTGTTTATATTAATTACCTGTTGGTGAATAATCAAATTTATTGTTG
Source organism: Arma custos (assembly GCA_037127475.1). Taxonomy (NCBI): domain Eukaryota; kingdom Metazoa; phylum Arthropoda; class Insecta; order Hemiptera; family Pentatomidae; genus Arma; species Arma custos. Next base: position 54,914,783 of record CM073759.1, on the reverse strand, counting down.
ATCATTTGATAAAATGAAATTCTTGACCTCACATCTCATGTGATTCAAAACTGCTGAGATTTTTTCACGTTTAATTATTTAAACATTTTGTATCATTTACCTTTGGTCTAATATAAAATTTAATGTTGATGATTTTGCACAACTGATAATATTCTACTTAAGTGACTGATATCTGGACCCAATACTTTCATTAGTGCATATTTATAATTAAATTAACATTTTGTTTCATATGTTTCTATCAATTAAAATTGGAAAATTGTAAAACTAAATCCAATAATTTCAATGCAAATTAAAATCATGATCTCATAAATCAGTTGATTAATAATTAAATTCAGTCAATTATAATTACATAAGCATTTTCTATCATACCATTTCAAATTATTACTTTGTTAGATTTTAGAATTCACATCAATGATTCAAGAAAATGAAAATCTTAATCTCACAAGGAATATCATGTTAATTCCTTAAACATTTTGTATCAATTACCTCAGATCAAATATTAAATTAAATTTTAACATCAAAACAATTCTAGGAACAATCAATGAATCACATGAACTCGTATTCATTATATTATTTACAGGATCAATTTTCAAAACATTTCTATCACAGGTGTTTCAAATTAACAAACATTTAAACACTATAATAAATGTTCTTCCATCACTTATGTATCAATATAAAACACTGTACATCAACAGCACATTTCACAGTCCTTATCTACCTGTAACCTATTCTCAGCTGTTTTCATAGCCTACCCGTTCTAATGGCGGGCGGCCAAAGAGGTCTCAATACCTCCGCTGCTTCTAACCAGCGTTTAAAGCAGCCTGAACATGACGTCGCAACTCTAGCACGCCACTGTTCATCCTATCACCACTCTTCGGTGATCTAATTAATTATCTTTACTAATGATTAATTTTTTCATTCTTTAATCAAGAGGTTCTCGATACCTCTGCTACCTCTAACCAGCGCTTAGAGCAACTTGAACTTGGCGTCGCAACTCTAGCACGTCCCTGTTCATCTAATCACCTTCCTTCGGTGATTTATTTAATTATTCTTCAATAATAATTAAATGTTAACTGATTCGTCATGAGATTCTTCTATACCTCTCCGCTACCTCTAACCTTAGAGTATCGACCATGACGTCACAACATGTACGTCTTGTGTTGTGTTGTACATCACGATTAGATTCACCATTCATTAGTGTTTTCAATCATCAGTACATTTTTTTTCTATGTAATCTGTTCTTTAACCAATGAGGTTTCTCCATACCTCTCCGCTACCTCTATCCATAGCGTAGCGAGCGTGACGTCACAACATTTGTACGTCACGATCTTTTCACCATTCCTCTGTGATTTTCTCTCATTTCTATCAGTCTCTGCACTCTTTATCTGCTTGCTGTTGTCTCCTCCTCTATTCCTGTTATTCTGCTACTCCTCCTACTATTATACCAACATCATGCGTGACTCCTCACTGGATGTAAAGACCACTTCTCTGGTCTGTGAAAACAAAATGCGTATTCTCAAGCGCAAGATCTTAGGCATCCTCTCCTCCGCGAGAGATGCTCTAAATGACTCAACAAAAATTCCTTTATTCAAGGAAAACTTGATTTGTGCTCAATCCAACTGGAAAACATATCAAAAGTAGTGGGATGACAGAGACTCCCTACAAGTCTTTTCAGAATCTCCCGACTCTTGGCCAGACGAGGCTTGGTATGCCGATTGTGATACAATCCGCAATGAACTTATGGAATGCGAAGCAACCGCAATCAATATGCAGATCGGAGAGAATCAGCCTGAGATATCCCACGCATCTCAAGACACAACTACCACTGCTTATAACGTCGACAAACTCTCAAGGGTCTCTTTCTCTAGAACCTCAAATAGCTCTTTTTCTTTCCACAGACTGCAATTTCCAAGTTCCTCGCAAAAATACAAGCCACTCGCGCTTGATACAACTAGCTTGAGAAAATTCAAGAAATGTTCGGATTTCAGGTGTACGACGACTCCTAACGATCTGTCATCTGATCGCCAAGTCATACCAAAGACTCAAGACGACCGACGACTGACCGATCATATTTCAAATGATGCCTCCTCAACGCAATCGAGCAAGGTTGAGAAGCAACTGGATATTCCTCAGGAACTAGAAGAACCAACTCGAGAAAGCAGATCTCATTCAGATGGTCAGCGTCACAACCTTCAGAAAATCAATGTTCAAGGTGAAGAAGTCCAGTATACGATGTGTCCATACCTATATGGAAAACCCTCTTCCACAGCAAAATTACCTATACGTAAAAATTCAGAATAGGAAACAAAGGCTCGACAATTTCCTCACGCTCCCTCGAATCATTATTCCTAATCGCCATCTCTTTTCGGCAACAAGCGTGTTTGATTCGCTCGCGTTCTTATCCCACCTAATTCTTCTGGCAAAGATCAGGTCACCCAGAAGGTGTAGAACAAAAGTTTATTGGGACGGGCCTCGACCTCCCGAGTCTCTCAGTCAGCATATTGTCGCCCAAGACGAGATATGATTCTCATTCTCGTCAAATGCTATTGACCACGCACTCCCTACGGCTACACATTTCTACATAAACACTTTCTATTAATATGTTATGTTGTTGCTTTTTTTTTTGTTCATTTGGTTAAACCAAAGTTAAATACATGTTGTTAAATTTATGTAATAATATACATACCTATTTGTAAAATTCCTACATTATACTGTGGATGGCAAGTGACGTATAGTTCAGTATCGCGAGTGAGTTCAGTGTAGTGCAATGCATCTCACCTAGATATTTATAAATTGACAATTGTCAATTTAGGCGGGCGGTTGTTCAATCTAAAACGACCGCTCATCTCATTCTGCCTTCTCTACCTCCTTGAACCTGAGGCAGAGCCCTCTATCACTTTCTGGGTCAACTACTAGTGAGGCAAAATGGCCAGGTAGGCCAGTACAGGACAAGGAACAGCCAGAGTAGAATGTGCTCCACACCTATAAGCATGGAGTAGATCACTAGCAGGAAGCCAGCAGGGAGAAGCGGAACCCACAGCCATCAGAGAGATGACAAGTCATTCAAAGAGGACAATAATACTCAGTAATTACTAATTATGTAATTTTCTTTCTTGTCATTATACTATGTACTATTACGATGCATTTTATTTTCTACATTCAAAATCTATTAACATACAGTCCACTCAAATCATATCAGAGGTACCAAATCCCGTATAGGGACCCCCCTCTAACTTAAACATGGTCCTCCGAATTCTACTTTAAACACTAGGAAAGTGAGTTTACGGTTGGATGGGAAGAAATACTTCAACTCGTCAATAAATAGTTATAAATTATCCTAATAGGTACAAATATAAGTAGATATTTTATAATATATTAATCAATCGACACTGGATTGAATAAGCAATGCCTGTGTCATACCGAGACAATATAGAACGAATACATGATCAGGGGAAAAATCTGGCATTTAAGCATTGATGACCACATCACCCTAGTTCACAATAGTTGGTTATGAGCTGACTCATGGTCCCAATCAAATTCTGATAACAAAATTAAGGTGCTGCAGAAGAACTTCATATAGTCAAGTAAGAAAATATAAGCGCAGCAGGCAGAAATAAAAAAAGTTTTGAAGGATTCGATTAAGTAGTTTCTATTATTAATTCGCTCTGTACTGGGGTATCATTAATCAGTTTTATCGATTCCTATTCACGAGAGTCGAGAAGTATCAGTTAGGGACGAAAATAAGAAAGTTCTAAAACTATATAAGAGCAAGAAGACGCAATCTCTTCACAATCATGACAGCCTTCGTAGTTGTTGGCAAGACGCCAGTATCAAATTGGACAGACAATATAAACAAAGATGCCATTGAGTAACCGAGAGAAAACAATACTCTGAGATAAAAGAAAGTTCAGTCTGGTCCAAGCGACATTGCTTTAACTCTTTTAAAAAATGAACTTATTAATAATGAAATATTATTACGAAATAGATCAACTTTAGGGAACTCCCCAGTTAGAGTAGAAATGCGGAAATTATATTACAATTTAATTTTAATTTATACTTCGACTATAAATACACAATACATTGATATTCAACAAAAGATAAACCAAATATAGGAATGTCGTTGACTCATTTTGATTGAATAACAAGTTTTAAGCAGTTTAAAGACAGGTAATATAGCATGCATTGGAGAAAAAAATTAAATATATTATTTCATTCAGATGATCCTACTTGCCTCTATATATTGGTAAATTTGCAAATTGCTTAAAAACAGTGCAATAGTCAACTAAGCAGTTACAATTGCTAATTAGTCAATTTTGATCAGAAATTGTTTTATTAATTTTGATTATCGCAGTAAATTTCCGCAATTGGTATTTATTTACATTTAGAAAAATTGTATTAGCTAATATATTAATTTTTCAATTTCATTTAATAATTAATTTTAATTTAATAATAGTTGTATATTACAAAAATTATAAAGATATTTATTTGGATTAATTTTTTATATATTTGTTGTTATGATTATTCCTTTATCGTCAAAAATGGCGCTATTATAAAAATGAAATTACAGATGTTGGGACGAATACTGAGGAACCTTGTGACTTATGCTGTAATTTTGAGCCAAGTCTCAACAAAATCGACCCATTATTCTCTAAGAAAAACGCTGGATGCTACTTACCATCCGTGGTGGATAGGATACCAAACAGACCTACCATCAGATCTAGTGTTGTTTTCAACGAGAGATATTTCCGAGTTCATGAAACTGAAAATACTTGGGATTTCAATTCTCAAGAGCTGGTCAAAGAATTTTGTTCATTATCATGAGCTATGAGAATTTTGTTTTATTCAACCCAAATATATTATCAAATTAATACTAACAATAATACTACAATTAACATTATTCCTCATAATAAACTGATTAATAACAAATTCCCTGCATACTTTTGCTGTGTATTTATATATGATTTAACTTAGGGTAAACCTGTACCGTACGAAACGATAAATCACATAAATATTATTATAAGCGTGCAGGTATTTATTATTGGTTGGGAGGATTATGAGCACCATCTTAAATGTCCTAAGGAGCTGGGTGGTTGAAAGTATTAATGGCCTTAGGATTTTTTGATCTTCAGTTCTGCAGTCTTTCGGAATTAGTAATAGAATTAATAAATTAGTATTGAATACTCGATTTCGTTGACTACGTGTTTTATTTATTTTTTCCAAAGAAGATGTAGACTATGTAAATACTTTATTGCATGCTATCCCATTCATTTATTTTATTCAGTAATTTCGTTATTAACTATTTTATTATTTTTTTTATAATTATGTTGTTAATATTAATATAATTATTTTCGACAATTAGTTAAAATCCTTTCAAGTTTCGTACTTTTTATTTATTTCATTTCTATTTCTATTATGTTTTTGTCACTTTTAATTACTTTATGATCGTATTATTAAGTAGCCTTCTGGCCAGATATATATTATGTTTATTTTTATGTTCATGATTGTTATTCTAAAAGGGATTTGGTCCCAGAATAAAGTTTGTTTTATATTCAATTCCTATTCCTTTAAAAAAAAATTATTATTTACGTACTCATCAGAAATAATTTGGAAAAATTGTATAAAAAAAAATAAAAATATATTGTGACCAGGTTATGTGTTTTCGGTCCAAGGTCCAAATTGATTAAATAAAAAAAGTCCAAAACCAGTAGGTTGTATTCATAACAAAGTTCGTATCACAATTATTACATCAAGCAGTAACACCAACTAAATAACCATAACATTACACCAACGCGCTGAGCCGCAAAGAAAATATAAGGCAATAAGTAAAATTTGGCAATTACTTGGCCATATAAACCACTGATGTGCATTCGCACATAACGACATCCCACAGTAGAGTGAGCTCACAAAAGAAAGAAACTCGTTACACACTCCCCTCCAGCGACTAAGTCCGTCAGGTTGGATAAAATAATTTAAGTTTCGAGGGATGCCATAAGCCTATTATCTTTCCATCCTGATCTCTCAACTTACAGGATCCACCACCCATAACTGAAACAACCGTATAAGGGCCTTCATACTTGGGGTTCAGTTTAGCAGCAAGTTTATCAGCTGCCGAAGGTAGCTGAAACCTCATCTTTAAGACCTGGTCCCCCGGGTGGAAACGATCTTTTCGGCGTCTTAACTTGTATCGACTGCTCTGATTTATACTTGCCTTCAGTGAGTTTTCCTCGGCTATATGATGAACTTCGGGCAGTCTGCCCACTTTAGCGGCCCAAGCAGCATGTTCGTTTGTGCGAGCCACAAGAATATCTCCGTCGGTAGCTTGATGCAGAGGCCTCGTTCTCTACCAAAATTCAAGAAGGTAGGACTGAACTTCGTCGAATCTTGAACGGCGGAATTTAATGCAAACTGGATCTCTCCTAGTTTCTCGTCCCAGCGTTGGTATTTCTTCCCTAGGTACGTGACGATTAGTTGCTTGATATTCCGATTCGCCCGTTCCGTCGGATTTGCCTGCGAATGGTAAAGTGGAGTAGTTTCTCTCTTGATTCCAAACTCCTTAGCTACTTCAGTAACGAGATTACTAACGAAGTAATCTTCGCATTGTCGGTAATTAATTTATGCGGTGCGCCATATCTGTACAGTATGCGCGATTTCAATTTATTTATAAGAACTGAAGACGTAGCTTTTCTAATGGGACATAATTCCACCCATCTACTAAACAAATCTACAAACACTAGCAGATACACGTTACCTCTAGAACTCCTAGGATAAGGACCCGTAATATCAACTGACACCATTTTCCAGGGCTGCTTGTTATAGCGAGGGTGCATTAATCCACGAGGTGGAATGTTATTGGGTTTGACTTTCTGGCATAACTCATACTGCCTCACATACAGGCTTATATCGTGGTATAATCCAGGCCAATAATATAATCTACTAACTCTAGAAACAGTTTTATCTAACCCCAGGTGGTCTGACTGCGGTAGATCATGGTTTTCAAATATTATTGATCCCCTTAAATGTCTAGGAACGACAACTTTCCATTCCTCACTGGGATCTTCGAGCTTTCCCTTCAAAGGATTCTTTCGATGGTATAATAACTGTCCATCCTTTATTAACCATCCAGGGTGGAGTTCTGGGGACTTCTGGACTCGAAAAAATTTCTGATTATACCATTCGTCGGTCGGTATGGAAGTTCCTGAAGACGAAACTGGATTGGTAGAAGAATTAGGATCGGATTTGGTAGACAACAATGTGATTGCTGTAATTTGTTATAAGGCATCGGCCACTGTGTTCAGTTTGCCCTTACGATATTCCACCTTGTAGTTGTAAGGCTGCAAGCAAAGAGCCCACCTAGCCAAAAGACCAGAAGGGTTTTTCAAATTCAGTAACCACTTGAGACTGGCGTGGTCAGTTATTACAGTGAATGGATAACCTTCCAAGTAGTGCCTATTCTTCTCGATTCCAAACAGAACTGCGAGGCATTCCTTTTCGGTTACGGTATAGTTCCTTTCAGCCGAACTTAAGGTATGAGAGAAAAAAGCGATGACTCTTTCCTCGCCATTTTGTATTTGAGTCAAGACTGCTCCAAGGCCTGTATCACTGGCGTCGGTCTGTAATTGAAAAGGATGTTCAAAGTCTGGTCTAGCTAATATTGGTGCTTCAGTCAGTGCTGACTTGAGAGCATTGAAAGAGGCTTCCTGCTCTTCTGACCAGATCCATTTAGAATTACGCTTAAGCAAAGCTGATAGTGGAGAGACAACTGTAGAGAAGTCTTTTATAAAACGCCGATACCATCCTGCCATTCCAAGGAATCTTTTGAGCTGCCCAGCGTAAGTGGGAGGAGGAATCGAAGTAACGGAATCAACCTTATCTGGATCTACACTCAAGCCATCACTATTGACTAGATAGCCTAAGTACCTAACCTCATTACATCCAAATTCGCATTTTTCCGGTATAGTTCCTTTCAGCCGAACTTAAGGTATGAGAGCAAAAAGCGATGACTCTTTCCTCGCCATTTTGTATTTGAGTCAAGACTGCTCCAAGGCCTGTATCACTGGCGTCGGTCTGTAATTGAAAAGGCTGTTCAAAGTCTGGTCTAGCTAATATTGGTGCTTCAGTCAGTGCTGACTTGAGAGCATTGAAAGGGGCTTCCTGCTCTTCTGACCAGATCCATTTAGCATTACGCTTAAGCAAAGCTGTTAGTGGAGAGACAACTGTAGAGAAGTCTTTTATAAAACGCCGATACCATCCTGCCATTCCAAGGAATCTTTTGAGCTGCCCAGCGTAAGTGGGAGGAGGAATCGAAGTAACGGAATCAACCTTATCTGGATCTACACTCAAGCCATCACTATTGACTAGATAGCCTAAGTACCTAACCTCATTACATCCAAATTCGCATTTTTCCGGGTTGATACGCAGACCTGAAACTTTTAGTCGACGGAACACCTCCATTAGCGTATCCAAATGCAGTTCGAAAGTTGGCGTGAAAACCAAAATATCATCGAGAAAAACGACTACGTACGGGTAAAGTTCGGGTCCAAATATTGCATCGGCTAACCTCTGAAAGGTAGCAGGTGAATTCGTCAGCCCAAAGGGCATAACTTTAAATCTGAATAATCCTCTATCAGGAACTGTAAACGCCGTAATGTCTTTACTAATTTCGTCGGCATGAGGCACTTGAAAAATGCCTGCTTGAGGTCAAATTTGGAGAGATATCTAGCCTGTCGAAGTCCATCTAAGAGAGAAGTCATATTAGGCATAGGATAGGAATCCTTACAAGTGACTTCATTAACCTTACGGAAATCTATGCAGAAACGGTAACCAGATCCCTTACGAACCATGACTACTGGGGACGACCATGGAGATTGGCAAGGTTCCACTAGGTCTTCATCCAACATTCGATCTAATTCCTGGTGCATTGCCTCAAGTACTTTAGAGTGAATAATGGTAGGAGCGTTGCTTGATAGGTTGGGCACCCTGAACATCTACCTTATGGCTGATCATCCACAAGTTTTCTTTAGGATTGAAATCAGGACTATTGCCTGGCCATGGCAGCGTGGAGATCTCATTTTCTGTTAGAAACTGCTTTACCTATCCCAAAACACAATGGTAAAGGCAATATGAAGTAATGTGCATTATAGCTTACACATTTTTTTAAATAAATAAATAATTAACTTACCGATTTGGCTCTATGGCATGGAGTAGAATCATCTTGAAAAATGAAGTCGGTAAGTAAGTAGTGTGTAAGATGGGGATTCATTGAGGGAATCAAACTCCCTTCCAAAATGTTTTTATATTTTTCTGCGTTAACCGTCCCATGTATGAAATTTATTTTGCCAATTCCAAAGTAGGGGAAACATCCCTAGACCATCACACTTGCCGCATATTTCACCGTTCTTATAGTACAGGATTCGTCAAATCGTTTATTTGGCCGACATCTTACGTATCGATCACCGTCAGAACTGAAGATATTGAATTTACTCTCATCTGAAAAGTCATCTCATCAGTCATCAGATGTCCAATTTTTAAATTTCTGCGCCCAATTTAGGCGAGATTGTCTCATTTTTTTGTGAAGAAATGGATATTTGGGTGGCTTTCTTGCCCATAAACCTTTTTCTCTTAATCTTCTGCCAACTGAATCGACTTACTTCTGCTAAATTGCTACCTGCTTGATCTCTAGATATTTCTTTAAGAGATTTGAAGCGATTTTCTAAGGATAATCTCATCATCGTGCGATCTAAACGCACATCTTTCTTCCTTTTCCTCCCAGTCCCTTTCTTTCGCCCAGTACATCCTTGGGAAAGATTTCTGTTTATTATTCTTACTCACAGTGGATTGGTTGCACCTCACCCTCCTTGCTATCTCACGCGAAGAAAGTCCAGCTTCAGCAAACGTCACTATATTAACTTTTTCCATGATAAACTTAAAAGGTTTATAAGGTTAAAAAAATCTATTTTTGCTGTGGTATGTGAAAAAAACATTTGCCCGTTTGCCCAAATTTCTAAACTAATTCAAATGGAAACTCTTAGATATCGCGAAAATGAAATATGGACTTATACCTGATTAAAAAATAGCTTAAATGTACTTAAACTAGATACAGAACACTTTAAATATTTTATACCATACATAATATTTTTTCCCGACTAAGACATCTTAGTATACAATTATATTAAATTGACAGTTAGTTGATTAATCTGTATGTGTTTGGTGTTGTATAAGATGGATTAACATTTACGTTTTAATATAAGTAAATAAAACAGAATCATCCTGTCGGGTATTTTAAAAATATTAAATCAATTCTAAAATATCAGTTACGTTTCTTTTCTCAGACAAGAGTACTAGGCCCTAGAGATAGACAAGATGTGAACCCTAAGTTGGTCCTGAGTAAAGGGCAATGACTGATAGGAGGCGTCCTTGCCGGCCCCCCTCCCCCAACTATATAGGTCATGGCCCGTACTATATTTCACCAGTCAGTTCTATCGTCCGGCATATGCTGTCTGGATACTGTCACCAGCTCTAGATTCCGTACAGATACTTCATAGATATCTCCTAGATATCTCCCGTGTCGGAGAGAGTATCGATCCCAGGAACTTATCTGCATCCAACGGGGTAAGTCCGCAATACTATCAGCTGCATGTCTAGCCTTGCATAGGTCTCTCAATGCGTTGTAAACATTTCGGGACTCATTACATGCAAAGTTTCTAATTTTTTTTTCTAAATATTCAGACAATTAAATTAAAAACAAAATAAGACTATTAGAAACAGCTGTTACCATTTAAATAAACTTTAAGAAAATGAGAGCCACTTTTACTGTATAGTTTAAGTGCATACAGATGCTCCTTATAACAATAATCTCTTTAGAACATTGAATTTCAATGTAAATTGAAATAGCATATGTTTAAACTGATATCGATTGTTAATCGATCATAGACGAAAGGTTTGTTTTTATTCATATTTTTTATTCCCATAAAGGAAATTTTACATTGAAACATTGCTATTTTAAAGAATTTTTTTCTTTATTTTTATTTTATATTTAATTTTCATTTGCACCAGCACAATTGCGCATCCAGCAAATTTGATCCAAGTTTTATTCTCTTTGCTTTTCTACTGGAACATCAAGATTTGGAATGGAAATGTCAATAAAAATGTCTACCTGATATTTGAGTAGGTCTCTTGGCCAATGTCATTTTAATCTTTTTCTATCAAGTCCAGGTAACAGGGAGTAGGAAGGCGGAAGAACGAATTTTGAGTCGATGAGTAGAATGTTATGTATTTGTTATGAATATATGATTTTATAGAGGGAATGTTCATGTCTTTGTGCATGGTGTGATTCTTATGTAATATGTAATATGCGATTATGGTGAAAGAATAATTTGAATCAACTTTTATGCTTTGCGAAAATTGTTACAAACGTTAAAAACTTCATTAAAACACCTTGAATAAATAAGGTCAACCTAGCTGTATGTTGTTAACATATCGCACTAGTGTTTCTAAAGTAACATAAGTCAAAAACCTACATTTTTGGAAAAGAGAAAAAACTACTAGTGACCTTGGAATAGCATTACGACATTAAGAGTGGCAAAAGTACCTTCAGCAGATAACCTCTGAAGCTAGGTAGATACATTTCTGATGAGCGATAAAGAGATAATTACACATTTCCTTCATGGTTATAGCTCACCACAAAAAAAAACATTGATTTTTTTTTTCAATTTAAAACAAAATTGTGCGATATCTTTTGTTAGTGGAAGATCCTAAACACTGACATTCTTGAGATGATTAGTATGATATGCATGCAGTGATATGTTGCCTAATACGTGATATGTTCTGCATACTAAATGGGATTATGCAATTTATTAAAATATATGAATAGAATACATATATAATATTCTAAACAACTATTTCAATTACGACAATTACTTTTTCTTTTATATGAGACGGTTAGTAATTAAAGGACTTCTACATTTGTATTTTTATTTCTTTTATTCAATATTAAATGGTTTCAGCAGATCAGCTCAATATTTCTCAACTCATTTTTGGAGTCACGGTCGATTTCATGATATTAAACTAAGCAATGGAAAGAAACAAATAGGTGTTATTCGGTTATTGCATTGATTTCACAGATGCTTTTCATGTAAAACGAAGGTGCAACTATATCATACACGATCAGTTAAAAATCCGGTATCCTGAGTTACAACATTTCGGAACGATAACTGGAACCACTCTTCAGTTTTTTTGGACGAGATGTTTAGTCTGGAGCGGTCCACCACTCGCTCAAGTAACTGGTTCAGATTTTTTTTAAAATAAAAAAGAGAGGGTAGAGTCAGAGGTTAGCCGATCTTAACCGATATTCCATTTATGAGTCACACTATATATTATATATTAAAATAAATAAATGCGATAAATACTTTCAAAAATTGTTTTGCAGGTGTTCCAAACAAGCTTCAATTTCTATTTCCATTTCTCTTCTAGATCTATTTTATATTTCAAATTTTAAATGTGATATCGGCGTGGTTATTTTGACATAATTAAAAATTAAAGAAAAAATTATTTTAATTATTATATAAATTTATAATTTGGTCAGCTCATGAATTCCTCATAATCAGCGGATTAAGAATCTGTCCTAAATCAAACGAAAATTTGAACTTGAAGCTCATTCAGTATAATTAAATAATCATTTATATGGGTAGATAGTTTTAGCTATATGTAAATGTGTATGTACATTTTTAAACTAGTTTGGACGGTAAAAAGCAGATCAGAGTTTGGAGTAAAAATTACTTTACACTGTTATGTCTAATCGGACGATACTACGGTGGGAGTCCTAAATTTTGTCTATCCATGCATAATTAGAATAGGTATGTTTAGCGAGAACCTGACACCGCACAGGATTAGGACGACCTTTTTTATATTCCATGGGAAGGACACCATAACAAGGATTTTTCATGGCCTTTAAAACTACAAATCCACCTACCATGTTGCGAACCCACTATTTTGGACATAAAGTTTTGTTAAGCTCAACACTTCACCACAAGTGAAACTTTTTTTTTGTCATTATTGACAGTATTAAAAATAAAAAAATATTTCTATAACGCACGTATATAAAGTTGGTGTTTTAGTACGTTAAAGTGGCTCGTTCCTTTGTTGCTTTTTTAAATTGCTTTAGTACATTAATAGGGAATACGGAAATTTGTAATTTTTATTATCACGCCAAAACCGATAATGTTATCTCTTCAAAAACTAAATAGAGATTCCTATTTCCATTATTGATCTGTTTTAAGCAACAGCAGATATCTTTAAAAAATAGAATAAATAACATAAAATATTACAAAAAAGTTTGAATTATATTTCCATTATAGCTATATTTATATATTTTAAAATTAGCTAATTGGATTTTAATAATAATTTTGAATCATGAAAGGATTACTGAAAACTGAATTACTCTTCAGAAACTTGTTTTCGACTTATTGCAGTTGCTTTAGGATTGATAATTCATATAAAATTCATATAGAGGCATCTATGAGTCACAGAAACAATGTAAAACGACTGTCATTGGTTTGACTATAGCCACTAATTTTTATTGAACCTTGAAACTGTTTTTTTTTTAATATCGTCTCTGCCATTTCGATAGTTGGAAATGGCAGGGAAGATATGTTGATATAAAATTAATAGAGAAGCTGAGAAGATTACAAAAATATAAGTATTATGTGCTTAAACTTGAACTGCATTATAGTATACAAGTATGTATTTCTTGTGTTAAATTATTATCAAAGTTGACTCCTGTAAAATCTTGTTTTTGGCACTTAACACATATCTGAACTAAGGCATCGATATATATATATATATATATATATATATATATATATATATATATATATATATATATATATATATTCCCATCTGGTGGGCATAGTAGTAGTGATCTTCCGAATTACTATTTTAATAATTACTATATTAATAAAAAAATTCTTTATTCCAGGACTTACGTCCTTTTGGAATAACAGTTGCATACTGTAAATAGTGTTCTTCAGAGCCTTAGAGTGTATTGAATGAATGAATTAATTATTAAATATGTAAAGATAATACTCAAAAAAATTATAAACCATAATAGAGTACCAAGGGCAGGAAGTTTTTAAATAAGCGAAATTCGAAGGTAATAAATAAATGAAATTCCTCATGGATAAGGATTGGATAAGAATTGACCTGACAAAAGTGGCTTATCGATAAACCGCTGTTTATAAAATTGATGGTTGAGAAGGGGTATAATGGACGAGAAAAGAGGATTTGAATGGCTGGAGATCGCAGATGTACAATGAATAATTCCGAGGAAGTACTTACGACGATAGGAAGATTATAGACACATCTACGCTAAATACATTAGTGAAATAGATGCCTATAATCCTGCACCGAAGATGAATCAAACAGAACAATCTATCAAACATTTCTTTCTCAAGATTCCAAATCGAAATGATTCCGGATTTTTGGGGTTGGATAGAACTTTAAAAGATTGTCATTTAGAAAAAGGGTCCGAAGGTGGGAAATGTATTGAAAATTGTTGGTGTAGATAAGGTATCAGAAGTAATAAATAAGGAAGAAGAGGTACAAATAGCAAATAGAGTAAGGAACAAATATAAACCGCATGAGAGATAATGTGTCTTTCTGAGAGGATGGATTGGAAACAGCTCATAGCTGGATAAGATAAAGTATGGAAATAATTAATAGTTGTTTACTAATAAATATTAAGAGGATTTTAATAGAAAAATTATCTAGTTTGATCAAGATGATATTTCTATTAAAATCCTCTTAAAATATGATAATAGTCTGTTGTTTTTTTTTGTTTATTGGTAGTCTGGGGGTCGTAAGTTATTTAGAAGAGAGTCGATTGCGTGGAAAAGGTTAAATTGCTAATGCAGATGGAGTTTCATTGCAAAGATTAAAGGATCCAAATGCGACGAAACTTGAGACGTGCTGTTGATTGTGTCATCCTTGATCTATTAATCCTTGATTTTTTTATTAAAATCGGTGGTCAACTAATGCTTAGTACACATTAAAAGTGACGTGAATGTTTAATAAACATCTTTGGTTTGGGGTAGGTGCGGATCTTATGACTAATAGGAATATATGATGTACTTATGGAAAGAATACTGGTCAGATTGAAGGAATTTTTGGGAAAAGAAGATCCAAACTAGAATAGGAAAGCTGAAATATCTGCAAAGAAAAAAAAAAAACATAATCCCAGAAAGCAAAGTTCCTGGGGTCATATCGAAGCACATACTGGGTTGAACTGAAGATCTCTCAGAAGTAGGCTTAGATTTGATTATGACCGGTTAATCATTGGGTTGGCTACATCTGACTCGGCCCCACTTGGACCATACCTACTTCTACTTAATTTTCTCTACTGACTGTTCAGAAATGTTTTATTGGTAGAAATCGCTGCATGGCTGACGTCAGCACGATATTCCTCGTTATCTCTTTGGCATAGATGACGTATGGGGAAGTCCCATTTCACTCTTCACCACCATTCGACATCTTCCTTTAGTTTATGAGGCATAATTCTTGAGATAATAAGACTGCTCTCTGGATGTTCCTTCTTGTTCTGATCTGAGTTATTGGCGCAGGTCTTAAGGACACAGACCGGACACCAAAAATACTATTAGTTTCTCTGGGACACCTATGATTCCAAAAGACTTCTTTAATTTATATGCTTCTCTAATTCACATTCAAAAGAAACTTTAACTTTTTAAGTAATGAACTATACTAATGAATCTTTTCATGTTTTCAAAGGAAAGCTCTGACTGTTTTTGAACAATATTCTTCGTTATTTTTAGCTCATCTATAGGTTGAAGGTTAGCTTTTATCTCCTCTGTGTTCCTTTAGCAGGTCAACTTTTGCGCTGTGTTGTAAAGTAACATGAGGAATGCTGTTTGACAGTACTTACACATCTATTTTTTCAAGCTTTGTTGGATTGATTTTGATGCATTTAATATTGAAGAGATTTTTATATATGACTCACGCTAATTTCGCAATTTTATTACTCCTTTTTTGCAATTTAGTAGGATTAGTGTTTAGAATAATATTTTTTTTTTGTAGGGAATGATATCTGATTATTAGAGTTTTTTCAAATTTTTATTACAAAATCCATAGGACAAACTTTCACCTAATTCATTCTTATTCTGAGGGAGCAGAGCAGATCAGTGTTTTAGCACTGAGTTACTGTGCCGAAGATTCCAGCTTCATATCTGCTATAGCAGATTTATTTATTCATTTGATCAGTCAACATTCGGGGGTGGACCCCTGGGATATAGAGACTCCTGGGTTTCATCCAGCCGTTAATTAGGGGAAAAACCTGACGTTTGTGAGTGATTTCGGACAATTCACCTCCCTGGACAATCATCCAATCGTCCAACAACTGTCCAGGCTATACTCCGTACTGAAAGACCCGTCATAGATTGTACTCGTACAGGTTCTTTTCCTCTCCTGACTAGCAAAATGCCTTAGATAATAAAAGCAGGTTGTGAGCTAGTGAGGGTATGCATGAATTGAGAAAAATATTCATATGTTTCCTGGTTCAGTTCTGAACAATTACATAGCAAGTAGGCCTTTAGAAACATTGTGCAACGACAATAACGAAAGACATTATTTAAAAACTATTTATTAATGAGTAACTTATAATTATAAATAATCTGGTGTTGCCAAGTGAATCATACTAAATATAGTAGTTTCGGTAAGACATAAATAAATCAATTTTAGCAACAAAAAAAAATGACGAACCATTGAATGATATTGATTGAGGTAACATTCCAAGATTTTAAACTGGATTATTTTCAATCCAGCAATAATAGTGTTCACTATCATAAAACCGGTCATTTGTTCAATCAGGAAAACATATTATACCCAATAAGGCGAAAGGATATAGGCATATTCAATTACTGCTTTTATAATTTATTTATTGAATACAGTGAATATAAAGTGTCATCGTAAGGAAAAAACGTTTTTAAAATGTATAACTGTGATCCAAACAAATTAATATCTATAATTAAATCATAAATAAATACACTAATTGGAAAAAGATAATTTCAAGAAGTTTCTTAATTGTGTATTGATCTCTTACAATTCCTATCAGATACTCTAATCATCATTATCGACAACACTCTGATTACTTTTACTTTAATTTCTTTCAAGTATTAACTGCATCATAATGTTAACATTTATTTTATAATTTACTAGCGACCCACCCCAGCTTTGCTCGGGTAACAAGGCATATCATGCCTACATAATTTGTCTGTACAATGTATTTTTTTTTATCACGTACCGGCTACTAAGGACCACGTGAATATCATTGGTTAGGCTTCATTGAGAGTCTTGATTTTCTTTCCTCCCATCTCAGCTAATATACTTTATTACACAGATATTATAAAAATTAATACGAACCCAAATATTTCTTTATATATTTGGTTTTGTAATTTATTATCTTGCAGGTTAGATAAATGCACGGAATTAGGCAGTGTCTTCGATGAAACCCATCGATATTCCAACCCATTTACACAAAACCTCGACAAATTATATATCTAAACCTTCCTGGTGAATCACTCTATCTATTGGTGAAAACCACATTAAAATCCGTGCAGTAGTTATTGAGTTTATCGCAAACAAATGCGACCGAGGACTATGGAAACTCATTTTACGTTTCTTACGAAAGACGGCATAGCTAAGGATTTATTACTCCCTTTAAAAAATCCTAAGGTCACGAGGCGGGGTGCGAAACTGCGTGTTGGGCATAGTAGGTGGTTTAGCTAACAACTATACCACAGCTGACCCCAATGTTTACCTTTTTTTAACGTTAAAAAATATGTTCTTAGTGATACGATCTGTCAAATTTAAAGAGATGAACTAATGATCATACGAGATTATTCACTACTTGTTTAATTTTTTTTTGTTCTTTTCTGACCATCCTTTATTTACAAATTTAACTCTGGCCTCCATTCTGAGAAAACAAATCTTTCGCCCTTCATTTTTGGTAGACTTCTTGAACTTTATTTAAAAATCTGAAAATTTTTCCTATTTTTCAAATCCACATGAAGTATGGAGGTTTTTAATTTTATTAGCACAATCCCATCGTTTATTTCTGATATTTTAAGCAATTGATGTTTTATTCCTTCGGATAAACTTTTAATCGAATCAAAACGAATGACACTAGATGTAGCAGGATTACCATCATTAGTTTTCATCCACGCATTCGCTGATTTAAATAAAAACGTCGAGGTAATTTAATTTTCCAAAAAGATCGATATTCAGATGTGCTATCGACGGTAGGCTCACACAGATGTAGGGTGGTTCCGACTATCATAAACATGTTGTGTTAGCGGACTTCAAAGTCTTAATTATTTTTCTTATCCATCAAGATAAAAATCTTGGAACGGCTAAAGTGAAATCAGGAGCAGTAACCGCAAGACTGGGGAAGCACATGCTGGGGTCAACGTGCCGATGCACCGGCCGTACCTCCCAACACACGGGTTCAAGGGCAGGGGACAAATAGACTAAGACACCAAGGATTAAGCCTCTTGGGCGCCTAGGCGAGTTCTTTATGTTGTATAATATCCGTATAACAAACAATATTTTAAAACCATTAATATACCATTAACGTATCACTTCATATAATCACGATCCGCATTATTGTAGTATACAATAGTTGCCTTTTTCCTTCCTCCATTATACATAATTTACCCGAGGCGGGTTTGATTGTTGATAACAAAAAATCGCTAAGAACAGTCATCAACTCTGCTGGAATGCCAAGGTGAATAAATACTTCACGGATACAGGTCCGTCGAGAATGCCCACTTTGTTCTCAGTAAATTGCTAATTAGACGATTCTGAAGGCCTCAAACATCTTTTACCATTGGTTGTATGTAACAGTATAAAACAAAGCTCCAAGATTGTTTAAGAATATGACATATTTTTCATCATGCTTCATAGGATGCTAAAAATATCTAATTTAAATTGTCTTGCGTCTGCCATATAAATGGTATTTATGGTTACATGACTGATTCTTATTATAAAAATTAATCCATGATAAACATTGTGTCATTTCTGAACTGATTACAAATAAACTACACGTACTTTCATTCATATATATAATTTCACTGTAATAAAATAATTATAAACATTTTTTAGTGATATAAGTTTTTTACGGCTCTGATAAAATTCCATGAATAGAAGTTAACCTTTTTTTCTGGCTGTGATAAGGAGTCTATCAACAAGAAATGATACAAATGTTTTTTTTCCAGACAGGCAAGACACTCAAAAATGTTATCCACAATCAGATAATTTTCATTCACCCAATTATGATGAAATAAAAAATTAAAAGCTTGTAAATCTAATCTTAATATAATTTTGTTATAACAATTTGTTATTTTTTAAATTAAAATAATTACATATTATTCTTAACTAAAACTTTTTACTTGTTATTATTTGTCTATATTCCATTAAGTTCATTGACCTCAGAAATCCAATAAATCAAATAAATTTGGATACCAAAATGACTCATACTGCCTTTTTTGTCACCGTAAAAGCTTAGAGTTTATTATTTTATTCTTTGTAATGTATAATTTGTTATATAATATATAATTAAATACATATTACATTTATTAATTTTGATTTAATTTGATTTGATGCCTTTTAAACGGCTTATTTTCTTATTACTGAACAGGTTGATTCTGCGCAAGTCATTCCCACATTATATTAACTAGACAGCACATTACTTTGAAGAAAAAAATATTTCTTCTTTTGTAATATCTCTAAATAAATATCGACCTGTACATCAGTAAATTATCGACGTCTTTTTTATTAAATTGAAATAAAACTCGAAAGATACTCGTAAGTGGTCTGATAATAGAGGTATAATCGACTACTAACCCACTGATAAAGTGTTTTCCAATCTTTGTTCTACCAACATTTGAAGCCTTAAAAAAAAAATCAGTGATATTGTTCCATCTAATTCAGTACGACACTATCAGTAGTATGGTAAAGTGAACAACGCTACGACAATGTTCACCTCAAAATGGTCTACTAGGAGAGGTACTGTATTTTTTAATATACTTTTTGCTGTGCAATAATTGAGCTAAATTATAATTATGCGTAATAGGTACTGGCACAACTGAAAAAGAGAATAAGAAAAACTCATGCTATTATAGATAATTAAAAAACTCATAAACATGTTCGGTCCTGAGTAATTATGTTCGCTGTTGTTTTATGTGTAATAAAATAAATGTATAAATCATTTTAAAGATAAAAACAGTTCCTAGAACATGAATGTGAAATAACGTCAATTGGCAATGAGTAATTTTCAAGGAACTGTTGAAGTTCACCAATTCGTCTGCATTAATAATAATAAAAGTGATTTATTCGAAATTTCTCGAGTTACGTAGAAAGAAATAATCTTGGAATTTTTAATAAGTGCTCAATTGACACTAAACACTCCGAGAAGCGAGAAGAGAATGAAACGCCTATCGTATCTAAGATGATTACCATTGAAGTAGGGGAGCAATGGGCCGGTTCTCCAAGTAGTGTCCTTCGAAAGCAGTTCAGTATCCTTCCGGATTTTTCACTGTCTCGCCATTGATTTTTTAATTTTGTTTTCGACATTCGAAATTAATGGAACGTTTCTCGTGGTCGAGCTTCAAGAAGAGTATTTGGTCCGTATCGACCATGCTGGTGAGGAACCGACGAAGGAGCGACAAACAACTCAAGAGCGCCGCTTCGGAGCAGTTTCTAGACGGCTTTCCGGGTGGGGTCGATAACACCGTGTTTTCAAGTGAGTTATAAACTATTTAGTTTTTAACTAATTGTTAAATCTATTTACCCTAAATTATTTAAGGTTACCCAATATTCAGACACATTTATTTTTAATACCAATAAAAAAGCGATAAAATTAATTTGGTATCGGATCCTCAGGTTGCCGCTTTGAGTAAGTCATGACAAGTTTTATCTTTCTGTTCGTTTTATTTTTAATATCTAAAAATATATACATAAATATTTCAATATAATTAACTAAATAAAATTTAAATTATGTTATTACTGTATTGTTCTCATTATCATTCCTTGCTGTTAAAAACTAGGCAATAAGTGAATCATATTAGATAACATAATAGTCTAAGTTTATTAATTAATAAAAAATACTTAAAACGTTGAGTGTACCAACACAAATATAGTTGCAATATGATAATATTAAACCCTAATAAACCGGATCAAAGAGCGGTACCAGTTCCGCAGGCTGTCGGTTAGAGTCGAGTCACAACTTTCCATTCGTTTCTTGTTTAATACTCTCGAAAATAAAAATAATTTTACCATTGACTGTGTATAGTAACTATTACTGACTGTATATAGATTAAACAATCGACACTAATATTAAGGTTATATTATCATCTGTTCTTCGAAATGTATAGATTTGTTGAAACGTTCATTTCTTGGTGAAATGATTGCAGAAATATACACATTTCTCATTATTACACTGTTTTCATACCAAACTCACTATTATTTTTATTTTCAAGAATACTAATAATATTATAATAAGAATATAATAAGAAGGAAACGAATCAAAACTTAAAACCTGTTGTGACTTAACTCGATGCGACAACCTGCGGAACTGACACCTACAATTTCGTCAATCTACTTGTTGAAAAGAAAAAATAATTTACACATAAATGATTTAAATTATAACTGAACAATAATAACTTTCATGGACTTTCGATAATGGTCCATTGATTTATGAGTATTCTGATTATTTTCCAAACCTATAAAGTACTAGTAGGTACTTTTGCCCGCGGCTTCGCTTGCATAGAATTTGGACTACCGCGTAAAGTTTCTTGAAAGTGCTTTTTAACAATAATTTAAAATAATAAATAATTTAATTATTTAAATAATTTGATTATTTAAATAATTTAATGTTTTTCACTATAGGTTACTCATACAAAATTTCAGATGTACAAAACTTCAAAACTGACGGATTCCATACAACCTTTGAACCCTTATTATATTAAGGGTGGAATTATCCAAATTTCTTTCTTAAATCATACAAAGGACCTATCTGCAAATTTCAAGATGCTAAATTCCTGATTTGCCTTTAATGGATTCTCCACAGTACCTCTAAAACTGTCGGGGGTGGGGAGGGGCACGTGGCCCCGTGCTCCCCCCTAAATCCGCGTTTGCTATAGCCCATGCGTTATTCTGATGTATAACCTATATTACTGTAAAGTTTCATCCAAATCCGTTCAGTAGTTTTTGCGTGAAAGAGAGACAAACATACAAACTTTCACATTTATAATATTAGTAAGATTAGTAGTATATCAAAACAAATAGTTTCACTCTTGTTCTTTCTGATATTTTAACAGCTATGATCATGTTATTTTCCTTTAATTATGTACTATAATGGATTCTCCACAATTCCTATAAAACTGTCGGGGGACACCTACCCCCGTGCGCCCCCCCTAAATCTGCGCTTCCTATAGCCCATGTGTTATTCTGATGTATAACCTATTTTACTGTAAAGTTTCATCCAAATCCGTTCAGTAGTTTTTGCGTGAAAGAGAGACAAACATACAAACTTTCACATTTATAATATTAGTAAGATTAGTAGTATATCAAAACAAATAGTTTCACTCTTGTTCTTTCTGATATTTTAACAGCTATGATCATGTTATTTTCCTTTAATTATGTACTATAATGGATTCTCCACAATTCCTATAAAACTATCGGGGGGAGGGGACCTGCCCCCATGCGCTCCCCCCCTAAATCCGCGCTTGCTATAGCCCATGTATTATTCTGATGTATAACCTATATTACTGTAAAGTTTCGTCCCAATCCGTTCAGTAGTTCTTGCGTGAAAGAGAGACAAACATACAAACTTTCACATAATGGAAATTATATTTAGTTCGATTGCTAATAACTGGAAAATGTTTAAATTTTTTTATGTATGGTAATGATTTAATGCTCTATAACAAAACAAAACAGTCATAAAATTATAAAACTAGATAATGGCAAGCTGCAATAAAGGGTGGAACTTTA
The DNA here is from genome assembly GCA_037127475.1 of Arma custos. Classification (NCBI taxonomy): domain Eukaryota; kingdom Metazoa; phylum Arthropoda; class Insecta; order Hemiptera; family Pentatomidae; genus Arma; species Arma custos. The sequence continues at coordinate 54,891,731 of CM073759.1, read as the reverse complement.
TAACTTTTTCTTATGCTAATCTCAAAAACCAACAAAGTACTTTTGGCCATATATTCTGATCATGTTTCGGAGCAGTGATTATCTATTTTGCGGTTAAGCAGATCCCATATTGAGTTTCAATTATTTGTTTTCTCTTCGTTTGTCTTTCCTATTTCCATGTTACTGTGTGCCTAATCTTGCGGCCTATAATTCGTAAGCAGATAAATCTCGGGGCCATTTTTCGTTCCGCACATTTTGTATTTAAATAAAGATTTAAAATTGCAGAAAGAAGCTGGAGCATTGGAATATAGGTGCAGACATCTTTATCGGTATCAACCAGGTCATTAATAATGATACCTTCACGACCTGAGATCCATATGAAATTTAATTTTTTGAATTTTGAAAAAGAACCTTTTACAGAAATACTGTTTAATATAGCATAATTGTGATTTTTAGAGCTGATGAAAATATTAATGAGAGTCGAATAAGAATCTCAAAGGATTAGAAATTAGTAATCAGAGTTGGGCAAAATGTAATTTCGAAAAATGCGATTAGTTACTACCATGTATGTAATTTTGTAGAATGAGTAGTATAGTAGTATCTCAATGATACTAATCATAATAATGACACTGTACTTATTCTACTTAATCCCATTCATAGTAAGCAAACAACTTTATTCAAAATTACATTTTGCCCAATTAAAGCTAAGATCTCTCTGGAGTGTCTTGTGAAAACACTTAGTAAATAACTAATTATTATTACTCGATGAAAACCGCTAATAAATTACCAGTCAATAATGAGTATGCAATAAATTATTATTAATATCATATAGATAGATATTATAACAGAAAAAAGGGACAAAAAGGGATGAAATGTGAATCTCGGATAATATTGTTTAATTTTTCTTCATTTTTTTTGTTTTTTTCATGGCATGATCTTTTAAATTTTATATATTTGTAACCATAAATTGTTTCTCTTATATAATTATTGTTAACTTATTTTTTTTTCTTCCTTTTCTTCTAATCTGTTCTTAAAATATTGTTATTGCAGGCAATTCACTTTTTTTTTGTTCATTTTTTTTTTATTCTTTCTCACTTACTAAATTACTTGTAATAATTAATTAAATGTAATTATTTTACATAATAAGACATAATAGCTTACAATACCTGTACTATTATTCTATAGGGACTTGTCCCAGAATAAATAAAGACATTATTATTATTATTAATTAACACCAGTGCATTCAATAAGTTTAATAAAGCTATAAGGCAAGGAGAAAATAGAAACTATCAACTTAAAAGGAAGTCATGAGTGAATGATTCACAGAATTCAAAAAGATGAGTTGAGATACAGAAGTAAGGCTCTCAAATCGATGAGTCAAATATTAGTGTAATTAAGGAATGAAAGAAACAATTATCGTTTTTTTAGTTTAATTTTTCAATTATCATAATTCTTCTCTATTTGTAAGGTACTTATAAATACGACGCCTTTCGTGAGACACGAATAAGTGTTTTTTTTTTTTTTGGAATGTCATATTAATTGAAAATTGAAAGTATACTAACTTGTTTGTGAGTTGATCTTAATGATCTCTAATTACATTGATTTAGCGGTAATTATTTCCTGTTTTCTAATTTCCATATTATTCTCAGGTTATCTATGTTTACTGTTATTTTTACAAGGCACTGAAGTAAAGTATATGGGGGCGAAAGGCGTCTACATGTTGGTTTTTATTTTGTGTTGCAAGGAATATTACTTCCGCTGTTTTCTTAAATAAGGAAGTGTTTGTTTCACAGGCTAATTTTAGAAGCAGTAACATAATTTGGGCACAGACAAATTTCTTGCATTTACGAATTCTTCGATCTATGATTTAGGATTAACTTAGGTACCTGGACTTTTATCCAGTCCAGGATTTACACTTGAATTACATACCCACATTGAACATCGGTATCTTAAACACGGTTTAATTATTTCGGAAAAGTCTGCATTCGTTCATAAATTTAGAAGAATCAGTTAATTCAATGTTACCATAATTTAGTTAAGATGGAAGATCAAAGGAAGACTTTCCATATATATTATCATCAGTTTTTGTGACAGTAAGATGAGACGGTAGAATTTTTCATGGATGAAAATTTATCATAACTTTCTCAGCTTATAACTTACTACGAGATAAATATTTATGCAAGTTCGCCCGAGATGACAAAGGAAAACATGATTTCTGTGCTGGATCTAAAGGTGGATAGGTTCAATGAATATTACAGTTAAACATTTGTTATTTATTTTATCTTATTTGTTTATTGTTATAAATATTTATTTTCAAATTACTTAATTTGAAATAATTCTTAATCATCGCGAATAATTATATAAGGATTATATAATAATGATATAAGTATTATATCGAAGGATACAAATTAGTCAGGGGGTGCAGTGAATAATAACACCAAATAAGAAAAACTTATTTATTACTAATGCCGACGTTTCGGCCTACGTTGTACGTGGAAAATAGAAGGAGAAGCGGCGGTGTGAAATGTAGAACTATATTTAACTGTCTCGAATAAATAAATAACTGACTTATATAAGTATTATATCATTAGATACTATTTGATTTTACATATATGAGTAATAGAAGCGTAATAGTTGATTGTGTGAAGAGATCCAGAGATGAATTCAGGTTCGCAAATATGTTTACGTTTGAAGTTGATTACAGTAATAGTTTGGAGCTAATTTACATCAACGCTGTCTTAAGTCTCCCACTGAAACGTCATTAGGACCAGATTATATATATATATATATATATATATATATATATATATATATATATAATTCTGTAATCAAAGTTGTTTCTAGTGAATTTTAGAGGAAAAATTTTGTGTGCGAGTATAATATTTACTAGGTGATGTAATCTACGAGGTCCGTGGAAAGTGAAAACAGTAACTAACTTGTTTCGATAAGATTTTGTTCTGTTTTGTTTTCTAATAACGGTAATTACAGGAACAATAATGTTTTTAGAATTTTTTTTGTTTGGTTTTGGCAAATTTGTACATATAGTATCTGCAGACACCACACAAGAAAATTTGTAAATACTTTTTTTTTTTGCAATCTCTTTGTCATTGTTATGGAGACATACGCTGCCCAAACTTTAGTTGGTGGGAACCAGCGTTAATTTTCAACTTTAAAAAAAACTGGATACAAGATGTTATTAACAATTAATCTATTACTGATAGTCTACATACAATGAAACATCAATATATATTATTTCTTTGTTTTGACTGTAATGTACTTATCTTATCATTGTACTTTCAAACATATTATGTGATTTTTGTATGTAACAAATTATATTATTTAGATGATTAATGAGTTAATTAATTTTAATTAACTATTTGACTATTTAACGAATTATAGAATAATGTACAATGTAATTCGTTACTACCTTATTATTTTATTATTCAATATTATAACCTAAGTATTTATTTGATATTACGATAAAATATTTATTTTTGCGAAGTATGTATACTAAATGTTTAAAAAAATTAAATTTTAGTTACAGAATTTACTAGAGAATTAAATAATCACTAAGCACTCTAAATTACTGTGTCTCTAAGCATAAATAAATGTCTGTGTAAAAAAATTAATAAAAATAATTAAACTATAATAGCTAAATAAAAAAAAATCCCACTTTCTGCTTTAGCAATGTGAAATCACAGATATTTCGTATTGAGCTATATGTTCTTGTTCCTTTTTTATTTGGTCTTGTCTTATTTGGTAACGTCGCTTCGACTGCTACGGCCATTAGCGACGACTGCTTTTCTTAAATTTATTGAAGTAGTTTCATAACTTTTAAATACTTAAGGGTCGCCTGTACACTACTATTTTTTTTAAAAACGGTAGACACGCTTCAATACTCATGTATTTTCTCTCTATTTGATATTTTTTACATTCAAACCAATGCTAGACAGCAATATGTGTATTATTACGAATTTGGCAGGTTGATTATTCAAAGTTATGAATTTTCACTTCTGTCGGCAGTCCTCATGATTGCCTATTTTAATTTTTTATACTTTAAAAATTATTAACGTTTGTGCAGTCTCGGAGATGCTGGAGGAACCGCTCATAAGCGGGCTGGAGCTGGACAAGGAGTTCCTGGAGGGCGTGCTGCGGGAGAGCGAGGCGGATCCCTACCTTCAGATCCTGTCCGTTGAGTCCAGTCCGGGCTGCAACATCGGCGACAACTACATGTCCGCCGTCAGCAGGCTAGTCATCAGCGCCGAGACTCCCAGTCGTGAGTGCTCGCTATATTACATTATAATTTATTTCATTGTTTATATGATGATAAACCTTACGTTAGTTCCTAAAGCATCTTAAATAAATATCAAAATACGTTAAGAATTTTTATTCTTATATGGCAAACAATGATATTGATAAAGTTTATTAATTCCCATGTTATATAATAATGGTATTGAAATAATTTTATAAACCATCAGAACATTTTTAAAAGCTTGAAACTTTTTGATTTTGATTGATGCCATTAGTTTCATTAAACTTCAAATTCCTACAAGATACAACTCAAAATATTACTTTATTAAAAAAATGTTGAACATCAGGTATATCGTTCCTGAGTTAAAAAGCTTCAAACAATACAATTGCAACTGAAGGCTAAACTAAAAGATGCCAATTTTTGAGTTATATAGTTCTTTTGAAATTGCGATAAAGATGAATATAGATATAAATAGGATTTTATACTACAGGATTATGCCTAATAGTTATTTGAGATTAACTAATATGTTGGATTTAATACTCGTAAATACATTAAAAATGTAAAGTACACAAACAATGAAAAAACATTTTCATTTGATCTGTAACGATTGATTTAGGATTGATGGATCTTATAGCAAATTCTTGATTATGAAATCATCTTGTAAAGGGGACAAAAAATGTTTACTATTGCAATTTTCCTGTAAATAACGATGATTATAGCTGAAAATCTACTAGAACACATTCAAAAATAGATCTTTTGATATATAGAGATGTGTAATGATCTTTTGGAATTATTGAGTATGATGCAATAAACTTACGAAGATGCAACATTCGATTAGTATGCGTAGTACATTATAGAAAAATAAGCATAATTACATATAATCAAACTAAAGAATGTGGTTGTTTTTTACTAATTAAAATATATTATTAGATAAAATTAACATAATGTCATCTATAATACACAAAATGTATATTTAAATAGGTAACATATGCTTGACCATATACACTAATTTTGAATAAGCCTAGACACAGTTTTTCCACTCTCCTGAAAAGTGTTTTTTCACTTTCGATATTTTGCATTTTCATCGACGATATATAATATGTAGATACAAAAAATCGTGTTAAAAACACCTCTTCTAAAATTCTGGGAGCAATCACTACATATTTATCAAATAGTAGTACCGACAAACAGTCAAACAAAGCAAAGTCAATAAAGAGGTTTTATTAAGTAAATACAAACATCGATCAGTAGATTAAAAAACAATTAAGTCGAATTTACAGACCATTAACAAAATATAATGGTATTATAAAGATACTTTCAAGAGATCTTCAGATTTTAATCTGTTTTTAATTCCCTATGTATCAGATAGTTCACTAGATGTGAACTATTGTACATAGTAATTATTTTATATTGAGTATCTATACTAAGTAATTATGTCATCCTTTATAGATATCTTGGGTCCTATAACAAAATAAAAGTTAATTACTTGTAATCTCCACTAAAAGACTGGAGGGTAATAATAAAAAGTAGATTTTATTGTTTATTTATTTTTACTATTTGTCGTGGAATCTCGCGAGAACTTATTAAATGTCAAGAACAGTGAGACTTATTGTAGTTGTAATATGCAATTTGATACTTATATGGTCGCATATCCATATACCAATTGTGCATACTATTAAAACAACAGAGCAGAATAAAAAGATCGAATCTTTTTTGAGGGAACTATATTCATTTATTAGCCCATAAATCATAGCGGCTAACTTTTTTTTCTAATTGTCTGACTTTTAATAGTAATATATTCATTATGTATTAGTTTATTTGGAAAAACTTTAAAATAATAATTTTTTACTTGTTTAGTTACTGACAGATATTCTCGGCTTTTCTTGCCTCACTATTAAATATTTCTTTCTGAGCACACTTATTATAATGTTTAACGAATAAGATGATATTACAGCTTACGTCAATAATATAGGAGTGCTTATTCGTTATTTCGTCGACGCAAATGCAAATTATTGAAAGTGAAAACAGCACTTTTCTGGAGAGTGAGAAAACTGTCTCAAGGTTGATTCAAAAACAATGCTTATCGTCAAAAGTACTTAACTTGCGTCATTGCAAATTGTTTTTGTACATTATAGATGGCACTATATGAATGTTATATCACATTATCAATTTTAAAGTAAACGATATGATTCGAAAAATAAATTGTTTTTTCACAATTGATAATTTAAATTTTTATCGAGAGAGAGAGAGAGAGAGAGAGAGAGAGAGAAATGCTTTATTTGCAGCAATGCTGTCCAACTATGGGTTGCTGTAATACACAGCATACTGATCAATCCATATCGGACATATTGTACATTACAATTTGTTTGTTTTAAATGCATACTTAAAAACTACAGTATGTCCGACATAGATTGATCAGTATTTTTTTTTCTTCCTTCCTCCTTCCTTCTTCCTTCTTTCCTTCTTCCCTTTTTTTGTTTTTTTGTCTTTATATACAAGAAAATATATTAAATATTAGCATGTGGGGCATAAGCTACTACATATATGACGATGAATTATCCCCAGGGAGTCAAGAATAATATTCTCGGCGAGCACTGCCACATCCCTGCCATTGACACCGAGGTCATCGAGGAAGCTCCATGTTCTTTTCGGAATCGTTCCGCGAGACCCAAACCAGAGGCCTCTCACGGTGAACTCTCTCTCTCCGAAGGTCTCGCGGAATTTCTCCTTTAGGAAAGGGATGCATTTTTCATATATTTCCTTCTTTTATAAATCTATATCCATATATTATATAAATCTAACTTTGCTTTCATATTTTATATAATTTATTTTTTTAATTATCTTGCGTTTATTATAAAAAAACATTTGGTATATAATTTATTGGGTTTAGGGTATAGCACGTTGAGTTGCTGTCCTGAGGGTAAAAAACTACCTACCAATATATAAAAAAGAAAACCTGTACCACTACAACCCATGAAGGGTCTGGGGTTCAGTACATGGTAGAGGCAGTACTGTTTCTGCAAGGAGGTGACTTACTGGGTCATGCTCAACCGCTAGATTTTTTCCCCCTTATTTTGGGTACCCTATTTTTATAGTATTTTATAGAGCCTGGGTGGGCCCCAAGAGGGCCCTACATGCCATATAATCCATTTCCCGCTGCAAACAGACTAAATAAAAATCATGGCCTGCAGCGGGATTTGAACGAGGATTTCCGGCAAGGCAACTCAGTGCTCTACCACTCCGCACCAATATATAGAGAGTGAAAAAAAACGGTTTCAAGATTCATTCAAGACAAGTGTGTAGCTATCGTCAAACATATTTTACAGACATGTATGATTTTTATCGAATAATGTATTTTAAATAGTCATAAACACATTCTTTAGTTTATCTATGACTTTAGAAAGTTAATTTAAATCTAACTTTGCTTTCATATTTTATATAATTTATTTTTTTAATTATCTTGCGTTTATTATAAAAAAACATTTGGTATATAATTTATTGGGTTTAGGGTATAGCACGTTGAGTTGCTGTCCTGAGGGTAAAAAACTACCTACCAATATATAAAAAAGAAAACCTGTACCACTACAACCCATGAAGGAGGGTCTGGGGTTCAGTACATGGTAGAGGCAGTACTGTTTCTGCAAGGAGGTGACTTCCTGGGTCATGCTCAACCGCTAGATTTTTCCCCCTTATTTTGGGTATCCTATTTTTATAATATATAATGTTAGAGAAGAGTTGGTGGACTGTATCTTCTAATTCAAGGAAGAAATAGTTGGGGGTGCAGTCAATGAAAACATCAAAATAAGGATAACTTATTTATTATGTGCCGACGTTTCGGCCTACAATGTAGGCCATCTTCAGGGCTAAGAGAAACAAAACAGAAATATATAAAAACGTAGCAGCAACAAGAATATATAAAGTGGTACAGGAGTGGAAATAAATTAGATTATTGAAATAAAATTAGATATGATGAAATAGTGAATAGAAGATATAAGATAAATAAGAATGCATATAAGACAGGTTACAGAATAATAAACTTAAAATAGTGATGGATAAAAATAAAATGTAGATGATGAACAGAAATTCTAATAGTGACAGATAAAATAATACAAGAATAAGAATATAAAATAGGAAAAATACATGTCAAAAAGGGATAAAATGTAAACAATAATATAAAGGGAAAGAAAAATGAGGAGGTAAACGGAAATATACAAAATAAGAAGATAAAATATAGAAAAAGGGGGGAATAAAGTGTAATAATACAAGCATAAATAGAAAGAAAGGCTTGATAAATTTCAAAAATTAAACATTGAAAAAAAGGGGTATATATCTATGAACTATGAAGAATGAAAAGAAAAGGAAAAAAAGTGAGGAAAGTTAATATGTAACTGTATACAATTAGAAAGAAGTGGCATAAATGCAAAATAAGATGAGAATTTAATATAAACATATAGAAAGTAGGTGAAGAATTACAGTAGATGAAAAATATGAGGCTAAGTAAGAATGAACTCTATACTATTAACATATGATGGATGCCAAAAGTAGGTGTGAGAACAGGTGCGAAGAAAGGTGAATGTGAAAAGGATGGAGATAAGATAAAAGTGTACTAACCGAATAAAACAACTTGCAGGTTAGGCCGCTCAGAGACAAGTAAGCAAGAAAACCGTTACACCGGGCAGGCGGAGGCGATAAAGGCGATCTCTGACGGCCAAAAAATAATGACACAGGAGGGGGAAGGAGAAAGGTAGAATCGGTGGATGTAAGAGACCGTAAATAATGTAAAAGGCGTGAAAAATTAAAAATTAAAAATTAAATAAAATTAAAAAGGAAAATTGCAGATGCAGTGGATATAAGTGACCGTAAAAAATGTAAATTGAGAGAAAAATAAAAATTAAAAGTGGTATTATATCTATGAACTATGAAGAATGAAAAGAAAAAGAAAATAAGTGAGGAAAGTTAATATGTAACTGTATACAATTAGAAAGAAGTGGTATAAATGCCAAAATAAGAAGAGAATATAATATAGGCGATCTAATATAATATAGGCGATCTCGAGAAAAATAAAAAGTAAAAGTCAAATGGTCAAAATGTAATTAAAAAAAGGCATAATGAATTAAGAATGTAAGGTTATTTTAGTAAATTAAAAATATGGGCGTAGGTTAGGGATAGGTGATGGGAGTCGGTCTTGGCATTAACGGTAGAGGAATCTAAATTGATGTGAATGGTTTCTGAGAGGATGCGTTTATTATAATTAGGAACGGAGGCTAGGATCGACGTGTTTTCGAAGTCAAAAATGTGGTTAAAGGATAGGGCGTGTTCAGAGAGTTTAGAAGCGGTTGGGTTGTGGGAGGAAATGGAGTATTTGTGTTGGGTAATGCGGTCTTTAAGTAGGTTTTTGGTTTCGCCGATGTAGGAAGAGTTGCAGTTGGGAGTAGAACAAGGAATGCGATAGACGACCTGAGAACGATGTTTTAGTGGAATGGGATCTTTAACACGGGTATAAATATTGGAGAGTTTGTTGTGGGATTTAAAGGCGATGCGTAAATTGGGGATAGCGGAACTTAGGGATTTTTGACTGTTATTAGAGAGGGAGGGTATATATGGCAAGGATCTGTATATAGGGATAGAAGGCGGATGTGGAGAACGGGTGCGGGTGGGTGGGTTATAATGGTGATGGATGAGTTTATTGATAACATGGGGAGGAAAATTGTTTTTTAATAGGATTGCTTTGATGCGTTGGGTGTTGGTGTTATGGAAGCAAGCGTCGGAGAGGGATAGGCCACGGTGGATGATATTTTTGGCGACATTGATTATTTGGTGGTGCGGATGTTGGGAGTAATAATTGAGGAGTCTGCCAGAATAGGTTGGTTTCGTATACCAATCAGTGGATAAGGAGTGATCGGGATTTCTAATGATACGGAGGTCAAGGAAAGGTAGGGATTTGTTATGTTCAAGTTCAACAGTGAAATGTAGGCGGGGATGGTATGCATTGAAGGATGATAATAAACCTGGAATGATGTTAGGATTTAGGATAAGGAGGAGGTCGTCCACATATTTTTTAATGAAAATGACATCGTCACGGAACTGGGGTAGGATGGAGTCTAGAAGGTCATTTAGGACAATATTGGAGAGGTCAGGAGCGAGGGGATTTCCCATGGCCAGTCCAGAAATTTGGTTAAAGAACTGTCCATGGAAAGTGAGATAGCCGGATTCGCAGCAGAGTTTAAGGGATTGGAGATATGAGGACCGGTTGAGAGAGGTATGGGGTTCTATGAGTGACCAGTTGTTATCTATAATGACAATTTTCCTCCCCATGTTATCAATAAACTCATCCATCACCATTATAACCCACCCACCCGCACCCGTTCTCCACATCCGCCTTCTATCCCTATATACAGATCCTTGCCATATATACCCTCCCTCTCTAATAACATTCAAAAATCCCTAAGTTCCGCTATCCCCAATTTACGCATCGCCTTTAAATCCCACAACAAACTCTCCAATATTTATACCCGTGTTAAAGATCCCATTCCACTAAAACATCGTTCTCAGGTCGTCTATCGCATTCCTTGTTCTACTCCCAACTGCAACTCTTCCTACATCGGCGAAACCAAAAACCTACTTAAAGACCGCATTACCCAACACAAATACTCCATTTCCTCCCACAACCCAACCGCTTCTAAACTCTCTGAACACGCCCTATCCTTTAACCACATTTTTGACTTCGAAAACACGTCGATCCTAGCCTCCGTTCCTAATTATAATAAACGCATCCTCTCAGAAACCATTCACATCAATTTAGATTCCTCTACCGTTAATGCCAAGACCGACTCCCATCACCTATCCCTAACCTACGCCCATATTTTTAATTTACTAAAATAACCTTACATTCTTAATTCATTATGCCTTTTTTTAATTACATTTTGACCATTTGACTTTTACTTTTTATTTTTCTCGAGATCGCCTATATTATATTAGATCGCCTATATTATATTCTCTTCTTATTTTGGCATTTATACCACTTCTTTCTAATTGTATACAGTTACATATTAACTTTCCTCACTTATTTTCTTTTTCTTTTCATTCTTCATAGTTCATAGATATAATACCACTTTTAATTTTTATTTTTCTCTCAATTTACATTTTTTACGGTCACTTATATCCACTGCATCTGCAATTTTCCTTTTTAATTTTATTTAATTTTTAATTTTTAATTTTTCACGCCTTTTACATTATTTACGGTCTCTTACATCCACCGATTCTACCTTTCTCCTTCCCCCTCCTGTGTCATTATTTTTTGGCCGTCAGAGATCGCCTTTATCGCCTCCGCCTGCCCGGTGTAACGGTTTTCTTGCTTACTTGTCTCTGAGCGGCCTAACCTGCAAGTTGTTTTATTCGGTTAGTACACTTTTATCTTATCTCCATCCTTTTCACATTCACCTTTCTTCGCACCTGTTCTCACACCTACTTTTGGCATCCATCATATGTTAATAGTATAGAGTTCATTCTTACTTAGCCTCATATTTTTCATCTACTGTAATTCTTCACCTACTTTCTATATGTTTATATTAAATTCTCATCTTATTTTGCATTTATGCCACTTCTTTCTAATTGTATACAGTTACATATTAACTTTCCTCACTTTTTTTCCTTTTCTTTTCATTCTTCATAGTTCATAGATATATACCCCTTTTTTTCAATGTTTAATTTTTGAAATTTATCAAGCCTTTCTTTCTATTTATGCTTGTATTATTACACTTTATTCCCCCCTTTTTCTATATTTTATCTTCTTATTTTGTATATTTCCGTTTACCTCCTCATTTTTCTTTCCCTTTATATTATTGTTTACATTTTATCCCTTTTTGACATGTATTTTTCCTATTTTATATTCTTATTCTTGTATTATTTTATCTGTCACTATTAGAATTTCTGTTCATCATCTACATTTTATTTTTATCCATCACTATTTTAAGTTTATTATTCTGTAACCTGTCTTATATGCATTCTTATTTATCTTATATCTTCTATTCACTATTTCATCATATCTAATTTTATTTCAATAATCTAATTTATTTCCACTCCTGTACCACTTTATATATTCTTGTTGCTGCTACGTTTTTATATATTTCTGTTTTGTTTCTCTTAGCCCTGAAGATGGCCTACATTGTAGGCCGAAACGTCGGCACATAATAAATAAGTTATCCTTATTTTGATGTTTTCATTGACTGCACCCCCAACTATTTCTTCCTTGAATTATAATATATAATGGTTATTTTTCTATACAACGCATATTATCATCTTCATTAGTTGATTAGTTGAAAATTTTATGTTTATTTTATATATAGGGTAGCGCGTTGAGTTGCTGTTCTGAGGGTTTCAGGTTCGAATCCGGCTGCGGTAGATAAATTGTTTAATCTGCATAAAGTTGTTACCATAAAACCTAGCGATTGGGCGAGATCTCGGCCAAACACCAATATTACCAAGTATTGGGCTCGAACCTTTTATGGGTTTGAGGTTACTTACAGAGATGTTTTCGAATATAAATTTATAAACATTAAACTAGAAAATATCAATATACTGAATTATTCGACTGCTTGTTATATTCAGACAACTATTCACTAAGCACAGAAGATGGTTGAGGACGGGTTTGACCTCAATCCCTTCTGTGGTAGCCCGCTCCAATTATCCTAAATGAACTTGTCTTCAATTATAAGCTCTCGAGGTAGATGAATTCCGCCTTTTCCAAAATTACTTTTCACCGGTTACTCCGAATGGCTTCAAAATGTAGCCGAATATATATATGTTGTCGGGAATAGATCCTTTGTGATCTAGGACAATTCTGGGGTTCACCCAGAATAAATGAAGTGGGTACCAAATAAAGGGAAAAAACTGGCGGTTAGCGTGACATAGGGCAAATCACTCTCTAGGCTGTCCAAGAAACAGTACAGTCTCTACCACGTCCTGAACCTGACTCTTCACGAGTTATAGTGGTATAGATTTTTTATTTTATACTTATACATAGTTATACGGATATTTAATGGTAATTTTATGGATAATTAAAAACTTATAGGTTTAATAGACTATTAAAGTAACTACAACTATTAAGAAATGCGTACTAATTTCCCCGAGGACAACTGGAGGTAACTCGGTAAAAGAGTCAGTTGAGAGATTATTTATTACCTAAAGTATATCGGGCAGGATATTGATAAATGTATTAATGTATTTTTCAATATTTTCTTATTCACCTCACAAACTTTTGCATGCGAAACTACTAATATAAATGGAGAGATGAAAAGCTTTCTAATACACACATATATATATATATGTATATATATATATATATATATATATATATATATATATATATATATATATATATATTTACTTTTAACAACCACTCCATGTGGTTGTTAAGGACCGAATTCTTAAGGTCCTTCATAATTTTTTTTTTTCATATATTACACATAACATTTTAGTCTGTTATCACAAAATGTTAGGTGTAAAAATGGTTGATTATAGTAAAACAGCTGAGTATAGAACTACTAATTACTTTGTTAATAAAATAAAGCCCACATAACATTGTAGTCTGTTATCACAAAATGTTAGGTGTAAAAATGGTTGATTATATTAAAACAGCTGAGTGTAGAACTAACAATTACTTTGTTAATACAATAAAGCCTAGAAAAAACATGCCTAATTGGAGGAGGTGGAGCATGAAGAATGAGCTTCATTTGCTGACCCAAGTACAAAAACAAAATTACCCAGTCAGGAATCGAATCTACAACGGTCCGAACAATATGCTCTGAGCTCACTCCCGAAATGCACAGTCATCTAAAAATGATAGTGATGATTAGTATTACCTTGATCCAATTCGTTCTGTGCAGGTTCCATTTATTGGGAAAGGTCAATCAATATACTTTAATTAAAAAGCGTGGATAAGATCAATTATTATAGTGTATAAAGAATGGGAGTAGCATTAAATGCTTCGTATATAAATTTATTTTTGTATGCGAGGCATATCTTTAATAGATCATCGTTATTTTAATAAAATATAAATAATTATTGACTATTTTAAGACATTTACTTCCGAAAACTAAATTTTAAGTTGTAAAATATTTTCATTTCAAAGCGACCTGACCTTACAACCTTATTAAACCTTTTACCTATAACTTCAGTTTTTTTCCAAGCGTGTGTAACGAGAGGTGGTTGCAACTTCTAACAAACATTAAATAATTTAACTTTCGAAATGGGGAAGTTTTCACTACTACCATTCCGAAGTCATTATTGAAAGGGTTCAAAATTCCGAAAAGGGGGCTGGAGTCCATGGAGTGTTGAAAATAATCCAATATCGTTGAAAAATCACAAAATTATGGTCATGAATTACAAAACCTATAATATTGAACCCGGTTCGTAACCTACAAATGATAAGGTAATCCATTAAAATCCATTTTTTTTTTTTTTATTATTTCAGTTGTAACTGGTGTGCCTATCTCACCTAGTCAGTTAAGGAGTCATGATCTGGTATCTAAACGAATGTTTTTTTTTTTTATTTATCTCAATGCCATAGATAAATAAAACTGAGTTTTTTTGTTTGTTTTTTTTCTCCTTTCGATGGCATTGGACACTTCCATACAGCCAGATTAATAAGTAAGAATGAAGAAAATATTTACATATTTATGTTTTAAATAAATTTTTTTATTGATTTAAAATAATTCAATATGGAGCTTATCTCATCTTTTTCACTTAGTGATATTATTTCTTTGTATGAAATGTTATTTTTCTTAAGATCTTGTAGAAGTTTTTTTCTATAAGGTGTATATGACTTACATTCCATAACGATATGGTGCAGAGTTTCTCGATTTTTGCAGTTTTGGTATGCGGCCGATTCCGAAATTCCGATACGGTGCAAATAGCTGTTACATAAACCGTGATTCGACCGTAATCTACAGTATGTTTTTATTTCCTGTTTATTTAAATTGATATTTGAAAAGCATGCATGACCTGCGTGAGATACTAGGAAATACGGATTTATAATATTGCCCTGTAGTAGAAAGTGAATATTGATGCTGCCATGTGTTATGACAATCTTCTTTTATTGTTAAATAAAAATCTGTAAATGGGACCGAAATTTTTACCTGTTCGCCGGTGTTCGTAGCGTCTTTGGCTAATTTATCAACCTCTTCGTTTCCTTTGACCCCTATATGAGCTTTAACCCATAGGAATGCAACCTGTTTGTAATTTTGTATACATGAACTATGTAATTTTATAATATCAATTAACATATTGTTACTGTTAATGTTTCTGAAGTTGTTTATTAATTGTAAGGCACTTAGGCTATCTGATAGTATTACGAATTTACTTTTATTTGATTGATTAATATATTTTAAGGCTTCCAAAATTGCATAGAGTTCTGAAGTGAATGATGAACAACCCGAAGGTAGTTTGAATTTAGCTCTATATTCATTTTTTGGAATGTAATTGCACTGCCTGAAGTATTATTAATTTTAGACCCGTCTGTGTAGATATGGATGTGATCTGGGAATTTGTCTAAAAGAAAGTCTTTAATTTCCTGACATATTGCCATATGCGATAGGGAGTTAATTTTTTTATTTAATATTATGTGAAATTTTTGGAATAACGTTTCGAAGTTAACAGAGAATTGTGGTAATCTGTTTGACGGATGAACCTGGTCTAGCATTTTTTGATATTTTAAAAAGCTATTGAAGATAATTGGAGTGTATTTCTTTTTCTGCCAGTATGCCTTAGTTAATATTAAAGTACATAATTTTACTATTTTACTGTAGCATATGGGATTCCTCGCTTTAATTTTAAAAAGGGTTTTACTCGTTAAAAGTTCTCTTCTGATTTTTAGCGGCATTTCTACGGCCTCATTTAGCATGACATCTACAGGGGTTGATTTGAGAAAGCCTAGACAAATTCTTATACAACGGTTTTGGATTACGTCTAGTTTTTTTAATGATGAATCTGGCTTCACCGTATATGACTGCTCCATAATCAAAAATTGCCCTTATCGTAGATCTATAAAATAATAAAGATATGTTTGGGTCAGCTCCCCATCTGGAATTGATACTTATCATTCTGAGTGTATTAATCATTTTCTCAGATCTTTTAATGATTTCCAATAGGTGTTTATTTCAGTTTAATTTTCTGTCAAAATACATTCCTAAGAATCTGACATTAGGCGCACAAGGAAAAGTAATTCCACCCAAAACAACTTGTTCTCCCAATGGGAAGGTGTGTTCTCTACTAAATGGGCAAACCACCGATTTCGCTGATGAAATTTCCATACCGTTATCTAACTGCCATCTTTTAAAACCTTTTACCGCTTCATTTAATGTTTCTATGCCACTAATTGTGTTTTTGTGTGTAGTATATAAACATATATCGTCAGCAAACTGTAGTATCGAAACTTCATCTGGTATATAATCTCTTAAATCAGAAAAATATAATGTAAATAGAATACAGCTTAAAATTCCTCCCTGTGGTAGTCCGACTTTAGCATTTCTGGTTGAAATTATAGTATTATTTACTCTTAAATATATTTTTCTATTTTCTATTAGATAGATTATTAATTTTATAATCTTGTGTGGTATGCCTATCTTATTAATTTTTTTAGCAAGGATGTGGATCGGAACGGTATCGTATGCTTTTGTTATATCAAGAAATAGGGCTATTGGTTTTTTCTCGTTAGTAAATGCTACATTAATGTCAGTGTGTAATGCCAAAAGACTGTCTAAGGTGGATTTCCCTTTTCGAAAACCATATTGATATTCGGGTAATTTTTTATTAAATTCTAACCAGCATTCTAATCTACATTTTATCATTCTTTCAAAGGTTTTTAGAACACATGAGCTGAGAGAGATAGGTCGATAGGAGGTAGCTAATTTTGGGTCTTTTCCTGGTTTAAGGATCGTAATAACACAATAATCTCTCCATGCATCTGGGACTGAGTTAGTTTCCCATATATTATTCATTATGTGTAATAATCGACTTTTGGATTCAAGCGGCAGTTTGTTCAACATTATGTAATGGATGTTATCTAAACCTGGAGCCGTATTATTGTTATTTTTAAGTGCGTTTGAAAGTTCCGATAACGAGAATTTAGATAAAATTTGATGGCTATTTTCAATATTACAATTATTACTTGAGATGTTCTCACCGGCTATGTTGTTAATATTTGTGTCGCTGCCCTTATTGATATTGTTTTCCAGGTTCGTGGGTTCTTCACTTTCATGTTGAAGGGGTATGCTAGCTAATGGCGGGGCTAAAAGATCTATAAATTCCTCGCACCATTCACCGGTGGTAATAGAGAATTCGTTATTTGTTTTGCGCTTGTTTAAATTTTTCAACCTTTGCCATATCTCTTTTATGGGGTATTTTTATTAATGCTTGCACAAAATGTTTGCCACGATTGCTTTTGTTTATTTCGAGTAATATTTTTGAACATAGCGTCTACTTTTTGATATTTTTTGAAATTATCTATTGACATACATTTTTTATAGGTTTTGAAGGCGTTTTTTCTGTTTTGAAGAAAATATGTGCATTCTTTATCCCACCATTTTCTACTAAATTTTTTATTATATCTTGATTTATATTGTGGAATAGTTTTAGTACTGGTTTCGTTTAAATAATTTATAAAATCTTCATAGGTTGCGTTATCTGATAGGACGGAGTAATTATCTATAGCTACAGTTTCGAATTCATCCCAATTTGTTGAATTAATTAACTATTTTCTTTTAGATTGAAGGAGAGTAGATGGTTTATTGTTATCAACGCGGTAGGATATGTTCATTCTGACATCTCTCTTAGACTCTTCTTCAAGCACTCTTTTATCCTATTTCGTTTAAAGTAAGTCAAATGTTTCCACATCGACTCCCGATCTAGTAACTAAACTAGCTGCTGTTGTAAGTATTAGAAGTGAACCGAAGAAGTGCGAAACAAACTGATTTTCGTATTGCTTCATCGATAACACATTAAAAGGAATGGTGACTAAATTATAAATTAAAAAAAATGTATTCACTATTTTTATCGATTTCTTGCTAGAAATGTAACGTAGAAATTATTGACATAAAATATACATCTATACATATAAAATGCTTTGTCCTGAATGGCTTACTGACGAATCAACGCATAGCCTAACCGTAATCGTAGAGACCATCTTTAACCATCTTAGAGACCTGAAACTTGGAGGGTGTGTTCTTTGTATGACGTATCCGATAAGAAAGGATTTTCCGAAATTCTACCCTTAAGGGGATGAAAAAGGTGGGCAAAGTTTGTATGCTTGCTCACGTGTTTCATACTCGCAAAATCTACATATTTTCGCTGAACAAAACAAATCAAGTAACATAGTTTACAGGACGAGAAAAATCAAATTTGATTGAATTTCACTGAAATTGATTGAAATTTTTTTTTGCATAGGTGTCACTAAAAAAACACCCATCCATCCATTTCACTTTTCAGGAGTGACTGTTGTTCTTGTATAGCTTTGCGCCTTAAGCTGCTGGACTCCACATTTATCCTGTGGGCTAAAGACAGCGGCTAATCGGGCAGCGTTGCGCTGACACGGATACCAGTGCGTACGTTATTTTGCTACTTCAGTTTCCAGTGTTCTTGCAAAGGTTAGCGCCTTAAGTCGACAAGGTCCACACGTCTCCTGTGGGCAAAAACCTTGCGACCAATCGGGCAGCGTTGCTCTTGCAAAACCACACTCCACCCCTGACACGGTGCGTTCATTACGGTCCGTCCCGTCTAATACAATGGCCGACAAAATGGAAGCCGAAGTAATTCAGGCAGCAACAGCCGAGAAGAGAAAACCTGCTTCTACCACCACCATTGCCTCTGCCGCTAAGAAGACCAAGGCGAAGACTTCAACCGATGGCTGGAAGACAGTAACTGGGAAAAAGTTCTGCAAACCCGCCAATACCACAACCAAATTCAGTGCGAGCACGTCAAACGCGTTCTCGTTTTTGGGTGAAAAAGATATATCGGGCAGTGATAGTGCGAAAAGTGCAGGAACCACGACTGTCGCGATGCGGAAGAAGCCTCCTCCGATCGTAGTTTCAGGTGTGGTGAGCACACAAAAGGCCGTACAAGAGCTGAACACGGCCGGTTTTTCAAATTTTGAAATCGAGAAGACTAGAGATGGTGTAAGGATATTTCCGGGCACTATCGAAATTCACGAAAAAATGACTGGGTTCTTTCAACAGTCAAAGAGCCCCTTTCACACCTATTCGACCAGAAAAGGGCAGAAGACGAGGAAATTTGTGATCTATGGGCTGGACATAGATCACAACATCGAAGACATCAAAACATGCATCAACGTGCGCCTGCAGGGCATCCTCGACATAAGACGGATGCAGAAGAGCGACAAGGACGGCAAGAAAACAGACCTGCCCCTCATTCTCATTACAACAGCGCTTGAGACCAAGTTGGTGGACATCAAGCAGCTCTCTCACATTAACCGGATACGCTTCAGCGTTAAGGTGTACCGCGGAAGGAGCGGCATTGTTCAATGCCACAGGTGCCAGGAATTCGGGCACACCAAGAACCACTGCGGAAAGAAGGTGGCTTGCGTCCGATGTGCCGGCCCTCACCTCATCTCTGACTGCCAACGCACAACCACACCCGTCAAGGGTGCAAACTGCGGGGAACAGCACGTGGCATCTTTCACTGGATGTAAGGTTAGGAAGACCTTGCAAGAAAAACTTGAGGCACTGCGCCAGAAGATTGGTCTGCGAAAGAACAACTCGGTGCAGTCAGAACAGTAGAAGTCCGAGCAGCGAGCTCCTCCACCTCAGCGCCAAGAACCTGGACCAACCAGCGCACGACTGCCACCCCCATCCAGACAGACCCGACCTACGACCACTGACCAACCTCAACAGACTTACGCCGCGGTGGCTCAGCATAATGAACCCCCACCATGGGTGGAACTCATTATGCAGAGTATCGCAACTTTAACAAACACCACGAACACACTCATAAACCTTATTACTGACTCTCTGATAAAATGAACAGGACAGTAAAACTTTTAAACTTCAACACTGACGGGCTTATGCCCAAAATTACGGAAATCTATGCGTTGATAGCACTGACCCAACCCACCATAGTGATCCTCACAGATACAAGAGTTAACTTCCGGCATATTCGCATCCCAGGATACGCCCTCACAGGAGACGAGGAGGGGTCATCATAGCCATACGCCACGGGCTTCGGTGGAGGGTACTACCTCCACCAGTGGTAACAGGTGACCCGCGAATCCACCACAAAACCGTACAGGTGCAACTCGACAAACCCACTATCATCACAGGTTTATATAGAAGACCCAGGTCTTCTATAGACATCTTTTCGATGATGAGTGCGGGGGGTGTGTGCGAGGGTAGTGGATGGCCTAAATGATCGGCACCCGATCTGGAACAACATCAGGAGCAACAAAGCCGGAAGCAAACTCATCAAGACTCCTTTCACTGTAGTACATTCGAACACCCACACCTTCAGACATCGAGCGAAGCCATCGTTCACATCTACCATCGATCTTCTACTCACGAGGCAGCCGCATCGATTCGTGGATTGTTCAACGATGGACTTTATCACCTCCGACCACAGACCTGTGCTCTATATCATAGACGAGGAACTACCAGTTCTAGCGGCGACAAAGTATAAATATGAGGAAGCAGATTGGGGCACATACAGGGCACAGGTCCATAACTTACTGTCAACAGTTCCCACACTCCTGACGAGAAGTGACGTGGACGCCTAAGTGGACTTCTTCACCGAAACCATCAGAAGAGCCGCAGACGAAACCATTCCGAAGTTCGGGCCACTCCCACCAGCTCTACGTCCTATGCCAGATCACATTCTGAACCTTATCGCAACTCGCAATAAGTGGAAGAATAAATGGTATAGGGCCAGGGATTGTGAGGCGAAATCGGTGGTAAATTCCCTTACCACGCAGATTTGCAGTCTGATAAAACAATGGAGGACTGCACAGTGGCACGAGAAACTGAGGTCCACGCACGGTGACTATAGGAAATTCTGGAAGCTGTTAAAAACCAGCACGAAGAAGAGAAATTCCACACTACTCCACGACGGGGACAAGCTGTTGACAGTAGAGGAACAGGTTACCAAGTTTTCAGATCACTATGGTGGAATCATCGCAAGAAGAACTGATCCTGCACAAACAGACCTACCTACCGAAGAGACAGGAAACAACTATATGTTTGTATCCCCGAAGCAGCTGAAGGCGATTCTCCATCGTACGAAGGGGAATAAAGCACCAGGCCACGACGGGATACAAACCATATTGCTGAAACAACTGCCAAGAAGAGGAATAGCTCACTTGACCAATTTATACAACACTTGCCTCAGGTTAAGATATTTTCCTGACATTTGGAAGAGAGCTATTCTTTTTCCTCTACTCAAACCCATGAAGTCGGGATCACAGCCAGCAGACTACAGGCCCATCAGCTTGCTTCCGCATCTGGGCAAAGTCTTTGAGAAAATTGTCCAGATGCGGATCATATACGGAAGACATATTGCTCAGAGATAGCTCTCATCCCACCGGAGCAAACCGCCTATCAGGCAGGCCTCTGCACGGATCATCACCTGGCGAAGATACATGCGGAAGTGAGCCAGAGCACAGCCAAGAACGAAGCGACCGCTATGATCTCCATAGACTGCACGGAAGCGTTCGACTCAGTGTCCCATAGTCTACTATGCAAGACACTACAGGACAACGAATTTCCGGAACAGCTCTACTCGGTCCTACGATCGTTTCTTCAACAGCGAACGTCAGCAGTCCGCATCGGTGAAACATCATCGGAAGCCATCGCATTCACCTGCGGAGTACCTCAGGGGTCTGTGCTATCTCCAGTACTTTTCTCAATATACACACCTGAAACTGTTGGAGCCAACTACAAAAAAGCTGCTGTAGCAGCCTATGCCGATGACATAGCGATCTACAGTAGCTCGATCAGCGCAGAGAGAGCTCGGACGGCAGGCGGAGGAGGTCTTCGCGAGCATCAAACAGAAGCTAGAAGGACTCAACATCACAGTGAATCCTAAAAAGACGGACTGCATAATTTTCTCATTTCAGAGAAAAAAGCGTCGCCCTCTCCCTAAGGTCTATAGGGTAGCGGGACGCGAAAACAGACCAGCAAGCAACATAGTCTACTTAGGTGTCACACTAGACCGACACCTGAAACTAGCCTACCACTGCAGGAAGAAACTCAGGGCGGTTCGGACCAAGTCTTACAGACTTAACCACTTGCTTACATCTCCTAACTTATCCCTCCGCCTCAAGCTGGCCATCTACAAAAGCATCTTAAGACCGGCGCTCCTCTACGGAGCACCACTTTTAAGTACCATCACACCGGCGACAGCAAAAAAGCTCTAACAGTTTCAGAACGGCGTACTACAACGCATAGTGAGACACACGACATTAAACAAAACAAAAATGGACCTCCTACACACTACTCTCGACTTACCGACAGTTACAGACTTCATAAAACGCAGAAGCATCAAATTTTTTGACAGTCTGAAATACAGTACTAACCCTCTTTTCAGGACACTCACCCCACCAGGACGGCCACAAACGTGGCAAGATCACGTTCAAAGTCTCAGCCTGAACTGAGAAATAAATAAAATAAACAATAAAAGGAAAATGACACGGTGTGCCCCATCATCGGAAAAATCCAAAGTTAAGAAATAAAGAAAGAAATTAGAACCTTCAGTTTTCTCATCCTCCTCTTAAAATGTGCGCAGTACAGTAAAAGAGATTCCTCTCCATCCTAATCCTAATCCAGATTAGAAATCTTCAAATTTATAGGGGCTAAGAAAAAAAAAAAAAAAAAAGAAAAGTTTACAGGACCTCCTACATACTACTCTCGACATACCGACAGTAAAATACTTCATTAAACGTAGACATATTAAATTTTTCGACAGCCTGAAATACTGTACAAACCTACTTTTCAGGACTCTCACCTCAGCAGGACGGCCACAAACGTGGCAAGATCATGTACGAAATCTCAGCTTAGACTGAGAAAATAAATAAATAAACAAAAAAAATAAAAGGACACGGTGAGCTCCATCACCGGAAAAATATATAGTTAGTGAATATAAATAAATAAATTAGAACTTCTCCTTTTTCTCACCCTCCTCTTAAAATGTACATCGTACAGTACAAGAAATCCTCTCTATCCTATCCTAAAAATCCTACTTAACAATCTTCAAACCTAAAGGGGCTAAGAAAAAAAATAAAAATGCTTACAGAAGTATGTTGCAATAGGTAAGTAGGACCACCAAAACTAAAAACACATCGATAAATTACCTACATATGTACATTATTCTAATCCTTTTTGTTTTAATTTCTCGTTGCTGCCGAACGACAATTGAAACCGTTATACTATGTAATCCTTTTTAATAAATTCAATAACATTACATAATAATCCTTTACTGACACGAACAATAGTAATGTTACGGGCTACTGGGTATTAAAATGAATTAAACAATTCCTTAGTTAAAGAAACTAATATTTATTAACAAAATGATAAAAAGGATACAATTAAACTATTAACAATTAAATTATTAAACTAATATAAATTTATAATAACAATATTCTAAATATTATAATCTAGGCCTAACTCCTATTTTAATTATTACAATAATATATAAGATATTACTAATCCTAGATAGCTTAACTAGTTACAATAGTTTCTATGAATATTATAAAATTACACTACAATTTAAAACTAATAGTTAACACTTACAGTTCACTAGTCCACCGACCGTAAAATTCTCCAAGTATCACAAACTGACACACAGTAATAAACAGAAACAGTTTATTACACTCGCGAGACTGTCACAGTTCACTGATACACTTATTACACTGGCCGGTTCAACACTGACTAGTTTATCATACTGACACTCACTTATTACACTTATCACAGATCTTCACTGGTCTACTCTCAGGCTAAGACTGACTGACTCGAGGTGAGAGAAGTCTTTTTATAGGCAAAGCCGAACATTCTAGAACACGGAGGGGCCAGACAATTCTGGAATATTCTTAATCCTTTGCCGACAAAAGGAGACGATCTAGAACCGTCCTAATCCTATTTTAACTTCTCCCGCCGACGGATTTAAGCCGCTAATCCTCTTGCTCCCGTCTTCCTGCCGGCGCCCGTAACAGTAAACTTCTGTCCGTCCCGTTTGTTAATCAATGTCAATGTATGTTTCACGGCAGTGCTGATCCGTCTGTGATGAAATTTGATATGGACAATCTCAAGCCAGGGAGGAGCTACTTTTTATTAACACAACACACAGGCGAAGTTTATATAAAACTGTAACCTGATTGACTGCAGAATCCACTGAACTTAGCATCTTGAAATTAGCAGATAGGTTCTTTGTGTAGCTTAAACGAGCACTAAGAAAGGAATTTGGACAATCCCACCCCCAAGAGTTTCCCCCTTTAATATAATAGTGGTTCAAAGATTGTATGGAATCCGTCAGTTTTGAAGTTAGACATCTGAAATTTCGGATGTAAGAGTAACTTATAGTTAAACAAAATTAAATTAATTACTTAGAATGATCTGTCACGAAACTTTATGTGACAGAGCAAATTCCACTCGAGCGAGGCCGTGGGCAAAAGCTAGTTACAATATATTTTTACTATAATTACAAATTATCAACTCTCTTCCCTATGATTCATACGTTTTAACAATTAAATGAGAATGAAAAAAATAGTAAATGACGAAATAAACGTTGTCAGGCGATAAAATAATCGGTTGTGAGTAACTACGCTAATAGGAAAAGAAAAGATCTAAAAATAATTCTACATAACAGATATAGACTAATTCTTAAACGTGATTCAAGACGAAAACATAAATTTATGAAACTATTATTAGTTTTTTCCACAGAACTAAAATACTTTTTAATTATTAATAACACAATTTTAATTATAGTAGTAACAATATTTTAAAATTTATCACCGACTGAATTTCAATGCCATCAATAGATTAAAGATGGAAAATAAGTATTTATGCAATCTAATAAAAGGAAACTTTTAGGACTATTATTAGACTAGACTATACTCTTTATTATAAAGTGTAGACTGTATACTGAAAGCAGACTATTAACTGTAAATAGAGATATATATTGTTGTATTTTTATGTTTCTTATTAAATTAAATTAAGAAAAATGTAAAATACCATAACTTTTTATTTACAGTAATTTCAAGCTTATATTGGATTATCTTCGTGCATCTTAAGAAGTATTTTATTTTGGCAGTTAAATAGGTCGTTGAACCCGGTTCGTAACCTGTAAATGATAACGTAATCCATTAACCCATATATTTTTTTTAATTATTTCAGTTGTAACTGGTGTGCCTATCTCACCTAGTCAGTTAACGAATCATGATGTGGTATCTATAAGAAAGTTTTTTCTATTTATTATAAGACCATAAACAAATTTGATACACTTCTACGATGTCAAGAATATTTTCAATCGTTGAATGAGTTTTAATAAAACAACTTCCCCCACTTCAACCCCAACCCCAAGATTAATGATCAAATATGATTTTCAAATCCACGAATCATGATTTGTATTTTAAGAATTACTTTTGTAATAAAATTGATTGTTAATAAAAAAAAACAAAGAAAACGCATTCACAGACACTCGTGATCACAGATAATAACCGTCATTTGTTGATCAAATCCTCGAATCAGAAAATATTCTATATGCAATAAAGGAGTTTCATTAGTAATTTTTTTTAAGTTTGACATATAGAATAGAAAATATACTTCTAAATCTCCTCGTCTCGATTGAAGATTACTTTTTATTTTAAGGAAAAGTTAGATTTCCACCATTTTAGATAGATTTTTAAAGTTTTGGAAAACAAACACCATTTTCCAATATTTTTAAAACACCATATAAGTAGCCTATTGTACTTACTAGTTCATTCTCTTTCGGTAAAAAGTGCAAGGTCAAATCATAGTGATAAAAATTATGTAAATTTGTTTAAAGTGATAAGAAAAAAAAAGAGTTGTTAGAAACACTAGCTTGAGGTTAGCCATAATTGTGTCTGTAGACTTCATACCTGTCAGTCATTTGCTCTAGTTCTATTCTTTAAAAAAATGTAGGAAATTGAGAAATCTGTAAATTAAAAACGCGAAATTTATACATTAAACAATATATTATACAACTTATACGTTTTCACGTTCATGCATTTCAGTTTTATCAAAATTCAACACTGTAAATAAACTGCACGTGCCTCGAATAATGCTTGTCGAACCCTCTCTTCTTTAAATAACTTGTTAAATAATATTTAACAACTTCTTGCAATCCTACATAGCAGCGATGAATGATTTCACTTTAAAAACTTAGTAGTAGTAAATGACAAACATCAACGATAATATAAATATAAATGATAAACATCATTTTTTTTTCTATGTATATTATACTCATCTACAAAATATGCATAACTCAGATGATTTCTATAAAATGGGATATATTGAATATCATACATTTGTTTTTCAAATGAATGATTTAGTAAATTACATCCTGGTATACCTAATATCCTTTAAAATAATAAAAATATGCAATTCTAGTAACTCGTGTCATCCTTATAACAATGATAAAATAACTAAAATTTTTAAAATTATTTCTATGGGTAATTGTCAGAAAAAGTAAATATAAAATTATTCCGCGACCACCCAGGTGATTATTATAGTTTTTTTTTTTAATTCACGACGTCCATTTCGCTTTCTGGCTGAATAAAAAAAAAAAATAAAAGACGGGTTTTCTCTAAATGGAGCGAGTTATCAACAATTTAGTTAAAAAGGACAGCTCAATATTCGATATCAACACGTGTATCTGATCGTTCTTTTAATTTTTTTTAATCTATTTTTTTCCCTTTTTAAATGAAACCGTGTGGTTTTTGTGTAATCGTTTCCAAAAAATGTACTCCAAAAACAAAAAATGATGGATTTTTTTACAAAAATTGATAATTTTATTGCATGATAATCAATACTTTGCCTGCAGTTGCCTATATAATATCTATTATTAGTTACTATTGCAGTATTCATTTTATAAATATTACAGAAATATCGCACAAGTTTCTCTGTTGATGCCAAAATGATACCCTCCTTAAAAAATCCATTCCAACGGCACATTGTGATTTCCATTTAGTATAATTATCTCTTAAAATTATTTTATTTTCGGGGAGTAGTATTTATTATTCATAGGATAGAGTATCATTATTATCATTCCTAATAATATAATCAAAATCGTTACATAGTGAAAAAATAAATTATAGAATACAAATTTGTGCTTTCATTAGAAAAGTTAACTGTTTTCTAGGATAGCCATAAGAAAGTCAAGAAAGTCAAAAAAT
Source organism: Arma custos (assembly GCA_037127475.1). Lineage (NCBI taxonomy): Eukaryota > Metazoa > Arthropoda > Insecta > Hemiptera > Pentatomidae > Arma > Arma custos. The sequence continues at coordinate 54,864,096 of CM073759.1, read as the reverse complement.
TATTTAAATATGAAGGTATGATTGGAGGCATTAGACTAAATTATTGAAGACTATTACTGGTGTTTCCTGCATGAACATTCTGTATTAGAAAGGTGACCAAATGATTCCACTGTGATGTACTTGATTTGTACATCACTACACACCTGGTGAAAATTTCCTGAGACTACTGGTTGAAACTATAATTGGTGAGAAAAAAAAAACAGCATTACAGAACAAAGTAGGCAAACAAGCGATCTTATCTATATATTAAGAAATATCTGGGACCGAAATAAAAATATTTATCTTGATTGCAGTGATACAAAAGCCGATTTGAGTCAAATGTTGAAGTTAGTAAGTAATGATCCAAAAGATCAAGTGAGGCCAAATTGCTTGTCCGCAGTTTGGTGGTAGAGACAGAACCTCTATAAAATATGAATTTTAGCCCAAGTAGAATAAAGCTCCAGGACGTATAAGAATATGAATATTGGGAACAATTAAGAATCCTGAATAAAGTATTAAAATACATTAAAAAAAATTAGCAAAACATATGTCTTGTAGTCCTGGGCCGATCATATCCCATTCTAAAATAAACTAAATGAATGTTAGGAATGGTAAATCTAGTAGGACTACAAACTTAGTAGTGATCAGGAAAGAATTATTACTCTTTTTTTAATGAACGTCTTTCACTAAATATATAAGTAAACTATGAACCTTGGCACAAATGCCTCCCATAAGTATTCCCATCGATAAAACTCATACATAAATAAAATAACAGCATAAAATTGTATTCTAATGCATAAGCAGGAGATGCATAGTTAAGGATTTGACCAAATTGTTTTTACTGATAGGAGATGCGTTAGAAATTCTTTGTGGAATGAGAAATTAAGAAGTCTTCCAAGACGAAAGAGCAAGGGAGAAAACTAAGTTTGCAAGGAACTTTCTTCTTTAAAGGCAGATTCCAAACAACATTTTAGCTTTAGTTCTCCACTAACTCCTAGAAGCCAAAACCTGCTACGCACAGCTTCGGAGCAATACTACCTCAGTTTGATCTCTGAAATATTAACGTCTCGTCAACCGAAAACCTTTAGTAAAATAACTTAACATCTGCCTCCCAAAATTGATGCTTAGTCTGTGAAAGACTTTTAATATTGCATCCAATGGTAGAACTTCTACTTTTAATATGGATTTCGCAGTGATTGAAAAATGAATGTAGAAACAAAATGGTATTTCTGAGTAAGTGTAAATGTAGTATCTTTTAAAATATTTTGCTTAAAAACTAAAGCCAAGATATCTAAGTTTGAAACATACATTTATATCGTCTTTTTAAATAAAACAAAATACTATTACAATCAATAAGCAGCAATTAAGTTTTGTAAATAAATAAAATACCTATATTAATATATATAGTAATGCTGTTTCACGCACGCATATCTTATTATTAAACACTCCTTATCGTGTTTCTAATGCAACCTTCTGAAATGGTAGCATATTGCCCATCTGTTATTATTTTTCCCGAAAATTCTTTATGCCCTATTCTATTAAATGGTTTAAATCTGACATAATCAATTCCTCTGAAACGTTCTGGCTGTTGTGACATATGTGTTAGGCAATGCGAGAATTCCAGGTCACGTAACCTTGTAACCGTAAATGTAATCTAGATTCAATCTAGTCTCTGATACTGTGATAGCGAAGACGTTGGCGGCACTTTACTCTAAATTGTAACATTTATAAAGAAGTTTCAAACTATGTCTAGTTTTATTTTCAGATTTAATTAATTATTTATAAATTTATAAGTAGTTTTAAAAATGAAAAAATAGGAGAGAATAAAAATACAGATCAATATTGAGGCCATATAATTTTAGTAAAATGGTGGATCTTCGGCAAAAAAATATTATAACATAGCTTTTTTTTCTGTAGAAAAACTAACATCCAATTATATAAACGTATGAAATTTCTGCTTATTTATTTTATTTTTTTAAAACAGTAAACCATTACATTCACCACGAAATATTAGCACGTAATTGGAAATTTATTAGTTTACATTTGCACATTTCGGCTATTTAAAATAAAATCATGAATTTAAAAAAATATATAACACACTTTTAAACTGATTTATTATTTATTTAACGAGGATTAAGTAAAGGAAGGAGTTGATAATCGAAATAATTGCAAACATATTAATGTTACGAGCCATATTTAAGGAAACAAAAATTTAAATAATTATTGCTGTTGGGATCTAAAGTCAGTGCCAAGTAAGGGAAGAGAGGAAGCACCTTATCAGTATACAAAACGAATAAATAGGACTTGTAGTACGCAATAGTTACAATAGTTATAGTGAGGTGTGACTTGACCTTGGTCAAAATATGTTCATCTTATATTAATCCTAATCTTTATATGTTTTAATATTTTATTTAATACAGAAGATGTTGTTGTGTGTAAATGACGTTTTTTCAAAATAAAACTATATTTTTGAAATTTAAATGCCACTGAGTGGGGATACCTCCTGTCAACCCCCACCGATCAAACTAGCCCTGAAGACCTGCAATGTGGGTCGATGTACGTCGATACGGCTTGCCAATAAAAAGTTCTCCCTATATAAGATAATTTTCTTGCTTGATCTTTACCCGGACCATTTTCTTCCTCCTTTAAAATTATAATACTTTATTAAGTTTCTTAAAACTAAAGTAAATTGGCTAAAATGTGAGTCCTATAAGAGCTCTTTTGGTTAATTAATTATCGAGGTAATAGAAAACAATATTTTTTTACCGTGAAAAGAGATATCACCAATTTGTGATTATTTTTTTTCTTTACGAATATCATGTGTTCTCTTCTTAGCGAAAATAAGTACCTACTATTAACTAGTTTATGTTGCATTTAACTCGCTCTCATTTCAGACTAGTCATCTGCATATTTTATTGTTCCTGAGGTGTTTTCCACAAGAAATGTATTTCATGACTATATTTATTTCTTGCGGCTTTTAATATGTATGTAATATATATAAGTTGCATATATATATATATATATATATATATATATATATATATATATATATATATATATATATATATATATATATACCAAGAGAATAAGTTCCTTATATTCATTTGGTAAAGGGAAATGCTTACAATTGATAAATGTCATGAGAAACTAAAAAAACTTTCTTTTTTCTTAAATCTAAATTCATATTTTTAATTAAGTATAAATTAATTAAAAGTATTTAAGTATAAATATGTATCTACTTTAAAATTAGACTTTCACATTTTTTTTCTAATTTGCAATTAGTATTCCTTGGCTACCCATTCAGTGCCATGTAAATTTCAAAAGTGAAGTTTTATTTAGAAAATTCAGCAAACCCCCAGTCACTACAAATTAATTAGTACGGAGTACCATGAGCATGAATATGAATGAATCAACTCTAGATTAATAACAACCTTCTACGATCTCGGGCCGTGGGAGTTTTTAAAGGGAGTAAAAAATCCATAGTTATGCCGACCTTCAGAGGAGACGTAAAATGACGGTAACGAGCAGGTCCTCGTTAAAGATTCCGATCCTAATTGTACCTGGAAAGGCTAAATTTCTAACTCCATTGTCCGATTAGTCATAGCTGCATAAAGTGATGTTAAATGAATAAACAAACAATAAGGACGTATTGCGACTTTGTAAAACCCTTAAATTACTCATGCATGATAAAGATATTCCGGTGTTAATATTTGCTCTAGCATTACCTAAGCAAATTGATTACACCGAGGTCATATAAATCCCAACAGTCCACGTTTAATTGAACGTGGGATGTCCAGAGATTCTCAGTTGAATTGCTTGTCTCTTCATCTTCCTCATTTTACAAAGTAGTCGCTTCGCTTTCTTTCTTCATCTGCAAACCAAGTTTTGGTCGCAAACAGTCGCCTGATGTCACACAGAAGTAAGGGTGGCAGTAGCTATGGCCACAACGATTATGAAAAATTACTGCGCCGTGATCATAAAGGTAACAACTATTTACATTCTGTTATCTTTTACTATATTTATGCGAAATAAATACGGAAATTATCTCAAAAGAATCCAAGTAAAAGTTTACTTTTTGATGATTTGTTTTGAGGGGAATGAATCACATTCCGAAATTTATGAAATATGTATGATTATCTTACTCATCAGTATAAGATTTTTATTTTATTGCGATCAAATAATAAGTTAAGGTAGGGGAATCAATTTAATCGAATTTATAAATTATTGAAACGTATTTTGACATTCTAATCAAATGGTCCAGTAAGCAAAAAATAAAATAAAAAATCTGCATTTATTAAAGTATTTTTAAGTGTAATGAGCATTCATTAATTTTAAAACATAATTTCAATCATACAAAATATAAGACCAAAATATTTAATCCAGTAAAAACTGGAAATTATTACTATTTAAAATGTTTTTATCTGTTATTCTAAAGATTCTAAAAACTTTGACTCAGTTTTTAATTATTTAAAAACGATAATGGGTAATTTCCAATTATTAGGGTTTTTTATTGTTATTTGCTTTAAGATATCATCTGACTTTGTTTCTATTAGTATATTTTTGGGTGATAAGTCTATTATGAAGATATTCATCAGAATGATACCCTATTTCATATGCAGCTTATAATTAGATATTTATTTCGGTTTAAACAAAATAAATAAACGAACAAATAGCACTTTTATTTATAATCTTGATTTTTTTCTTATTATTATCATAACTTTTTTAAACTAATCACTACTTTGGAATTCAATCCAAAAAATTGTTTATTATTAATCTAGTTACCTCTTTAAATAACAAATACATTTAATAATGATAGATTTGCTAATTTGCCTTGGAACTGATTATTCATTTTTTTTCTTGTGTGAACTACTTATAAACATTTGCTCCAATTATTATTAACCTTCTTGGCACATCAACAGTGAGATATAATTAAAATGAGCCAAACACAAGGTTTAGGCAAGTCATACCTTATCTAAGCCATATTTCTTTAAGTTACATAGATATAGGTTTAACATGTTTTATTTTACTTCATGCTTAACGGTGATAGAGCTATTGGTAAATTTTATAGGAATACCAATGGTTTTTATTAGTACTTAGATTTGTCCATTCATCGGCCGAGTCACCGAAAATATCTGACGTTGAAACATATGCTCAAAATAAGTATTCAGCACTTTCTTCAGTCATTCAACAGTTTTGACAAAATTTTGCCAACATTTAATTTTTAATCCAATTTTAAGAAATTGTGTTGAACAATTTTTTGTTCATATCATAATTACAAACTTTTGTTTTATTTATCCTCGAAAAGAGAAACCAGTGCAAATCATTGGACAATTGCGAACTCTGTGAGCTGCCTTGGGCAAGCCATGTCTTCCCAATGGATGATTCCGGGATTTCCCCGAATACACGAATCAGAGTAACAGCAAAGGACAATAACATGAATAGTTGGAAGGAGTATCTGTGACTCGGTTGACTTACGATTGTTTGACAGACAGTTAATAATCGACAATTGACCGAAACCAGTGCATAATCCACAAGATTAGAAGTTTTGGGAGGCGGAATCATAATTACAGATTATTGCACCAACTTTGTTGTTAGTGGTGAAAAAGTAAGTTGAAAATTATAGTAATGAAAGAATCATAAATTTCGCAAAATCATTCCAGGATGACAACCAAAATAAAAATTGTAAATTATCGCTATAGAACATGAACTCAATTGGCCACGCAATGTTTTTTTATGGACTAAAGTCGTTGGCGGGCGCTATGGTGCACAGTGGGGCGAAAACGCTGAAAAGCGCTAAAAAAAATTTGTTTTCCTATATTCAACCAATTGAGGATTATTTACAACCAATTAGTAAATTTGCCTAGGCCTACCTTTTAGGCATTCAGAACTGGCATTTTAGAGCCCTTTGTCCACTATAAAGCTTAAGGGAGCCTTTAGACGGTGAAGAATTATGAGTGCGGGAATTTAATAAAATCTTTTAAGCAAGTAGTCCATCATTTTTTTCTTATTAAAGGCGGTGATTTCTCCCATCCAAATATTGTCCAATGATAGTAACGGGAGGAAGAAAATGACTAATCCAATATTCAAACCGAATGTCGGTTTTGATCAGTGCCAAAAAAACTAGGGAATTCAAGGTTTTCAAAGCATGTTTTTTGTCAAAACACTCTACAAAAAGATGGCCGCATATGCTTGTTCATTTAACGTCACTTTATCCTGCTATGGCTAATCGGACGTGGCCGCTTAAGTACTCTTTGAAATAAATATTAATTAGACATCAAGGGTCTGACTGAAGATTCTGAAAGGGAATTAGCTGCGTAAACTTGCGAACTTTGGATCCTGAGCCCAAACAAATCGAAAAAACTAGCTATGACAAATAGTCTTTAATTTTTTTTCTTTTAAAAGGCGGTTATATTTAATTATGAAGCAAAAACCATTTTCCAGTCAAGTTTTTCTTTATTATTTTCTATAAATACGTTTCGACCTCTACGGTCATTTTCAATTTCTTAAACGTTTGATAGGATTCACATAACATGTCTCTTATGGACGTCTATAATTTAAAAATGTATCTCCTAGTAATTTTTAAATTATAGACGTCCATAAGAGACATATTATGTGAATCCTAACAAACATTTAAGAAATTGAAAATTACCGTAGGGGTCGAAACGTATTTATAGAAAATAATAAAGAAAAACTTGACTGGAAAACGTTTTTTGCTTCATAATTAAATATTATAAAATATTTAGTTAAAATATATAGTCCAGTAGAACCCATATTATAAAGGCGGTTAATATCTCTCGTCCAAATATTGATTGATAGGGAATTAATTGGAGGAAGAAAATGAATAATCCAATATTCAAACCGAAAATCGGTTTTGATAAGCACCGAAAAACTAGGGAATACGAGGTTTTCAAAGCATTCATCTTCAAAGTCTAGTGGTTTTCACAGTGAACAGATTGTTTGCATCCTTCGCTCATATTGAAAATCTGCCATAGACTCAGGATTTATCATTGTTTTGGAAGTGGGGTTGTGATGGGTCTTTAAGTAAATGTACTTACGATCAAGGATTTAGCGATGTTGGTATTTCAGATGAAACATTTTTGGTGGTTCAGCTGTACCACTCCAGCTGACATCTACCGAGGAAACCCGGTAGCTGGGTTAACCCTCGCCCTTCTTCGAATAGTTTGTGTCGATGAATCACTTTCGTATCGATCACTTTCGTATTCGCCAAAGAAACATGCACTAGTTCTAAATGCAGTCACTAGGGCGAAAATAGAAATTGAAAACCTACATCCTATTTCTGTCTCAATCGATAATGCAGTGTTCATAGTTCACCTTAAATTCCATTTAACTATGATAGATGGCAAGGTTAGACAATTTATCCCTGGTACAGCAGCCTCCTCCTCATGTTGTGTATGTGGCGCGAGACCCAGTGAGATGAACAACATTCCTTTGTTTAGTGCGAAAGCTGTCAATGACTCATCTACTTCTTACGGAATGTCAACGCTTTGATCAGAATCATGGAGTGTCCTTCATTTAGGGTACTGACTTCCTTTTAAAAATGGAGGGCAAGATCTCAAGAGAAAAAAATCTACGAAAGAAAAGAGAAAAAAAATTAATTCAAAAAGGTTTGAAAGAGAAAATAGGTATAGCAGTGGATGCGCTAGGAAGTAGTGAGCATGGACGAGTAATGATGGGTCATCTATAGATTCTATGTTATCCTTCAGGTTCTTGTTAGTGGCTACAACGTAGATTCAGAAAAAATGGATCTATTGCATTGAAACATATGAACTGACAAGGATTGCGCACAACCTCCTCATTTCTTCAGGTTTGTCATTACGGGCTCAATGGCTACTAATCGCACTGGACCTTGAGGATGATGCAAAAAGTTAATTTCTTATATTAAGGGAGCATCAGATGAAATTAATGAAACTGCAATGGATGTAGTTTTGTTTTATTATAGTTTTTTTGTATAAATAAAATAGATTTTCTTTCATATAAATTCTTACATTTATAAATACCTATAAAAAATTCATTTGTATTACATGGCATCCCACAGAAATATAATAGGATATGAATTTATATATTAGCATGATACCTCACACAACTTTTTTGAAAAATATTTGTTCTATTCCATGACAATTGCCTTGTATACTGAACGTTTCATTATCCTCGAATTAGTTTCATAATATATCCAACTACTAGGTAACACAAACAAGCATGCCAAATTTCCAGGCTATACTTCAATCTCCTGAAGATTTAATCATTTGTAAGCGTTTTTAGCGTTTTCGCCCCACTCTGTGGTTTGTCAGTTTTAAAATATTAATTTAAATATGTTACAGACACTGGATCTATAAAAAATGTTAAATATAAATGATGCATTTAAAACAATTGTATCTAGCACTCTATAATTACAGTAAGTTTTTCGAATTTTGTTATTAGCTTATATTTAGGTCATTTATATAAACTTTTAACAATGTGTGATGAGGTTTTCAGTTCTATTAGTTATGGTTTAATTTCAATAGTATGGTAGAACTATTTAGTTTACATCAGCGTTCTATTATGATATTTATCGCGTAACGTACATAAGTAGGGTTTTTGGATTACATGAGACATTTAGGGTTCGTTTCTGTGTATTGCTGATGGTGCCGTCAAGTCGGGGTCCAAACGTATATTACATACTTTCTAGAGATATCTCAATCGTGCTATAAGAAGCATTCAAATCCTGTTGATTTGTCGGATAACAATTTCGTTATCATGTTTTATTTGCTTCACGGTTCTTACATAAGTTATTCACTATGTCAACAGTGCTTATCTGTTCAGTAATTACGGTTACTGGTGGTTTTATGTGTAAATATTAATTGTCCCAATCACTTAGAAATATAATGAGTGAGATATCACTCTTGACCCCATTATAAGCCTTAAAGAAGTCCTGCTATATGGGTCGAAAAATTAGCCTTAAAATACATTTTTAATAGAAATTTTTATTTATGATCTCTTAAGAGAATTTTTTATTGAGATCTCCACCAGGACCATTTTCTTCTTTTTATAATGAGTAAGACTTTCATTGAATATAAACGCTTTGTAAACCCAAAGATGAAAAATAGCGATATATGAAGCTATAGGATATGCATGTGAATACATTTCGTCCGAATGTTGTAATCATTTATCAAATAGATTACTTAATCAGAATATCAAACATTCCTGGTTATCAATTGACATATCAATTGCTTTTGCAATACGGTATCTAAAGGAAGAAAAACCATCAATTTCCTCTTCCATAATTACCCATTTTCACTACTTTTCATTCATGAAATTAGTCTAAAATAAGCTCCATCACTAAACCAAGTGAATAAACCATAAACCCTCATGTTGATCTCGTTTTATTTAATTTAAAAGTAAAAATAAGATAATATAAGTATATAATATATAGCTTCACCACCTACCCCTAAAAAATATTATATTTTTTATAACCATACAAGAAATAAAACTGACAAGATAAAAGTACAAAACGAGACGAGATAGAAAAAATGTCTATATTTTATTGCATAATGTAATTAATTAATAATTGAATTTTCATTACTAACTAATTAATTGCTAATTTAAATTTTACTAATTCAAATTACTAAAATAATAAACCCTGAATATTATAATTATAAAATATATTATAGTATTGGTTACTTATGAATTACCCGATCATATTTGCTCCCTTTGTTATGAATCCTCATTGCTTTGGCATCATGGCAACGAATCACGCTTAGTTTCTTGAGCTGATTTATTTGAATTTATGTTTATATGGTATTACTATTATTTATTTTACAAAAAACAGTTCGAGTTCTCAAGTAACGCATAAATAGTGATATTAAAATGACTACTGTTTTCATTAAATTTAATTTTATTAAATTTAAATTTAAATTTCGTACACCAGGTTAAATGCGGACATAAAGACCATCAAAAGATCATTTTATATGTATATCATTTTATAATATATATATATATATATATATATATATATATATATATATATATAACAATAACTATATTATAAGAAATAATTAATACAAATATATACAATATCTCAAAATGATGATTAGATTAGAAATCTACAAATCTTTATAAATACTAATATATAATTATCAAGACTGAATCGAAAGGTGAAAACGAACTTTCTCGAAACATAATGCTATGAGAAAAAAGATACTGAAAACACAAGAGCTATTATCTAACTAACTATAGATCTTTCAGCAACCTTCGCACTATAATTGACCTCGTTACCAAATAAAGAGAACGAAATTTCTATCAAATATAGAGTAGATAAAAGCGCTATGGCCTTATTGTAGGAAAATCAGAAAAATGAAATGATTCAGCACGTACATAAATGATGAAATGTACAAATTTAGTTTTTACTACAATCCATCTTTATTTGAACAATCGTGAAGTTGTAATTAATTGAATAACTATCATTTCGACATACGAATATATAATTTTTTTTTTATTTTGATCAAACGTGTTTTGCAATATTTTGTTTGGTTGTTGGTTTATTTAACGTCATGTTTGCTACTATAGCCAATCGGATGATGCTACCTGAATTACCAAAAGTTGTGCAATGTCGAAAAATGAACTTGAATGCGACTGTATTTAAAACTGGTCGACCGGTAGAGGATGTACATATCCATATTTATCCTACTATCATTAGAGCATATTTAAATTTCGGAAGGGTGTATTTGTCGTCTTACAAATGAGAACTAAACCACGCTTATGATATAGGAGTTAATTTATTAATTAATCATCGATAAAGCCAATGGAGACGTACCGCTGGGTACTGTTCTTCGTCATGCCTTCCATGTCATTTTGTATTTTTTTTCAGTCAGCCAATCTGCTGATTGTCAATTACTTGTATTCGGCAGGTGTGGATGAAAATATAAAGAGAAAAATAAATCATCGATAAAGAACTGACAATCCGCTTTGTCGGAGAGAACTAAGATATTCCTCAGATGAACGTTGATGTTTCCCGATCTAGGGATCGGGAAGTAAAATACAATCTTATGAAAGATTTCGCTCCGTCAAGATTGCAAAATTATTAATATATATTCCAGGAGTGAACGCCTAAAAATTCTAAAAAATAATTACCCTACTAACATCGAGAATGTTTAATTATGACACTCCAGACGGCCATTACATTGGAGATACGATATTCACAATCATACCAGCAACTTAAAATAACAGTTTACCTCTGGCATACGTAACTATATGTCCATCAATATTTAATTTGTTGATATCTTTACAGTTACAACTTTATTAATAACATTAATTGTGAAAAGTTGTCATCTATATTATAGCTATTTAGGCCAAATCAAAACAAAGCAACCAAAATCATGTTGGGATACTAATCACATAGTGGACCGCTTCATTTAGAAAAAACGATGTACTCTGTAAATTAAAATTAATCAAAAAGGGAGAGTTTCGGGTATCAATACCTACATTTTATTTATTTTTTTTTTTCTTTCCAAACTAATATTTTATTGGAGTTAAAAGCCAGATGTTTTTTTTGTTTGTTTTATATAATTTATTGATTCACAGACCAGTAATATTTTTTGTTTTAAGACTCACTTCTCTTTAGTAAAAAAGTTAATTTCATTTTTTATATAAATAATTGTAGATAATCGCCTAGTGCATTTTTTTCATAACTTTTTTATTTAATTTTAAATAACTTCCTTTGTATTTTCTCAGGTTTAGTTGTGCACATTAATATTTTTGTAATTGTTCTTTTTCTATTTTTATATTATATATTTATCATTGACTCATTTTTGGATGTTTTTATTTGTTTGAATTATTGATGAATTTCTTTTCTTTCCTGTTATAGCTTCTATTATATGTATTTGGAGAAATTGTCACCCAATCAAACCATTTTTTAATTGAAGTTTTTTTTTTTTTTTTATTGAATTCACAACTAAACCTAAATAGAAGATTAGAGAATTATTATTATTACTAGCCCCTTCTTCCACAGAGAGAATACAAACTATATAAAAGTTCTGAACAAGTTGAAGTGGAGTTAACTGGTCTGAGCTCGGTCACACACTATTTCCTCACGGTTACCAAAGAAGAAAAATAGATCATATTTTAGAACCTTATACGCTACGTGACATCGCAGATATTATATTTATATCTGATTCCCCAATGAATAGGTGGTTAAGTCGAATTTTCGAATAGAGTAAACTTTATTTAGGGAAGCGGAATCGTATCATTCCTGTAGTTTTTTTTTTGGAGTTGTAATCCAAGCAAGAACTAAATTTTGAGCATATGCTTAACTTACCCCCCCTTATTCACAATGAATACTCAACTATTCCACTTCCCTAAGTACAAGAAACTCATTTTGAGGGAAATTTGACTTTACCACTTATTCATTATGGCTAATAAAATATAACAATAAGGTCAAAATCCGTGTTCCGTTAGGAAAGGAGGGGGCGTAAATAGATGAAGAAAACGCATAAAGGTAAAGGAAACGATAAAGATATTTTCACGAATCAGAGATGAAAAGGAAAATTAAAATTCCAGCATATTAACAGTACTGATATAGAAAAAAATGCTTGTATAAATTGATCCTTCAAAAATAAAAACAGCCTGTTTAACAAAAAAAAAGAGGAATAAAAAAAAATCAGAAAGTCGGGATAAAAGCTAGTCAAAGGTATTAAGAGTCACAAACGAAGTTACATTTATAAATAATGAATATCATCACCACAAAAGTGTTATGTTAAACAATTCTTATACAGAAAAATTGATTAAATATAAAGTTATACTTATATATTTTTAGTGAATATAATTTTTATTTATTTTTTTGTAAAAATCAACCGGATTCACATTTATTTAAAAAAAACATATGCCATTAAAATCGTAAATTGGGTTTTAGTACAAAGTAGTAAATATGTATTCTTTTTTGATATCATCTTTTTTAAAAAGGAAAGATACGGTCACGATCATGCTTAACAGAAGGTTTTCTCCTAATGCCCAATTTACAGAAGGCTGAGTGAGATAATTTACCATAGTCGAATTCAAAAGTGAGCCTTACAAACCCACATTCGACATCTTGGTAAATTACAGAATTCCAACAGTCAATAAATGTTATGGAACACTATCTTTATTTGTTTGTTATTTTATTATTTTTGAGAACATTATATAAATTGTCTTTATCATCAAGAATTCTCTTTTATTTTTTTTATTTTTATATAGCCTAATCCAAGATAGCCATTAGTTGCCCTTTGATACTTTAATTCATTTTTAATAACAACACTAACAGTTGTTTATTTTATTTGACACAGATTTCCCGCCGTCCAAAACAATCTTATCAATCGATTTAAATAAGAATGAGTGTTTATTATGATGAGTTTGAAACATTTCTTTATTTTCCCAAAGACGTATTTCATTTATTAATAGTGAGGTCTTTATCTATCATGATAAAGGATTTCATTGTAAACAAATAAAGAAAACAATAATTTAATTCAGGATTTTTTTTCATTCCAACGTCATTGATTTTTTTTATTTTGGCTATTATTTTCTTTACTTTTTTATATAATTTAAAGAAATATTCTCTCAGCGCCCATTCAACTAAACGATGAGGGATATTAACCATAACAGTCATAATTGGTAATATTTATCAATTGAATTATTAAAAAATTCCTCAGCCTTATCATGGTCTTATTAGCAAATAAATTGTATTTATTTTCGAATCCAAACACTCAACAACTGCGTTTTTGTCCCACATGGCTGCACTCTCTGCACACTGACTGGACTTAAATTACAACTTGAGAAATTAAAATAGCTTTAAGAATTTAAGACGGTTTAATTATTTAAGACGGTTAATTAAAATAACTTTCTCGTTCTCTGCTTCTTCTTTCTCACCACCATTTTAAAACTCATTAATTTCTCTGCGACTTTAATTAGATTAACCTACGCTTTATTCATTCCTTCCTATTTCCTTGATGTATAATCATTAATATTATAAAAAAACTTAAAGGAAGAGAGGTTTGCTTTTACGTAAGGAGAAATGTTTCGCCTGTTTATCACTATTCGTGTAATAGATTTGTATAGAATAAAGACAAAATAGTATTGCTTAATTGGACAACAATACAACGACAAATTTTATATATCTTTTTTTTTTTTTAATATCTGTGTGATAAACTATAATAAACGGATGGTAATGTTAAATGATCAAAGAATAGTCTTACGTAGATAATATTTATAATTATTACATATTCAATATGGGTTGTTTCTGGTAGAATTAATGTACTGTCAATTATTATTAATACTTCTTTATTGAACAGTACAATCAAAAATTACAATTTATACATATAATTAATACCGTATAACACATGTATATGTATAAAAAATATATTATACCTGAATTTGAATACGGTAGAGAGAGAGAGAGAGAGAGAGAGTGGGAGAGGAAGAGAGAGAGAGAGAAAGAGAGAGAGAGGGGGGGTGAGAGAGGGAGAGGGTGAGGAGAGAGAGAGAGTGAGAGAGAGAGAGAGAGAGTGAGAGAGAGAGAGAGAGAGAGAGAGAGAGAGAGTGAGTGAGAGAGGGAGAGAGAGAGAGAGTGAGTGAGAGAGAGAGAGAGAGAGAGAGTGAGAGAGAGAGAGAGAGAGAGAGAGAGAGAGAGAGAGAGAGAGAGAGAGAGAGAGAGAGAGAGAGAGAGAGAGAGAGAGAGAGAGAGAGAGAGAGAGAGAGAGAGAGAGAGAGAGAGAGAGAGTGAGAGAGAGAGAGAGAGAGAGAGTGAGAGAGAGAGAGAGAGAGAGAGAGAGAGAGAGAGAGAGAGAGAGAGAGAGAATATTATATTTTTACCACCATATGGTAATTTTGATATTGTTTTATGATGATATTATTATTTTCCAGATCAGAATATTCAAAAATCTCTTCTGATGAAAAGACAACCAGCCAGTTTT